>CM053771.1:333387013-333448675 GCA_028658325.1 Potorous gilbertii
TTGCACTCTCACTGGCCTGAGTACAAAATGTCTGGGATCACACAGGTGGTGGGAATAGTGGAAATACCTCTACATGCCTGTGACTCTGTAGGACCCATGGTAACTCAAAGTGCTAGATCCTTAGTCTCACTCATGTTGGCTTCCATCCCATCTCTTCCCACTAGAGCAATGCATTTGAAGTTAAGTTTTCCTCCTATTCCCCTTCCCAATTTTCAGTAAGAACTGGAAGGTGGGGAGAAGGAACTTTCATGAGGCATTGTCCCATTTCTGTCCCTTGCTCCCTTCTACCTCAGCACTACCTTGACTTCAAAATGAAGTCAAGTAAAAGGCTTGGGTTAAGTAAGAAAGGAAATAATTTGGTATTTACATATCCTTAGAAATCCTTCCCACTGTATCTGTGAAATTGGTTAAAAAGGGGAAACAATATGGTGCAATGAAACTTGGAGTTTCCATCTCCGCCCGTTAGCAACTGAATGACCTTGGCCAAGCTACTTGACCTCTTGGATCCTAATCTATGAAATGAGGGAGTTGAACTACATGGCCTCCAAGGTCCTTAACAGCTTTAAATATGAAACCTATGATCCTATGGCTGTCATCATAATAGTGTTTTTCCAGTGATTAGGGAAAGTGGAGTTTATTGTTGTCATTGCCTTAGATGGCATGAATTTTAATTTTTGAGTCATGTTCCATTGTCATTCAGAAAGCTTCATTTTTGACCCTGTAACCAGTTGTGCCTGACTTGGCATGCTGGGTAGCTAAGCTCAGTTCATCTTTCCACCCTATGTATTTTGTGGATGCTAGTATTCAGGGCTCCCTGGGGAACTTAGGATTGACTCATCATCCTTCGCTGGTCCAGCATCAGAATATGGTGATTCTGAACAGGAAGGGAAATTGATTAAAGAAACAGCAAAGGTAAATTTTTGAACCGGAAATTGAGTCCTTATTTAGGACTCATCTGTAGAGGAATAAAACTGTTTGCCTTACAAGGATCATCAGAAGCCAGACACAAATCTGAGTTATTGAATGTCAACAGTGCCAACTCAGCATGGACACCACACAAGGAACCTACCTTCTGGGAAAGAGGAATGGTGTATGTATTCTCTCTCTCTCTCTCTCTCTCTCTCTCTCTCTCTCTCTCTCTCTCCTTTTTTTTTTCCTCCAAATGACTCTTGCATGAAAGCTTTCTTATCTTTTTAGCTAACTGCTCAGGCTGCTTTGGGAAGGTGATTGACATCTTGGTTACATTCAACTGAGATTGCTTGCTGCCATCTAAACATGTCTTATGTTTTCTGTTTTTCTACTTGTTTTTCCCCCTGACATGGCTACAGAGTTGGAGTTGATCCAGACCAAGACCCCCCACCCAGCAATGACAGCTTTCAAGTCTTACAGGGGGTAAGTCAGCAATGATTTTTCTTCCTTCCCTCCTAGGGAGACAACCAGCTGTCAGAAAGTGAGAGGAAAAACATGCGGTAATCATAGCTGCTCTTTCTCACCCCAGAAGAATTTGTCTACCATTCATTTACCAGCTATACCTGATTTCCTGTGCTGTTTTCCCTCCCTGCCCATGGTGGTATTGAGTATATGCTCCCTCAATGATGGACATGGGAGAGGAGAGTGCTTAGAGACTGTCAGAGACTCTAGTTTCTGAGGACAAGGTTTGGGTGGGTCATATGGCTTCGATGCATAACTGTGGATTTGTTTCTTGAACCTGACATGTGTAAATGCAAGTAAAACTGGGCAGTGTGCCCTTTCTTTAAATCAGGGGTCTATTGGTAGAAGGGAAAAAAGAGTGCTAAGCCTGGAGTCAGGAAGACCTGGGTTCAAATCCAGCCTAAGACACTTACTAGCTGTGTGACCCTGGACAAGTCACTTATCTGCACGCTGTCTCAGTTTCCTGGACAATAACAGCATCTGACTCCTAGCGTTTTTGTGATTCAGAAAATTGGCAAAGGGTTTTTTAAACCTTAAAGTACTATAGAAGTACTGGTTATTATTCGTAATCTCTAACTGAAATGTGCATTTCCTTTAATTATGTATTTAAAAAAAAGCCAAACTTTATTCTGAGAAAGGATCCATAGCCGTCATCAGACTTCCAAAGGGGTCCATGAAAAAAGGCTAAGAATCCCTAATTTAAATGCTCCCTCCCCTGGAACCAGCTTTGCATTAAAATTATCCCTTAAAGCATTATCCCTCCACACACTTCAGTGTCTCCATCTCATAAATCAGGTTAAATTGGAGCATACAGAGCTCAGGATTTTTTTTTTTAAATCTCTACTATTGTCTTTTCCAACTTGAATTGGGTGGGTTTCGTTCCCATTGAGATAGTGATGGTGCACACAGATTCACTAATAGAGCGGGTTATGTGTGACTCCTAAGTCAGTTCCAGGCCCCCTGCCTAGGAGCATAAAGCAGATATGTGGAGCATTTGGACATAAAGAGAAGTCTTTCCAAGGTTTGAGTCTGCTTGAGTCTGGGTAAATCATACCCCCTCCCAAACTTTGCACCACATTGGGAGAGTATGCTGAAACCGGCCACTTGTGTCCCAAAAGAATTGATTTGAGAATGCTTGTTTTCAAAGGTTCTTTTGAAAATCTGTCCTTTCACTCTTTGGCTCTGATTTAAGGCTTTAGAAAGGAAGAGAAAAGGCCTGCACCTGGAGGATCATTTAATTGAGGGGAATAGAAGACCCTCAAATTGTCTTCCAGGGAAATCTCACAAATAATTCCTTGCAGGCAAGTTTCTTTTGCCTTTCTTTGTATCCCCAGTGCTTAGCATAGTGCCTGGCAAAAATGGGCATTTAGTAAATGCCGAACCACTAATTTCCTTGAAAAGAATTTCATCCCACATTTGGAAAATGGCCACAAGGTTTTGCAAAATAGGAATGAAGTTCCTTTTGAAGGTCTCCGTTTGGAAAAAGATAAAAGTTTTTCTGAGAAGACAGGTTAAGACCAGCTGAAAAGCCAAGGGCTTTGAGTCACTGTTCTAAAAGCCCTGTAAGCTGTGAAAACAGTCCAGCTCCTTTGCCACTATCTGGGGATGTCATTTTGAATCCCCCTAAAACAGAGAAAACTAAATTTATTCCTTTGGAGTTCATATGGCTGAATTCACTGCACAATGCATCCAGGAGGTTTTTAATAATTATTGACAGTGTCACCAGTCTTAAAACTGGAGACGTTTGAGAGGACAGTAGATTCTCAGCCCTTCATCTAACAGAGTAACTTTAACATTAAAGTGAATAGGATGTATTCTGTCTCTCAGGCCCAAGGAGTTAGAGAAATTTTTCTTCATTAGATGAAAGTGGAGGTCAGTGCTGATTTAAGCACCAATTGCAGTTGGACCTGTGGGGTGATAGCTTCATACAACTTGTGTTCTGCAGCACATCCGTATTGAGGCCCTCAGGTGTCCAAAGCTTTGCTTGCAAACTTTCCCCGTTGCTGTCCCTGGCTAATCAAGTCATCATTTGTCATTAGTTTCCTGTGGTTCAGAATATCATTCTTCTGCTTCCACCCTCAATTTCCTACCAACATTGAAATTTGTTGAGGTCAGTCACAGATCAGGGTTAGCAGCCCTAAAAGTCATTAATTAGTAGCATTGTGAAAATTCTTCTGAGCTCTTCTTGTAGATTTCATGGGAGGGAGATATTCCTTGGACCACAGATACCAACCAAAGGCCTTTGGTCAGCTGTCTTTTAGCAAGGTACTGAAGGCTGGGGTCCACCTAAGAGCCTCGTGGCAGAAGCTCAGCTCCACAAAGACAGGTTGTATAAGGGTAAAGAGGGAAGTTATACTTTGAGTCTCTACTCCTTCCCAATTTCTCTTAGAAATGTTACATGCCTCTTTAGGGGCAGCTAGGTGGTGCAGTGGATAGAACACTAGTGCAGGAGTCAGGAGCACCTGAGTTCAAATCTCACCTCAGACACTTGACACTCACTGGCTGTGTGATCTTGAGCAAGTCACTTAACCCCAGTTGCCTCATCCTGGGTCATCTCCAGTCATCCTGATGAATATCTGGTCACTGGATTCAGATGGCTCTGGAGGAGAAGTGAGACCGGTGACCTGCACAGCCCTCCCTCACTGAAAACAAAGCCAAGTGCAAGTCATGTCATTATTTCTCTGATGGCAATAAAGGATGAACACACACACACACACATGCCCCTTTGTAGGAACAGACTTATTATTGCTTATAATTCAGGCTCAGTGTTCTAGTTTTTCTTAGATAGTAGTGGGATAGCAGCGGGACCAAACGGACTCCCTGGTTTGAGAGGATCCCTGAGTGCTGTGATCTTAAACGTGCAATTAAAATCACTGAATGAATCACCATGTAGCCTAACCCTTGCAGAGAGCAGGGAAGTCAAAATCTCTGCCTCCCATCCGAATAGAAACAATCAATTCCCTTTGCCATGTAGTATCTGAATATGTTCTTCCTGTTTAAAAAAAAAATTAAACCATGAAGAGGAAAACATTTATCGTTTGCTGCTTACAGGATTTTCCTCTCAGGTTTCAGAAACCCAAGGTTATAAAAAAGGTCACCGCCGGAGAAAAATATTAGCTCATTTGGGAGGAGAAAATGAGCTTTTGGCTGGAATATTTGGCTGCCCATGAGAGAAACACAAAAATAATACAGGCAAGATTCAAGCCTCACCTCCCTAGCAGCTTTGACTCATTAAAAAAAAAAAAGAAATCTCATTTGCTTTGTTTCCTTGGACTGGCTTGGGAAGGCCTCTTTGCAACCAAAAGAAAAAGGTCAGCTGGAGCCCAGCTGCCTCTATCATGAGGGTGTTGTCCCTGTCCCAGTAAGGATTTTTAATGTTTAACACATCTGAGATTTATGCTGGCTGCAACTCCTGACACATCATTCACTTCCTTTCCCAAGTTCCTTTCAGTTTTATTCATTGATGAAGCAGCTTGAGAAAAAAGAGCAATTCCAGGCAGGAAAGACAGCCAGTGGAAAAAAAATCCCTTTTACCTGGACAGCCAATGAGACTAGCTTTTCTATTCTTTCTCTCCTCTTTCCGCACACCAACTTTTACACCCTTCTCCTCAGTATTTGCTGATGCTCTCCTTTGGAGATCTTTGGGTTTTCTTGTCCCCGATCCTGCTGTATTCTTTTTTTTTTCTATGCTTTCTGTCCCCAGTTCAGCTCTCATAGCTCTTGTAATTTTCCCTGAATTGATGGTACAATAGCTTCTAAGTAGAGTTCTATTTAAATCTCTTCTTGTAAAATACTGGGGTATGATGATCTTTTTAGCTTTCCTTCACAAGGTAGTGAATGAGTAGTGGACCTCCATTAGAGGCAAATAAGTGATTTGGAACCATCTCAGATAATTGGGATGATGGGTCCTGGGTTTTCAGCTGATTGAAGTAATGAGGTGTAGAAAGCTGGGGATAGAGCTTCAGACACCTTATTTGGGGTGACCTTAAATATTCATTAGTGTTGGTTACTTTTGCTGAGCTACTTTTTCTCCTCCCTCCCCCTTCAACCTTCTTTTTTTTAAAACAGAATAGCTCACTGGAAAGGAGGGAGGGGACAGATATTTGGAAATGAAGGTTGTGTTCTAAAACAAAAGATATCAAAGAAATTTTAAAAATTAAAAATATACATACATCCTGCCAAGCATGGGATAAGACAAATCTCCAAAATACATATTTTGTTTTTTTGCATCCAAAGCACCAAGCATAGTGCCTATAAAGTAAGACCTTACTAAATGTTTGTTGATTGGTTGATGACCATTTTATGGAAAAGAGGGGTGAAGAATCATTGCCTAACCTTATGGAGCAAAGATCCTTAAACTCTGTTATGTCATGGACTGGATTACTTTAGCATTCTGGTTAAATCTTTGGACCCCTTCTTAGAATAAAATTTTTAAAAAATTCATAATTGAAAAAAATGCTAAATTTTAGGTAGAGATTCATAAAAATAAAGATGTCATTTTTTTCACATCCAAGTTCACAGACCACCTGAACTATAGACCCCTTAGGGAGCCTTAGGGATCTATAGATCCCAAGTTAAGATCTCTTGTTTTAGAGAATCTATCTTTCATCCCTGAGAGATAGTAATAAACAATATGATTATATTTATCTTATCGGATGTCCTTTATTTAATGTAATTATTGTGAATGAGATCCCTAGGTTAACAAATAGATAAATCATTTTGTTTGGCATGGAATTTTGTTATATGAATATAGTACTTCAAATCGCATACTCAGCCTGGAAGAGATGAAGATGTAACAATGGAGCACCAAGCTTCTTTGTAATAAATAAAGAGAATAAAAGTGCTTTGAACTGAAAATGAGAAGGAAGGATATAACCTGCCTAATGGAGGCGATAACAGATCCATAAATTGATACAATTACAAATACAAATACAATTACAAGATAAATACAGTGTGTAGACTCTGTATCCAATTGCATGCCATCTTGGGGGGGAAGGGGAAGGAGGTGGAGAAAATTTAAAACTTATGGATGTGAATGTTGAAAACTAAAAATAAATTAATGAAAAAAGATAAATACAGAATAGAAGGAATATAACTTTAGACCCTGTGATATTGGGAGGTGAAAAGATGAAAAGAGTAGAAATTATAAATGGTGTTCTAGTGCAGATGTTCCATGCTCTTACATAACCAGCAGAGAATGAGTTTTGTTTTGTTTGTGTTTCTAACACCCCTCCTGACGGTGCCCAGCATTTTTGGCTACAGCAGCATGTTGTGTCATTGTCTTTGGGGAATGGCCTAAACCCAGTCCGAGAGCCGAAAGCTGAAGGCCAGTCACCTTATAAGAATAATTCAGATTATTTTCCCCCAGATGGGTGATCTTGCCCTTTTTGAAATTCAAATTTCTTGCTCACTTACATAGCTCTTTGGGATCTTTCTACATTTCATTCCCATTGGCTTGGCATTGAATTCCCAGGATGAGCTTAATGTTATCTGCAAAGGTTGAAGAGATTTCACTGGGTACTTTTTGTTCCAGAGTTTTCATAAACATCTTAAAAATTGGTCCCTGGGGTACCCTCAGGATTGACACTGTCGCATTTGGAGAAGTGCCTTAAATTTAACTGCACTCTTTCCTGACTCTAAACCAGTTCCACGGGGATGCAACTAGGACAAGAGTTGTGTGGTGGCTAGGAGGAGCAGTGGCTAGAGCCTGGAGTCAGGAAGGCCTGAGTTCAAAATCCACCCTCAGACTCTTACTATGTGACTCTGGGCAAGTCACTTAACTTCTGTTTGCCTCAACAGTAAAATAGGGGTAATGATAGTATCCCCCTCCCAGGGTTGTTGAGAGAATCAGATGAGATGATCATTCTCAAGTGCTTAGCACAATGCCTAGCACACATAAATGTTAGCAGTTACCATCATCACTGTTCATTTCATTGTTAACCGGAACTTTTAATGAAGAAACTCCCTATAACAGTGCAGATCCATACCTATGCTGCAACTTACAGTCTCAGAAAGTTCCCCGTGGGGCATTAAGAGGTTAAGTGTCTTGGCCAGGATGTGTCAGAGGCTGGCCTTGAAGCCCAGATCTTCTCAAGTCTGAGGCCAGATCTCTATCCACTCTTCCGTGCTGGCTCTCAGACAGTTCTGTGTCCATGGCAGAAACATACTCCTGATCCCATGATGACTCAGCCCTTAAAAATAGCCTTGAAAAAAAATCAGAGTGCTGTTAGAGGCTGTTGGGAAGTCTAGACCCTCCACACACCCATTTATTCCCTTAGCAAACAGGAATAGATTTCTGTATTGTTCTAATCAGGTCTGTAGCATAGCTATTCCTAGGGTCATGACTGCTGAGCGTAGCCTTTTTCTCCCATGGAGAATTATAGTACTCTCATAGTACAGCTGCATTTTTACCATATTACTGTTTTTTTCATTCATTACACAAAGTTGCCTGTCGTGATGATGATATCCCTCTTTATTTTCTCATTCATTCATTCGTTTGCTTTTAGTCACGTCCTGTTCTTCATGATTCCATTTGCGGTATTCTCGACAAAAATACTGGAGTGGTTTGCTGTCTCCAACTCATTTTACACATGAGAAAACTGAGGCAGACAGGGTTAAGTGACATGTCCAGGGTCACACAGCTAATAAGTGTCTGAGGATGGATTTGAGTACAGGTCCTCCTGACTTCTGGTCAGGTACTCTATCTTCTGTGCCACCTAGCTGCTCCTATCCCTTGTATACAGAGTCCTAAGTCATCTCATCTATAAAGTTTGTAGTAGGGCAGCCATGGAAGCAAGTCTTTGTGGTTCCAGTTACCACCCATTCCAGTCCACACTCAGTGGCAAGTGTTTTTAGGCTTTTTGTACTTGCATTGTCAGGGGTTGCAGGGAGTCCCTAAACCTGTTAAAATGTCAAATTTGGATAGCCATCTTGAAAGCTTTAGAGTAGCTTCAGTTTGGTAACTGAGATGTTGAAGCAAAGGTAGGGGAAGTTGAAGAGATTTGATGGCAGGACAGAATGGTAAAGAGTTCAACAGTAGCTCAGTCTGTTCCATATATCCCCCATATATGAACCTAATGTGGCTAGCAGGAAAACAAATTCCCTTGCTACAGTACATGAAAGCTAGTACTTGGACAGGCTCCGGAAAAAGAGAGTCCCTTGTTGTCCCTAGTCATCCAGTGAATGGAATTTGTGTAACTGGATCAATAAAGCATTGTTTGTGAATGGGCCATCTGCTGGGTACACGAAAATACTTTTGTTCTACAGAATGCTTCTTTGTGACAGCCTCCACACAAGGGAGATTTTACCTGTTCTGCCTGGTAGAAGCTGACCTCAAGCACTTCTGGGGAAAAGTTACATTTGAAAACACAGAAGAAAAAGATACATTGAAGCATGCAAACTGCATGTAATGGGTTTCTGAATCTATATGATTGTTTTTAAGTCTCCTTATTTTCCTAGGCTTGTCTTCTTTCTGGGTTTGGTCAAATATTTTGCCTTCCCTAATATAGTAATGTTTATTCTAGATCCTTAAAATTTTGGGGCTAAAGAATACTTGCTTTTTAGCCCTAAACAAAGGGATAAGAAAGTTGTTTTTTCTTCTTCCATTTACGCCATTCTTGCTTTGCAACTAGCTGAGCATTCATTCTGTGTTCTTTCTTGTTTCTAGGATGGTCCGGATGCTTCAAGAGGAAACCGAACAAAGCAGGAAAGTGCCTGGATATTCAGGCTGTGGTATAGCTTTGATCACAAGTATCCTTTTAAGGAGCATCTCTCTATGCTTAAGGAGTTGATGCTCAAGTGTTTCTTGCTCCTGGGGCTAATGGCTACTGGTGAATATTTATAGAGATATGTCCTGTGCAGCGCCACTCTTGGGCCAGGAGGATGCTTGTTCAGGCATGAATAAGCATAGTAAGGATAGACTCTAAAGGATGGAATTTGAGTTGGCAGAGGCATCAAAGTTTGTCTAACTTAACCTGTTCCTACTTAAACATAAATAATTATAGAGCATTCTCATCATAGTGGGATCACAGCCTTTTCTTGAAGACTGCTGGTGGGGAGAACGTGCCACTTCCCCGGTTCCAGTCTTGGTTGCTTTTTTGTCATTTTTCAGTTGTATCTGACTCTTTGTGACCCCATTTGAGGTTTTCTTGGCAAAGATGCTGCAGTAGTTTGTCATTTCCTTCTCCAGCACATTTTACAGATGAGGAAACTGAGGCAAATAGGGTTAAGTGACTTGCCCAGGATCACACAGCTAGTAGGTATCTGAGGCTGCATTTGAACTCAGGAAGAGGAGCCTTTCTTCTTCCAAGCCCAGTGCTCTAACTACTATGCCACCTAGCTGCCTAGTCTTGGCTATACCAAGCTAAAAATTTACTTCTCTACAACTTCTGCTCATTACTCCTCATTCTACCTGATACTAGTTCTTTCTTTTTTAAATGAAATTTTGTTTTTATTTAATAATTTTAATAAAATTATATTTAATAAAAATGTTATTTTTCCCCAATTTCATGTAAAGATAATTTTTAATATTTTATTTTTTTAACATTTTTTAAAATTTTGAGTTTCATTTTCTCTCTCCCTCCATCACCTCCCCGCTGAGATAGCAATTTGATGTGTTATTCATGTTCAATCATGCAAAATTGATTACCATATTAGTCTTGTGAAAGAAGATAGACCAAAGTGGGGAGAAAAAAAACATGAGAAAAATACAGAAAGTGAAAAATAGGATGCTTCAATCTGCATTCAGAATCTATCAGTTCTTTCTGTGGAAGTGGATGGCATTTTTCACCATGAATCCTTTGGAATTATTTTGGATCTTGCATTGATTGAGAATTTCTAAGTCATTCACAGTTGATCATCATACAGTATGGCTGTTACTATATAAAATATTCTGGTTTTGGCCACTTCACTGTGCATCAATTCATGCAAGTCTTTCCAGGTTTTTCTGAAATCTGCCTGAACATTTTTATTTCTCAGAACACAGTAATATTCCACTGCAATCATATCACACATTTTGTTTAGCCATTTCTCAATTAATGGGCATCACAATACTAGCTCTTTCACATGACTGCCCTTTATATATTTGAACATAGCATTTATGATTCCCATCCTACCCCGACATGTTCTCCAAGTTTTGTTTTCCTTTTTAATCGCCATTTCTTTCAACCAGTTCTCATATGACATGATTTCAGTTCTCTTTCCTATCCTGTCACTTTCCTCTGGGTACTCTGCACCTCATCATTATCTTTCCTAAAAGGAGATGCCCTGAAATGCTTTGACCTGGACAGATTCCATTATGGACAGTGTCCTTCTGTTAAGGCGGTCTAAAATCATGTGAACTTTGTAGCTACGTTGGCACAGTAGTGACTTAAACTGAGCTGGAGGTCCAGTTAAACCCTCCGTTTTTTTCTCATGTAACATTTTATCTCAGCCTTGTATCCCCCATCCTGGACTTGAGCACTTGATTTTTGAGGTCAAGCATAGAACTTTTACTTTTATTTATTTTTAATATTTAAAGTATCTGTATCAGTTATCAGCAATTATGAATTTTTATGCTTAGTAGAAGTAATATAATTTAGAAAGCTAGGGATTCTAGCTAGAGGTTCTCAGGAACCTCTGAGTTTATCTAATTTAACCTGTCCCTGAACAGAATTACTCTGTAACACCCACAATAAATGGCTTTTTGAAGGATTGGTAGGGAGAGGAACCTACCTTGGATACGAGGGGTGGCTAACCCCTAAGCCCCTAATAATGCATGTCTTAAAGCCTTTAATGAAAGCAGGAGAGGAAACTAAAGGGAAAAAAAACTCAAAACTTTGTCAGCCATAATTATGTTGTGATTGAAAGTAAGATAATTAAGAGACCTAGAGAGTAGCAGCTTAGTGTAGTGACTACAGGCCAGCCTTGGAATTAGGAAGACCTGTGTTCAAGCCCCACCTGTAATATATACAAAGTACATTATCCTGAGCCACCCATGTAACTTCTCAGTATCCCAGACAATAATTAAAGAAGTATTTATTAAAGTAATGGCTACTATGTGCCAGGCCCTGAAACTACAAATACAGGCAAAATAGAAATACAGTTCTTGTCCTAAAGTAGATTACCTTCTAATGGAAAAATGGTGGAAAACCAACATTTCTTTTAACCAATTTTCATAGAGGAATAAAGGAGGTTCATGACTAGCTTGAGCATTTTCCTTAAAATGGATGATCTTGGAATAACTGATCACCGAACTTTCTGAGACCTTTAGTTGCTCTTAAGGAGTTGCCTTGTGGAATTGCCTCTACTGATGAAAATCAGTGATCCAGGCAACAAGAGAAGGGCCTAAACTGTCATTACAATATAGAGATGTAAACTAGTACTATCTAACCAAGAGTAGATAAACATTTTTCTGTCATAAATTTTTTAATTTGAAGTCCTTTCTCAATGTATCATAAGCCAAACCTAAGGCCAGCAACTCATGGAGGTTTAAAATTTAATTTTTTTATTTAAAAAATTTTTAAGTTTAAAAATTTTTGAATTCACCAAACCTTCCCTGGCCTTAAGATTCAGTTAAAACACATTTTACTAATAGCTTCCCAAGTTCAAAATGGACCCCAGACATTTACTAGCTTTGTGATTCTGGGCAAGTCACAACCCTATTTGCCTCAGTTTCCTCATCTGTAAAATGAGCTGGAGAAGGAAATTGCAAACCACTCCAGTATCTTTGCAAAGAAAACCTCAAATGAGGTCACAAAGAATTAGACATAACTGAAACAGATAGTCCATAAAACATTCCCCCAGAGCATCAAGACTCAGGGTGCACCATCTGACATAATTTCTCCCACCTCCTCCCACTCTCCAAGCTAAAACCTCTCTTTTAAAGACACCTATGTTCTCTGCTGGCCCTTCCCCCTATCAAAGAGCCAATCTACTTTACTTGCTTTTAAAATGCTAGAAAATGAGAAGTGCAAAGAGTGAAAGTAGTACTTACCCAGAACTGGAAATGAATTCTTGCTTCCCCTTGGTTGAGCTACCTCTGGTGCATAATCAGAAAGCATTCTGTAATTGCCCTTTTAAAGTGATAAGGGTAAAAGTTTAAACTTTTCCTGCTCAAGCCTCATACCTCCACTTAGAATTTTAGGATCATTAAGAACATCGATTTGGAGCTAGAAGGGACCTCAGAAGCTATTATTTTACAGATGAGAAAACTAAAACCCAATAAAATTAATTGACTTCCCTGGGTCACACAGTAAATGACAAGCAGCATTTGAAACCAGGATCTCATTTATACTCCAGAACCAATGTCTTCTTTTTGCTTAAATATTGGATGGAAATTTAAAGAGTTTCTGGTAGATTTTTCCTAACCTGAATTTTAGAATTCCATTACCTTTTTGGAATTTGATTGGACATGAAACCCAAGATTATAAGGTTACATTAAGTCAGAGGAAAGTCCCCCTCTCTTTTTCTTTTCTTGGCCTTAAAAATAGGTCATTTTGCAAGTTAACCAGAAGATAGTGATTCCTTCTTCTCTTATATGAGATACTGTGTAAGAGAGACAGTGAAATGATACAGTCATTAGGAAGTGACAGATGGAAGTGGAATTGAGACAGTTTGTCCATTTAGAAGAGAGTCCCTGCTGTCCTAGCGTTTGGCGGTCTTAACATATCTGGAACCCTTTCCAGGAGTGGATTTTATTTTAATGGATTTTTTCTTTTTTTCTTTTAGTTGCAAATTAAAACAAGCCAGGCTTTGTATTCTCTGTTATCTTGTATTGACATAGATAAGCTCAAGCTAACACTACAAAAGGTCTTAGACGTGGACAGAAGATTTCTTTTAGTTAAGTCATTCAGTATGATAAATAAGATTCCAATCTAGTCTCTGCATTTGAAAAGGTAAAATGAAGAATTCAGAGGAAAGTGCTCGCGCGCTCTCTCTCTCTCTCTCTCTCAATAAAAAAAAATCCTTTAAGAAAACCAAAATGGGGGGGGGGGGGGGAAGGAATTCTTCATAGTCCAAAGAAGAAAAGACTAGGGATGATCATGAAAGATCTTAAGAAATATGAAAGATTCTGTTAAGAAACAACCAAGAGGTACTTGATTTCAAAAAAGTGTTCAGTTTTTCCATGTGTTTTTTTTTGTGTGTGGTTGTTGGTTGGTTTGTCTGGACCTGTATAGGGAGTTCTCTTAGTGGAAACGCACTCCACTGAGCTCCCTATCAGCAACTTGCCTGTAACTGCTAGTCTTAGAGTTGTTTGGGACTCTGCAAAGTTCCTTTTCCCAGCGTTGCCCAGCCAATGTTTGTCAGAAGAAGAATTTGAACACTAATCTTCCTGACTGCAAGGCTGACCTTCTTGGCTACACTGCCCTCCCAGCCTACCCGGACCCTGCTTTTTTCTCCAGAATATGAAACGAAAAGTAGTGGGTTTTAGTTATAGCAAAAAAGTTTGGGGATACATTAAGAAGCAGTCTTTACTTGTATGTGTGAGTGTAGTCTTTCAGACCTGAATGAGGAGCTCACAGGGCCTTCATCCATAGAGATGCTTTAAAAAAAACAAAAAAACTACACAGGCATATTTCTGAATGGCTTCGCTGATGGCCTGCCTGAAATAGTAAACGAAGTCAAATAGCCTCTTGAGAAGGTGGAAGAGATTCCTTTGGGTCTTTGAGTCAGTTATTCTATGAATAAGAATTTTTTAAGTGACTTCTCAACTATATAAAGGCAGAGTTGCTTATGGAATCATGTTATTCCTTTCCATTCCCCATGGAAACATGATTTTAAACCATTCCAGACAATCGTGTTCATTTCATTCTTAAGATCTCCAGCAATGCCCTAAAAGCCCCTTTAGTAAACTATTCAAAACCAAAAGTTCTTCATCATCTAATCCAAATATGATCTTGAACATTTCAAATCCATTTTCTCTTTTCCTGCTCCAAATGAAAGTAGCCATCTTCCTTCCCCAACCCTCGCTCCTGTTTCCTTTTTATTCCTCATGATTGCCCTTGTGTTTATCTAATCCTAGTTCTCAACCTCTTTCATTGGGGAATCCAAAGATAAATGCAGCACTTTCATCAAAATCACACCCATTGTTGATAGTATTCGGATGGATGTCTTGTGGTTTCCACACACTCAATTGCAGTTAATATATTCCAGTTCTGATCTTGTTCCTGAAAAGTGGCTGAGCATTTATAGATATCCAGATGAAGATCTTGCCCTAGTGTCCACTGAAATTCAAGTAAGAATCTCTTACAAAAGAGACTTCTAACATAGTCTCATTCAGTGAACTGGAGAACTGCAGATTTTCAGTCTCAATTTCACTACTCAGGGCAGTAGCATACCTTGAAGTGAGCTTTAAAATGAAAGTATTGATTCTCAAGATCTCCATGAGTGACCTAAAAACCTCTTTAGCAAACTATTCAGCTAGTAAATTATTGGGTTAGATAATCTCCTAAGGTCCCTTCTAGATGCCAGCATTCTATGATAGCCACCTAAGTGGAGTTCCAAATAGAATTCATGTTGTAATACTGCACAGGATAACAGTGCATTGTTATAAATCAGATGCTAAGTTTCCTTAGATACTCTAACTTTTGCTACATCTTTATACATCCACTGGCAAGACTGATCTGTCCCCAGATCACATAACTTGGCAGTTTGGCAAGCGAACTAGAAATGAGGTGGAATGACATTGGGGAAATCACAGTATCCCTGCTAAAAGAGATCTTAGAAACCATCTAAACTAAAACTGCCATTTTACAGATTAAAAAATATGAGGTCCACTGATGGTAAATGACAGTAAAGTCACCATTTCTAGTGTTCCAATTTCTTTCTGCTTTTATATGACCTGCCTACAGTGTTGAAGGCTGGGGTGTTGATTTAAAAATGGACCTTAGCACATCACAACTGGGGAAGGGAGTGCTCTGATGTTTCAGATGCCCTGGTTACCTGAGTTCCCATATGTGCTGTGAGTAGAGTGCTGATTTTAAGAAAATTCTGAGATAGTAAAAGACAGCTTACACCTAAACTCTCCTGAAAAATGGAATCACAGACTAGTTTTGAAAATTACATGTGGAATTAAAAAAAACAAAACAGTATGACATGGAGATTCATGGCTTCATATAGAAACCTCTTTTTGCATTCTGTGCGTATGGAAATGGTTTTTGTTTGGTGGTTAAAGTGAGAATCTGAAAGTCTTTTTTTAACCCTACGGAAATTAATCTTATCCTTCATTGATTCAGAAAGTATTTAAAATTCATTATAATGAATGTTAACTATGATACTAGTGAAGTGAGTAAATAGTAGGTCATAAAGTTTGGGAGTTGATAAGATGCCAGATAAAGCAACCTTTACTAGGTCTTGTTCTATGTACGTGTGTCCGTCTATTCTCCAGTCTTTTTTTTTTCCTTGATTTTGCCTTTTTAAAGTTACTTGAAACCTATTCTCACTCACAGTGGACCGCCATTAACTACAACCCTCCCAGCATGGTGTGGCCTGCTAGCTCGATGCCTGACCAGCCCACAGGTATATGAAGTAAGTACAGCACACTGGGGTTAGATATCTGTCCTCCACATCAGGGAAAGAAAGAAGTAAAAAACCTGTCATGTTTATGTCTTTAAATACTGTTTGTGTTAATTGCTCTAAAATGCTGTGAAAGCCTTTGTAAGTTTGCATCTTTCTCGCACCACCCCTCTAATGTTGTCATGCTACTCTCTGCCCCACATCGTCACTTCCCTTAACCTCCCTCCTAAGGCTGGTTCTGATTATAATGTGGCAATTAGGTGGTACAGTAGATAGAGCCTGGAGTTAGGAAGATCATCTTCTTGAGTTCAAATCTGGCCTCAGACACTTCCTAACTGTGTGGTCCTGGGCAAATCACTTAACTCTGTTTAATTGGAGAAGAAAATGGCAAAGCACACAAGTATCTTTGCCAAGAAAACCCTAAATAGAGTCACAAAGAGACAGACACAACTGAAATGAATGGACAACAGAATTCTAATCTGCTCTCCACAGCATCATAGCTACACAGCTGGAAGAGACTTTACAGGCCATCTAGGGCAACCCTCTCATTTTAAATCTAGAGTTTTCACCATGTCCTGGTGAAGTGTGCAGTTATATACATAGTATGATTTCAGTGATAGTAAAAGATTTTACCTTCCTTCCTGCTACCCCCACCACCCAAAATAATTCTCCTCTGGCCTCCAGAGTACCAAAAAACTTCCTTGTATCTATTACTCCTTTGGATAAAGGCATTGGTCCCAGAAGACCTATGTTAAAATGCAAATGTGTTTCTGGGGAGTAGTAAAATTGTCATTCATTCCATCAGGCATTTAAGTGCTTACTACATCCCAAGTGGCTTACTGGAATTGGAGTCAGGAAGACTCATCTTCCTTAGTTCAAAGCTGGCTCCAGACACTTAGTAGTTGTGTGCTCTGGGAAAGTCACATAACTCTGTTTGCCTTAGTTTCCTCATCTGTAAAATGAATTGGAGAAGGAAATGGCAAATCACTCCAATATTTTTGCCAAGAAAACTGCAAATGGGGACATAAAGAGTCAGATAGACTGAAAAGTCATCACAAGCACTCTGCTAGGTACTGTAAACACAAAGAGATGTTTGTGTATGTATGTGTGTTCATATTTATAGGTATATAGAAGATAAATATGTAAAGTATGTATATCCTATATATAGTACATACTATATATATAATAAAGTGTATAGTAAAGTACATATGTACAAAACAAGTATAAAACTAAATACAAGGTAATTGATGAGGGGAGGAATACTAGTAACAGGAGAGATTAATAAAAAGCTTCCTGTAGGAAGTGGTATTTGAACTAAATTTTGAAGGAAAATAGTGATTTTGAGAAGCATTAAGTGAGGTGAGAGTTCAGTCTTGGCAGTGCAGGGGACAGCTGGGGCAAAGGCAAGGAAGGAAGCAGGAAGCAGAACAGCAAGAATGCCCAGAAGACGGGGCTAAAAGTGTGCAAAAGGTTTTAATGAGGTATAGTTATCCCTTCCACATCTCGGCTTTCCTCATCAAGGTTTCGATAGATCAAGGGTCAACGTGAGAAATTAAATGGGAATTTGGGGGGAGTTTTGCAGAAGCCACAGACAACAGGCAAAAACCAGCTGAAGATACAGGAAAAAGTTTGGAAATGCATGAAATATAGTATTGTATAATATCAACATATTTTTTAATATCGTAATAATTCAGATTTCTTCTACCAAGGGAGGGCGAGGATTTTCCAAATCGAGGGGGCACCTCGCCTCTTATCCCCATGTTGTAGAAGGAATAACTGTATAAACCTGAAAGGGTAGGTTGGGAGTCAGTTTATGAAGAGCATTAAATGCCAGAGAGGGGAGTTTGTATTCCATCCAAGAGGTAATAGTAAGCCACTAGAGTTTATGCAGAGCAGTCCTGGGTGCTTCAGGAATAAGTCATTAACATAAATTTAACACGTCAACTAATTTTTCATTCCCTTGCTTGTCCACTGTGTTCCAGGCAATGTAGCAGGAGCTGGAGATCCCAAGACAAAGAATAAAACTATCTCACTCTTAAAGAATGTAGATTATTCAGGGAGATGCATGTTTATAAATAAGTATAGCAGTAACATTAATAGCCGACTTTTCTCTTGCACCTTAAGATATGCAAAGTACTTTACAAATATCTTATTTTATCCTCATAACAATCCTGGCAGGTGGGGGGCTATCATTATCATCCCTATTTTACAGATGAAGGAAACTGAGACTCACAGAGGTTAAATTACTAATCCAGGATCACACAGCTTACTTGTGTGGTACTAGATTTGAGCTCTTCCAGGCTGTGAGTCTGTGTTTTCTCTAGCATAAGGAAAATTGGGTTGGGAGAGGATGCTAACAAGAGAATTAGGAACGCTTCCTGGATGGGGTGGTACTTCAGTTGAGCTTTGAAAGAATTCTGGGAGATTTTCCAAAGAGAAATGGTCGTACTTAATATTTCTGTATAGAGCCACTAGTCCTGTTTCAATTGTGAGGAAGCCTGGAGGCGCAGTGAAAGATGGATGAATGGATTTGTAGGTTCAAGACCTTATTAACTCTGTGACTTCACTGCTGTAAGCCTCTGTTTCTTCATCAATAACATAAAAGGGTTGGGGACTAGATGACCTTTGTGGTCTCTTCTAGCTCTAAGCCTTTTCATCTACATTTAATTTTGCCAAGATTTTACTGAGCCTTCCCCTACTGAGTGTCTTTGCTTCCACTCAATCTGCTAAAAAGGTTGAACTGACATGTCTCTCAATATACCCCATTTTAAAGTGCATCATGATACTGGCTGCATGGTGATATCTCCTATTTCCAGGTAATTTTAAAAGCCTCCCTAGTGGATTTCTAAATGTCATTCCCTGTTTTGGTCGGCTCAGGAGATGCTGATCATTTCCTATAATAGAAGTATGTGACCTTGTGAATTAAAAGGCTAGTTTTGTAATTATATATCCTATTAATGGCATAGTTAACAATGAATACAAGTTATATTGTTTTGAATTTCCTTATGTTTAAGCAGTTTAAAAAAGGTTGCGTAGGCAACCTCAACCAGCCAGATAAGACATTGTAGACAGCCCTGGTACTTTCTGTGATCTGAGTAGAGTCTGTGATTCAACCTCACCTTTTCTCCATTAATGAAACCCTAACCACTTAAGCATTAAAGTCTCATGTTCCATACAGTTCAGCAGTGTTTCTCTCCTGATTTGATTTCTCTTTCAAAGAAATCCTGCTGCCTTTTCTTTTAATTGGGCTGTACGCATTAGCGGTTTGCTAATCATGTTAATTAGCATAATTTTAAGAATCCCAATTGAGAATACTTTAAAGACTCATTAAAATAATACTTCTGGGGATCAAATTTGAAAATTAACTATTCTCCATGCTGTCCCATCCCTACACATGGCTCGAAGACATCTATCCCAGTTTGTGGAACCAGGGCTGGCTTCCTAAGATAATTTGAATCAATTTCAGAAGTTACAGAAAATCAACTCAACATTTATTCAATACTTGCTACATACATTGTACTTTGCCTCGTACTGGGGATAGGAGGTTACAAAGTTGAAAGAGATTCTTTTACACTTCAGTAGTTTTCTATCGAGTGAAAGATAACTGAAGTACACAAGTTACCACAATACACATTATAATACAGAGCACAGTGGGAGTCCCAAGTAGAGTGGTATGAGAGATTAAGAAGGTGAGTACTTGCTTATTTATAACTGAGGAGGATGAGGGAAGGCTCCTTGGAGAACCTGGGTTCAAATCCCAGCAGAGCCACTCAGTGTTTGTGACCTTGGGAACAAGTCATTTAACCTCCATGAGAGGTTTAACCTCCATCACTTTACTGATCTGTAAGACAAGCATATATACAAAAATATTTCTAGCAACTCTTTTTTGTGCTGGCAAAAAACTAGAGACTAAAGGGATACCCATCAGTTGAGGAAGTACTATTGTGCTAGAACAAAATGACAAAGGGATCAGTTTCAGGGAAACTTTGGAAGACTTCTGTGAACTGATGCAGAGTAAAATGAGCAGAAAATTAGTAGAAATCCACAATTTAAAAGGTAAGGGGAGAGAGACCATTAAGCAAAATTGGCATTTCTTAGAAATTCATAAATGCATGAAATACCTTATAGCATTGCATAATATCAACATATTTTATTTTTTAATATCGTAACAATTCAGATTTCTTCTGTGGTATGAAGGAAGGACTAGAATTTTCCAGATCAAGGAGGCACCTCAGCCCTAACCCCTGTGATACCAGAATTTCCCATGTAGGTAGAGGGGTCAGAGGAGTCCAGAGGGAGCCATAAAGGGTAGTTATGATATTAGGGATCTCTTTTAGCTCAGAGGCAACTCTATATCAGCGTGAAGAAAGTCATCCAGTCCTGGAAGAGAGAGTAGAAGCTTTGGTTTCAAATAGGAAGTCATCCAGATGTTGGCATCAAGGGCTAGAAGGTTTCTGCTTAGTATCTACGTCTTTTCTGATACTTTCAAGCCTTTTGGCCAAGTTTGGAATTTCATAGTTTTAAGCCAAACACATCCCAGTCACATCACCAAATATAAATCCAAGCAAAAGCTGAAGATTAATTGATGTGATAATAACTTTATAAAAACAAAAACAACTTTGAAAGACTTAAAAACCCTGATCGGTGTAATGGCCAACCCCATCTGATCCCAGATGACATTCTACCCACCTCCAGACAGAGAGATTAATAATTAATCATTTGGATTAACCATTAAATCCAAACTTCATAGAAAAAATCCCCTTAATAAAAGGATTTTTTTCTGTGAAACTTCAACTCCGTCAAAAGGCTGCACTCATGGACCTAGAAGACCACACGTGGCCTCAAAGCCACAGGTTCCCCAACCCTGGTTACTATCAAAGTAATTAGATCTATACATTTTTTATACATGGCTAGTGGGGAAGTTAGTTTTGCTAACTATAAGTTAAAAAGAAAAAAGTTTAATTTTTCTCTTTTTCTTTTCAAGAGAGGTTAGGAGAGTTGGAAGGGGAAAGACAAATATTTTAATTAGAAAAATAAATTTCAACAAGGATGTTGTGGATGAATTCTGAAGCACTTTCTAGCTCTAGACATATGGTCATTTGAACTGATGCAGTGGTAACTGAACTGGGCCATAGAAGAAGGAATTTAACAGGTCAAGATTTGTTGTGAGGCAGAGACTTCCAGGAACAGAAAGTGGGGGAGAGGTCCACGAGAACTTAATAACTAGTAGTAACTATTATTAATAACTTTTTGCTGGTACTTCAGATGTGTGAAATGGAATGATGTGAAATGAAACTAGAAAGGCAAGTTGGAGCCAGGTTATGAGGAGCCTTGAATTCCAGGCTATAGTTGGTAAGCCATGGAGAATAGCAGACTTTTGCAAAGAGGGATATGGTCAAATCCGTGCATTGGGAAGATGACTGTAACAGCATTAGGAAGGGATAGATTGGAGAGAAAGCAAGAAGACCAGGAGGGAACCTATTACTGTAGCTGAGATAATAATGAAGGACTGGGAAAGGAAGAGAGGAGAGAGGTAAATGTGAGCGCGATTATGAAGGCAGAATCTACAGGCCTTGATAGCTATGCAGTTGTGGGTAGTGCTGGCAGGTGAGAGAGAATAAAAAAACAGAGGTGGTTTCAGACATTTGACCAGATGTTGTCATTAACAGAAATCCAGAAGTTAGGCAGAAAGATAGGTTTTGGCATTCAGTTCAAAATGACAATGGGTTATCTGCATGGGGAAGTAGAAAATATCGATAAATAACATTTATATAGCACTTAACTATGTGCCAGGCATTGTGTTACAAGTGCTTTACAAATATTATCTCATTTCACCCTCGCAACAATCCTGAGAGGGAGGTGACATTGTTATCCCTTTTTTACAGATGAGGAAACTGAGGCAAACAGGTGAAGTGACTTGCCTGGGATCATGGAACTATTATATGGATTAATAAGGCTGGATTTGAACACAGATCTTCCTACCCCAAGCCTGGCAGGAGATGAGATTTCCGACTCTGTTTAAAATTAGTTCTCCACCTGAAATCCACTCACTCCCATAGACTTTCTGCCAGAAAAGAGAACTATGCATTTGTACATTCAAAATATGAGTCAGTATAGTGGAGTCACATTAGGAATGTGCATAATGGAGAGGTAATTCATGAAGACCTATTGCCTACTGGCAGACAGGATACAATTTGGATATGAACTGAAAGTTCAGAAAGTCTGATAAAAGGCAGGATCTGGGGGAAGAATTATTTAGGCATATCTGAATCTATCTGTGGACCCCCATTAAGAAGCCCTGACCTAGACAACACTAGATAGAACAATCTAATGGTTTCTCTGCTTGGAGTGCCCATATTCTACTTAGACAAATGGCATAAACATAGAACAAATTAAATAACAATATATTACCTCAAAAACAGTAAAGTGTTGTAGACTCATATAAAGTGATGTTATTACTAAGTATCATGTGAGTCACATTGGCAGTGAATGCTACAACACTCCCCATGAATCACCAAGGCCTTCAGTGATCAGCATTCTTGCCTCAAAAACTGCAAAGTGCTATCCACATGTGTAAGGTGGAGTTATTGCTAAGTGCCATACATATGATTGGTATCAGAGAAATCACATGCTATGATGTTCTACATGATTTTTCTAAGACTATATGCATTAACTATCCTGGAAATAAGTTAAAATGTATCAGTATCCACTGGGCTTTGAGAGTATGAAAGGGAGAGGTAATCCTCCACCTTTTTTCTAGCAGATATATTAAAGGGAGGCGAGTTTGGGGGCCTTATATTGCCTTTTAACACTTCCCACACAGTATTTTATGAGTGCAGCCTCTTTAGAGACATGTTACTCAGTCCTGTTACTTTCAGTATGACCAAGCCTTGATGGCATACAGTTCCCTTCCTTTTGTGTGGGAGAACGTACTGTATTAATTTCTACTTCTGAATAAGCAAGAGTGTTCTGGAAGACCTTTCTTCTCGTCAGTAATGGGCTTTGCTCACTCTTCCCCCACTTCTGTCACTTTGCTCCTCTCCATGCAGAGAAAAGAGGAGGAGAAAACAAGAATTAAGTGCCTACTGTGAGCCAGGTTCTGTGCTAAGCACATGTGATCCTCACAAAAATCCTGGAAAGCAGGTGCTATTATCAGCATTTTGCAGTTGAGGAAACTGAGGCAGATAGAGGTTATGTGATTTGCCCAGAGTATCTGAGGCCTAATTCTGGCTTCAGTATTCCATTCTCTGTACCAC
The DNA here is from genome assembly GCA_028658325.1 of Potorous gilbertii. Classification (NCBI taxonomy): domain Eukaryota; kingdom Metazoa; phylum Chordata; class Mammalia; order Diprotodontia; family Potoroidae; genus Potorous; species Potorous gilbertii. Next base: position 333,410,194 of record CM053771.1, read on the forward strand.
CTAACTACCTAGGCATTTTGGAAGAGAAGAGGGTTCCATCCTAAAAAAGAAAAATGTCCAATTGGTCACTCTTGTGCACATCCTCAAACCTTGGCCAGGGACACATTTCAAAGAGTTTGTCTTGGTTACGTTCACAGGACTAGTGTTTGCAACATGGCAGAATTACGTGGGGAAATGAAGAGACTGGGACAATAGATTGAGAGCTGGAAGGGACCTTCGAGGTCTAGAGAGGTGACTTACCCACAGTCATATAGTTTGTAATGGCAAAGTTAGAATAAAGGAAAATTTCTAAGAATGGTGCCCAGGGATTAATATCCCCTACTTTTGGGGAGAGCACAACTGAAAGTTTTAATAGTCAGCTTATAATCCAGTTCCTTAAATATAACTTGTGACTTTTAGATTTTTTTACGGCATAGCTCATTTTATTCTGTAGGTGAGCTTTTGTTTAGGTATTGGGGGGAGCACAAAGATCAAAGATGGATTTTGCCTTTCTATGTATCCCCAGTGTCTGGCTCAATAAGTGAATCACAGATCTAGTATAACAATTCTGCTTGTTTTTTGTAATAGTTAATCTGACAGTAAAAGGTAGCAGGGTCTCTCATTATCTTTTGGGGGACCTTTTTTTCTCCTCAGAATCAGGAACAGCTGAGAGATGAAGACTCTGATTTTATACTGAATGATGGTGATCTCACTCTGACCTACGGGGACAGCACCATCACAGCGAATGGCTCCTCGGGCTCCCACAGGGCCACCTCAAGCCTGGAGGGTGGAAGAACGAAAAGCAGTTCAGAGGAGGCTCTAGAACGAGACCTGGGAATGGGAGACCATGAAGTTTCGAGCAGGGGCACCCGACTGGTATTTCCTTTGGAAGACAATGCATGACCCCCAAATTCCTCAAGCATAAGGGTAGGCCCATAGCCAGGGTAAAGAGGGGTTACAGGCCCTCGTGTCGTTTGTGGTGGAGGATGCTCAGTGACCGGAACTCACACTTCTATTACCAGTGGTTTTACTGAGGTCTGAAGATCCAAACCTTAATGTGACTTCTCCCCCTACACTCCCTCAAAAAAGCTAATTAAAGATGCAGATGGTGGGGTTAAAGTGTCTCCAAATCAAGACAAATATGAACCTATTCCCACTTTCTTACACAGTAGTACACTGAATCCTTTTTTTAAAAAATAGCATGCTGTAATGGTCTATTAACACATTCATCTGCAGTCCTTGAGCTAAGGAGAAGCAAGTGGGGGGAGGGGGTACCCCTAAAAATGATTCAGGTTATTAGTTTATTTCAGGTCTCTCTTAGGCTGCTAAGTGGGAGATAGGAAAAAATAGGATCTTAATGGAAGGAAGTAAAACTTCCAAGAGATGGAAAAACCAGTGTTAAATGTTTCACGTGTAAAAGAAACATTATAAAATGGCAGCTCCAAAGCCTGGGGCTATGTGAACATCTTATTCTGGGATTCATGGCTTTTTCATCATGAGAAAAGAATGGAGAGGAGGCATAGTTTCTCTGGATACTTTCATGAAAAAGATGTCTCATATCCCTAGAATGTTTGAAACCAAAGGCAAAGTAAGGCACATTGGTGGAAAGGAAGGGGGGCAAGGAGGAGTTGGTTTTAGTTTAACCGACCTAGGGTCAGAAAGATGTTTGAAAAGGGCAAAAGATGTTCAAGCTCATAGCTAGAACCCAACTCTGAGCTGTTTGACTAAGAATGACTTAGCTATTCTCTTGCACTGAAGTGGTTGTAATGAACGACTGCGCATTAAGGAAGCTTAGGGGAAGAAAGGGTAAAGGACGGTCTGGTGGGTAAGAGGAATTTGATTTGGGGAGGAAAAAGATGGAAATGAGATGGCAGGAAATAGATTTCACAGCACAAGAAGTAGTATACTGCAATGAAAAGTTTTCTAAAGGACCATCGAATTTCTCTTTATTGTTTTCTGAACTGACAAATGCCTGACATGCTGGCAACAGCGTGGCTAGTTAGCTGGAGGGCTGAAATTCTTAGAAACTGGTACGAGGGTAAAGTTGAGAGATGTCCTTTCTTTGATCCAAATAATGCCTATACTAAGGGAGCATTTCCTGCTACAGGGTTAAAAGACTTTATCATCTCGGGCATCTTTGCACCACTCAGTGTCATGGTAAGAAAAGAAAACAAGAGGGCAGTATTCTTGGTACCTAAGGAGACTAACACCATCTTACTATGTGAATGAATGGATGGTTTTTTGTTTTGGTTTTGATTTATTAATAGTATGATTTTCCTATGTAATCTCTACCTGTCAAAGATACCTAAAAGGACCAAAATACCAAAAGAATTCTCTGCAGGAGTATCTTTTTTCCCATCTTTCAGCTTTGATACTAGAATATTTAGGGACCCCATTTATTTAAATATACTGAGAACACATCAGTTTTTTTTTTAATTACTCCAAGTAAGATAGTTTCCCATTACACTGTAAATTGCCTTTACCTGATTTTTCAGAGTGGGTACTCATTAAGTGGGGCATTCACATAGTCCCCTAAAGTTTTAGAATTCAGAATGAAACCAGAGTTTTGGTGCATTAAAAAGGACTTTATAAATATTATTTACTGCTAAGGTAGAGTCTGGACATGTAGAATTTAATGCTTAAAATGAGAAACTACCTCCTCAGTCATGTCTCTTCAATAGAAGAACATCTGGTAAGGCTGTGGTAGATGAACCTTCATCTCTGTGCTTTTGAATGAAATTCAGAATCAGATTATTACAGCTGCTTTTGTAGGGAGCCTGGACAGTCAGGAAGTACTTGAGCTACAACACCAACAGACACACTAAGCAGCTTTCTCAGAAAGTCTTTGGCAAAGCAGTTTCTGTTGTGGTATTCTGCCACCCAGTTAGAGCTGTCAGGACAGTTGCATGAATGGCTGTGTGCGCAGCTTGGTACAAAGGGCCAACGCTGAATCTTTTCCCTGTAAGGCACAGTCTTATCTAAGGACAAGCTCCCTAACTGGCTTTTCTGCAGTGTTGGTTTTTTGTTTTGTTTCCTAAGACTCTCCCATCTCAAATTCAATGTTTATTCATTAAAATTAATATTAGAAGGAAGGAACACACTGGCAAAGACATCCTGAGGGCTGGGTGGGCCTTACTTCAAACAAACCTGCTCATGCCATGCCCTCACTGCCATTAATGGCATGAAGTTACTACAGTCTTAAATTTCTAGGAAAAGTTAATTACAGGAAATAGTGGGGAAAACCTGCTGAGTTTCTACCATCATAATCTGAATTCATCTGTGCCTCAAATATATACACAAAAGATCTGTGTTGTGGGTTTTTCTTCGCCACACACATTTATTTCACTCTTTGCCACCTGAATAGGGGCAGTAGAGAATTTATCAAAACTAGGAATCTCTTTAGAAGTTCTTGTCCTTTTTCTGTGACTTTCCTCTAATACTTACTGTGTGGCTTTTGCAATACTCATTTCTTGTGCAGTTCCCATCTCTTGGTCTTGAAAATAGAATAACTGTGACCTAAATGCAGGTCCTGGGAAGATTTGTCTTTGACAACATGATTTCAACCTTAGACATACCTGAAAATGCAGAATTTTAGAAAGCCAATTGCCCACAACGAGCAGTAATTGCTGTCATTCACTTGAGGCCAAGTTGTCTTTTACCAACCTTATGGAAAACCAAACCAAAATGAACAGATAATGGAACATTTGACTAAGTGATTCACACAGATCTGAAAAACGGAAATCTTGAAGGGAAAGGTATTTTAAATGGTACTTCTGAGCCTCATTTTCCAATGTAGGGCTGCTAAGCCTATTTTGTTCTGGGATTTGATGTGCCTGGCCTTTTAGGGAGCACATTAGAGACAGGTTCCTACCATTTAACAATTAAGTCTGAAGTGCTGAGGCTGCTCAAGCAGACACACATTCATCAGCAACCCAGGAGGGAAGAATTTTCATTCAGGGGATTAGAAAATGGAAAAGACGTTCCATAAATTCCAGCTGAGAAGGGGGTGTTTGAAAACCTTGATGGAGAAGCCAAGGTATGCATGTCCCTATGTGGAAAGGCCATTATAAAGCCTACCCCCATGACCTTGATTCCTGTTTGTGGTAAAAAAAAGTTTGTTGTTCTTGCTTCAAGTCAAAGACAGCTGTGTGCTAAAAACTCTTGCCAACTCTGCTGTTACCAGGGCAGCATCACAGCAGCCTTCTGTTTCTGAGACATGCCAGATGCTGCCTCTAAAGATATCACACCTAGAAAACTATCATCTTGGAATAAATACTTGAAAGGATGTTCAAGATTTCCTCCTCTTCAAACTGGCTCTGATCATTCCCCTGTACATTAGGAACCAATTCTGAATCTAGGCTGATATGTTAACACCGATGGAATAGGCTCGTAGTGAACACAGGATTCCTGATCTCAAAGGAAGGAGGTTTGTTCTTATGTTGGTAGTACCATAATTTAGGGCATTTATCTTCATTGTCGTCATTCTCACACTCCTCTCCCCACTGAACAAAAAAGATTCCCCAGTCAATTACTCCTTTGAAAGACCCAGACTTAACTTTCTCTCGGAGAAGCAGTTTCTGGCAGTTTTGATAGGAAATTGGTATAAAATTGTAGTCAAGGGAATAATTAGGGTCTTCTTGATAAATACAGGGAAGTCACAGGTGACTCACTCAGGCCTTGGCCAGCCTGAGCGCTCACTGGGCCGACGAGACAAGCTTGGATGCATGAGAGCCAGATGGCATCTTGCAAGGAGAAAATGTTTCCATTAAGTTAATGACAAAAAGCTCTTTAGCTTGGGCCTCCGGCTGGTGAAATATCACCTATCATTTGAAATAATTTCGAAAATCAGAAAAAGACAACTCCAGGTGCAAAAATAAGGCATTAGAGAAATTTCTGACAAGATTTCAGGGGGAGAAAAGGTTGAAAGTTCCCCAAACTAGAAAAAAAAAAGGAATATTATTAATGTTGTTCCAGGTTTTTCCCCTTAATGGGAAATTAATTACTCCATCAGATACTTACTGTGGCCAATGTCTTTGCTGAGTAAATGTTTACTAATAATGTAGTCAAGGAAGACAACATAATCCAGTGAAACACAGATCAGTTTGAACTGACCAGGTTAGTTCCAAGAGAAATGTTTTAAGAAATAGCTTGAGAGAGGGAGTTGAATTCTAGAACTAGGTTACTGGTTTAAAAATATTTTTTTTTCTCTCTCTCAGCCACACAGTGAATTTGACTTGTTCTCTTTCTGCTTTTGGATAATGAATCTCTTTACTAAAGAACGACAATCACACTTCAGGAGTAGCCAACTAGGCTGTCAATGAGTTCCTCCCATGTTGAATCTGGCTCATGCTCAATTTCTCTTGCTAATATCATGGGCGACCTAATATGTCAGTCATTAGACTCTACTGGCAGGGGGCAGGGCGGTGACGAGTAGTAGCTTCAGTGAGATACAGCACTGGGCAGGGAGAACACTGCTCAAATTTATTAGAATGATTTTCTTTGCCATCCTCTCCCCACCCACTGCTTCCCAAAACTAGAACAAAATACAGAAAAGTTCTTTTTTTTTTTTTGGCACTGAAAACCTGAATTTGTCTCGGACAATCAAGTGGGATCCTTCAGCCTTCGAAAAGAACTTTAGGACTCCTGGCAGTGGTGGTTGATAACCTAAACAGTTTATTGAAAGTCTCACAGACTTTAGTAAAGAGGAGCGGGGAAGCCCCAGGTCAGTTTTATAAGGCTTTTTTTTTTAATTCCAAAAACATTCAAGATTCAGGTTTTATTCTGTGACAGTTGAATTACATATAGCTTGTTGGGTTGACTTCTACAAGTTACAGGCTTTGAAGGAAAGTGAGAGGAATACGTTTCCGTTCTGTTAAGTGTTATTTCTTCTGAATTGAAAGTGTTGACACTGGCATTATCTGTTCAAAATGGGGCTATATGTCCTTCCACAGGAATGGGAAGAAACTTGTCTTATAGATCCACTCTCCTTTTTACGTTGTTGGAAGTTTCACCATATTTAAGAAATGATTCAGTGGGGAGGTCACCAAGAGTCTACAGCCTATTTCAGATGAAATACGAACCATAACTCCCTACAATGACAAGTACTCTTTATTTGGGGGGGGGGGGTAGGAGGAGAGAAGGTAGAATTTTATAAACTAGGTGGGAAAATTTTTTAGCCTCCAACAAAACTTAATAACTCTTTAGCAATATATTAGGTTGTAGCAGGAGTAAGGGCTTCAGTGTTCTGCCAAAACATGACTGCCAGGCCTCCTCCACAGCTCAGCAGGAAGGGCTGCAATAGGCACCTCAGCGTCTAACCCTTCCTGCATAGTTCACTGAACGTTTCTCATTGCTTCTGCTTACGCTGACTTCTCCAAAGTCCTATAAAATGATTTCCCATCCTATTTTCCCTTATCCCTTTCTTTCTTCTTGCTTCAGAAGTTAAAAAAAATCCCTATGGTTTAACTAAACCCCACAGGAGCATAACCTATTATTAGGATTAATAATTTGTTGCAGGTTACATACCAGGACTGCCCCTCTGCTTTCAACTCTTACCATGTCATAAGAGAAGATAGAGTGTGTTCTCTGGGGCCTGATCCTAGGTTCTTTCAGTTTCACTTAAGAATTTGTGGGGGTTTGGGGCATTTGGTTCTTTTTTTTAAAGAGTGCAAAAATCAGGGCAGCATTAGACATAAAAATTCTTTTTTAATGTGCCTGGTTGTGCCTTAGTGTCAAGGGAAATACTGTAAACCTGACCTCTCTGCCTGTGATTTCTATTCTCCTGCTTTTTAACCTAAAGCACCAATGGCACATTTGTGGTCTTGTAGCAGCCCAACTTCAACTAGTAAGTGGCACAATTAAGAATGGTGAGCAGGGTGTGTAATTGATTTGGGTAGGGGCATTTTAGCTTTGCCTCCACTGTTAAGCCAGGAGTCCTAAGGTTTCTTTCAACCTCTCCATAGCTTCCATCCGGTGCTGTATGTATAGAGCAGTACTCACTTTCACCTGATGTCATCAATCTAGAGTCTTCATGGCTGCTTTCTGAACTTATTATTTAATAGTATTTCTAATTCTTACAAATAAGAACTTGGGAGTGAAAACTATAATTCCTTTAATTCTTTGATGGGCTTAGAGAATGGAAGGTAAAGAACAGCTAGGAGAATCTTTTTTTTATTTTTTCAAAGATCCCATTCAGACCTTAAAACAACAAGTTTTCTTTAAGTTACAGAATGAACCGTAGGGCAAGACCACACTTGTCATGGTTTTCAGATCAATATTTTTGTCCAAGTTGTGATGTAAACAGCATTAATTCTGAAACCATAAAAAATTAAGTCTCCTCTTCATTCGTCACCGGGAATGTCATCACCTTCAAAGGGCGGCAATCACCACTGGCAGGTTCAAGCTGGAAAATAAAGCCCTCCACATTGGAGGGCCATCGTATCCATATTGCACTATGTCACTTCCTTATTGGAAATGTAGTCTTTGCAGATGTGTCCGTTGTGTTTAACTGCTCACTATTTTTTCTGCTATGCAGAACTGTACAGCAGTTAGTGTCAAGTGAAGTCTCAATACCCCAGCTGTGCAAAGTAATTGGCAGTGATTCTTTATCCTTCTGGACTGTACATTTCAATGTTGCAGTTTACCTGGGGGGAGAAAGGGGAGAAAAAAAGGTGAGAGTTGATAGAGGGAAAAGAATATAGAAAGCATAGTACTAATGTAAGGCCTCTTTAGCCTTGGAATATTTTAACTCAATTTGGACAACACTCAAATCTGATGCTAAAAATCTATTCTGAAAAAGTTTTCATTTCGTGAAAATGTCATGTGAAGACATGGCCTGAGAAGCTGTGTTTGCATGTTGTGGGAAAAGAAGAAGGGAAAAGAACATTGAAAATCTCAAATCCAGCATTGCTATGTTTGCTGATGTCATCTACATCTGACTGGGACTGGTTTGTTGGCTTGCATGCTCTTTGGCTTCTATAGTGGAATTTAAATTTAGATGCCTACTACTTAACCATCTTTATAAGCCTGTGTGTTCCATGGTAAGATATAAGTCCTTTTTTAAGAGACTTTAAAAAAACTGTATCATAATAATAATTAAGACTGTTCAAGTTCCCTGTCATGTTTTTGGTAGCCCTTCAAAAACTGTTTTCACATTAGTGGGAAAGAAGTCACTGGTTCCATGTGATATGTCTGCCTGTTTCTTACATCACAAATCTTTAGTAGATGACAGATGTGTACCAAGTCTGACACTGTTCTAATGTTAATGAAAGTGACCATTGTGAAATACTCTAATCAAGCCCCAGAAAACAAAAGCCTACAGTGTATGTATGGCTACATACATGAGTGGTACGCATACACACACACACACACACACACACACATCAAGGAATTGAAATGTAGATTTTTCTCTAGTGGCAGTTGACAAAATGAAAGGATAGTTTGCTTAATAAATACAGATTTGGTCACTAGCTCTCTGGATAGAAAGTGTACATTTATATACACATTAGATTTTGTGTTTAAAAAAAACTTGAAAAACAAGCTTTGCTGAATTTCAGGGTCATTTACTCTGTGGTCAATCTGGTGATCTATACTTGAAGATATATAGGCCAGTGGACACCTATGTGGTTTTTTTAAGGCATTTTAAAAAAGCAACCACAACAGCCTGGTCAGATCTGATATTTTTGACAAAAAAAAAAATGGCTACTTCTTAAATGTCCTATTCACCCAAATAAGTGTAAATAGATTTGTGACAATAAATTGGTTAAAAAGGGGTGGGGGGGAAGCATGAGAAAGGGAACGATATTTTGAATTAATTAATTTGAAAAATTTTAGTTTCCTCCCCCTGCATCTTGGATCCAGTGCAAGCACCAGTCCCTTTATCCTCCATACAAATTTTATGAGCAGTAGTGTAGTTTGTTGGATAGAGGGGCTGGCCACAAAGCCAGGAAGAGCTGAGTTCAAGGGCTACCTCTGAAACAGACTATCACTCTCATCCCAGTCATATCATTTATCCTTGAGAAGTTACCTTTGCTGAAATGCATGGGTTGGAGAAGTTTCTTCTTCTCCCCATGAAATCACACTTCCTGTCACTCTCCTTATCCCTATCCCCAGAAAGATGCGGCTTTTTGGCCTCTATTTATCCCAAAGCAGCTGGTTAAGATAATTCCTGGATCAGGATTATCTTTAAATCTGAAAAAGTATGCATTTCTAGTGAGATTGCCACACTGATGTTTCAGAGGCTAGAGGTTCCCATCTGCCAGTCACCTTCAGGTTGAAAACAAGAATGAAGACAGAGCTCTGCTCATACCTGAATTTAAGGCTCTGGAGGCTCTGTCAGGACTGACCTCTGGTGTCTTTATGGCTTAAAATTAAGATACCAACATTGAAGTTTTAAACTTTAAGTCATTGTTCACCACACTAGTTTCTCGTTATTAAGTTTGACAATGAAGTGTTAAAGTTAAAAATTAAGCTGCTATATACTCTATGATAAAAATGTTTTCTTCTACTTGCCTTGACTTTCACTTCCTGAGCAAAGTGCAGGTTTTATTTCTCCCAAAAGTCAACAGTGATTGATATATATATATATAAAGATATTTAGTATGATAAAAGACTGAAAAAACTGTTTTAGTGCAATGAATTTCAGGTCTCATCAGGGTTTCTGTACATTGTGATGTTTTCAGAACATGTATAAAAATAGTTTTGGGTTTTTTTTAATGTGACATTTATGTGTTCTATGTCATTCCATTAACACAAAAAATAAATAATTCACAAACTGTTTCTTTCCTCCTTTCAAATTCAAAACTTGCTTCCTTTTTGGGTTCTTTTATTAGCTCAAACTTTCACCATTAGTATCTAAGTTCTACAAATGCACCCATTATACTACAGTGTATATTACAAAACTGATCTACTGATAGCCTCAGCTGGAAAATATTTCATCATGAGTTTATGTAGATGTCACCAAAGTGTGTGAATGTTTCTCTTCCTCTGACTGACTTAAAAAGAATCACTTTAAAATGACCCAAGTCAAAACTAGTTTACATCTCACTCTATATGTAAAACCATGTATTAGTTGTATTTGCAACTGTGAAACCCTGACATGTAACCCATAAGTAAAGGGACCCTGCTTTGACATTCTTAAAATGCTAGCAACAAGACTAGAGAGAGAAATATGAAATTGGCTAAGGATAACCAATCAGGCCTATTTACAGACTACATAAACAGTTCACTTAGAAAATCCCAGATCATGAGCTCTGAATTTACAATAGCTTTGGTAAAATAACAGAATGATTAATTCATTAGCAGAGGAGTGAAGAATGAGAGAAAACGTTTTCAGATGTCAGTAAACATTTAGCCAATAGTCAATAACAAAAGTCAATATTCTGATGTGCACCCTTTTTCGGAGGTGGGGATGTTTTAGTGGGAAGATGGGGTCTCTGTCTCCCCCAGGCTGGATATATAATGGTTATATTGGACTCAATTCCAAAACTCATCAGCATGGAAACCTTTTCTGTTTCCAACCTGGGCCAGTACACCCCCTGCTTAGGCAGCCTGGTGGCCCCTTAAATTATTTTGTATTGGTTAATAGAAAAGATAACCGGTAAAGCAATCCAATTTTTGATAAACCCAAAGCTATTAAACTAGTGGAAGGAGAATTCTATTCAACAAGACTGCTACTAAGATTAGAAAGTGCCCTGGTAGAAATTGGGTTCAGTGGGGAACCTGTGGCCTCGAGGCTACATATGGCCCTCTCGGTCCTCAGTCAAAAGACTGCACTTGAGGACCAGGGCCACATTATACCTCATGGCAGTGGATTCCCCACCCCTGATTTAGTCCTTCATCTTAAACTACAATGAGCTCCAAATATAAATGTATTTTACTTCAAATCCTGGCTTGGCTAAATAGTGTATATGTGTGTGTGTGTGTGTGTGTGTATATACACACACACACACACACACACACACATATATACACACACACACACACACACACACACACACACATATATATATATGGATATACATAAGTATATAAGGAATCTTAATGCCTACTAGGCATGTATTCCACAAAGATCAAAGACAAAGGAAGAGACCTACCTATACAAAAATACTGATAGCTCTGCATCTAATTGTAGCAAAGAAGTGGAAATAAAGTCAGTGCCCAAGAAATTGAGGAATGTTTAACAACTGTGGTTATGTGAAATGGAATGGAATGTTATTCCACTATGAGAAATATGAATGATTCGGAGAACTTGAGGAAATATGAATGAACTGATACAGTGTGACATGAGTAGATGCAGAAGAAATATTTACACAATTGAGTACCATAACGTAAAGATTAACTTGGGAAAACTTCAGAAAACTTGTTATTGAGCACAAGAACCAATCAAGACTTTCCAAGATTAATGAACAATGCCTCTCCTGCCTCCTGGCAAGGTGATGTGGCTTAGTAGGTGCATGAGACAAGTTTTTTCTAACATGGTCAATCAATTTATTTGCTTTGACCATATTTAACTTTGAGGGGAGGTGAGGAGTTGATTGTCACCACAGGAATTGTTTTTCCCTAAAAGATAAAACAAAATTTCTGTCTTCCTTGGGGCAACTTTCCTGGTCTCCTAAGGGTATTAAAAGTCGCACGCATAAACTGGGTGGAATTGTAAACTGACCCAACTATTCTGGAGAATAATTAGTAATTATACGGAGAGGACTGTTTGTGCATACCCTTTGACTCAGCAATACTACTACTAAGTCTGTATCTCAGAGAGAGGAAAAAAAAAAAGGACCTATATGTACAAAAATATTTATAGCAGCTCTCTTTGTGGGACAAAGAATTAGAAATTGAAGGCATGCTCATCAACTGCGGAATGACTGAAGAAATTGTGGCATGTGATTGTGATAGAACACCATTGTGCTACAAGAAATGATGAGCAGGATGCTTTCAGAAAAACCTGGACTTACATGAACCAATGCAAAGTGAGCAGAATCACAACACTGTAAAGTGATCAACTCTAAATGACTTAACTATTCCCAGAAATACAATGATCCAAGATAATTTCAAAGGACTCATAATGAAAAATGCTGGCCACCTCCAGAGAAAGAAGTAACAGAGTCTGGGTACACACTGTAGCAGACTTTTTTCTTATTTTATTATTTTGGGGGGAGGTAAGGGTCTGTGTTTTGTTTTTTTGCAGCATGACTAATAAGGAAATGTTTTGCATGACTTTGCATATATAACATTATCAAACAGCCTGCCTTCTGAAGAAGGGGAAAAGGGAGAGAGAATCTGAATTTGGAACTCAAATTAAAAAAAAAAAAGTTGGAAATTGTCTTTACATGTAATTGGGGAAAAAAGGTTACCAAAAAAACCATAAGTCCCACCCATGTGGAGTTAGGATCCCCTGCAACTTGGAAATGTCTGAAGATCACACAAATCATCATGTTCTGCCGGGATAACCAGACCAGGAGATGCTAGAAGGTAATGGGAGAAAGAACTTCTATAGACAGTAAGTGCAAGGCTGTGTTAGGGCAAAGTAAATCTCCTTTTATTAACTGTTCAATGACTTAAAAGTGCCTCATTTTATCCCAACATCAAATCTGAATTAAAATCTTACTGGCATTAGATCTACCCTCTAACACCACCACAGTGGTGGTTCAATGAGCCTATTTAAATACTGAAAAGGAAAAAAAAAAAAAAGAATGGGCTGGTTCACAGGGGAAATGAAGACCAAAGGATCCACCATCCCAGTGCTTCTGTGGTAACCCTACTATACTGGTAACCCTACTATACTAACTCAATTCAGTAAACATTTACTGACTGCCTATGTTCCCAGCAAACACTGTTAGACACTGGGAATAGGAAAGGAGGGGAGGAGAGCGGAAGAGGCATACACTTCTTGCCCTAGAAGAGCCAACGTTCTACTTGTTTCAAAAATGAAATCTTATGGCACATTGAGCAGTATCTCTATGGAAGCTTTATGGAAAAATATGATCAAGAAAGGACAGAACGGGATGCGCACTGGTGGAGGGAGTGCCCACCAGATGAAATCATGGATCCACCATAGGCACTATTATAAAGCAAAAGGCAGTTGGATGCTGCAGTGGATGGTCCTAGAGGCAAAAGAAGGCCCAGGTTCAACACAGCTGCAGACACTAGTAGCTATACAACCCTGGGCAAATCATTTCACCTGTCTGCTTGAGTTTCCTCATGAGGATAACACATAGCACCTACTTCCCAGAGTTGTTAGATCAAATGAGATAATATTTGTACACTGTTTTGCAAACCTTAAAGCAGTATATATAAATGCTAGCTATTATTAACTATTACTAAACCAATCGCACTTGCCAATGGCTAGTTGTATAAGACTGATGCCATGTAGATTTGGAGCTAGAGTATAGATTAAACAGTCTTACAGTCTAAACAGAGCTTTTCCTATCTGAAAAAAAACTATTTCAACATAGCCTTATACCTAGGTACTTACATGGGGAATCATTTTAATGGGAAGGAATGATAATCCTAATAATATTTAACTGTAATCACCTCCAGTATGTCGTAGAATAAGAAAAACAAAGACTAAGTCTCTCGTCTTTTTCTGGAAAGGAACTACTTTTTATGGTTTTTCCTGACTTCCCCAACTCAGTGAAGTAAGAGAAATCAGCTGACTACACTTCCAGGTCAATGTCCTCCCCCAGCAAACTCAACCACATCTCTTTTTGAAGTCCACAACATAGACTCATGCCACATCTTTGTCTAATGGCCTCCATAATACATTTATACCCCATTCTATACTGTGACATTTTGGGCTCATGTCAAAATCCTTGGTGACTTCATTATCTCCACTGACAAAACTCCAATAATTTTATCTACTGTAGTCACACATGTTTTTTTCTTTCCTTTTCCTTTATTATTTTTTTGGTTCAATCTGTGATTTCACACATGTAGTAAGCAACTCCCTCTAGCAATGCAGATCTATTTTGCCACTTAGGATCTCAGGTCTCTGGGGGCAGAGCCAAGATGGCACAGCACAGGAAGAAAGAAATACAGCATCTCTAATATAATTCCTCCATAAAGATCTAGAAAATCACCAGAACAAGTCCTGACTGGGAAAACCCAAAAATAAGATCACAGAAATTTTTCCAGCATAGCAAGACAAAAAGGTCAGTGGGCTTTGGGGGTAGTGCCTGATTAGGGATGCACTACTAGGAGCATTTCAGAGCACAGGAACTGAAAGAGAACCAAGGCTGTGCACTATGGCAAGGTAACATCCCAGACCCGTACAGAAAGGCCCTGACCTTGTGCAGGATGTGGGAATAGATGCCAAGGGGCAGCTCTGTTTTCTTTACCCAGTTCCAAGTCACTGATCCAGGATGGACAGTATTCCATGGTAAGAGAGGGCAACAGGTCCTCAAGGAACAAATTCAGAAGCAAACAGTAGCTGTGTAGCTCTGACCCCAGGAGCAGAATGGGGTCTTAGCTCCAACCTTCAGCCCAGTCTGAAGCCTGAAGTGAAATAGCCAGGGAAGGAATCCCATACCAAATGGAAATTTGCAATTTCGTCACTCTGAATGAGCAGAGCTTTATCGCTGAATGATAGTGACTGAGTCCAGCAACAGTTTACTAGAACTTTCAACCAGAAAGAAGTCAAGAAGAATGTTGCTGATGCTCAAACCTAAGTTGGAAGTCTGCAAAGCTCAGATAAGAAAAGCGATGATCAGATTTTGCCCTGAATCTACAGTTGGGGAGCACTCAAAGCTTTCAAGTCTCCAGTCTTTAGAAGAAAATGTAAGGTATCTCACAGCAGAACAACTGACCTGGAAAAGGGGAAAGAAAGCCATGACCAAAAACAAAGATCCTAGACTTCATATTTCAAGAAATAATAAAAGAAAATCACCCAGATCTTTTAGAACTAGAGGGCAAAGTAGAAACTGGAAAAATCCACCAGTCCTCATTAAATAAACTCAAAGTGAAAATGCCTAGAAGTGTTACAGCCAAAATTCAGAACCAAAAATTCAAAGAAAAAATATGGTAAAAACCAAGAAAGATTTCAAGTACCAAGGAGTCACAAGTTAGGATCACACAAAACAGTCACTACTATAAAGAACAAGAGAACTTGGAAATTCTAGAAGGCAAAAGACAGATTACAACTAAGGATAAATGGCCCAATAAAACTGAGTATAAACTTCATGGGGAGGAAAAGGGGGGAGGGAGAGAGGAAGATGGACCTTTAATGAAAGAACTTCCAAGCCTTCCTGTTGAAAACACTAGCACTGAGTAGAAACTGAAATACAAACATAGTAATCAAGAGAAACCCAAAAAGCTGAACATGAGTGAGCAACGAGAAGAGACTAAAAACAAGAATAAATTGCTTACATTCTAATTTGGAGGAAAGGATGTTGCAAGTACTCCCTCAGAAATCTTTACATAAAGGAAATCTAAGTAGTGTGGGAGTGATTTTGTTATGCTCTGATGATCTTAGGAAAAGGGAATTGGAATACATTATTGGGGGTAGACAAAGGAAGAATGGGAAAAATTATCTCACATAACAGGGGTATACAAGTCAAAGGTCAGACAAACAAGGAGGAAGGATTAGGGAAAGCAAGCAACACTTGAACCTAGCTCTCCGATCTAAACTGGTAAAAAGAATGAAGAAGGAAAAAAGAGAGGGAGAGAGAGGGAGAGAAGGGGGGGTTCAGAAATACATTTCATTCAACAAGTAAACAGGAAAGGAAAGAAGGGGAAGGGGAGAAAGAGGAAGGGTAGATCAAGGGAGGCTAAGTTAAGTCTTAAGTAAATCAAACTAAAGGGGGTGGATTTTGGAAGAGAGGCTTAAGAGAAAAAGAATAAGAATCTAGAAAGCATATTGCACTAAACTGGTATTAAACTTCTTATCTCTTACCACCCTAATCTTTATAAAGAACGCAGGAAACAAAGAGAAGAGAAATGTAAATACACAATCAATCATAATTGGGAATGGAAATAAAAAAAAAAAAGGAAGAAGCTAAGAGAATCCCAAGGTATTTGCTTTAAAAGAAAGTTGCCTGGGGCACTGATGCCCAGGGTCACACCACTGGTATAGGTATAGATCAGGTATAGGTTAGACGTTGTAGAGAGTGATCCTAGGTTTTTCAGATTCCACTCAATAATTTCCATTAATCTCTTCCTAGAACTTTTATGTAAATTGTTTTCCCCCCTCCCTGTGTAAACCTACTGAAACCACTCTTTAGTATCAGTCTTCCTGCTTCTTATTATTCCAATGTATCCATCTTCTACTGGTTTCGCTCATCTCCCTCCCTGCCGAGATCCGATTTCAATAGTGTCCTTGAATTCATCATGCTCTTGTCTGCCTTTTTTGTTATTCCCAATGCTCTGTGACCCTCAACATCTACCCCAAGTCATTGGGTTCTAGCATTGTTGGAGAACCTCATGAAATATCAGTTCTAAGTCTATTATAAGACCACCAACTCAAATAAGTCTTCGGTTCATCATTCCTTATCTTCGTCTCTATTACCTGGAGTGGTTGGTCTTTCAACTTCCCTTCTCAGAACCTCACGATGCTCTTTATTTTCATATTCTCTTTCTTCTTTCCCCTCTTACTTCAGCAGGAAAGCTGTCCTTCCACCTATAGGCCTGACCCCATCCTTTCTCGATTCTTGTTCCATGAGTCACACTCTTTTCTTCCTCTCCTATCTACACTTGCTCCCTCTCTACTGGCTCTTTTCTTTCTGCCTCCAAACAGACTCAATTCTCCCTGGTTCTTTAAAAAACACAATAAAGGAAAAAAACTTCTTTCAGCTGAAATTCTAAATCATACACTGAAAATTCCAGCTCTGTGACATGATGCTTTCGTTCTCATCATCCTCCAAATTCTGTCCTTAGCCCTCTCCATATCACCCGAAATTCCCTTCTACTGTAAGGCTTGTTTTGAAAGTGCAAATTATTCCCACTCAACTGACATAGCAGGGAACAAACTGAGCACATTTTGACCTAATACATGATTTTGTCTGGAACAAACAGTGAGAAAGAAGAAAGCTACACCACTTTATTGTGACCCATAAGTTGCAACCTTTCTGACACACATTTTCACAAGTTAACTTCTGATCTTTTTCAGGATAAAGAACCCTCTTTATTGTATGTCTCCTGATGCAATAGAGGGCAAGAGGAGAGCTCGCTGGCACATACCCACTCCACCCACCCCTTTCAGACATGGTTACAGGTCAGTGTCCCAGAGTTGCTTCCCACTGAGGTAGCTCTCATTCATAGCTGTCAACTTTGCCAAACCAACCCTAAAGGAGTTGGGGTGCAGGTTCAACTACAGTTCAAAGTCATGGAAGGGATTACTGTTTACTTAATATTTGTGTATTTCTTAATTATCTGACATCATTCTTTATTAAATACTTATCTTTTTTAACGTGTACTGACAAAGTTTTTGAGTGTTACATCCCTAATCCTATTTTTCCCCCACATAAACCCCAGGAGATTATGCAATTGTGCATAGCACAAATGCCTTTTTAGTAATGCATATGTCACATTATAACAACTGGCTATACTTCATGAAGTTCCCTCTTTTGTGCAGCTGATGGGGTACAGGCTCTGAGAACCCCCTGGAACTCTCCTGGAATCTTTGCTGTGCCAAATTCTCTATTACCCCTTAATCTAGCCTAGCTCTCCATTGTCTGTTACCTCCAGAATGCCTCCGGCTACTTCTCACTCTTGATCCTATCAAAATCCTATTCTCTGAGTTCCTGGCATCTGACCTCTAGTCACCCCAGTCCCATCAAGATCCTCCTTAGACCCCTCTTCAAGACATCCCAGACTACTTGGCCACCCCTAGATCCCTCCCACAGTCTTTCTGTATATAAGATCCACCTTTGTTTACATGAAAGTGCTCAGATTTACCATCTTGGAGAGCAATCTGGAACTGTGCCCAAAGGGGTACAAAAATGTGCATACCCCTTGGACTCAGCAATATCACTTCTGGGATACTATCCCAAAGAGATCATAGAAATGGGAAAGGGTCCCATATGTACAAAAGTATTTATAGCAGCTCTCTCTGTGGTGGCCAAAAACTGGAAATCAAGGGGATGCCCATTCATTGGGGAATGGCTGAACAAGTTGTGGTATATGAATGTAATACGAACACTATTGTGCTATGAGAAATGATGAAGAGGAAGACTTCAGAGAAGCCTGGAAAGACTTATATGAACTTATGCTGAGCGAAAGGAGCAGAACCAGGAGAACTCTGTACACAGAAACAACCACAATGTATAAAGAATTTTTCTGGTAGACTTAATACTTTATGAAATGCATGGACTTAAAAAATTTCCAATGGACTCTAGAAGCAAAACGTCTTCCACATTCAAAGAAAGAACTATGGAATTGGATCGCAGATAGAAAAAGACACTTTCTTCTGTATTATATTTTGTTTTGTTTTATGGTTTCTCCCATCCATTTTAATTCTTCCATGCATTATGTATTTAATAGGAAAGTATGTGCAGAACCCATATAAGATAGTGCATCCTCTCAGGGAGGAAGTGGGGAGAGAAGGGGCAATGTGGAGGAGGGAGGCAGAAAAAACCTAAGATATATGTAAGTGATTGTCAAACACCGAAAACAAATAAAATAATTTAATTTTTTTAAAAAAGTGCTCAGATTTAATCTGGCCTGATTGCCAATATGAGTGCTACAAATGTTCAGATTCTTTAAGAGCTACACAATATAGCAGATCTTTAATAAACTTTGCTTTTATTTTTGACTGAAAGAAGGCTTGAGTCGAATTCATTTGGGCAGGACCTGCCTGTCACTATTTCAGGGATCCAACACCTTAACACAGCCACTTAGACTACATCTAAATTTATCTAAGGGCTTTATTACATCTCCATAACACTTGATAGAGCCTATTCTGGGACAGGACTCAGGTCAAACCTCAGTCCATTTAATTTCAATACTACAACAAAATGAGACTTGTAAATTATTCAATAGTTAACAAAAGGAAATTTACTTAACAGGACAAAGTTATTCAACCAGACTACTTACTCACTGAGGACCCCAGGAATTCATTCAGCTGGACAAGGTACCCTTCCCTAGTTACTCACTGTGATCCATCTGCCAAGATCAGAGAAGACACCTGAAGCTCTTTCACAGTAACCCTGTGGCTGTTTTGTATTCAATGTGATCATGAAGTGATGCTGACCTGAGCCTTTAAATCCCCTGAGCCAACCAAGTTTACACCATGGTTTCAATACCTTTAAGGAAAAATTATCTTAGCTTGTATGGGATCAGAAAGTGCTCCTACCTCAAAGGCTATGATTTAACAAGGTAGCTTATGCATGCAGAGTCCAAATCTCCCAACCCAAGGGACTGGACATCCCCTACCAAGGGACTAGCAGACATAACTCCTCAAATGCCACTAACATGAGTCTTGAGTAGTGCACCTTAATAATTTATCCTTATTATGCAGCATTAAAAAGCTTTACCCGAGTCATATCTTTGATAAAATATTAGCTTCACAGCTCTCTTCATGGCTCCAGTGGCAAAGAACTGGAAGCCATCAATTGGGATATGGCTGGCCAAATTAGGCTATATGAAAATATAGTAGTAAAATATTTAGTAGAAAACTGCTGCTCCAGAAAAACACTGTGAAAAGGATTTCAGAGAACCCAAGACATAGGAACTGATGGAGAGCGAAGTGAGCAAAATTAAGAGAACAAGTTAAACGAAAATAATAGTAAGACGAAAAACAATTTTGGAACACTTAAGGACTCTGCTAATCCAATGACCACACATGACTGCAGAATCAACAAGCAGTTAAGAACCTAAAGCATGCTAGCATTGTGATGGACTCAAGATGCAGAATGAGATACACATTTTTGGCCATGACCAATTCAGGAATTTATATTTCTTGACTATGTGTATTTGTTATAAGAGCTCTGATTTTTTTCTTTTTTCCAACTGGAAAGGAATAGGAGGAAGAGAAAAAAAATGCAATTTTTTTAATGGAAAAAATATTATCTTCAATCAAATGCCACACGCACCTAGCTTCCTATCAAAGTCTTGCTGCCTTTTATTTCTTGGGCAGCTATAATTAATCCTCATTTTCATCTTTTGCATCATTTCTTCTCTATTCCTACCTTATTCTCAGGCTGGCTCATCATCAGTCATCAGAATGCATCCTTATCTCCTATCAAGAAAGTTAAAGAGGGAAAGAGGAAGAGTAGCCCTCTTAAACTATCAGATGCACTATGAGATTTTGTGTCCTTGGATTTGAGCCAGTTCTTGCCCAGACTCTGATCTAATCACTCTAGCCCTCATTCAGTTAAACTCCTTGAAGGTAATCTGCCCACACAGCTATTACTTAAGCCACCCTCTCCTCAACCCCTTGCAACATGGTTTCCTTCCATCCTCCTCCCTCTCAACTTCTCCCAAAACTATTCTCCCCAAGGTGGACAATGATTCCCCTAATTACCAAATCTAATAACCTTTTCTCAGGTCCTATCTTCCCCAAATCTGCCTAAATGTGAGCATTCCACAAAGTTTTGTATTAAATTCTCCGCCCTCTCTACGTCATATAATATTCCCTTCATTATGCCACCTAATCCCAAAGTTTTAACTAACACATCTATTCAAGATACTCTTAAATCTATATCCCCAGCACTGATATCTTGCCAGTTCTGCCACAGTGATGCATTTCCAAATGCATGTGCTTCTAGACTTCAAACTCAGTGTCTAAAACCAAACCTATTCCTCTCCTCACTTCCTTAATTTTGATTAATGGTACTCATGGTTCCTGCCCCTCAGGCTCCAAATCTTGGAGCATTTCCTGATGCCTCTCTCTGCCCCTCTTCTAAGCCCAAACTATTCTTTCTTCAAAATGTTTCTGTGTCTGTGTCTGTGTCACTCTGACTGGCTTAGTTCACACACTATTATCTCTTATCTGGACTACAGCAGCAGCTTTCTACTTGGTCTCTCCCTGGCTGCAGTGACTCTTCTCTCTAACCCATTCTGAATACCAGAATAATCTTTTTCTAAAGCTTTGTTTTGGTTCTGTCATTTCCTTCCTCAAAAACCTCAAAAGTTCTTAGTGCCTGGGAAATAAGACTCAAAACTCCTCAACCTCACATTCAAGGTCTTTCAACGTTGTGGGTGATTTTTCCCCACTTTGGGGGGGGCCAGGGGCAAGGGGAGGTGCTAGAACAATCTAAAGGGGCAGCAGTAGCCTCAGTGCAATTGAGGGGCGTTGAATAAAAATAAGGGGCCAGTGGAAACATAAGGAAAAGAGATAAAAATATTTTGAAAAACCGTTTGTACATATTACATCTGTTGTATAACAAAGTTAAAGCAGTAAAGATTCCATTATTTTCCAAATAAACACACAAAATGAGTTAAAACTAAGTGACAGTCAAGTCCACTGACAGGTCTCAACAAGCTAGTGTTGGCAGGCTAGGATGCCACACATTGTCCAGAAATCATCGGCAAGAATATGTGCATGTAATGACTTGTTTGTAATACAATACTATACTATACAGTTATATGATGCAATACTGCACCATCAAATTTCAATGGAGGAAAAATCCCACAAATTTACAATAAATTATTAAATTTAAGATGTATCTTTAAAAATATGTATTTTCTATTTTTTTGAAATGATGTACATTTCAAAAGAAACATTAAAGGGTTAAAGAAAGTAGATTTCCTGGGGGGCACTGAGTAATTTCTCTTTTTTTAAGGAAGAAGTAGGCCAATAAATCTGGGAACCTCTGGTTTAAACTCAAACTTTCATACTCCAACCAAATGAGATGGCTGTTTCCTAAAGCTGTCCTGACTTCTATTGCTGACATGGTTCCCTCTACTTTAAATACCCATCTGTCCCTTTCATAGTGCCTAGTGAAGGCCCAACTCCAATACTGTTCCACCTGTAGAAAGTCTTCAGAGATCACCTTAACTGGAAATCTTAATTCTTTTAACTCCTGTGTTCCACTTTGGGGCATTTATCACATACTAACTTATGACTGTCTGTATACACAAAATGATATAATTTATTTATAGCTGTGAGGGATCTTATGAGAGCTAGCCCAAGCTCCTCATTTTACAAATGGGTAAACGGAAAAGACAGGTCAAGCAAACTGCCCATAATGCCCAAGTAGTCAATCAGTGAGTCAGGTCTATGATCAGGTTTCCAGCTTCAGAGCAAGCAATGCTCTTTACACTATCCCATGATGTCCTTATTTTCCCTGCTTCCTGAATTCATGAAAGCAGAAAGCCTTGCCTTAAACATTTTTGTATCATTCACATGTCCCCTGCACATAATATTTTTACTTCTTTCACAAGCTGCCATGGTCAAGGAATGCCCCACCTTAGTTGGCCAAGCTACTGTGATAGTTATTCTTCCCCAAAAGATAAGGTCTTTCTTTGCAAGCAAGGGACTACTGTGCTTTTTGTTTTTGTATCACCAACCCCTAGCACTGTGTTTTGTATGTTGTGGGACTTTAATTATTGCTTGCTAGGTTAATCTGTGCTAAAAACCAGAGGTTCTTGACCTGGGATCCATGGGTAGATTTCAAGAAATCTGTGAACCTGGATGGAAATAACACCTTTATAAGAATACAACTTGTCTCCTTTGTAACCTTATGTATTTTGCTTTATTTTATGCTAAATGGCATGGGGGTTAAGAACATGGGGCTGAGAACATGGGGCTACAAAATCAGAGTCTGATTTCAGGCTGAATTCAAATTCAGCTTCAGAGTAGCTGTGTGATCCTGAATGTAAAGGGTACCACAAAGTACCATATATGTCAAAAAGGTACTCTGTGGAGAGAGAAGAGAATGGGAAGGGGGGAAGAGGGGGGATTTTTTGGACATGGACAATGTAGAAATTTGTTTTACTTTGCTTGACTATATATACTTTATAATGGGTTTTGTTTTCATTGCTTTCTCAAAGGGGTATGGGGAGAGAGGAAGATGTGAGAAAGAGTAGAGACCTGAAAATAAAATAATTTTAAATGATCTTCCTTAAAGGACAGCTATGATCAGGTTAACACCCCACTCAGTAAACTCTATTTGGCATCCAAAGTCCTTTAAAACCTGCCACGACCCATCTTCTCTGCAGTCTTCTCATACTTCACACCCCACCACTGTGTAATCCATGTGACACTGGCTTCCTTGCAGTTCCTTGAACAAGACATTCATCACCCTGCGGATTCCAGGAACTTTCAATAGCTGTTCCAAAAGCCTCCTGGCTTCCCTGACTTCCTTTGAATTCCAGCTAAAATAGCACCTCTACAAGATTCTCCTGGTTCCCCTTAATTTTAGTGTCTTTCTTCTATCAATTATCTTCTATTTATCCTGTATCTACCTTGTTTTTCCATAGGCATTTGCATTTTATTGTATCCCCAGCATTTGGCACAGTGTAAAGACTTAATAAATGTTTACTGACAAACTAGCTTAATTGAATTTCAGGATCAACTAGTGACAGGCCTTTGATATAGATTTTTCTACTCCACAAATAGGACATTTTTAATGAATGTACCTGATTTGATTACCTGTGTGACTGCAGGTAAGTTACAATCTCTCTAGACTCTAATTTCTTCATCTGGAAAATGAGAGGAGTGAACTATATGATCTCTAAAAGGTCCCTTTTGCAGATCTAAACTCAATCATCACCATGTCCAAACTAGTAATTCCAATTCCACTCCCGCTCCCTCAGTGTACTTCTAAACAGTGACGGCTGTTAACAAACAGCCAAGTTCAGACATTTTAATTTCTCCTTTCTCCCTAACACTGCCCCTGGTGTGGGGGGTAGAGCCAGTTATCTATGAAGTCATCACAGCAGAGAAGAGGTTACTTGTCTGCTAAAAGACAATACAGTCCATCATCTCAAGCCAACTTCTCAGTCCCCTGAGAGCTATCTCTGTTTGGATAGGACTTACCTAGGTGTGGAGCAAATGACTGTATTTCTCCTACACTTACAATTCATCTTCTACTAAAGCAAGGAAAAAAAAGCAGAGAAGATCCCCTAAAGCAATATGTTTTTGCATTGATACTTTTTCAACAGCCCTCTCCTCTTTAAAAAGCAACTCCCTTCTTGGGAACATATGACAAAAAAATAGGACATTTCTCTGGGGCAGAATCTACTTTCATTCATATTTAAAATTTGATGCTTTTATTTTTGTAGAAGTCACTTAATGGCATCCTCAGATTAACCTCTCATCTTTTCTAATTTCTCAAGATTGGCATTTCAGTGAGTTCTAAAGAATCTTAAATAAGCACACTGCATCAGGGCAATACTATTCTTTTTTATGCCACAGTACCCATATATTTATTCCAAGAGACTTCAGATTTGTTCCATGGCTTATTTCCCAGCATTACAGGTAACTACTTTTGGGCATGTGCAATGTATACTAAAAGACATCTCCAACTCAGTCTAAACAATAGTTAATCTCAAAGTGCTGGCAGCAAACAGTCCTTCCTGGCCCATGGAGCACAGACCCGCTATGAGACCTGCTTGGACTGTCCTGACTCAGACTGCCTTCCCACCATCATCCTCAAGATCACAATACACTATGCCATTTGTTCTAGGCACCAGGCAGGAGAAGTGGTATTCTGGCCAAGTCTCATTAACATAATGTTCAGAAAAGGAAGTTCAAGATCAATAAGGAAAAAAAATATTTTTCCACCACCATGATTGTAATTCTCAGGATACATTTTTATACCAAAGCTTCTCACTGTTGAGAAAAAATAAAGTCTGTTGAATCCAAGAACTCTGTGTTTAGCCCTAAAATTCAATGTGTTAATCCTTTTTTTCTGTTCTGCTATGTATATGGAAATACCCAGGTTTATTTGAGGTTTGTTAACTTCCAGGTAAAAAAGAAATTAATTCACTGTGTTAGTCCTATTCTACAGGATTCTTAATCCTCCAGTTTTAAAATGTTCATAGTCAGCTAAGAGTTTCCATCTCAGCACTTACTAAGGGACTAAGTCTTCAGCCTGAACACCATAGGCTCCAAAGCACAACAGACGCAGCTGTTGGCATCAGGCCTGTGGAGAAGGGAAAAAACATTAAAGAACACCCTTTCTCATGAAACATTGCTGAGCTTGGCAATTTTTAGCCAATTAGGGTGCTTCCTGTTTAGCTCCTAAAAAAGTCCTCCTGCTTCTGTGTTCTTTCCAAATAACAATTCACTGTCCAAACACTGGGGCAGAAGTTGTTTAATTCCAACCCGGGCTCTTCTTACTCACGTGATCAGCAGCTCCTTCCCAGAGAAGGGAGGAAGCCAGGAGCCTTACAACAGCCCTTACAGGGACTGTGGTTGTTTGTCCTTCATTCTCGAGGAGGACCATGACGTCAGGAAGGTGATGTCATGACTTGCAAGTGAATTGAACTAAAGTGAGGGAGGGCTGTGCAAAGGCACCAGCCTCACTCTTTCCTCCATGGCCATCTGGGTCCAGTGGTGAGATACAGATCAGGACAATGAGAGATGGCACCGCTTACAAGGACAGCTGTTTAACAGAAAGCCAGGGAGCAGAGAACAGCCCAGGCCACTTACATCTTCTTCCTCCAACCAATTCACTGCAAGCTGTAACAGATAACAGACCTCCTCACTCCCTAACAGAGTTAAGAGAAAAGTCACAATTGTTGATCTCAGCTATTACTATGACAAGAATTCCACCCATACTTCAATGTGAGGTTGACTCCTCACTATATCCCAGCTTCCTGATAGCCAAGTATCACAATGGTACCTTTGCCTCTACTATCATTTTGCCCTGATGAAAAACATTTTTAAAAATCTCATACCAGAATTGGACTTTTTTCAAAATCAAAACCATCCTGTCAATGTAAAGAACACCAAAGCATTAGCGCTTTTTAGGCAAGGCTACCTATTACATGAGTACAGTAAGTACCTACAAATCCAACTGTGCATTTACAATATAATTTACAATGTATACAAGTGGCACAACTACATGGGAATGAGGGAGGTTTTTAATAAGCATTACCCAAACTTATGCTTTCAAATGAGGGTGGGTTTTTCAAAACTCTTGTCTTGGAAGGCTGAAATATTTGTGTTCTAGGGATGTGGCTGCTGTAGGTATTGTTGAATATTTGTATTTCATGCAAACTGTCCCATGAGGCAACTTATGGGCCTCATACGTAAGAAAAATAGGCTTCCTCATGCCACCATTTTTTTTTTACTACCCAGATTATTTTTAATATTACCCAGATTATTAATCCAATTTGAGTCTAAATGACTTTGGGCTCCTTTGCAGGGAAATAAACCAATCAGACTAAGCCTTGAAAGGCAAAAAAAAGTATTACTACTAAGAACATTCAAAACAATGTGCTAGCAACAAGCACTGAGGGCCAAGTCCCACAGTGAATTTCCAAAAATACAGGAAGTAATGGAAGTTATCACAGGAGTACAAAAGAAACCTCCCATGCAGACTACTGCGAAAGGTACAATATTTTTTGAATATTATTATTCTGGTGTGGCAAAGATCTTTTTTTAAATGAAATACCACCTTCTGACACAGATTTACTTTCCTACTAAAAGGGTAAAAAGGTCTTTTGGGAGAGCTTTAAAAATAGCCACAAAAATAGCCCCCTAGTCAGCTTGAGGCAGACATCTCAGACATTCATTGGGCTGTTGACAGAGATTTCTCAAGGAAAGAGATATGTTTATGTCTGTGGGTGTCCATAGGTATTGCGAAAGGCCAGTGGTTAGTGATAAAGAGCATTTAGGGTACCGCGGAGGTTCCGGACTCCTCCTACTGCCTTGCCCAAGATCTCACAGATTAGTTAGCATATCTCCTTCCCCATCCCATTCAGTCGCTTTTATCTAGCCTCCTTGACCTCTCAGGAGTACTTACTGAAGTGGACCACTATGTCAACATTCATCTTTTCTATTTTCCTTGGATTTGCTGACACTGAACTCCGATTTCTCTCTTCCTAGTTCTCTATTCCCCCTCTCTCTTTTGTTGGTTCCTCCTCCTCCTTCTGGCTTCTGTCCTTACTTCTCTTCTCTTCCTCTCTATTCTCCTCCTTGATAATTTCACCGACTCCCATGGCTTCAACAGCATGGTACAGCTGGAGGGGGCCTCACAGGCTCCCTTCTCCAACCTCCTCATTTTCCAGGTGAAATTGAGACCCAGGAAGGCTTAAGTGATTTCTCCAAGGTCACACACATAATAAACATCAGAGGTTGGATTTTTAACCCAGGCATTCAGACTCTAGAGCCAATGCTCTAAAAAACCAGCTGTGTGACCCTAGGAAAGTCCCTTCATCTTACTGTCTGAGACAAACTCTAAGGCTATGATACACTACAGCACAGTTGTTGACCTGGATTTGTGCTAAGTTTCCTTATCAGCATTCCCACACAACAATGAAATCAAAGAAGAGGAACAAAAAACCCCAATCCTACCAGAAGAGTCCAAAAGGGCTTGATCTTTGACATGGGGGTAGAGGAGGTTCTGAAGGAGAGGCACCACAGAAAAGGCAAGGTTTATCCTTTAACATGGCTGATTAAAAAAAAAAAGCAAATATGAGTGAGGGTCTGTACTTTGACAATGGTCTGAGAAACTTAAATGATTTTCCTTCATCTCCAAAGGTTTCCTCAGTCTTGGTTGTCAGGCTATCAATGAAGGAACTGGTTATCACATCTTAACCATAACATCCTTTTCACCCAGTAATCTTGTATAAACAAACAGATTGGACCAAAAGATGCTCTAATCATCCCTTACACAGCAGGGCAAAAGTTGCAGGTTTATAGTTTCCTTTCCATTTCAATTCTACAACCCTGAGTTGTATTTACACTTATAGATAGAAAGGATAGAGAGTGAATCTGTGATTTCATTCATAAAGGGAACTCTCAAAGAGGAAATGCAGGTAGACACTTTTTCTGCAATTCCCACACAACCTTGGAGGCCTAAAGCACTGAAAGATTATGACTTAAATTGTTTAATTATACATTTGTATTTAAAGGTTATTAGCTCTACAATTTCTGTGCCTACAGAAGTCAGGGAAAGACAGGCTGTTGTTTAGGGTTGTTGTGAGGAAGTCACTCTGTAAACTGCAGAGCCCCAAATAAAGTCGTCATCAAAGCTGTGTACAGAAGCTGAGCACTAATTCCTTAGTGAGGAAATGAGAATTATCACCACAGTTCTGAAATCATATTTCCACCAAAGAAGTTTACAGCTTTCTAAAACTGTCTCTCAGCCTAATTTGAAACACTTCCCCTGGCTGTGCGCGCCACCACCCCCCCCACCCAGCACATGCCACTCTCCTTTCCTCATCTCCACTTCCTACCTTCTCTGACTTCCTTCAAATCTTAGCTGAAGTCCAACCTTCTACAAGAAGCCTTTCCTAATCACTTAGTGCTCGTGCCCTCCCTCTGAGAGAACCTCCAGGTTATGTCACAGACACACATAATCTTGGTTGTAATAAAGTTTACCTCCATTAGACTGTGAGTTCCATGAGATTAGGAACTATTTTTTTGCCTTTTTATATTTCTGTATTACAATTTTGCCTTTTTTTCTTTGCACTCAGCACAGTGCCTGAGGGGCAAAAAAAAAAAATTCAAGCTGACTTATTCTAAGAAAGCCTATTTCACCAATGCCTCTCCCTGACATCACAGGATCCTAAATTTAGAACTAAAAGTACCTTAAAGGCCATATTTAGTGCAACCTCTTCATGTTATGTTTCAGGAAACTAAGGCCCACTGTGGTTAAGTGACTTTCTCAGGGTTCCAAAAGCGTATTCCATGAAGAGATGGGATTCTGAACTCAGAATCCTGACCCCACTACAGTGCTGCCACAAATGCAGATATTAAAGTAAAAACGTGAGATTACTAGCTGACTTTTAAACAAAAGTTGGTGGGGAGGAGGAATGCTGCAAGGGTAGAAAAGCCTACCAAAATAACCAAAATGATAGTTACCAGAAAAGCAAAACATGAACTGGTGAAAGGATGTTGAGATGTTAAAAAAAAAAAGTACTCGACCTCTCTTCAACCAGGAAGTTGGGAAAGAATGCGGATTTCCCTATCCCTAAAGAAACTGACTGAGGAAACCATCTAATGAGTTTAGAAAAACATTAGTCCTTGGGACTTTAAAAATCCTAACAGTCCCTAGTAACTGATCCCGACCCAAAACCCTTTTGGTTGACCAGTTTAAAGGCTCAATCTTGCTTGCCTTTGGGTCCCAGGAGAATGCTCCATTACAATATAAAATAATGAATGGAAATACAAGTCATTTCCTTCCACCCACCACTAGTTTTCCTCATCTTTATCCTCAGTCTTACAATGCTGTATTCTGCACTGCTCTACAACACGTGAGAAAAGCATTCTCTGCCCAGCTAACTGAATTGTCAATTAGGGGAAATGTCTGAAATCAGCCTTCCGAACAATAAATTGACTCCTTACTTAGTCCAAATTCTTTGCCAACACATTCTGCTCAATCAGGGCTGGTTAGCAAGTCCTAACAACAATAACGAACAGAGCCAAGGACATACAAAACAGAAAAATGGCCGGAGGATCCACCTGGCATCTAAGTTTTACAAAGAGAAGGAAGAAAAAAAAAAGGCTCCCTTAATAAGAATTTTCTTTGACAAACTTTATCAATACTCCCAAACTTCTACTTCCCCCGCTTTAAAGTTCCCACAGCGGGAGGGGGGGTTGCCAAAGGTACAGAATAGGAAGAAAGATAATCTGAACTAGCGCAATCCCCCCATTTTACAGATGAGAAATCCGAGACCCACGGAAAAACTGTGAGGTTTTCAGATCATTAAAAAGTTATTGGAAAGGGGCCCCAACTCCTGCCAGGGAGTGATGGATCTAAGATGCTGTCAAGGACACCCATTTTTGAACACGGACGTGGTCACTTGTTTTGCTTGTTAAAAAAAAAAAAAAAAAGATTTTGTTTTTTTCTTTCCAGGGAAACAGGGGGAGGGCCTGGAGAAAGAAAGGGAAAGCTTGTTTCTTGACAAAGTAACAGTGTTTCTCACTCGAAAGTGAGGCCGTGCCCTGATCTAGTCTTCCAGGACTAAGTTCCCCAGTGTCTCTCTGCACCACGGCCGTACAGGGGCTTTACCTGGGGCCCTTCTGCGTCCCGCGGCTCCTCTCCGAAGGCTTCCCTGGCCGGACCTGGTCGGCGGCGCCTTCCTCTCCGCTGAGCGGGTAGGCTAGCAGGCGCATGGCCTGGCCGCAGGAGGCCTCCACCTGGCGCACCTGCTCCCGGCTCAGCCGCTCCCTCCACGCGTGCACCGCCTCCCGGGCGTCCCGGGCCGAGATGAGGAAGGGTCGGTCGGCGTTGTAGCTCGAGCCGCGAGTCATATTGACCGCGAAGTCCTGCAGGGCCGGCAGGGTGGGCAGCCCCGCGAAGCGCAGCAGGCGGGCCAGCTGGCTGCGGGGCTCCAGCACCAGGTCCTCGTAGCGCAGCCGGGTGTACCTGCGGCGCAGCCAGGCCGGAGAGCTCCCGGCGAAGAGCAGGTCCCGCAGCCACGCCTCGCAGATCACCTCCAGGGCCCCGTTCAGGAGGAAGTCCGCCCGCGGCCCGGGCGGCTGCGGCCGGAGCAGGGACGGCCCCGGGCGGCCCCCGACGCTCTGGGCGAACAGCAGGCGCTGGAAGCGGTCCGCCTTCTGGCGGGTGCGCAGCACCTGGATGCTCTCGCGCACCAGCGCCTGCCTGGACTTGAGGCGGGAGTTGTGCACCGCCCTGGGGTCCCGGAACAGCTGGATGACCTTGAGGTTGAGGCCGGGGTCCCGCAGCAGCGGCACCAGCACGCCCAAGTCCAGCAGGCGAACGTCTTTGATCACCACGGCCGGGTACTTCCGACACTCCGCCTCCAGCTCCCGCAGCGACACGGGCGGGCAGCTGCGCTCGCAGGCGGCCCCGTCGATGAGCCCCACGTCGGCCCGCGACCTGGGCGCGGCGGGACACAGGGGCGCCGAGCAGATCACCTTGTTGGTCTTCCAGCCGAAGAGGGCGGCCGTGGTGAGGTTGGCGGAGGCCGGGGCCGGGGCGGCGGGGTCCGCCTGCGGGGAGTACAGCCGCAGCACGGAGAAGTCGCAGCGGAAGAGCGAGCGCAGCATGTCCCGCAGGGCGCCCTGCAGGCTCTCCGCGTCGCCCGGGTAGAGCGCCTGCCACAGGTGCCACATGGGCTCGTACAGGTAGAACACGTCGGGGTGCTGATTGAAGAGCTCCCCGAGGAAGGACGAGCCGGTGCGCCAAGTGGCGTGCAGGTAGACGTGCTGCTTCGGGCGCGCGGGCGGCGGCGGCCGTGGGGCGGAGTCGCTCCCGTTGCCGAGGCTCCCCGAGGCAGCCCCTCCGGCCCGGATCAGAGGGGGAGTCCGCTCCGCCCCCGCCTCCTCCTCCTCGCCGGCGGCCGCCTCCAGGCTCCACACTCCCAGGCTGCTCGGGAGGCTGGGGCAGCGCCGGCCGGCCGCCCCCTCGCCGCCCTTGCGGCCGTCCAGCACGTAGGGCAGCAGCAGCAGGACCAGAGTGTACAGGACCAGCAAGAAGACGAGCTTCCGATGCTGCCGCCGCCGCCGCCGCCGCCCCTTCATGTCGGTCCTGCCCGCCCGGGCCGCGCGGCTCCGGCCCCCAGCGCCCCTCCGCTCCTGGCCCCGGCGCTCCTCAGGCTCCCCGGCCCTCGGCCCCCTCGGCCCCCTCGGCCCCCTCACCCCCGAGCGGGGGCTCCGGGTCGCCGCCCGAGAACCAGGAAGAGGCGGGCGGCGAAGGGGGTGATGGAGAGGCAGGAGGACGAGGGCGCCCCGCGGCTCCCGCTCTCCTCTCACCTCCGGGCGGGCCGCGCTGCCCCTCGGGCCATGCCCCTGGCCTCCCCTCGGCCGGCTTCTCCTCACTTAGCGGAGCGGCAGGACGCGGGCAGTGCAACCACATAGCGAAACTTGGGAGAGGGAGGCGAGCCCAGCGGCGGGCGTCCCTCCCCTCCTGCCCTCTCTCCGCCCACCCTTGGAACCCCGCCCTGTGCCTGCGGGGGGGCGGGGCGTCGATGGGGGGACTTGACAACCGCTCTCTTCTGGGGTGGCAGGGGAGCCCTCTTGGGGGCCCCCAATCTCTTAGTTCGGGCAGACCTGGGCGGGGCGCTGGGGGTGGCGTCACCCGCCGGAGCCCCGAGAGCCAGATTTCACTTTTCCACCCCCTGCGGTCGTGTGGAAGCCGGGTAGTGTGTATACAAACCCCACCCTTCTCGGAGCCGGGGCCTCCGCGTACGCCAGGTGGCGGAGCATGTGCTTAGGCTGAGCTCACGGTTGGAGGTGCGGAGTGGTGGGGATCTGCATCGGGGATGGGTAAAAGGCCTGCGGCTAAACTTTCCCTGGGCCGGACTTCTGACCAATCATTTTCCTGTCTCTTCCGCACCCTCCCCTGCCTCTCCAGCCTCGGGTGTCCGTGCGCTTATGCGCATCACTTCTCTCCCACCCTCTCCCCTAGGATAAAAGCTAAAGTCTTTTTATTGAGGTACTGGCAGTCCCAAAGATGGATAGGTAGATACATACATACATAGATACATAGATAAATGTACGTGGATGAATGGGTAGATATGAATGGATGGATAGATAGATATAAATGGATGGATGGATAGATAGATATAGAAATGGGTGGATGGATAGATATAAAGGGATGGATAGATAAATATAAATGAATGGATATAAGTGGATGGATAGATAGAGCTTCACAAGCAGTGGTATATCTACATTTAAAGCTCCTCCTTTTGGAGCTTTGTGTGGACTTCTGTTTTAGATTTTTTTTTTCTCAGCTGACTACGTTAGTACATTTACAGTAATAGTGAGATGGCCCCTCATTTTCCCATCCTACAGGTACTGAACCACCAAAACAGAATGCTGTTGAAATAACCAGTAGAAGAGCATGTAGAAGACAATGAGAAAGGTAGACAAGTGCTTACTGGGTTTGTTTTCAGAGGTTTGGAAATTCCTTTATAGGATCATAGGATTCAGAACTGGAAGGGACCTTAGTAGAGATTGATTATTAAGTTCAGTTCCGATTTTACGAGAAAAGAGCTGGGATCGGAGACTAACAGTGACTTGCTCACAGAGCTGGGATTCAAATGCAGGTTTTCCGATCCCAAGTATTGTATACTTTCTACTATACTGTAGTAGTCTCTTGCCACTAAAAACAATAGTTCACAGTAATCTGGAACTGATTTATAAGAAATAGTGCCCATGTTATCCTTGCCTTACAGATGAGGAAACTGAGGATCACAAGAGTTAAATGATTTATTTGTTACTTAAATGAAATGTGGGCAGCTAGGTAACAAAATGGGGGGTCCTGGAGTCAGGAAGACTCACCTTCCTGAGGTCACATCTGGCCTCAGACACTTACTAGTTGTGTATGCTAGGTAAGTCACTTAAGCCAGCTTGCCTCAGTTAACTCATCTGTAAAGTAGGCTGGAGAAGGAAATGACAAACCACTTCAATATCTTTACCAAGAAAACCTCAAAGCAGGGAGAAGGGGAGTGAGAAAGGACTGAAGTGATTCAACAATAAATGAAACATAGAAATCTCCACCACCCCATGGAACAATAGAGGGTGGGAATAGTTTGCTGAAATATGATTTTTTTTAGAGGGGCAGCAGCCTGGTGTGATAGACAATAAACTGGATTCCACTTCCAGCTTGGCCAGTCTCTAACTCTTTAGCCATTAACACATCACTAGACCTCTTCAAGTTAAGTTCCCTCTTCAGCAAAATGTGCAGATATTTTGAGGATCAAAGGATCCTTAATTCATAGGTTTCATCCCAGGACAATAGGCCTTCCTAACCTCTAGCATCTGAAGTGTTATATTAGGTTTTCTTTGGAACTAGTCCAGGATATTTATTTTTTATGTATATTTGTGTATGTATATGTGTGTGTGTGTATGTACGTATGTCTGTACGAATTTTTAAATGGTTCACAAAGGTAAGATTATTTAGAGGTGTATGCCAAAGAAAAAGAACTGATCAAAGACCAGGTAGTGCCTAAATTTTATGAGCTGCTCTATCTAGCTACAGTTTTCTAGACCTAGATAGACCTTTAACTTTATCTAGACCTTTTGGCTCAGAGTAAATAGTAATTCTTTCTCTTTTGTCTAGCAGCCCTGAAGGGCTTCCCCTCCCAGTTTATTTATGTTTTTATTAAAAGGGCCATCCCTGTGACTCACTTCTTAAAGAGGCTTATTCATTGAATAGGCTTTGCCTTACTCAAAGACCTTAGATCCTCCATTGCATCCTGGGCCATATCCATGAATATCTGGCCACTGCACCTAAATGGCTCTGGAGGAGAAAGCGAGACTGGTGACTTTGCACAGCCCTCCTTCACTCAAATCAAAGTCAACTGCAAGTCATGTCATGATCTCCCTGATGTCATGGTCCTCTTTGAGAATGAAGAATAAACCACAGATCTAGAAGGCCTGGGTCCCTCATGAACTTCCAGGAGGAAAGCCTTTATTCCTAATAAAGAAGAAAAAAATTTAATTGATCTATCACGTTCAAACTGGACTTTAGTAAAAACATAATAATACATTCTGTTACTCTTAATCAAACAGGAACCTCCTTTTTGGTCATATACTTGTATTTCAGCTCATCACTAGCAATCTAGGAAAGCAAAAGAATGTAGGAGAAAAAACATAGGATTTAGAGTCACAGGATGGGCCCCAGGTCTTAAGCAAGTCCCCTTTCCTCTCTGAGCCTTGTTTCATAATCTGTAAAATGAGGGACCACTCCTAAAGCTTCTCTTGCATTTCTAAATCCTATGATCCAACTCTTCTCCCCCAGTCAGTCCCATCCCCTGACCAAAGAAATGACAAGGAAATACAAACAACTATTACACATTAGCAGTGTTTCTATCACCTCAATAATCAGAAAAATGCAATCCAACCCACAAGTCACCCCCAGATGTCACAAAGGAAATTCCTTTTCTTACAGTATGTGAAATTACTATAAAAACTGTGAAAGAAAAGTGCTGCACTCTGTAATGTGCCAGAGACAAATACATTAATTATATGATTCAAAGCATCACTGCTTAGGGAGATCCAGAGACCATTTCCTTTTACAGTGTGTAATATTCTGAAAACAAAACAAAAACAATTTGATAAGATTAAACAGGAGGAAAAAGTTTAGGCAGCAATTTCCATTCATCAAGTAGAACAACAGTTTAACTTTTGGTGGAAAATTATTTTTCTAAAACTTTTTAGTCCCCTCCCTTTAACCACTACCTCTAAGAATTTTCCTTTCTTTTCTAAGTAAAAACAAAATCAACCATTCCCCAAATGGTCAAAAGATAAGAACAGTCAATCTTCAAATGAACTAATCAAAGTGATCTGTAACCATATGAAAAAATGCTCTAAATTATTAGTGATTGGGAAAATGCAAATTAAGTAATTCTGAGGTACCACCTCACACCTATCTAGTATGACAGAAAAGGAAAATGACAGATGTTGGAGGGAATTGAAACACCAATGGTTGGTGAAATTGTGAACAGCAATTTATGTACAGCAATTTAGATTTATGCCCAAAGTGCTATAAAACTATGCATACCTTTTGATCCAACAATTAGTTCTCTATCCCAAAAAAAGATTTTAAAAATACAGAAAAGGACCTATATGTACAAATATATTTATATCAGTTATTTTCTGGTGGCAAAGAGCCGCCACAATATATGGGATGCCCATCAAATGGGGAATAGTTGAACAAGTAATGGTATATGATTGCAATGGAATACTATTGTACTATATAACATGAGTAGGATGTTTTCATAAAATCTGGGAAAGACTTGTATGAGCTGATGCAAAGTGAAGTGAACAGAATGAGAACACTGCATACTATAACAGCAATATTAGATGATTAACTCTGAATGACTTAACTATTCTCAGCGATACAGTGATCCAAGGCAACTCTGAATTACTTATGATGAAAAAAGCTATCCATCCCCTGAGAAAGAACTGATAGAATCTGAATACAGATCAAAGCATCCTTTTTTTAAACTTAATTTTTCTTGGGGTGTTTTGGGTCTATATTTTCTTTTACAACATCACTAATATGAAAATATGTTTGCATGACTACAATGTAAAATCTGTATCAAGTTGCTTGCCTTCTCAACTCAGAATGTTAAAAATTGTTTTTATATGTAATTGAGGAAAATAAAATACTAAATAAATAGTTTTTAAAATAAACTCAAGATGCTACTAATCAAAGGAGTTTTGCTCTTTAATCTGTTCAGTTTCATGAAGAGTCTTTGAAGCAGACTGGGCTACTAATTATGCCTCTCCCTTTAGAAACTGATTAGGCCTTCAATAAAAATAATGTAAAAGTATTTCAGTTCACGACATTGTTTCTGAACTCCTAGTTAAAGACTATTAAGGTTCTCCTTAGATTAGACTAAGGACTTCAGACTAAAACAGTGTTTTTATATTATTGTGAAATATGTAGCCTAAAGAGAATGAGGGAGAAAGAATGAGAGGAAGTAGCCCCTAGTACACTTCTATAACAACCAAAATAAAATGTGTACAATTCTGTTATTACTGTAAATTTTAAACATTTCTTGTTAGTGAACTTACATGAAGTGACTATAAAAAGGGTGATGGGAAACAATTTTTTTTAAAGTACTGAACTGTTGAGGTCAAGGAGCCATAATGTAGAGGTTTGGGATGCTTGGGACCCCAAAATACCGACACCCAGGGTCTTGTCCAAATGAATTCGACCCAAGCCTTATGACAGCCAAAGAAAACAACATTTATTAAAGAGTCGCCATATTGGGTTGACTCTTAAGTAGCCTAACCATTTGTGATGCCTGTATTCACAAGAGGGCCAGATAGAATCTTCTCTAGATTGAATCTGAGCGCCTTCATGGAGGATAGATAAAACTTATATACAGAAAGACTATGGGAGACATCTGAGGGTGGTCTAGTAGTCTGAGTATCCAGCAAAGTATGGGAGAAAAGAAGTATTAGACTGACCACCAAACTGAAGGTCTATAGAGCCATTGTGCTGACCTCCTTGTTGTATGCCTATGGAACATGGACAGTCTATCAGCGCCATGCCAGGAAACTGAATCACTTCCTGTCTTAGATTCTGAAAATCACCTGGCAGGATAAGGTACCAGACACTGAAGTCTTTGCTTGAACTAAACTGCCAAACATTCAAACTATGCTTCAGAGAGCGCAACTCCAATGGGCTGGTCAAGTTGTTCCAAGGCAAAATGTACGCTTGCCAAAAAGACTATTTTATGGAAAACTCACACGGGACTGGCAATTACATGGTGGTCAGAAGAAATAATACCAAGACACTCTCAAGGTCTCTCTTAAGAACTTTGGAATTGATTGTTACATGGGAGACATTGGCACAGAACTGCTCAGCATGACATGCCCACATCAGAAAGGGTGTTGTGCTCTATGGTCAAGGCAGAATTGAAACACCACAAAGGAAATGTAGGATGAGCAAATTTGGAGTATCCACCCCAAACATTCATGAGTACTATCTGTCCCCAATATGTGGTAGAGCACTGTGAGCTCTTATTGGTCTGACCAGCCACAGTGGGACACGTTGAAACTTGAGTTTATCATGGTGATGTCATTTTGATACCCCTCGGAGAACAAAGGACAACAACCAGCCAACCAACCGGTAATCTGGGGTGATGGGAGGAGGGATTTAAGGAGGGTCTTGAGGAGGAGTCCAAGGAGGACCTTAATGGGACTGGGGTGACTGATCCAGAGTGGGAAACAGTTGGAGTCAATTGGGAGATAATAGACCCTGGAGGGTTGGGGTGGGAAGCAGGCGGGGCAATCCAGCGGTAACAGATAAGAGAGGATCAGGCTGGGCTAGGTTAAGGGTAACAGATTTGGGTATGAAAAGTCAGATTATGTGGAAAGATTCAAGGGGCTTCCAGAGTCTGTATCCCATCATTACCACAAGTTGTAATAATGCAATTGGCAGCTATTCCTGTTTTATAAAAACCTCATTAGAGATGCACTTGAAACACAAAAAAATTTATTAAAATAGAGTTCAGAGGAGGGAGTGCCTTTTATGTTCATTGTGAACAGGTACCTTCCCAGTAAGGCTACAGGAAGACTACCACTTGTTCAGACTAATGGAAGCTTCTTATACTGGTTCCGAAGTTGGGAGCTCCTATGACACCATCCATTGCCACATGACTTCATGTTCTCTGCTCTCTGATGGGCTTTCCTTCAAACAGCTCGTCAAGCCTGTGCACAAGCTTCTGACCTGACTGTGCTAGGTACAACCCTGATCACCCAAAATTGAGAATAGAACTTCCTTGTTTCCCGCAACCTCAACACAAAAGTAAAGAGATTTTTAGGTGACATGAACTTTTCAGTCCTGGTTTAACCTAGTGGCTAAAAAAGTTCAGTCAGGTTGCATTAATAGAAATATAACGTCCACATTCAGAGATCTGATTTTTACCACTGTAATTTTGAGCAAGTGACTTGATTTCTCTGGGGTCAGTTTTCTTATCTGAACATTTGAGCTTGATTACGACTTTTTATAGCTCTAAAATTCTATGA
>CM053771.1:333449175-333466199 GCA_028658325.1 Potorous gilbertii
CCAGAGCCATCTGAATCCAGTGACTGGAGATGACCCAGGATGCAATGGGAGACCCTGGCCCTTTTAGGCTAACAGCTTTTCAGGTTCTCACTTTGAGTGAGGTAGTGACCATTTCAGTGAATAGGCCTCTTCAAGAAGTGAGTCAAGGGAATGGTTCCTTTAAATAGAAAGAAAAAGAAAAAAATAAGTTGAGAGGCAGGGAAACTCTCAGGGTTGTTGTTCCAAAGAGAAACAGTTACCACTGACATTTATTCCTAAGCCAGGAGGGTCATTAAGTGGAGCTTGGACAGGGACCCATTGTGGTCCAATCTATGAGCTTCAGAGTGAACTGGGTTCGAGGTTTTGAGAAAAAATAGAAAAAGAAAGAAAGAAAGGAAGGAAGGGAGGAAGGAGGAAAAAGGAAAGAAGGAAAGGAAGAAAGAAGAAGAAAACAAATTATGATATATGGATGCTCTGGAATATAATTATACCACAAAAAATGATGAAAACAGTAGATTTGCAGAAACTCAGGAAAAAGTGTATGAACCAGTTAAGAGTGAATCAAGCAGAAACCAGAAAATAATTTATGTCAAGCCACTTTGTAAGAAATTAGAATTCTGGCCAATAAAATGATCAGTCATGACTCTGGAAGGCTGGTGATGAGACATGATTATGCCTCATGAAAATGCAGAAGGAGACATACATTTTTAGACATGGACAATGTATACATTTGTTTTGTTTGGCTATATTATTTGTTATAGGATAAGATGTCATCACAGTATAATCTATCAAGGCAAATAAACTGAGTCAATCAGCATTGTATTTAATGATCAGGTGTTTTAGAAGCAATATTTTTGTGAGTTATATCAAACAGCTATTTGGAAGACAGTTGTCCATTAGAAAGATTTCTCTCTATCAAATAAGTATCCTCTTTTGACACACACAAAAAAGTTTAAGTATTAGAGACTTTCATTAAAATACTTCCAGAAAGTACTGGAAATTACCTCATATTACAGGATTTCTATCAAAGTTACAAATCAAGAACATGGTGTTTACCAAATGGAAAAGTAAAACAAGTCAAAATACAATTTGTGATGTTAGATCAACAGTAAGTATCATAAAAGTTCAAGGTCTTAGAGTATGAGGTAAAGGTATTACAAATTATAAACCTACAAACTATTAGTTTAAGGGAACAGATTTAGTTTTATCTAATCATTTAAGAGAGCATCTTCTATTATCTCCTAGTGTATACTAGTATTTTCATGTAAGTCATTTTGTTTTAGTCAACAGTTTGTAGCTCTTAAAATGTAGAGGTTTAGTAAATGTCAGCTTTCAGGCATTACTTAATTTCAATTATCTATAAATTTGAGAGCCCTACATTTTCCTTCCACAAAAGTATATCCTTTTTATTCTGGCTAGAAAGAGTCAGAGCTCTAGAGGAGGCCTTAGAGTATTTGGCCTGCACAGTAAATGTTTCCTAATGAAGAGGCCATGGTGTCGTTCTGTTTAGTGGAAATAGAGACAGAAAAAGAGAGAAGAAACTTGGATCTTGGCAGAAATTCGGGTCTAGAGGAATTACCCTTGGTAATCAAGGGTTTCTAGGTCCCAAGGATTAAAGGAAGGTCCATTATTGCAACAACAAAACAAAACAAAACACTTTTTCCTTTTTCTTGAGCAAAGTAAATATCTTATGACTTTACATTTTGCTAAGTATTTGCATATATCATTCATCCTATGACTGTCAGCCTAGGGGGATACAACACTGGGTCCATAACAGAATAGGAAGCCTGACTCATTCTGTTAGCAGATGACACCCAACTCAGAAAGGCTGAGGGGTTGAA
Source organism: Potorous gilbertii (assembly GCA_028658325.1). Classification (NCBI taxonomy): domain Eukaryota; kingdom Metazoa; phylum Chordata; class Mammalia; order Diprotodontia; family Potoroidae; genus Potorous; species Potorous gilbertii. Next base: position 333,450,996 of record CM053771.1, read on the forward strand.
AAGGAACTTTTCAGAAACTTGCAGAGGAAGTTGGAGTAAGAGGTGTGCTGGAGGTTTCTCCCTTGTTAAACTTTCAGTGTGAATATTTACACCTTAGAAATTAGTGAAAGCTACAAATCAGTACTTGATTTATTATTTTGTTGATTGTCTAGACTTCAGAAAATGATAACAAAAATGTTAATAATTCAGAATAAATTTAAAAATATGTTGTACTTTTCAGAGAACCAATTGCTAAAAATTTATCAGCACACCCTTTGACTGAATGGACTTAATGGAAGTCTTGTGTGTATTCAAGAAACTGGTATGATGTCACAATGTGTTCTAGTGACCTCAACTATTTTAAAAGTTAGTATAGAATCCTCTACTAAAATTGATGGCGCATCATGATATGAACTTGACCTTGGGTTCTACCAGAATAGAGGCCTTGATAGGTGCTACCAAGTATAGCACCAATGCAATATTCACAGTTCCCACAGCGGCCATGAACATCCCAACACAATTCTGAATCACACAATACAAGGGACTCTACACATGGAAGACAGAACCAAAACATTAATCAGACACCAGAAAGACACCAGTTACATCATAGTAACAAAAATCTGTACATAGTAACAATGCAGAGAACAACACAATCTCCAAGCCTTTCCCTGCTAGGCTTCCCACAAGCCAGCTCCCTTAAACAAAATCACAAACAATCACAAAATCACTCATGCTAACCAGCAGCCTGCATCCTTCCTAGACTGCTCTCTGACTAATTTCCTCTCAGCTCTGCTCTAACTCCACCTCTTTCTGTCCCACCCTTCCTGTTCCACCCATTTAGCAAATTCCTCCCACCACGGGCTCCATGTGACTTAGACTCATGTGAGCCAGGCTTCTATGTGACCCAGGCAGGTCATCTGGGCCTATTAATGAATGGGAAAGATCTTCCCATTTAAACTACCAATACACCAACCTGAAACAACCATCAGTAAGAATCTGGCAAGAGCCCAATATATCTGCTGTCTGAGTCCTAGGCTAGCTAAGTGCTGAGTTTCATCATCAGAAGTTTAGATACTAGAGGATGACATTTTTCAGGCACTTTAATTCATGAAACCATATGCTAAGGCATAGTGATCTCCACCAGTGAAGGGAAAAGCTATATCAAGTAAATCATGGATCTTTTAAGTCAAGGATGTGCTTATAAACATTTAATAATTGTTAAACATCAACCAGGCAATCACTTAACAAGCATTTTTAAGTACCTACTACATGCCAGGTATTATGTTAGGTTCCAAAAACACAAAGACAAAAATGAAATAGTCCTTGCCTTAGGAAGCTCATATTCTATTATATGATATTCCTCTCTCTCTCTCTCTCTCTCTCTCTCTCTCTCTCTTTCTCTGGAGGGGGGAAGGCAAGGCAATTGGATGACTTGCCCAAGGTCACAAAGCTAGTAGGTGTGTCACATGTATGAGGTTGGATTTGAACTCAGGTCCTCCTGTCTCCAGGTCCAGTGCTCCACTCACTGCATGACCTAGCTGGCCCTTATGGTTTCTATCTCAAAGGACTGAAGGAACTTAGACATGGAACAACAGATCCACTATCTGTAATCTCTAAGATCAGGGAGAATAGAACAAGTACCAAAAGACTATAGTGTGGTCCAGTTGAACTGGCACTGGCTATGGAATCTGACGATGTGAGTCCAAACCCAGAAGCTTATGATTCCTGCCTGGGTGACTTTGGGTGTGTCAGTTAGCTTTCCTGTTTCAGTTCAGCCTCAGTTTCCACATCTACAAAATGAGGAGATTGAATTGGATAGCTTCTGAGGTCTCTTCTAACTCTAGATCTGTGATTTCATAGACTGGAGATTGGCAAAAAACTTTGATTTTTAAGAATGGAAAGAGATTTGATCCCAGAAACTAGAGATTAGTTAGAATGATATTAATCTTAAAAAAATTTATGAACAGATCATTGAATAGATGGCTTGTGAGCTCCTGGAAAAGAAAGGAGGACTTCTAGCCAAGATAGTTGGCTGAATGGAGGCAGACAGCCTGGTTCCAAATTTTTACCAGACAAACTAATGATTAAGAAATCTAATGAGAAAAGTCTTCCATGCCAGAACTGTAGAAAAAGTCAGCCAGAAGCCTCAAAACAACAATTAAGGAGGCTACCAGAAAAATCAGATCCAGTGAAGGTAAACAAACCTGGTCTCTCACATGATTAGCTGCAGGTCAGAGACATACATCATCAACAAGCCTCTGTGTCTGAAGGAAACTAGAGCAGAAGGCCCAGGGAGGTCAAAACCTCAGGGCAGGGATTTAAGAAATCATGGGAAATACTAACATCCCATGTAGCCAGGCAAAGCCCAAACTGTGGCACCCTTGGCTCAGCGATTCGAAAGTCCGTATCACTCTATCCAGAGAGTATATAGTGGGAGGTGTCAGTGCTCTGAACCTTACAGATCTGGGAGTATGAGTTGGGAGAGAGCCACCAGAAGACTCAGGGTGAAACCAAAGAAGTTTTGTCTGACTGCTCCACCAAAAGCACAGCATGAGATAGAGCCTAACTCTTGCACAAAGCCTCAATTCAGGAACTAAACCTGGAGAGATGAGTAAATAAAAGAAAATACTGACCACTATAAAAAATTTTTATAGATCTAGAAATCTGCAAAAAGAAGGAATAAGTAACTTTATAACAACCTCAAGCAGTGACTCAAAAGAAAAGAATTTTCCACAAGGACTATATGAATATCTATTAGAAATAATGTAGGAGATTAAAAATAAAATAAAAACGACAGGAAAGAATTAGAAAGAGGATAAATAGCTTAGAACAGAAAGCAGTAAACTTTATTCAAGTAATAGATTCTCGAAAAAGTAGGATAGATCAAATAGAAATCAATAACTCAGTAAAATACCATGTGTTAGAACAAAATCAAAAGATTAAAAAAATAGAGTAAAATGCTCCACAAATATCAAGAGCTCAGTAAATGAAATTTGTCTGTGTATATTCAATCAGAAGTATCTGTTGGTTAATATGACTATTTGGGAGTTAATTCAAATGTCCATGTAACAGATAAAGAAAGCAGAACTCTGGACTTGCCCAAGATCTGATAGCTAGTAAGTACTAAAATCAGAATTCAGACTCTAATCTTTTGACTAAATCTGGTACTCTTTCCTAGACTCTGTTGCCACTCAACAAGAATTATGTATGCTTCAGGTAGAGCCTGTATCAGATGGCATGCCATCTTGAGAAGGGGGGAGGGGAAGGATGGGGAGAAAATTTGGAACTCAAAAGCTTGTAAAACTGAAGGTTGTAAACTAAAAATAAATAAATAAATTGAAAAAAAAATTATGCTTCATCTTCAACTAATCAGATTTCTCCTATAGATCATACTTCAATTATCAAAGATGATTCCTAGTGGATGTTTGCCCAGTCTATAATTTTGCGACATTTTTGTACTTGCCTCAAAATTGAATATCCTAAAAGGGTAAGAATGATTTCAAAGTCTGGTACAGATCCAGCCTCATCATGTTTGTATTCATTTATATTTCCCATTTAGTCATTGGAAAGTTTTCCAGACTGTTGTCAATTGTGCATCCTTTACTACCAATTCTTTTCTTAAGTCTTCTTCACCTGTGCTTTGAAAACCCCACAAAACTTCCCAACAGAGTGCTATAAATAAAGCTAATGCCATTCTTATTTTTATTTTACTTTTTGTAAATTTTTTATTCATTTTAAACAAATGCAAAATGAGAAAAGGAAAAAAGAGCATTTCCATGTACACAGCAGAAGATAAGGAAGGGCTCAATATAAAACATTTCCATTTTAAGAAAATCTATATAATAAATACTACACATTGTTTTTAATACTGCCTAGCTTGTCTCTGCTTCCTTATGACTTTCTTTTGTTCTTTGCTTTTTACTTTGGTTTCCCCCCCTGCTTCCTCCCTCCTCCACCCAAAGAAGGCTACAATTCAGTGTAGATATTTATCTATATTTATATGTATATAGATATCAATAAACATACACATACATACTCATACACATATATGTAAGTGCATATTTTCATTTGTTATCTCTTTCTCTGGAGGTAAACAACATCTTCCTTCATAAGTGCAAGTCTTTTCAAGTTTTTCTAAATCAGCCAGATCATCATTTCCTACACCATAGCAGCATTCCAACACAATCACATCATATCTGAGAGATGGTCTATGAAAGTTTTCCCCCAATTTTCTACATTTCTTCTATTCTTGACTACATTGGGTTTATTTATATAAGAAATTTTTAATTTAAAATAATCAAAATTATCCATTTTACACTTAAATGATGTTCTCACCTCATAATATAGTTTAATGCCTGATACTGTGGATCTTCTTTTATATCTTTTTCCCTTGGTTTCTTTGAAATTTCTGACCTTTTGACTCTTCCAAGTGAATTATTATTTTTTTCTAACTTAGTAAGACAGGTTTTTGGTGAGGTTTTTTTTGTAATTTAATTTGGATGGCATTGAATAAATAGATTACTTAAGTTAAACTGCCATTTAAAAAAAATTATATTGGCTTTACCTACTCACGAACAATAAATATTGCTCCAAATATTCAAATCTGATTTTATATGTAAGAAAGCTATTTTATGTTTATGTTCATCTCGTTCTTGAGTCTGTTTTTGGCAGGTATACTCTCAGGCTTATACTGTCTAATTATTTTAAATAGTCTAAAATAATATTGAATACTATTGGTGACATGTAGCATAGTTTCCATATTTTTTTCCCCTTTGATTAAATCTATTTTAGCTTTAACTTTGTCTGGGACCAGGATTACTATCCCTTATTGTTTTACATAATAAATTCTACTCTAGCACTTTATTTTGTCTTTGTGTGTATCTCTCATTTTTATTGTGTTTCCTGACAGCAACATATTGCTGAATTCAAATGTTCAATTTGCTATCCTTTTCTCTTTTATGGGTAAATTCTTCCCATTCACACTCTAACCTGTTTTATATTTTCCTCCTTCCTGTTTTTTCTCACCTTATTTACCCTATCCCTCCTCATTCCTCTACTTTACTTCTACCAGCTACTTTGTCTTCCTATTCCTTAACCTACCCATCCATCCTAGAGTCCCTCCCTTATCCTCTCCACCTACCCTATTCCCTTGCCCTCTTATTTCTTTCTGAATTTAGGAGACTTTTGTATCTTCTAGATATATATGTTGTTCCCTCTTTAACCCATTTCCAATGGGACTAAGGTTCCAGCACTATCCCCTTTCCCCCTACTTGCTTCTTTTGAATCAGTTCTTCCTTTTATGACTCATTTGTGTGAGATAATTGTTCCTTTTTATCTATCCCTACAGTTTTATTCCTTTAGAATCAGTCCAAGCCTTTCTTTTGAACTACCTACATAATGATGGTAGTCATAAGAGTACTGATAACATTTTCACATATAAGAAGTAAACAATTTGATTTTATTAATTCCCTTTAAATTGGTCTTTAATGTTTGCATAATATTTCTCCTGGATCTTATATGTCAAATTTTCCATTAAATTCTTTTGTTTTTGTCATTAATACCTGAAAGTCTTTCAGTTTGTTAAATGTCCTTTTATTTTTCATTCAGGATTATATTTAACTTCACTGCATAAGTTACCCTTAGTAGCAACCCCAGCTCTTTCTATCTCCATAGTAACTACCTAAGGTAGGGTTATTTTCTCTTTACTTACTGATTTTAATTTTAATTTTGTTTTATTTTATTTTTAGCAGTTATTAATATAATCAGGTTCTAAACCCAAGGTATATTTTCTGAGGTCCATCTCAGGGCCCAACCTTGAGCTTTCCTCTCCACCTCTAAGCCATAACTAGGGCCCCTAGGATGACTGTAGACTACTGCTGTCCTCTATTCCCTGGAACTGAATCCAGGGACTCTACTCTCCTGCAAGAGCCTACAGCCAGAGCCCACTGCTCTACAACTGAACTCATAAAGGGTGTGCTATCTCCTTCTCCCTGCTGCCATAGCCCTGGATGTGTCTGGTCAGTACACCTGTGATTGGTCCTTCAGTCTTCTCCTACTCAAACTTCTGACCATCACATTGTCCATGAAATGAAAAATGAAAAATTCCTGAGGGTCCCCCCAGTGTTTGTAGTTTGTTGATTTCCAAGAATCAGTTTGGATGCGTTTGCACTTCACTCAGTACAAACTTCCATCCCTGGAGGTCCAGTCTTTCCTAGGGTCTTCTCAAGTTGTCTTAGAAGGACAACTGCTTTACCTTAACTTTTGTTTATTTTTGCTGAAAGTTGTCTGACCTACTTTGCCATCTTCCCAGAATCCTCTGCTAATGCCATTTTTAAATTAATTGATAGACATATTATAGAAATTAGGGTAACGTATAGTGTTATTTTTTGCTGGTGTCACAAGATGATAGAGACACTATTTAGTGATGATCAGAAACATTCCTCCCACTTGACTCCCTGGAGCACCATTCTAACTCTGTATTCCGTCTTGGCCAGTGGTGACTGACAAGCTAACCCTGTTATCTTGAGAGATAGAAAGAGCACAAACCCCTGCAGGTAAGGAGAGTTGACAGTGCTTAGGCGGGAGGGAAGTGAAACTGGCACCACCAACTCTGGCTGCTGCTCCAGGGTGCAAAAAAGCAGAAGTGGCCCCCCAGAAAAACAGTCTCAAACAGATGCTGCCTCAAAAAAGAAACAGGGTGGGAGACCAGGAGCAGAGGGTGTCCCGCAGTCTGAAGGAAGGCAAGAGTAGGTATCTCTAGCTTCTCCCCCCTACTTCTTTTTTTATGTTTCACTATCTCCAAGAAAGACTTGTTTGAAGTCTCCAAGAAGATTTTAATTCCTGCCAGGAGGGGAAGCAGGAAATTGGAGCCAGAGACTGTACCCTCTGCTTTCCTCAGAGAGAGAGAGAGAGAGAGAGTACTAGTCTAGAATTATATCTGCTCCTTCAGATAGTATTATTCTAGGGGAGGTGATTTTAACTTCAAGCTGTATTTCTGATCTCTATTGTTTATTGGGAAAGGAGGACCCCATGCTTTATAGCCAAGGCTTGATTCCTTTCCCACCAAATATCAATTCCACGATAAACATACACGCATACAGTAAATAGCAAAGAAACCTATTTATCCAAATGGAGAGCAAAACAAAAACCAGAAAAAGTGAACATAAAAGAATATATACCAGACATTACACACCTTGTCTACCGGGCTACTCCTAGACTGGAAAGATGCCATCTGGAATATTTATATTCAATTCTAGGTACTATTTTTTAATGGTTTCCAGAGAAGGATGACTAGAATGATTAGGCATCTGGTAAATATGTCATATGAAGTAAAGCAGAAAAATGAAGATATGTTTCCTCTGGAAAAATACGCGATTTCTCTTTCCTAAAAAAAAAAAATCCTTAGCTAGGGATCATAGATCTATAAAGACATCTTCAAAAGTCTGACCTACCTAATATAAGGTTGGTCTCATGAGGATGTTTTTATAATCCCAGATATAACTCTGGCAATTATTGGCAGTTCTCCTCTTACCTCTCTGACTGCTTCTTCCTTCTCCTCTTTGGTTGTTTTCCTTCCTTCTTCCCTCCCTTCATTATTAGTAGTGCCAAAGGTTTTTAATCTCAGTTTCTTCAGTCTCTTCCATGGGAAGAAATCTTGAGTTTCCTTAGAAGTAGCACATAGTACGACATATCTGAGAAAAATCAAATTGATTCTGATTCCATTTGATAATTGATTCTCTTCTGTATTACTTCAAATATGTTATAAAAATTGCCTAAGCCATGTTTCTTTTTCTCTGAGTTAGATCCAGAAGTGCAGCTTTCTTCTCTGAACTGAGTGATTCCATAAATCACCTAAATTCAAAGAAATGTATTGTCTCCATCTTACAGCCCATGTACAATTAAGGGAGACCTGTTTCCCTCCTAACAAGCCTTGCAAGATGCAGATGGGCACCAGAAAGTCTGTTATCTCTGCAATGCTGCCTGTTCTTCAAGACAGTCTGGATTGTTACCAAAGTGATTCTAACTAACTAACCACCAATGAGCTTCCATGGCAACAAAATGGAAGGAGGGGTTGTCACTAGTCTTGCATTCCTGACTTCATCCTCGTCATATTGTTTTCCATCATCTATGATGCTTCAGATTTTCACTTCCCAAAATCTTACCCTATGTTTGGGTCATTTGACCGACTGAGAAGTCAAGAAACCCTTTGTATTGGTCATTACTAGCCTTATCAATAAATTGAAGGTGCTCAGAACTCTGTGCCTCAGTTCACCTTCATTTCAATTAAGAGATATCTCTCTTAATGAATTTTTACAAGTTTTTATTATTGTGTACATATATTTGCTAACATACTACAATTTCCTCGATGGCAGAAACCATGTCACATTCTTCTTGGTACCCTGACATTGACCAACATAGCATCTTGTACATTTCTGGTCTTTGGTCAAGTCTTTGCAATGTAAAACTCAGAAGAATATTAGACTCCATTAATTAAAATAAAATACATTCTTAAAACAGGAATCAAATTGTAATTTGGAGCTTAGAAATCTATATCAATTGCTGTTTCATTCCCCAGTTGACAAAGGAAGAAAATAATTGATGACAGGTTAATGAGGGCAAAAAGACTTTCTTTTATAGAGTGGCCACAGGCAACCCATTCTTTATGCACACCAAAGCCTTCCTCACAGGGTTATTGGGAAGAAAAGGATAGAATCTATGGGAAAGGATGTAAACCTGTGATTTTGTTGGTATGGAGAAATCTCATTGGAGGACTCTTCCACCAGTGCAGGTTGGCCCTGGCTCTGCAACTTATAACCTTGAAGAGTTGTTTAGGGAACTGATAAGTGACTTAACCAAGAACACACAGCTAGTACGTTAGGTCTTCGTGACTAGTTCTCTATGTCACAATACATTGTAAACTTCACAGTAGCAAAGGAACATGATCTATTATCACAAAATGAGGACAAGATTTGATATTTGCTGTTATGTCATTGTCACCTAAATTACCAATGCAGGAAGTAGAAAAAAATCTACATCATAGGTTAGAACTTCAAAGGGATTTTATAAAAGCTATTATCAATGTTTGAACTTTTCTATGGCAAGCTGATAGGAAGAAGCCCTATTTTAGAGGTTTTCATTCATGATATATAGCATAGTTTAGGAGCTTTCAGGGAAGGAAACCTGTCTTTCATCTAAAGTACTTTAGATAAGTCATAAATAGCTATAGAAGGAAAAAATTTTGGCAAAAAAAATTTATCCCATGAAAATTAACTCCCTCAAAAACATAAAACAAAATACTTACTCCCCTTCCTTGCACTTCTTTAAGTACAAAACAAAGAGTAATGAATGCAAAGAAGAAACAGGAGACAGACCAAGGCTTTCGTCTTCCTGTGTGTGCTCAGTTCAGTAACATAAATGGACTTGTCTAAGACTGGTTTGGGGTGGAAATTGTATTAAGAAAGAAAAATGGTCCCAAATGTCTGTTTAATAATTTTAATAAAGGATGAACTTTGGTCCGGAAAAAGACCTTTTTATTCTCAATAGTACAAAATGTAAAAAATGTTTTGTAGTTACTGATCTTTGGGGGAAAAAAGACGAAAGGGTCCAATTAGACACCATTGTGTTTTTTGAAACCACTGAAGCTTTGGGAAGTTTATAAGTTTAATTGGTAAAAAAAAAAAAAGTTTTAGCTTTTAATAATTAAATTCTTCTGTGGAAAATAAAGTGGAAAACATGAATAGACAAGTGTAGCAGGAAATGTGAATAAAAAGAAACCTCTTTGGTATATCTTAAGCCTTATAATAGTCTCCAGATGACTACGCTAGAACAGAGGGTTGGTTAATAACTTTGGGAACTCTTTCTCCCTCCACTTTTAGCCTTCCCTAGGAATTTTTTTTCTTCACAGCAGCTTGCAAGGGATATGGCAAGAGGGATTCATTATAAAAGTACTTCTTTTTGCAGCAGATAAAATTGGAAAAGTGAAACTATCTAAAAGGAAATGCAGAAATGTGTGTTAAGTACTGATTGCAAAAAAGATAGTCATTGGTAAAAATGCACTTCTATATCTTCATACAGGAGAAAAGAAAACACAGACTGACTACAAGTGTGATGAAAGAAACGTTGTTGAAGGGAGTAGGAGACATAATCTATGTCAAATTGCTTGCCTTCTCAATAGAGGAGAAAAAGGAAGGGAGAGAATCTGGAACTCAAAATCTGAAAACAAAAAAGAATGTTAAAATTGTTTTCACATGTAATTGGGGAAAAAATAAAATATTAAATAAGATTTTTTAAGAAAAGAAACAAAGGGAGTAGGAGATGTGGAACAGGTAGTTGAAAAATGAGTGGGAAGATGAGTGCTACAAGAAAAAATAAGCATATTCTGAAATCAAAGTTAATAAAGACTTAAGAAATCTCAGAAGGAGGCAAAAGGAAGTCAGATATTTGTATTTCAAATAAACTTATTTGTTAGAGTTTTGACATACAATAGAAAGAAGGATGAAAAAATAAAAAAGGAAATGTTTATTCTTTTGCACTTAGAAATACGTTCTTTTCCTCCTTAGCTCATTGAAGGAACATCAGTTACTCAACACTGCATCAGCAACACTTCAAAGCCACAACCCCAAATTTTGAAGTCTTCCTAATGAGAAATTTAGGAGCTTGTTTTCGGGGGCCAGATCTGCTCTTTCGCATACTCCTACTTCTCAACATAATATCTTTCCCTTATGTTTAAATGAAAATGAGAATAAATTCATTTCCTGGATTAGACTAATTTGTGGTTTATTTCCTTCTACTGGCCTCACACTGTGGGACGCCAAGGCAAATGATCAAGAGATTTAAGCCAAATAAAAGAATGTCTGAGGTCATTAGCTAACTGGGAGGACTCTTCTTTTTTCTAAGGAGTTTGAATGAGAATTTTGCTTTGGAGAAGGGAGACTTCAGTAGCAAAAACTCTGAGGGAACAAGATAAGAGAAGCTGAGGAGAAGCTTTTTTTTTTTGGCTGATTCCTGGAAATGAAAACTTTCAATATTTTTTTCCTCAAAGAGTAATAGTAAGAAAAAAAGAGACATAAGGACTGAAAGAGTTCAGCAGTGACTCCTCTTCATTCAAGGAAGAGACAGTGAAAGATTTCAACTGAACCAGAAATTTAGCAGCTTTGGGATTTCTTCCAGCAGTAGAGACTATGTGCCACATCCATCTGAGTAACATCTGGGCAACATCTGGCAAAATATCAATGAAGACTACATGTCCATTATACTCTGCTAGTACTTTAGCAGAGAGATCACAGGCAGGGATAGTATGATGCCATCATCAGAAGATACAGCAACTGGTAGCTAGATGATGCAATACTATATAGAGTGCTTGAGTTCCTGCCTCAGACAGTTATTAACTGTGTGACCCAGGACAAATCATCTAACCTCTCTCTGCCTCTCCACCTACTGGGTTATGTTCTAACCAATATCATAGATCTCAGTCAAGAGTGTTGTACCCAGGAGGGCTAAGGTCTCCCATTGCATCCTGGGCCATCTCCAGTCATCCTGATGAATATCAGACCACTGGACCCACATGGCTCAGGAGAAGAAAGTGAGGTTGGTGACCTTGCACAGCCCTCCCTCACTCAAATCAAAGTCAACTGCAACTCATGTCATCACCTTGATGTCATGGTCCTCTTCGAGATGAAGGACAAACACACCAACCCTGGAGAGTTTCTGTACTAAGAAAAGCCAACCCTGGAGGCTCCTCACCAGGCTGACCAGCAGCAGATCCTCCTAATGGTGCATGAACTTGAAAGAGAAACTGAGGATCCACCACTCAGCTCAGGAGCTATGAAAGTATCTACCTTCTAAACTTCTATTCCCTCTACCTCCACTCTATCTCAATCATTTATAAGAGGTGATCATACCTTAGACCTCACATCACCTCAAACTGTCCCACCTCCAAGACTCTGGATTCTGAAATTGCCCTTTCTGATCAGAATCTTCTGTCTTTCCACCTCTTCCCCTGTTTTATGCCTCCTGAACCCTCCTGGTCCTCACTGGGTTCTCCAGTTCCTTTATCCTTACTTGTACTTCTAGTTCATTACCATTGTTTATAATAATGTTTATAATAATTGTTTATAATAATGTTTATAATAATTGTTTATAATAAATTACCTTATTTCTCAGAGCTAAGGTAGTTAAGAGAAGTGGTCACTGAACCTGGAGCAGACAAAAACCTGGATTTGAATCCTGCCTGAGATACTTACTAGCTATGTGTGGCCCTGGATTAATCACTTAGCCTCTCAGGACTTCATTATCTTCATCTATAATACGAGGAGGGTGCATTCAATGATCTTTAAGATCCCTTATAGCTCTAAGTATTGTTCAGTTTTCATTTGTGTCCCACTCTTCATGACCCCATTTGGGACTTTCTTGCAAAAATATTGGAATGATTTGCCATTTCCTTCTCCAGTTCATTTTACAGATGGGGAAAGTGAGGCAAATAGGGTTAAGTAATTTGCCCAGGGTCACATAGCTAGTAAGTGTCTGAGGCCAGATTTGAACTCAAGAAGATAAGTCTTCCTGATTCTAGGCCTGGTACTCTATCCATTGTGCCTCTAAGCTGATTGAAGTTCTAAATCTACAATTCCATAAATCTATAATCTTTTATCCTTGAACTCTTTGACCTTTTATTCTTTTGCTGTTTTCACCTTGGTAGTTCTAACCTGGATACACCAAACACTGCTAGAAGAAGACAAGAAATCTAACTGTACCAATCTGTACTATCTAACCGTAGCAGGTCTCTTATTGATGGATGATAAACTTTTATTCATCTCTGATTGGCTATATAACCCAGGGTTTAAGCATGGATATTTGCATAAGACTCTCCCCATTGGTGGAAAGAAGGTTCACTAGATGCTCCATGACTATATAAAGGGTGCAACTGTCAAGGACTTGAAGATGAGCCTTCTTTCTAGTTTCCAGCTTCTGAGAGAGAACATCTGTAGTTCTAGACTCTCTTCAAGAAAGAAAGGAAACCTGGAGGGAAACAAAGACTTTGGGAAGAAGCCAAAATGTAGAAGAGCATGTTATCATTTCCAACTTACTACATTAGAGACTTCAGGAAATTTCCCTTTGGGTGAGATTGGGGACTCTTTTTCTCTTGAGAGAGGTAAGATACCTCATTCCCACACTGGAAACTTGGACCCCAGGTTGCAACTTCTTATCACTCTCTCTTCATAAATAAATCTAAAATTTCTTCTCACTCTACCAACCTCTGCTGTCATTCAGCCTCTCTCAGCAATGAACTCATATTCTACTTTTCTGAGACTGCAGCTGTCTGGCAAGAGTCTTCTCATTTTCTAGCCTTCACATCTCACAGTTTTTTTTAAATCTTCATCTATTCTATCTTCTTTTACTTCGGCCTCCGAAGATGGGATTGTTATTCTACTTGACAAGACCTACTTATACCCTTGATCTCATCCTTTACAATTTTCCTCCAGAAACTATCCCCTATTGATTATCCACTTCATTTCATCTTTCATCTATCCTTGTCTACTGACTCCTTCCCCACTACCTACAAAAGTTCTCAGGTCCCCCATTCCAAAAAAAAATTGTCCTTTAATTCTGACATCCCTTCAATGCCAAATTCTTAGAATGAATATGAGTACTCGCTGAATCTGCTTCCTCACTACCTTTTCATTCCTCTCCGTCTTGGAGTCTGACTTGTGACCACATTTGATTGAAAATGCTTTCTAAAAGGTGACCCCTTAATTGATAGGTGTAATGACCTTGGTCCTCATACTTTTTCAGTTATATTCAACACGATTGGGCACCCCTTTCTGTAAACTCTCTCTTTCCTTGGCTTCTACAACACTGCTTTCCTCTGGTTCTCCAGCTCCCTTTTTCTCAGTCTTCCTCTCTGAATCATTGGATAATACCTGCTATTCAACTCCTTCTTTAATTTGTACTAAGTCTAGAGGGTTAAGGATTCTTTGCTTCTAGGTGTAGTCAAGTAGATGGTTACTCCTACTTGTGGCACATTAATAACCAACCAGTAGATTTAATTAGGTTTTAGCAAAAAGTTTTTGCTAAGATGGCATAGTATAAATAGTTGGTACAAAATAATCTCCCCCAAAACCTTGGGTTCACTGTTCAACAAATACTTACAGTGACCACTGAAAGAATGGTCTCAAACTTGGAGAACAATAGTATTGTGGTATAGGTGTAGGATGCATATGTGGCAAATGGTTATTCATAGCTCTTGCTACCTCATAGCCAATGAGTCCTTTGAATCTTTGCTCCCAACATGTTGCTATCAAAAGGCATATTTATAGGTCATGTCTTCCAATCATAACGTTAGTGCCTTTTCAACATTTTCACATGCTTTTACCACTTTTTAAATAGCTAGAAATGTCATTGCTTTCTTGAAAAAAAACTAATTGAAAGGGAAAATTCTTCTCCCATAACTCACTGGCCAAAATGAGATTGATGAAAAACTGAATAAGGATTAACTGTGAGAACAATTTTCCTTCCAGGGGCGGTTTCAAAAGCAATCCATCAGTGGCCCCAGGCTTTTCTTGAGAAAGGAAGGGAAGCTGGTTCTCTAGTACCCAGGCATTGCTGGCATTTTTCTATCACAAAGATTTCTGCTGAGGTAGCATTAATAGCAGGCACTCCTAGAATTCATATCGTACTGCCTCTCCCACCAAACTGTAGACCTCTCCCCTGGCTTACATCCAGGAACATGATCATCCCTTGAGATCAAATTTGAGGAAGAAGGTTGTTAGGAGGAAAAAAAAATAAGGAAACAGGAACATAGAAGGCACCAGGAATTTTCATAGAATGGTTAAATTTAGGATATTAACTATTGCTCCTGGGTCACTTGCTGTGTTCAGCTTAGAGGTGGACACTGAAGTGAGGGAAAGATGGAAGGAAGGAGTGGAGTTTGTCAAAGAAGTTATCATCCTAAGAATGTGAAGAGATGAATTCATACAAGGTTAAATGCATGTATAGCATTCCCTATAGATTATTGTCCCAATTTCCACTCATGTTAATGGGCCAGGTCCCCAGACAGTAACTGACTGCTTCTCTCAGGGTTATCCCTAAGAATCACTGTAGTTTCTAGCCTTGTTGTCTATGAGCCCCCTCTAGTGTACTCTCAATTAATTATCAGCTAGAGTTAATTCACTTTTAGAAAGGGTATTTACTAAATAAGTAGAGCAAGGACAGTTGGTGTTGGAAAGAGAA
>CM053771.1:333466699-333476763 GCA_028658325.1 Potorous gilbertii
CCCATCCTTACATGTCTCAAGACACAGCAGCACTGTTCTGTGGTCATGATGTAAAGTTTCCCCATAAATTTCATTTTAACTATAATGCAGATAACTTACAAGGTTCTGTACCAAGCCTAGTCTTTCCCTTGAGCTCCAGTGCTTCACCTTCAACTGCCTATAAGGTATCTCCTCCTGAATATCCTGCTAGCACTTCAAAGTCCACATATTCAAAAGCAAATTCATTATCTACTTCCCTCAATTTGTCCCTCCCCCAACTTTTCTCTTTTTTTTTTTTGTTAGGGGTACCTCTATCCTTTAGTTATAACTTCTAGTTACCAAGGCTTGAAACCTTAGGATCATCTTTGATTCTCTTTTCCCTCACTAGTGTCCCAACTCCAACCAAATATTTAAGTCTTAGAGATTCTATTTCCACAACAAAATTCATATCTCTCCTCTTCTTTCTACTCACACAGCTATTAGACCAGGCAAGGCCCTCATCACCTCTTACCTGAACTTTTAACATCTTCTTTGTCCCCTCTCTGATCCATCATTGATAGAGCTGCCAATACAACTTTCTTTTGGCATAAATCTGACTCATTTTCCTCCTAAAACAAACAAATAATAAAACCTTCAGTCACTCTAGGAGAAAATGCATTCTCTTTAACCTGGCTTATAAGGTCCCATTACAGACATGCAAAGATCATGTTACCATTGTGACATTGCGCCTTGGAAGACTAATCCCATCAACTCTTCCACTCAGTCTCAAACAACCAACAGTTTGACAGCATATGCAATATTCCACAACCATAGTCTCCTATGTCTGCCAAGGAGAAAGGAAGGCACATTTTTTCAACTTTTATTGAGTCCAAGCTCAGATTCTACTGGAGGTGGTGCAAGGAGGGGATATGGCAAATACACGGATAAGAATGCAAAGTAGGGTGTGATGGAGGGATCTGAATATAGTGTTCTATATTTGAGTAGGAAGAGAACACTTTCAGTTGAGGAAAATTGGCAAAAATTTTACAAAGGATATTAATACCTGAGGTGAATATAGTGTTCTATATTTGAGTAGGAAGAGAACACTTTCAGTTGAGGAAAATTGGCAAAAATTTTACAAAGGATATTATACCTGAGGTGAAACTTGAAGGAAATAAGAAATACAAAAGGTATAAAATACATTCTAGAAAAGCCACTGAGAGTATCCTGTTCATAGGCATGGAGGCAGGAGATGGCCAGAGAAGATCAGGCAGCAGTTGGTAGTTCAGTTTGGCAGGAATCAGGTATGTTAAAAGGCGTGCGACATAGTGAAGAGAATGCTGGACGTTGGAGGCAGGGATACCTGGCTTCAAACTCTGCCTCACAGACTTACCACCTGTATGGACTTGGACAAATCACTTCATCTCTCCAAGTCTCAGTTTCTTCATCTGTAAAATGAAAGGATTGTGCTAGATCACTTTGAAGGCCCTTCCAGATCTAAATCCAAGATATCATCATTCTTTGAAAAGTAGTCATCAGAAATAAGACTGGAGAAGTAGGTTGGATCCGGATTGTGTAGGATCTACAGGTATGAGCTATGTGTGTTGGCAGAACCTGTAGGAGCATTTCCACTATATGAGCTAAGATGAAGAGGCCCAGTAGTTTTTAAGAAAGTAGATGTCAAAAAATTTGGAGGGCATATAGGCATGTCTTCCATCATTAGGGAATCTAGAAGAAGAAATGACTTACTGTTGACACAGACGAATAGCCTGAATTGGGAAGTTGAGAGGGAGAAGAAACACAACTGAAGACCAAACTTTGTAAATGAATTCTGGTCTTAAGGAGAATGAGCATGGATATCATTGAGCCATAACTAGAGTGAGGAGACCAGGACTTAGTTCCAGAGTACAAGAATTTAGAAGTTACTAAGTCTTTTGACAAGGTAGATAGAGCTGAGCTTAGTACTTAGTTTATAAGAGTAATTCATTAAAGTAGGAAGCTACCAGATGGCACACTTCCTCTTCCCTCTGCCCTTCCTGCTTTGGTCATCAGAGGAAGTACCAGCCTAGGCCTACTCTCCTCTGGGTCTCCCCAGAATCAGTTTCATAGTATCCCAGGGAATCCACAAATGGGAGCCAATCTCATTTTTCTCCTTATTGAATTTGTATTTGAAAATTGATTTGTGCTACCTGCCTTCAGGGCTAGTTAAGGCTCTGAATGAGGAATAGTGCTCAAATACCTTTCAAACTGACTGAATTTGATGCAATACAGAGCATATTAGATAGGAATTGAATGTCAACTCCCAAAGGACAAGGGCTGTTTCCTTTTTTTTCTTTATTTTATATTTGTGTTCCTGGAACTTATCACAGTGTCTTGCACAAAGTAAGGGCTTAAACCGGTTTGACTTAGGGAACTAAGACCAGATTAAGCTCAAAGGAGTAGTGCAGCTATGGAGTCTGTTATTCTTACATTTTCTCTTCTCATCAGTGTTTTGCATACATCTGGCAATTGACCTCATTAGGAAAGGTAATTGAGAGCAACTGAGGCAGCTGGTGGTATGATGGAATTAGAGTCAGAGAGATCTGAATTTAAATCTAACCTCAGACAATTATTAGCTGTGTGACCCTGGACAAGTCACTTTACCTTTGTTTTCCTCAGTTAGCTCAACTGTAAAATGGGAATGATAACTTCTGCCTCATAGAGTTATTGTGGGTTTCAAACAAGATAATGCTGTATTTGTGGTGAAGGGTTCTGTCATTATGTATGACTAAAGAAAGCAGACTAGATATCTCAAGCCTCTTCTTACCTGACTCTTTTCCAAAGGAAACTTTCATTCTAGCCAGAAAGGGAAGCAGAGGTTGTTCGCCAGAAGTCACCACTCTGCCCTCCGTGGAAAGAGGGAGGTACCAGGCTAGAAGTATATCTATCTGCTCCTTTGAATGTTATTCATCTAGAGGATACAATCCAGTTCTATCTAACTTCAACATTTCAGGGAGGAGGTTCCCCCAAATTCTACGTACAAGATAACTTCTTTCCTACCTAATACCAGTTCCACAATAAATATAAATAACAAATAGCAAAAAAGCTCATTTGTCCAAATGAGCTGTAACAAAACAGAAATCAAAGAAGGTATACTAATAGGAGAATATAAACCAGACAATACAAAGTGAGGGAGCTCTCCCTTTGGAAGCAAAGATAACTCAGATCAACCAAAAGAATGTCCTTGATCTCACCCAAGAGGAAACTCTCCAGAGTCTCCAGAATAGCAAACTGGGAAAAGAGACATAATGGGGACTTCCTGTTCCTCTCTTGTCTTCCCAGAATCTTTTATATCCTCTTATATCTTGTCTCTCAAACTTACTGGATGCTAGGTGAAGAAGACTGTCGCTGAATCCTGAAGGGGAACTACCACTTGAAGAGTCTCCAACTCCCCTAAGCCCTCACACAGGGCAAGTCATTCATCTTTATCAGATTGTAAATTCCATGAAAGCAAGGACTTTCCCTGTCTGAATACTAGTGCTTAACATAGTGCCTAGTACCTAGTAGGTGCCTAATAAATGTTAGCTGACTAGTTGATTGACTGACTTATCAAAAACACAACTATTGTGAGAAACAGACAGTATATATATAAAACAATTTAATTAAGATCAATGTACATCCTGACAATCATTTTTACAGTACCCATTTCAGCTAAACCTTCTAAACTAGAAGGAATAACCCACTGTTAAAGAGAAAAGCACTTAGTTTGTTGATTAGTTACCTATATTGAGGCTCATGCCTCAATTATAGAGAAAGGAAAAATGAAAAGTTAAATGGGAACTAGGGAAACAACTGCTGACAATTTAATTTTCTTTCTCCATAAACAATATTATTTCAGTAGCCCCTAAAGAGATATAATTTTGTCTTGCAGATAAAGGATTAAATATTTGCTTATGAGAACAAAATGTCCAGGAGAATCTCCAGTGAAGGAGATATTTTAGACAACTGAACAGTCCCTGCACTCTTCAGATCACATTTCCTACTTCACCCATGCATGAGACCACTCCTACATGCAGTGCTTCTACTAAGAAAACACTTCATTCCATTCAACTGAGTTCAAGAATCAGAACTTGTGGATTTGGATCTATTTCATTACCAGTGTGACCTTAGGCAAGTTGCTTAACCTTCCAGGGCTTCAGTTCCTCATCTGTAAAATGAAGGGGATGGACCAGATGACATCTAACATTTCTTCCAGTTCTAAATTTATTGGATGCTGATAAATGTTTTTGTTGTTTGGTTGTTTTCAGTCACTTGTGACTGTTTATGATCCCATTTGGGGTTTTCTTGGCAAAGATACTATAGTGGTTTGCCATTTCTTTCTCCAACTCATTTTACAGATGAAGAAACTGAGGCAAACAGAGTTAAGTGATTTGCCCCCACATTCACATAGCTAATAAGTATCTGAGCCCAGATTTGAACTCAGAAAGATGAGTCTTCTGACTCTAGGACCTATACTCTATCCACTATGCCACCTGGCTGCCCTTTCTAATAAACGTAGCAGTACCTTGGTTTCTCTGATGTTGTTTTGAAACTAGTCTCAACCGAGTGTGATAGAAGAAGCCAAAGCTTTCTGTCCGTTCCCTTCTTAGCAATTGTGCTTTCCTCTGCATCAGCCTGATCTCCCTCTCTTCTTCCTAGATCTCCTCACCATTCCTAAGTCCTATTTTCCTCTTACCTCCTAATTCCAAACATTGCCCCCCTTAAAAAAAATTTGAATTATTTTTTTTATACTAATTACAGCACTAAGCTACTAAAGACTTGAAGGGTGTAGGTTGTGTGCAAGGAGGACCAGTACCTTGGTGTGATGGCTGCTGAGCTCTTTTTGGGGCCATTTCCACCTTTGGTCTTCATCTGCTCCATCAACTCTCACCTGTGGCTCCAAGAAGCTTCAGCATACACAGCAGCCACACCCCAGTAACCTGTTTGGGCAAACGGGCTAAACCAGGTTGAGAGTAACCAAGGGTTCTCAAACCCATTGGTGAGTTGGGTCTTCATGCATGTGAAGACTGCCTCTGGTGGAATGGGCAGATGAGAACAAATTATTCCAATGGCCATGAAGGCAGCTGAAGCAGGTGATGTGGAATGCTTAGAGCTCAATTAGACACCAAAGACACAAAGGTCATCCACTGCATCCATTGCCAGCCATCTTGACTCTGTCTTGCTATTGGACTATGATGACTCTGGAGGAGAGAGTGAAACTGACAACTTGATACAACTCTGCCTCACTTAAATCCAATTTACGCACAGATCAAAAGACATCACCTATACCATTTTACTATTATGCCTCAAAGTCCTGTGGTGACAGGTAAGTGATGAAGCAGCAGATGTGGATACACTGGGAGCTGTAGTCCCAACCCTGCACGCAGGCAGCCCAGGCCATTGGGTCGTTTCTCACTGGAAGCAGCAGTGGGACACGGCAGCTCCCTGAGTGTCTGAGCAGCTTTTTAAGTATCGCACTGCTCACCTCTTTGTGTGAGGAAGGGAGCTAGAAAAGGTGCCCTAAACTTTGTCTGTTTACCCAACCCTAGGCTGATTATCACAGCAGGCAGGGAATTCTACTATGTGGTTGAAACACAAAACAATGTACAAAATGTACAAAAACAACTGCAAAGATGATTCCACTCACCATCAGAACATGGAACATGCACATGCTCATAGACAACACAAAATCCAGTAGACCTGAAAGACAAACTGTTCTTGTTGCAAGAGAACTCAACAGGTATCACATTGAAATAGCAGACCTGAGTGAAACAAGGTTAGCAAATGAAGGCCAGCTTACTGAAGTTGGAGCTGGATACACATTTTTCTGCAGTGGGCACAGTGAAGGGGAGTGTCATAAAGCTGGCATGGGTTTTGCAATTAACACTAATCTAGTCAGCAAGCTGGTATGCCTGCCAAAAAGAGTGAATGACAGGCTTACAACAATGTGATTGCCACTCTCAGGAAAACACCATGCCACCATCATCAATGCCTGTGCTCCCATCATGACAAACTCTGATGAGGTCAGAGAAAAGTTTTATGAAGACCTAGAGGCCGTTATCATCAATATGCCAAAAGAGGACAAATTTATAATTCTAGGTGACTTTAATGCTAGAGTAGGTTCAGACTACCAGACTTGTCAGGGAGTTCTAGGGAGAAATGGAGCTGGAAATAGCAACAGTAATGGTCATTTACTACTGAAGATTTGTGCATCGCATGACCTTCTCATTATCAACACTGTTTTCCATTTATCTAAACACAATAAAACTTCATGGATGCACCCTCGCAGCAAACACTGGCATCTAATAGTTTATTGATTGCAAGGAGAAGAGACTTACCTTGGTACTGTACTTTCCAGGGATATACACATTAACAACGAGGTTATGCATGCATTGCCAGAGCTAGTTCAGTGTTTGGGAGGCTCTGAAGAAAAGTTTGGGAGAGAAGAGGTATTAGACTGATTACCAAACTGAAGGTCTACAGAGCCGTTGTTCTGACCTCATTGTTGTATGCCTGTGAAATATCAACAGTCTACCAGTGCCATGTCAGGAAACTGAATCGCTTCCATTTGAACTGTCTTAGAAAGATTCTGAGGATCACCTGATAGGATAAGGTACCAGACACTGAAGTCCTTGCTTGAGCTGAACTGCCACGCATTCAAACTATGCTTCAGCAAGTGCAACTCCAATGGGCTAGCCACTTTGTTCGAATGCAAGATGTATGTCTGCCAAAAAGACTATTTTATGGAGAACTCTCTTGGGGCAGTAGATCACATGGTGGTCTGAAGAAGTGATACAAGGATACTCTCAAGGTCTCTCTCAAGAACTTTGGATTTGGTTGTGTGACATGGAAGACACTGGCATCAGACTGCTCAGCATAGCATGCCCACATCAGAAAGGGTGCTGTGTTCTATGAGCAAAGCAGAATTGAGACAGCACAAAGTAAATGCAGGATGCGCAGATTTGGAGTACCCACCCCAAATATTCACACAGACTATCTGTGCCCAACCTGTGGTAGAGCATTCCGAGCTTGTATTGGTCTGATCAGCCACAGTCAGACACACTGAAACTTCATTTTATCATGGTGATGTCACTTTGGTCCTCTTTGAGAACAAAGGACAATAAACAACCAATCAACTAAAGACTTGAGGACCAAAGAAGGAAAAGATAGGGTCAAGGAATCCAAGGAGATCTTAAGCATTATAATCTAGTTAGGGAAAAAAGAGACCAAATAAAATATGAATACATATGAATAATGCTCTTCTCTCTTGGTTTTGCTAATTTAATTCTCCTTCTAGCTCTGTAAACCTCAGGATCATTTTTGACTCTTAACCTCTGCTTTCCTCACTTCATTCATGACTAGTTGCTGGGATAAAGTGGTGGATGTGGAATCATGGACACTTGGGTTCAAATCCTACCTGTGCCACTATAAGCATAAGCAAGGTGGCGTTTTTGTTTTTTTTTGGGGGGGGAGGAGCTCAGTTTCCTAGACTCATGCTAAATGAAAGATTAATCTCCTTTGGACCTTGGCAATTTACAGCTGTGCTGAGTCACATAGGTTTCTGTGTCTTCTGGCTCTGAGTCTATTAGTGGAAAGTGTATATATAGGCTGGGGTGAGATACTGCCTTGGTCGGGAGGCTTGCTCATAGAAAGACATTTAGCTGTTATTAAGCACACACCCACTGTACACTGCCCCCCTCCCGCTGTGAATGTGAATCACTCATCAAGGCTTGGAGAGGAGACCTCTGATACCAACCCTTGTGAGAACACTGGAATACAGGACTGGAATAAAATACTAAAGGAGAATATAGGGCTTAGTGAGACTGGGATAATTATCTATTACTTTCTGGTTATTGTATTATTTTTGCTGTGTCCAGAGCCCAGATAGGAGTAGCCCCTCTCCGTGTGCTGGGGGAGGACAAGCTACCCAGGAACTGCGGTGGTGTGGGCCAGAGATGGAGGTTGAAAGCAGGAGCCCCTGGAGTTTGCTGTGCCTGCACTCAGGCAGGAACAGGAAGAGTTTGGAAGGAAGCAGTCCCTTCTCCCCTGAAGTGAGACATAGAGTAGGAGCAGAGAGATGCCTGTGTCAGGACCCAGGCAGGAGACAGGAGTGCTTGACCCCTGCAGGAGGAAGAACCACAGAGCTCAAAACTTAGCCCCAAGTGGAGATGGAGGCTTTGCAGTAGGGCAGGAGTAGTGACCATGCTTTCCTGCTGCATCCCCCTGGGATGTGTTGGGACCCAGAGGGTACAGTTGCCTCTGGTGGGATAGTGCCATAACCCCTGGGGACCCACCCTGTTGGTTTTGTCACCCAGCCACCCCTCAAGACTTGGAAGCAGGAGCTAGCTCATTAGAGCAAGTGTGCACCTGAGAATGCCAGGAAGAAGTCTACAACAGCAGTTTGGGGAGAAGAAAAAGGACATACCCTTAAGAGGACTTTACTTGGATACTCTGTTTTGAACCTACTGTGTGACCTAGGGGTGGAGTATGTTGTGTTCTCTGCTACCCCTGGGAATGTGTTATGCTAGAGAAGACCCCGGCTTGGGATTCCTTGATTATATAAACAAGTATAAGGTGTGGCAGGGTATGCTATGTTATGTTATATACTTTTGTGTTTTTTAAAGCCATGTGGCCACATGAGTTGTTATGCTGTTATGTGTTTTGCAAATGTGAAGCTCGTGATGTGTTTATTTTGTGATTATTCCTTTTATATTATGAATCTGATAAGAGATATTAATGCTTATCCAGATACAAGTTGCCTCTAAAGCCCCATTGGCCTATGTAATGAACATGTAAGATATTAGGGCTGAATGAAGAGTTAAGGGAATATAAGATCTTTTCTGCCCATTTGTAGGCCTATATGACTACATGTGTTCCCTTTTTGCCTTGGAACAGGAACTGTCTTCCCAGGTCTAAAGGTACACATGTATTTACATCATGGATGTCTTGCTGCTTTGAAGTCCTGCCCAGTTCACAGCTGTGATACATACTATGCTGAGGCACATAGCCTTTCACTGAGCCTAATTAGGCACTGAGTCACATGAGTTGTGATGCCTTCCAGCTCTGAGCCTCGTAGCTGAAAACTATATATAATGGGAGGTTGGTATTTTACTTTGGGACTTACTCATGGGAAGAATGTTTCTTTGTGATTTTCCAGATTAGATTCTGCATAGTTGCTGTTAAGGGGTCCCCTGGCTATGAAAATCCAGATATTGATGTTCCTTAGTCTGGTGATTATGTTTCTATTACTTTGTTTAGACAGTTGAAGACCTGTCTATTGGATTCTTTCTTGGTTATTCACTTCTTTCTACTTATCTACATTGTTTAATTAAAGTAAGATTACTAACCCCTTTGAAACTGTCTTTTTTTAGAAAAGCAGCTCAAGAACCTGTGTTAGCAGCCCTCCTGTGTGCTAGTGTTATTGGTCTTATACCTCCTTGGGAATGCTACTAGCAGCTACAGTCATTTTTTAGCTATGTGACCATGGAGCAAACTGCTTAACCTCTTTGAAGGATGAATATTGAAAAACGTCATCAAGATTGGGCAATTACAAGATAACTTGTCAATCTCAGTTTTCTTACAGGTAAAATAGAGATGATAATGGCTTTAGTGCCTACCTCTTGGCAGTTTGATGGCACCATTGATAGAGGTGAGTTCAAATCCAGCCTCAGACACTTAATAGCTGCGTGACCCTGGGCAAGTCACCTAAGTCTGTTTGCCTCGGTTTCCCCATGAGCTGGAAAAAGAAATGGCAAATGACTCTAGTATCTTTTTATATGTAGTGAAACTAGGTAGTACAGTGGATAGACCACTGGACCTGAAGTTAAGAGGAACTGAGTTCAAATCTTGCCTCAGACACTTATCAGCTGTGTGACCCTAGACATGTCAGTTAACCCTATTTACCTCAGTTCCTCATCTGTAAAATGAACTGGAGAAGGAAATGGCAAACCACTGCAGTATCTTTGCCAAGAAAACCCCAAAATGAGGTCACAAAGAGTCAGACATGACTGAAATGACTCAACAACAATAACAAAAACAACTTATAGGGTTCTTATGAGACCTAAAATGAAAATGTATGGGGGAAAAAA
>CM053771.1:333476863-333501653 GCA_028658325.1 Potorous gilbertii
ATGTATTTATTTTTGTCAAATATCTCCCAATAAAATGTAAAACTTTTTTAACATTCATTTTTAAAAAATTTGCATTCCAAATTCTGTCTCTTCCTCTCACCTTTCTTCCACTTCTTGAGAATGCAAGTAATATGATATTGATTATACATGTGAAGTCATATAAAACATTTTTATGTTGGGGCCAAATTTTAAAAAATTTTACTATTTTATTCTGAACACCCCAAAACAAGCCTTTCTCTACATAAAATAGAACTTTAAAAGGGGAATTACATATGAAACCAAAAATCTTTTGCTTTTTAAAAGGCACATAATAAATTCAACACGTTACTTTCAAAGCTAGCTTTATTTGTGCTGCCTTCTGAACTTTCATCTTCTAGGTGTAACACTATACCTGCCCTCAATGACTAGAAGGGCAGGGATGTTGTATTTTACCTCTCACCCAGGATTCTTCTGAGAACTAGATGACCTAGATGACCATCTAGGCTGCCCCTTCCAGTTGCATTCCCCCAAGCATATGGGATGGAAAGTTGTCTCTAAAACTCTAATTATATTTAACCACTAACAGATTCACTTTTACAAAGAAATATTTACTTCAAAAGATGTAATAAAAAATGTAGACACTAACTCTTTAGTACATGGGAGGCGTAATCTTCTTCCTCTTTTGTACCTCTACAGTTCCTGGGGAAGAGAAGGCAATCAGGTTCATAGCTCTACTCAGTTCACATATGGCACAGTCCTGAGTCCAAGTCCCAAACTTGTCTCTGGCTCAAATCCCAGGCACCCTGCCTTCTCAAGGGCTTCCTGGCCAGGTTGACTGACTACAACATCCTGCTTGGAATCCTGGCTTGAAGGGGATCCCCTACCAACACCAGAGACTGAGAAGGAGTTTTCTGTTTTATTTAACAGAACAGAAATAAACATCCAAGTCCATTTCTCAGAGAGGTCAAGCAGAGGAAGGAAGTCCTTCCCCTTTCACTGGCTCAGTTCATGACACCCAAGCTGTAGATGAACTGTAGCCTTCACCCTTTGGACTCAGCAGGAAGGATCACAGGAAAAAAGCAGGAGTCAGAAAGAGACTGTCTCATTCTGGCCTGTTTTAAAAACAGCCTTTTAGGGCTAGGTAGCTAGTCAAAGGAGATTACCCCTATCCTACCCTAGGGGTAACAGAGCACTGCCATGCTAGGCAATCTGGGCATGTTACAAAGACTCCTCTAGGTACCTTCATGCTAGATGATCCGAACATGACCAGAAAAGCCTCCTTACATAGGCATTTTTTAAAAAAATATTTCAAATGGCCGTCTTTTTCTTTTTGTTTTCATCACTTTTGTTTATCTCTGCCCCACTTCTCCTCCCCTTCCCTGGCACAGCTTCCTGGTCACATGAAGTCTAGGCCCTCTTGGATTTGGTGGATTCCCAAAAATCATGTGAGTCACTATGTCCTTCACCATATCCGGCCTCATGACCAGAAACATTTCCATAAGAAGGTGAAGGGGGTTGCATCCAGATAAGCTAGGGGCTCTATATACTTGTTGTATATCTTGTTGTTATGTTGGAGCAAAGTTAATCTCCTTTTGTCAGCTGTTCAATAATTTTCAAGTGCCTCATTTCACCCCAACATCAAACCTGAACTAAAAGAGAGATGGCCTCTAGGACCATCTCCTCCATTAGTTATTTGGAGCATTTTAAAAATATAGCTATTGATGACTTTTGAAAACTTCCTGATCACGTTCCTTGATTATCATTCATATGGTTCTTATTCCTACTTATCTAAATCCATTGTCCATTTCCTTTGGTCATCAGAGAAACTTAATAAGTGAATTTTTTTCTAGCTACTTTTTCGTCTCAGAATCCCTGCCTTTCCACAACGAAGAAGGTAGTGAAAAGGAGAAATGTGATCTGTACCAGGAGTTTATAACTGAAGTAATCTCTTTCTGTTCCTCTGCCCTCCTATCCTCCACTAGCACTGACTCTGATCATTCATTTTTAATGTTTTTTTCTCTTTATCTGTATTTCAGGATCCACCCTCTAAAGCTGAAGTTTGTTTTGCTTAAGACTAATCTTCTTCAGTACTATCTTCCCTCTTAAGACCCCCACTCCTTCCCCATCTGTTTCTCTTCAGAGTTTAATATTTTATGACAACAAACTCTGTATATATGTGTTCAATCTTCCTTTTGCCCAGTTTAGACAAGAGTGAGGTTCATAGGAGGTCCACTCCTCTCACCTCTTCCTTTCTGCATACTCTTCTCATTCATCCCAATTATGAGAAACTTCAAGTTTGGTCTCTTTGTTCTTTCTGCATTAATGTATTTCTTTTACCCTTATCTTACAACCATCAGAACAGAAGCAATCCAACTCTAGGTCCTCTGTCTAATATAATTCCTCAATGCCTTTTGAAGAAAATAAGGCTATTAAGGGATACTTGTCTCTTTTCCCCTTTTAAAATGTTACTATTTCGTCATCATACAACTCCTTCCAGTTGTTCAAATGAATTTACCTTCCTAGGTTTCCCTCGACTCATGTTTGCATTTCAAATATTCTACTCATCTCTGGTCTTTTTATCAGGAATGTTTGAAAATCCTCTATTCCATTTAATATCCACTTTTATAAGCCTCATCTTTTGCCTTTGGAAAAGTGTATTCCATTATCTCCTTTCATTTATTGTAGAAACTTCCAGGTCTTGTAATCCTGACTGGTTGCTTGTTATTTAAACTCTTAATTTCAGATTGTAGTACTTTTCCTTTCACTTAAAAGCTCTGGATTTGGATAAGATATTGGAATTTTTTTCTTTGGACTTAATTAGTGAATTGTTTATATATTAACTTTGCCTTCTGGTTTAATAGATCCGAACAGTTTTTATTTGCAATTATTTGAAATAGAGTTTCCAAGTTGTTTTTTTTTTTAATCATGCTTTTCAAGTTTCCTAGTCAGGTGACTGACCTGAAGAAAACAAAATCCTTGTTCAAATCAGATAAGTGACTTTATAAGTAAATAAAGTCCTTTTCTCCTCTTCTGCCTTTTTAATTTTCTTTCCAACTCATCCACCAAATACCTAATATGTGCTAGCATCATTCAAAGCACTAGGAACATAAAGAAAGGCAAGCTCATGGTCTAATGAAGGAGACAAATTATGCATAAACAAGATATATAATGGATAAACTGGAAATAATCTAAAGGGGAAGACCCTTGCATTAAAGGAGATTGGGAAAGGCTTCTTGAAAAATAGAGGATTTTATCTGAGACTTGAAGGAAACCAGAGAAGCCAGAAGGGAGAGGTGAGGAGGGAGAGATTTCCAGACATGAGGGACAGCCAGTGAAAAAAGTATGCCATGAGATGGCCTGTGGTGTGAGAATACCTGAGAGCATCATAGAGTAAAAGGATTAAAGTGTGAGTACACTAAAAAGGAAGGAGGGAGTCAGATTATAAAAGGTTTTCAAAGTCTAAGAGAAGGTTTTATATTTGGTCCTGGGAGTTTAGTAAATAAGGGAGTGATATGATCATTCCTTCAGGGGTATTTGCCTAGTGTGCTTCCTTACCAATAACTCAGGTCCTTTGTTAATTTTGATTTCATTTGTTTGATGCCTCTCTATAGAACAGCTCTTAGAGAAGAAAGGAATAGTCTGTCCTAAAAGAGAAGTGGATAAATTCCTTCTGTGGTAATTGGTAGTTACTGCATCTGAGAAAATACACTTTTCACCTAACTGAAAACCCCCCATCACATTATTGAAAATACTACTACGCAAATTCTTTCAAAGAAACAGCAGGAAAACAATCTGACATCACATTTTGCGCATTTAAAAGCCAAAAGATGAAGCTAAAGTAGTCTTACTGGTTAATATAATAATACACCCTGCAAGGCATCTTTTTTTTTTAAGAGTTTAGAGACAGGAAGTTTTCCAGGACTAGAAAACAGTCTGAAACTGTCTTCTGCCTGAAGGAAATATGTAAACTGCCTGCTTAGGAAGAATAACTTTGGGTACATGGAAAAGTTTCCTCAAAATTAAATCTAATTCAAAAGAAAACTCAGTGAGTTCGTATGGTCTAAAGTAAGGCTTGCTCAGGACACTGATAGGTCTAGTTGATAAAGCTTAAGGATGCAAGTCAAATCAACAAGTATTTATTAAATTCTTATTTTTGGGCCAGGCACTGTGCTAAATGCTGATCAAGGAACATTTGCTATTAAGATATTGTAAGTACTGCTGGGATTTCTTCCTGAATCCTAAGTATTAGTTGCCAGTTGCCTAGGAATCAATCCAATATAAGAATTGGGGGGTTAAAGCCAGTGTGTTATTTCAGTATTTTTGGAAAGTCTCATTGAGAGCTGAAGATAAATGTCTGGTAAGGTACACCAGGGCAGCTAAGTGGCTTGGCAAATAGAGGCCAGGCTTGAATTCAGGAAGACTCATTTGTCTGAGCACAAATCTGGCTTCAGACACTTACTAGATGTGTGACCCTGGGCAAGGAAAGTCAATTAACCCTGTCTGCCTCAGTTTCCTCATATATACAATGAATTGGAGAAGGAAATGGCCAACCACTCCAATATCTTTGCCAAGAAAACACCAAATGGGATCAGAAAGAGTTAGCCACAATTAAATAACAACACATGATATGTATTTGAAATGTACCTATATCAAAATGGGTACATGATTTAGACAATAAAGGGTGATACCATAAGTAAATTAGGAGAGCAAACAATAGTTTACCATTTTATGGAGAAGAGAAGAATTTATAACTAAACAGGAGATAGAGAGCATTATGAAAAACAAAATGGATAATTTTGATTATATTAAATTAAAAAGATTTTGTACCAACAAAACCAATGCAACCAAGATTAGAAGGAAAGCAGAAAGCTGGGAAACAATTTTTACAGCAAGTATCTCAGGTGAAGACTTCATTTCTCAAATATACAGAGAATTGATTCAAATTTATCAGAATGTGAGTCATTCTTCAATTGAAAAATAGTCTAAGGATATAAACAGGCAGTTTTTAAATGGTCCTTAAAGTTCCATTAAAGGGTCCATGCCCTGGCTACTTCTTAAATAGGTCTATTCAATGAATAGGTGTTGCCTGATCCTAAATGAGTGCCTTCAAAGACTTTGGCCTAAAGAGTACAATGTTTCCCAGTGCATCCTGGCTCATCTCCAGTCATCCTGAGGAATATCATTTCTCTGGACTCAGATGACCCTGGAGGAGAAGTGAGGCTGGTGACCTGCACAGCCTTCCCTCACTCAAAACAAAGTCAAGTGCAAATCATGTCATCATTTCTCTGATGGCATGGTCTTCTTCGGCAAGGAAGGATGAACACAAACAAACCACTTACTAGGTATGTATCCCAAAGAGATCATTAAAGAGGGAAAAGGAACCACATGTACAAAAATACTTATAGCAGCTCTTTTTGTGGTAGAAAAGAATTGGAAATTGAGGAGATGCCCATCAATTGGGGAATGGCTGAACAAGTTGTGATGTATAAATATAATGGAATACTACTGTTCCATAAGAAATGGTGAGCAGGCAGACTTCAGAAAAACCTGGAAAGGCTTGCATGAACTGATGCTGAGTGAAGTGAGCAGATTCAGAACAGTGTACACAGTAAGTGATGACTGACCTTGTTGGACATAGCTCTTCTCAGCAATGCAATGATCTAGGACAATTCCAAAAGATTCATGATGGAAAATGCATCCACATACAGAGAAAGAACTACCGAGTCTGAATGCAGATGGAAACATTCTATTTTCACTTTTTTTGTTGTTTTTTGTTTTCCTTCTCACGGTTTTTCCCTTTTGTTCTTATTCTTCTTTCACAACATGACTAATGTGGAAATAAATGATTATACATGTATAGCCTATATTAGATTACATGCTTTCCTGGAGAGGGGGAAGTAGGAGGAAATTTAGAACTCGTGAATGTCGAAAACTAAAAAAAATATATAAATATTTTTTTTAAATTTAAAAAAAGAAATGATAAGATGGCAGATTTCAGAAAAACCTGGGAAGACTTACATGAGCTAAGGTTGAGTGAAGTAAGTCGAACCAGGAGAACTGGATACAATATTAGCAACATTGTGCAATGATGAACTATGATTGATTTAGCTCTTCTCAGTAACACAATAATCGAAGACAATTCCAAAAGACTCATGATAGAAAATGCTAACCCAATCCAGAGAAAGAACTATGGAGTCTAAATGCAGATTGAAATATACTATTTTCACTTTCTTCTGTTTTTTTGTGGGGTTTTTTAATTGTCGTTCTGTTTCTTCTTTCACAACATGACTAATATGAAAATATGCTTTATAAAATTGCACGTGTATGACCTATATCAGATTGCTCACCATCTTGAGGAAAGGGGAAGAAAAGGGGGAGGAGGGAGAAAAATTTGGAACTCAAACTCTTTTTTTAAAAATTTAATTAATTCATTTGTTTTCAGTTTTCAACAATCACTTCCTTAAATCTTAAATTTTCTCCCCCTTCCTCTCTCCTCCCTACATGTAATTGGAAAAAATAAAATTTTTTTAAAAAATGAAATTTATCTAGAATGCATTTGAAATAATATAAAAACTCAGAGTTGAAAGAGACCTCAAAGGGCATCTAGTACAACCCATATCTGAGCAGAAACCCCTAAATAGTGAACATTTAACCATTGTTTGGGCACAGGATAGAGAAGCCCACCATGTTCCAATGCAGTCCATTTCCACTTCAGGACTGCTTTGATAGGTAGTTTTTTCTTATAACAAGCTTAAATTTTGTCTCTTCACCACTTTGACCCATAACTCCAGTTCTGTCCTCTGGGGTCAGGCAGGACAAGTTTATTCTTTCTTCCACATGACAAATACTTGAAGACAGTTAGGTGCCTCCTAAATTTTCTCTTTATTGAAATTCGATTCCTTCAACTGAATACATAGGCATGTTCTTAAAAATCTTCACCATTGTGGTTACCTTTCCCTAAAACATTCTCTATCTTATCAATGAGCTTGCTACAATGTGGCACCCAGAAATGAACAAAATAGTGTAGATAAAAAGAGAATACAGAGGGACAACAACCTTCCTTGTCCTGGATCATGTCTCTTTATTATTAAAGCCCCACATTTCTTCACCTCCTTACATTTTGCAAAGTATTTTTCTTATAGTCACCTTGTAAAAAAGGTAATATAGGTATAATTCTCATTTTGCAGTGCAAGAAACTAAGGTAAAGAGAGATTATTACAAAGATTATCATATAATCTGAGGTAATTAGGAGCTCTGGACCTGGAGTCAAGAAAACCTAAGTTTAAATTCCATTTCAGAAACTTACTAGATGTATGACCCTTGGCATGTCACTTAACTGCTGCCTGCCTCAGGTTCCTCATAAAATGGCACCAATCCATAGGATGATAGCCCCTTCACGCCAGGGATTTTTGTGACAATAGAATGAGATAATATTTGTAAGGCCAACTTACAACAACAATAGTTGTAAATGCCAACTATTATTATAAATAGAGCAAGTAAAAGAGGTAGGGCAGCTAAGTGTCACAGTGGATAGAGCATCAAACCTGGAGTCAGGAAGACTCATCTTTCTGAATTCAAATCTGGCCTCAGAAGCTAGCTATGTGACTCTAGGCAAGTCACTTAACCCCGTTTGCCTCAGTTTTCTTATCTGCAAAGTGATTTGGAGAAGGAAATAGCAAAGTATTCCAGTATCTTTGCCAAGGAAACCTCAAATGAGGTTGTGAGGAACTGGACCTGACTGAGAAATTATCCAATAAAAGAAATAGAATTTGATCTAAGCACAAATCCAGTTCTTTTTCCTCTACACTACATTGTAAAAAATTCCTTGTTTGTTGATGTACATGTGTAATGCTGATCAGAGAGTTAAAGATCTTCCCCACCCATTAATGATCCTTCCCATTAAGGAAAGCTTGATTAGGGGAGGCCTATAACTTTTGTTAATTTCTAATGCACTGGTTCTCAAGGGTTGTGATGCCCTCTGGCTCTAAAAAATGTATAAAGGCTCTGAGGTGAGGTTTTACTTTGGGACTTAGTTTTTGGAAACAAATGCTTCTCTCTCTGGTAACTATGTATGTATGGTCAGACAGTTATCTGTCTGTTGATCTGTGATATATGTATTACTTATGGTCAGACAGTTGGAAACCCTGTCTGTTGATTGGTCTTTGTTTCTCTGTATTTTCTCAGAAGTTCAGGGTGCTGACTTTTTCCCCTGAACTAAGTGGATGATATATGTGCTTGATTAAAGTGATTGTTGACCCCTCAAAAGTTGCCTTTCTTTTTAGAAAAGCAGATCTAAGAACTTGTACAGCAAGCCCTCCTGTGTATCTCATGCAACATGTGGTATAGATATAATTGATAAATAGGGAAAAGATTGAGATGGCACAAATTACACATAATATAAGGTTTATCTTGTTTAACCATATCATATCCTTGATATTTTATGGCTATACTTACACATCATTGCCATGTTTCTATTAGATTATTAAAAGGTCTTATGCACAGGCAGGAAAAGAGAGGAAGAAAAAAACATTTCATATGCATCTCAAAGAAATAAGGCAAAAGCCACAACGGATGTGGGTCTCTGCTACTGGTATCTTTTTTTTCCACTTCCTGAGCAGCTTGAATGAGATAAACTATACAAGGTAAATCCAAAAACTGCCTGTAACATTCATCACTCAATCATAGCCAGTCCTAGGGGCCACCAACATGGTGTTCTTGACAACCCCTCATTTAGTACCAGCAGAGTTAAACCAATTCAAACGTGGAAAGGAAATAATTGCCCTTCAGCCTGTGGGGGTGGTACAGTTAAAAGAAGGTGGAATTTAGAATCTGCCATCCTTATGTGTGTGACCTTGGGTATGTCATTTCATCATTTAGACCTCGATTTTTCTGTCTGTATAAAGAATAGATTGCACTAGATGCTCTCAGGACTCTTCTACATAGAGTCTATGATTATAACAGTTTCCAAGCATCAAAAACCAAAATAATTGTTCAATAAAAGCTCTTCTTTTTTTTTGTTCTCCTCAAAAACTGGTTATTTTAAGTTTTCCCTTTCTAAGTTTACTTTAGCAAGACTGGAAAAGTGAAATCACCATTACCGCTGTCACCATTTCTACAATATATGAAGGGAAATAGTATCAAAAACACAGGCTTTCCTACACACAACTTTCTAAAGGGAGGAGCTTTAAATTGAAATACATGAATTATAATGTAGATTTTTTTTCATGTGTTGAATAGTTTTGCTAATTTTTTCCCCTTCTTTCCTGTTAAAAAATACTGTGCTAGAAGAGATAGCTATCTAGAGGAGGGAGTGGAGTGATACAGGGGGAAATTTAGGCCAGGTTAAAACCAAAGACAGTGATAAAAATCTATTTTAAAAAAGAAATGTGCACAGGTCCCTCTCTGGGTCCATAACAGGTTTAGTGGCTAGTTTTTCTGTTTTTGTCCAAGATGAGTGGAAGTAGTTTACTTATCTGTAATATGGTGACTATACAATACCTTCCATGGCTATTTCACAAGGTTGTTGAACAGATCAAATGTGATGTAAAGTATTTTGCTTTGCAAAATAGTGCATAAAATGTGAGATATTATCTTTAACTAACCACAAATAGTCTTTCTAGTGTCAAAGATCAGTATCAGCTTGCCTCTTTCATTTTCCTCCAGAATATTAGTTTATAAATGGCAGGTCAAGAGATAGTTATTGGGCCTCCCAGTAGAAAGAAAATTGACTCCTGGGCCAGGAAGACCTCAGTTTGAATCCCAGTGTTTGAATCCCAGCTATGGCAAAGACTATATAAGCCTCATATATCATAGAAGCTCTCAGTGCCCACAGGCAATCCTCCAGGACTACATTTTGCTGAGAAGGTATTGACCTGAATTGTTAAAGGAATCCTCCTCCTGCCCCAGAGTTTGAACTGTGGAAGAAATCACAGTTGTTTTTTCTAAACGGCCTGTCCAAAGAAATTTCACTTAGTTGCTGATGTGTAAAGTCTTTATTCAATTCTTTCTTTTTCGATATTGTTGGATGAACTAATCTTATGCAGGATATGCTTTGTAAAGAACATAGGCTTATAATCCCTAAGAATATAGAAGGTTGAGGTTGCCTGTCTTTTGAGCTATAGTGTTTCTTGAGTTCTGAGCTGCGATGGGCTAATCCAATTGATAGCTTCACTAAGTCTAACATTAATATGGTGAGCCAGAAGGAATGGGGGCCCAGCAGGTAGCTTGGATTTGAAACACAGGAAGTCTCTTGGGCTGATCATAGTCAGAAGTAGCCGATGAGTTGCCCTTGCATTTCCAACTTGAGCAAGATAGGGAGATCAGTCTTGAAAAAAAAATGATTATTGAACCATAAAATGTTGGCCCTGAGACAGATCTCTTCATCTAGTCTGCTTTCTCTGACGTTCCAATAGG
Source organism: Potorous gilbertii (assembly GCA_028658325.1). Taxonomy (NCBI): domain Eukaryota; kingdom Metazoa; phylum Chordata; class Mammalia; order Diprotodontia; family Potoroidae; genus Potorous; species Potorous gilbertii. The sequence goes on from CM053771.1 coordinate 333,487,256, forward strand.
GAAAGAAATGTACTTGAGTAGCTCTGACTTCAGGAACTAGCTTCATACTTCATGGTCCTCATAGCCACTATCCTCTGGAGAAAAGGCCAGCTAGCCCCTCTAGCTGTTGACCAACTACCACTCATAGGAAAGATGATCCAACCTGGCTGAAGTACAAGACACCCTAATTCAGAGATAGAATGTGCCAGGGAAGTCAAACCACCACCATCATATTGACTACCATCTCCTCTACGACCCCAATGGAAGCAATCTAGAGTCCTAGAACAATCTAAGGATGCCAGGAGTCTTGGGAGTGACAGTGTCCTCCAGAACAATCTATCTACTTCTATTTTTTTTTTTTGGAGGAAGGAAGGCAAGGCAATTAGGGTTAAGTGACTTGTGATAAGTGACTGAGGTCAGATTTGGACTCAGGTCTTCCTGATTCCAGGGCTGGTGCTCTATTCACTGTGCCACCTAGATGCCCCAACTATATCTACTTCTAACCCATCCCCTTCTTCCCCTACCCCCACCATCAATGAAGTAAGCAAACCTTAATAAATGCTTCAGTCAGTCAGTCAGTCAATCATGCTGCATATGTAGACATGGACATATTCATCAGCCCTAATCATCTTTGTGTTTCGGTCCATCCCAGCAATCTGACTGCAGTATATAATTAAAATGACTACTGGTGATATCACTGAGGAGCAGTATCTTTATTATCTCTCTTACTTTCAAGCCCTTTCTTCCTCATGGCATTCACATGCTACAGTTGTGGAAAGAAATCCTGGCCCTCAGCATTTAGATTCCTCCTGGGGGCTTTTTTTTGTTTTGATTCTTTTTGCTTTTTACATTTCATAAGCATGAACAATAATTCCTCTTAACTGTCAAAAACAGCATGACAGATGTCAATTTCAGTGGATTCTAATAGAATTCCAACAGAATGCTCACTAGCTGTCTAAAATGTTGGCTGTCCCAGCTACTCCTAAACCCACTACTCTTTCTTTCTTTATAAATGGAGTTTCCAGTCTTTCCAAGGGTAAAGCTGTTCATTTACAACAGCCATCTGATGTTTCACTGGACAATAATGCCAAAGAAGAAATGTTTTCCTTTCTACAGCTTCTGTATTTTAGCCAGTTTGAATCAACAAACTGAGTTTCTTTGAATTATAAAAATTAGACCCCTGAAAATTTTTGTTTGTGGGGCCCCTTGCTATTTCTCCCAGGTTTATTTTCAGCTATTTGCAGTAATATGTTTTAAGTATCGGAGCTCAACCCCTCCCTTCCCCACTATCTACCACAATGTCTTCTATTTACAGGTCATACAAGTCACAAATCCAGTAGCAAAAGCATTGAGATATAAAAACAGTAAATGTAACAAGAAGGTAGCAGATAGGACACTTTCCTCATAAAAATGGGTCATCCTTTAGAGGCTGCAGGGGAATGTTACCTAAAACTCTTCAGTCAATGTCCATTCTTTGCTCTGTCCCAGAACTCATGACCCAGAGTTGAAAAGCCAGGAGTCAGTAATGTTTGTCTCATGAAATTTTGAGGAAATCTTATTGGGTAGTCAGGCATTTACTGAAGCTCTTCAGTTTGTTCTAGGGTTTATCAGGATTCTGTTGAAATGTGTAGGTTTTAGGACACCATAGCACTATTGGTCTACATGCGCCCTCTTTGGTCTCTCAAATTCCACTTGTAGCTTGAAGTTTACCTCTCTGTCTCGTTCCTGGGGTTCTGGCTGGGAGCCTTGCTATTTTAGGGTTGCCAACTTTCATAACACCAGCAATCAGAGTCCTTGCCTAATGACACCACCACTCTATAGACAGATAGATATATAGTCCTCTGGGAAATGTAGTCCAGGAAATAATCTCTGTCTCTCTCTCTCTTCCCCCTCCCCACAGAAGTGTTGTAAGAAACTATGAATATGATGAATCAGAAGAATGGAAAGAATTCCATGAATTTAGATAAAGTGAAGTAAGAAGAGAAGTAAAGTAAAAAAACAATACATACAATGACAACAAAAATGTTGGAAAGGGCAACAAAATCTGAAAGACTGAGAGTGAGTGTTGGAAAATTATAAATAAAAGGCATGGCCCCCAAAGAAGAAACTTGAGAAAACACCTCCCCTCACTCATTTGCAAAGCCTAGAGGCCCATGGGGTGCAATATTGCATATATTTTCAGATTTTTTTTCTATGGATAGATTCACTGATTATTTTTTTCTCTTCTTCCTCTTCTTTTAAAATATTTTTGGTTATATGGGATGAGCTTCCAGGAAGGGATAAAGTAAAGAACTTAGAGGAAATTTTAGGTGATATAAAAACAACAGATATCAATAAAATCTATTTTTAAATACCTAAAAATTCGTGTTAGTTTCTTTATCTGGTTCTTTTTTATTTGTTGAAGAGTGATATTATTTTCTACAAGCTACTCAGAAAGGAGAGACTAGATGGGGAAAAGATCTCATATTGTATGTCAGGAAGATGATTTACTGAAGTGGGTGCAGTTCTGCCTGTGTCTGGAATGCATTCCCCTGCTTTGCTCTGTCCCCATTTCTGCCTATTGAATATCTTTGGTAAAATGAGACCTAAAGACCTATAAGGTCCTTTCCACTTATATCCCATGTGATTGCTTTAAAGACCAAATTGCATCCTCCTTAAAACATTTCCTGATTTAGAATCATATAATCTCAGGTTTGGAAGGGACCTCAGAAGTTCTATTCTAATACATACTTGATCATTCCCACCCTCAGTTGCATTTGCTCCTATACACATACTGCTGAACGAAAGCAGAGAAAATTACACAACCATTCTGTTCTACTTCTATTACAAATGTATTTTACATAACCTCACCTAAGTCCTTACAGATGTTAAGCAACCCTTTGACACCTCCCTTATCAATCCCTCCTCTCAGAGGAGCTATCGCACACATTTTCATCCCTCCTTCAAGGTATAAAACTTCCCATGCCTCCCATTCCCCCACTCTCTCAGCTGGGAATCTTGCAGGAAAAACTGACACCATTTGCCATGAGTTCCTTCTTTTTCCCTCTTCCTCATCTCACTTACATGCCATCTGCCACTATCATCACCAGTGGAATCACCAATAATTCCCTTTCATTCAACTCAGACTGAATATACAGTAGACATCTTAAATTAAACATATCCAAAACCACACTCATTATCTTTCCTTCTAAACTCTTCCTCCTTCCAAACTTTCTTTGAGGTAGGGACTGTCTTTTGCCTCTTTTTTATATCTTTAGTACTCTATACAGTGCCTGGGACATAGTAGATAGTTAATAAATGCTTATTGACTAATTGGTTGATTTGACCAAGAATCCCTTATACAACATCCCTGACAAGTAGTTACCAGTCAATCATCATTAAATAAGCAGTTAATAGGTGCCATGCACTCTGCTAAACACTAGTCATTCAGCTTTGTCTTAAAGACCTCAAGAAACAAGGAAGCCTCTAATTCCAAGACTGACCATTCTGCTTTGAGACTCTAATTACTGTGTTTTACTTATAAAACAAATTTTTCTTTATATTGAGTCATAGCATGTCTCTTCTAACCCTGGCCTATTACTCTTACTTTGGCCCTTTGGCACCAAGTAAAACAACTCTGATTCTTTTTTTGTGTTACTGTCTTTCTGATAGCTATAGATACAATGACCCCACTGCCACTTCAAGTCTTCTCTTTAGGTTCAATATCGCCAATTTTTTCAACCAATCTTCCTATAATTTCTGTCATCATTCTGGTTATCCTTTTATGAAAGTATTCTTCATGTTCTCCACAAAATGCACTGTCCAGGACTGATCACAATACTTCAACAAATTGCTAATTAATTTATGGAATTGGGTACTTGCTGGGAAAATCCATTAAGGCAATAGGGATTAATGCTTCAATTATACTTTAATAGACACAGGGTGTGGGGGTGAATAGCAGAAAAGTATAATGACAAACAGAAAAAGGAAGGGTGATAGTTCAAATGCAGCATAAGAGGAACAAGGATGGGGTGATAGAGGTAGGCAGCCTGTATAGAAGAGAATAGGGAGGGAGAGAGGCACAGAGAGTAACTCACATAACCTTGGGTTAGAGTTGGGAACATTGGGCAGCATGGACCCAGATGGAGATGAGGGAAGAGTGGGGGAAAAAGGAGGGCAGGAGTTTAGGATCTCATTTTTATAGGGATGTGGTGAGGGACAGTCTCACTCTTATCCATGCCACCGCAGTTAGTTCATGAACATATCCACATTATCTGTAAGCTATCAGTAACATTTGGTTCTGCTAGTCTTGCAACAGATGTTTGAAGCTTATCTGAGATTAATATATCATCAGACCAAAAGGCCCCGTCAGAAAGGGTAAGATGGCTTCTGATCTCAGGATGTGATTTTTAGTTAATATATGATACAGTTTGAAAATTATGCTACTTTGATCTTTGGAACAGTCTGTAGGTAACTTTTTGACTCCTCTTTGCTATTTATTGGGGGTGGTCAGGAGGATCAGAATGAGATACAATTTTACCATAAGGAGATTTAGATACATCCTATGAATCACCTTTCCTTTACTTTACCAAAGCTATTCCAGTCCAATGCTGACTATTATCTATAATTATTTTTATAGTGATTTAAGATGGCCTGGGACTTCAAGAGCAAAATTAGAGTGAAATGAGATACTCATAGACCATCTAATAGTTAACAAAAGGAATTTTACTTAGCCATAGCATGACAAGGACACTCAACGAGGATACCAAATTGATTGAGCTGAGCTCAACTTCTCTGTTTCTGAATTGGCCATGTTGGTGCAGCAGGCAAACCTGCACCAAAGCAAAAGAAATCCTGCCTTATTGTGGGTTGGCTTTTGTACATAGGCTATTAGGCAGTTATGTCAACAATCTAAGCCTTGGTCCCCTGAGCCAGTTAAGTCCTAAGGACAGTTTTAATACCATTTAGGGGAAAACTAGCTGGTCTACATGGCAGATATTGCTTATACCACAATACTTTAAGCAATCCTATGTGCAGGAGCCAAAACATTAAGTCCTGGGGAAGGCAAAATACTTAGGACAACTAGGAAAATTCCAATTTGCCACAAGTATTGTTCTATTGCTTTAGGAGAGTTTTTAACCCTGGTTATGGGGTATGAGGCTCAGTTCTCTAGTTGCTTCTGAATTTTCTTCAGCTGGGGAGTTCCCACTGCCACTTTCAATAACAGCCATGGTAACTGTGGAATGTATAAGGGGACAGCCAGGCTATATAAATGTGAGCTACTGTGATTATCTTCTTCAAAAGGAAATGACCTTTCTGCTTCTTATATCAGCCCCCGCCCCTTCCTTTTGTTCAAAGCTTCCTATTTCTCATAAATTATGAGAAAACTTTTAAGGAAATGCAATAAAAATCAGTTGATGAATAACCTCTGAAGAATCAAAATGATGAAAATATATAAAGAATTATATAGAAAAAGAATAAAGACATAAATATGTATCTAAGATTATATATAAGATTCATTTCATACTCAGATATTAGTAGAGCATCTAATCCTCAAGGAAATATTAAACATCTTTGAAAACAAAACATCTATACCAGGAGTGGGGAACAAATCCTAAATCCTAAAAGGATTTGTTCTGTGAAGTTTGGATTCAGTCAAAGAACTGCACTTAAGGACCTAGAGGATCACATGTGACCTCAAGACCATAGGTTCCCCACCCCTGATCTAGATCATCTATAGATAGAAGCAACTATAAATATTTCATGGCTTCTATCATTAGCCTGAAACTCCCAGAGTAATTTTCCAAATATTTCTATTTTTATTCAGATCTGAGCTTAGAAAAACATTTTAAAAATAGATAAACTTGGAGGTTATATTAGATGGTGTAACAGTGCTGTTGAAATCCATGTTTACAGAAGCCCTGTCCTATCTTACACTGTTCTGCCCTAACATAATTTGATATTAGAAATACCTCATGAACAACAAACAAGATAATCTGTCAGCAAAGTAGTATTGAACTGATTTTATCTTGCTTGCCTGCTGCCAGAAATAGTAGTAAACACAATCTACCAGTAAATGAGGTATTTGAAACATGTTCATAACTGTTCTGCTCTCCTCTGGAGTTTCTGAGTAATTCTCTGCCTCTTCTTTATCATGATATACTTGATTTACAAATGTATTTATGCGCATCTAAGTTTCCTTGCCATAGTGGAAGCTTTGTCCATTTTCCTGTAGTGGTAAACTAAGGCTCTTTTTCTTCTTTTACTTTCTTTTTAATGACTGTGTGAGGGGAAGAAAGAGAACAGCAGTGGTTGGTGATTACTCCTTGAACTCCTTCATTGATGAAAGCTCACCAAACCTCAGAGAACACACTTATAAGTTCACTGACTGACCTCCTGGAAGAAATCATTAGACCCTGGCATTGACCTTAAGTGTCCTGCTTCGAGAACAGATACCTCTTTGTAGAGGATTTAATAGGTGAGTATAAATGAATACCTAAGACAAACTGACAGTGATGACTTTAACAACCTTTCCCTAATTTTGATAAAGACATTCACTGCTTAAAGGATTGAAAATGACCTACTTAATCTGCTAATATTGGTGTCCTCAGTAAACACTTAAGGAGGTCTATTAATGCAGGGTGAATAAACACATGTAGATTCAGTCACTTATTTTTTGTCATTAATCATGCTCACAGTCTCTGCCAGGATAGTTAAGAAGATATAAGAAAACTAATAAAGTGGTGATTTTGATTCAAGAGGTTCCATAAATTATTCTAAGAGGCAAATAATTACAGTCTATTTTGTGTCTGTGTGACTTTTCAGGATGCAAATGGAAAAATCTGTGTAAATTTTAAATGCTTGAAGCAAGTTAAGGAGAAGAATGCCCATAAATATCGGTTTGACAGCTAGAGGGTAAATATGAGCTCTCTTCCAAAACCTGGGCAAGTTCCCCGCAGATTGTTTAAAATTCCTGTTTACAGAGTCTTTATCTGGGCAAAGAATCATATTTTCCTAAATCTCACAGAGAATATGAATATATATGTGTACACATACATACAGAGAGGGAGAGAGAGGCACTTATAAAGAATTTTGGCAAAATTTTACTCTTGAAAGCTTTTTTAAATGGTTGTCTAACACCATAGTTAGAGGTAAAACAGATGTCTCTGGGCAAGGGTGAGAATTTGCCTTGTTTAACATTATTGGACTCAAGGCAGCCAGTTGGAACAGTGCACTGTGCCCCAGTCAGGAAGAACTAGTTCAAATCTGGCCTCCGACACTTACTAGGTTGTCACTTTGAACTGTTTACCCCAGTTTCTTCAATGGTAAAATGGGGACAATGACAGCAACTACTTCTCAAGGTGGTTGTGAGGATCAAATTGATGGGGTGCTTGTGCTTGGACCCCAATTCCAAGATCACATTTCTCCCTAGCCTCAAAACACTATCCCTGACAATTTTCTCCCCAATCTAAAGACACTATTACTCATGAGTGGGTCCCAGTAAAACAAACTATCTTTCTCCATCACAAGAACAAGCTGACCTCTGAAGAACACCCCTGAGAAACCCCTTCCCCTGGTTTCCAGTAGTGAAAGACACCTGTGACCAACGTTGTATGTTATCACCTATTTAGCATATTTGCCAGATAATCCACTACTTTTCCTATGTAAGCTTTATCATCATTCTTTTTTTTAATTTATCATCATCAGTTTCTTAGGGAGCTCTGCCCACCATATTCACTTTGCAATAAACCTTTGACACCTTGACTTAAAGATTGCTTCAGTCTGTGAATTTCAGACTACTCTGTCCAGTCCTTTAGTCTTTGAGGGGTCCCTGAACCCCTTAAACTTCAACAAAATGATATAATATTTGAATAGCATCTAACACAAAGAAGGTACTTAATAAACACTTATATCCTTCCTTTAAATACCTTCTGTAACAGGACATGTATTCATACACTAAAGGATACTAACCACTTGTCAGGCATGTTATGTGGGATTCTGTCTAGGTATGGGTTGAACTGGATAGCGAATGAAGTCAAATTCTCTGATTCTGAAATTCTGGGTTAGTATGTGGAATGAAGACGTGTTGGGGCGTGGGAGAATACTTACTTTCTGTTGTTGGTAATGATAGGTTATTTCTGGTCTAGATTCAAAAAACACTTTAGATCAGTTACAACGTAAGTAAAGAACAAAAAAAAAAGTGTTACATTCATTATACTTGGACTTTGAATCGATATTTATCACTTATGAGGTTTCCAAGAAGTTAATTCCTAACTTTTAGTCATTGTAACTTATGCATGACATCATTACTGAATAAGGAATTTTAAAGAATTTCACAAGATGTTTAAGTAAACATCAAAGAATTGATTTATGGGAAGATTATGATAGGAACTTAAAAGTAGATATGAAAGCTAAATAACATTGATCTTTTAAGCTCAAAAGCAAACCTTCAGGAAACCAATGCTTTGCGTTTCAAAGGAAGGAATCTAACAAACAAATGGTATAAGCCCACAGAAGGGTGGATGACTCATCCTGGCATTCACGTCTCCAGTGCTTCGAGGTTCCTGCCTCAACATGCTTTCATCTTACACATGATACGTTATTAAGTTTATATTAGAGCTGTTTGTACCTCCCTCTCTAAGGCTATCTTTTGTCTATTCTGTATTTGTTTTATATGTAATTGAGCTTTCTGTAGAATTTGGAATACTGCTGGGTATGCCTCTAGATTGGTGGAGAGAACCCAAGTAAGTATAGGATGGAGTTGGTGCAAGAGCTTCTTGGAAGAGAGACAAATATAGTTTGAGATAGATTCCAGGGAAGAGAGAGACTTTGAGAGGTGCAGACATGTAGGGGAAGTCAGCTCCTCAACATGTCTCTGATTTCTACCTTGCCTTAGATATCCCCCTAGGTGGGATTGGTCCTCTCAATGGTTGAGCTGAAATCTCATCTCACTCCCATTTAAAGGGTTCATTCACTTTTCTGTATTTTCTGGTATATTCTCATCTGCATAACCTCTCCAGTTCTATTGACTGTTTCATTTGGACAAATGGATTTGCTCCTTTTTGTCTGTTTGCCTAATAGTTTGCTAGGAAAGGCGCTAACTGATCAGTGTAAGCTAAGGGCTATAGAATAGAAAAGTAGATTTTGTTCTGAACCACTCAACCAGTGATATTTAGAGAGTAGGGGGGTGCAGATAGATATTCTGGTTTGATACCCCTTTTGGAGAGAGTCAAGGGAAAGAGCAAGTACCTAGACACAGTAGGAAATGACAATCTCTCTCTTCAAGAGGGGAACATCAGATTCCAGGGATGTCTTTCCATGCTATTCATGAGCCATCTTCAGACAGCCTAGGACACATACATATCTTGTTCTTGTCATTCACTTGTTTCAGTTGTGTCTGAGTCTTCAAGACCCCATTTGGGATTTTCTTAGGAAAGACATTGAAGTGGTTGGTCATTTCCTTCTTCAACTCATTTTCTAGGCGAGTAAACGGATGCAAACAGTGAAGTGACTTGCCCAGGGTCACATAGCTAGGAAGTGTCTGAGGCCAGATTTGAATTCAAGAAGATGAATATTTCTGACTCCAAGCCCAGCACTCTTTCCACTACGTAGGATATACAAATCATACAGATATGTACTGATTTGCAAATGTTGCCTCTCCCATTAGAATATAATCTCATCGAGGAAGGAACTATTTTTACATTCCCACTTAGCACAGCATTTGGTATATAGCAGACCTGCACAGCCTGGCAGTAGGTAGGATTCAACATAAAATGAGCTAAGTTTCTTTGTGCTGCAGATAGATTTTTAGTGGCTCATTTTTCAAGTAAAGGTATCAATAACTTTGCGAATCGTATTTTTTTAAAAGGGAAATTTCAATTAGTATCAATTAATTACACTTACTACTTTTTTATTTATCATGAAATCACATTACTGTTTAAAAATTAGTTTGCTAAGCAGTACAAGTTTTAATACATTTTTCAGGTTTTCTTATGTTTACTTTTAGTTAATGGGATGTATTACATTTCTTGTCAGCAGTTTATCATACTCCAGAAGCATGTTTGAAATCGATGTTTTCAAAATATCTTCCAAATGTTCATCGGTCATGATTGATTGTTGCTTGTTTGTATTGAAGTTCCTAAAGCAGAAAACGTAGGTACTCCCCAATATGCTGAAAAACCGGTAAGCATCATCTTGTAGATTTTTAAACTTTCCCTTGTCCAAAGTCTTGTAGGAGGCTTGAAGGCTGTTTTCCTTGTTTATTTCATAACATGTTGAGCACTGAAGTCCAGTAACCTCTAATCATAAAGGCACAAGGAGTTTTTGTGGATCTACAGAGAAAAGATCTTCAATTGACTTAAATTTAGTGTTGGCTTCTTTGAAAACAGTCAGTTCTAGATCAAAAGTTCAGTGCCATTTGAATATTTTCTCCTAACCCAGTATGCTTACATAATGGAATATGTTTCATGCACATATGTGCATTGTGGCACATTGTGGCAAGTGGCACATTTCTCTTTTTTGATAGTTGGCTTTTGAATAGCCTCAGTTTCATTTTGAAAGCCTTTACTGCTTTTATAACTCACTTTACAAAGTCACCTCCAAAACTTTAATGTTAGAACCAAAAAGTCTCCACAGCAACTGCTCACATACAAAGACATACTGAACTGACCTTGGAGACAGTGCCAGACTCTCATGTAATTTGGAGGGTGGGAGGGAAAGAAGCCCTCGAGTTGCTGCCACTCATCACACAGCAGGTGTCATCTGTGTGTTGGCACGTGGCTGAACTCCCTTTTTTCCTGTTCAACACCAAAAACACAGCGAAAAGATACAATGCTTGTTTTTGTCAGACTAGAAACAGACTGATGTGGGTCACATGACAAACAGGAGAGAGTGCGCAATGACAACCCACCCACCTAGTTATCTGACTAGGTAGTGACTAGTGGAAGATGGGTTAAGCAGGGCACAGACAAAGCACTCATTTCACCTTTACTTTCTTTCACATCTTCTACATTTTTCACAGGCTGTCTGAAATTCTTTGGCAGGTCATATGTTATGCAGGCTTGATGTATCGGAATAATAATAAATAAATAAATAATAAATAAATGCTTGTTAATTGATTAGCTGTCAGTCAACCATCACAAACCCTCTCTGATCTTACCAGTAATTTGTTTTTTATTTAATTAGGAAAATTAAACTGGTTCGATGACCGCTTTGACTTGTTCCAGTTTACATCTGCGTTGTTCAGTTGTTTTTTCAGTCCTGTCTGACTCTTTGTGACCCTATTTGGAGTTTTCTTGGCAAAGATATTGGAGTGGTTTACCATTTCCTTTTCCAGTATTTACATCCATAGGCTCCATGCAAAATTCAATGTTTTCTATTCAATTAAATATTTTTCCATTTGTTGGTGGTATCATTCAAGTATAAAGTAAGAAAAATTCAGTTGTGCCCTTTCTCCTTGAACCATTATTGCTCACAGAAATAAAATGAAATGGGATAGTGATGATCCCCATGGTTCAACAACAAATCCTTCTGAAAAACTTTTTTAATAATTCATTTCCTCTCTGTTCCTCCATCTAGATGATACTGGAATGTGTGGTATGCATACTATAAGCAATGATCCCAGAATTCATAACTTTTTCCCAGGGAGTGAAAGGGCTTAAAAGATTGATTCTATCTCCAGTTGTTGTTTTTTTAAACAAGTTCAGTGTGCAACACTTTGCCTTCTTCCACCTAGAAGAAAGAAAAGGAATGTAAACTTCTGCATTTTTTTCTACTGTACATCCCTACCAATCACTCCTCCAGCCTCATCATTTCAATTCAATTTGAGAAACAAGTATTAAATGCCTGCTATATAAAAGGCACTATATGAGGTGCTGGAAAGAAAAAAATAAAACAGTCCCAACATTCAAAGACCTTACTTTCTCCTGAGGATAAATAACACATACATAGATAAATAAATACATGAATATAAAGTAACTTGAACTTTAAACTATGCTAACACCTAGGACCATTAAGAAAAGTTCTACAGAGGAAGCAATACAGAAAGAGTTGGGTTCAAGAGATGTTTTAGAGGTAGAATTGACAAAATTTGATAATTAATTGGGGCATGAGGGATAATGAAGACATGAGGATGAATGAATGAATAATTTTTTAAAAAACATTTATTAAGCATTTATGTTCCAAACCCTGTATTAAATGCTGATTGGACAAATACAAAAAGTAGGATATTCTCTGCTCTCAAGAAGCTTACATTCCAACGGGAAGAAAACACATATAGGGGTGTGACAGCCAAGACAGTATTGGAGAAGGCAATGGGGATGGTGAGTTGAGTCGTAAGGCAATTGGTTGACAGGAATAATGTTACTAATTTATGTCCCCAGAGCTGATAGTGAAAAGTTTCAGGAGAAAGAGGAGGTTGAGGAGTTAGAGAGAAAGTATACTTAAGGTATAACATGAAAATGACCAGAGAGTATTGTGGTGGGTCTCGGAGCACTTAGATATGTTGAACTCATCAGTGAGGACTGCAAGATCCCAGGATAGAAGCTGAAGTGCTCAGTGGGAGGTAGGGGATAGAGCCAGGCATGAAGATATTTGGAGTGCATGGTGGATGAATCTAAGGTTTTAAACCTAAGAGACTATAGAATGGTAGAATTAGGGTCTTTTTGATGTTTTTATCAGTAGTATGCCAAGATTCAGCAACATCTCCTGACTCCCTACTCAACTATCTTTTCCTACCCCTCATTTAAGAGAAAGGCTCAATACTTGTCCCATCTCCTATAACAAAATAACCTGGAGAATCTGAGTGTGATTCTTTTTTCTGTGCCATCATCCTCACTTCAGTCTTTTATGTAGCATCATAACCTGTTACAGCTAGATGGAACCTTATCACTCATCTAGTACAGTTCCTTCAATTTATAGATGAGGAAACTGAGGCCCAGAGAGGTCATTCAGATATTAGTGACAAATCCAGAACCCAGACTCAGGTCCATGACTCCTAGTCCAGTGTTCTCTTCACTATACCAGGTTGCTATCACCTGACCAAAAGTTTGACTTGCTTTATCTGTTATAAACTGTGTTAAAAAGAAAAAAAGTAAAGAAAAAGAAACACTATACCAGGTTGCCCACCATAGCACCTGTGTCCAACTCTGATTTACCTAAAAAAGAAAAAGTCAAGGGGCATGAGATAGATAGATTATCTGTTAATAGTAGTAAAAATCCTTACAAAACCTCAAAAGGACTGAGTACATTAACTTTAGCATTAGCTGTGGTTGAAGAGGTCCTTCTCCCAAGAGGTTCTGACTCTGGGTTCAAGAAGACCAGATTCATCCCAGTTCAGGGGTGGGGAAAACAGGTGATGGGGGTGGGGAAGGCTGACATCTAAAAGAGGAGACTCAGGTTTTTCTTTCACTCTTTGGTTTATTAAACATCTACTTTGGGGTCCTGGGGAAAATTTCTAAAATAAAATTTAAGTATGACTCATGTCTAGGTTCTTCCCAAAAAGGTATTAACTAGTATCTTTCTAAAAAGGTTCTCATTGCAAAAAGTAGTAGATATCAGGCATAGGATAACTATGTATTTCCTTTATGATAAAAGATATGTTGAAAATATAAACGATTTATAAGAAAAAATTGAGATTAGAGAGATGCAAATCAAAATAACTCTGAGGTACCACATCATACCTATCATATTGGCAAACATGACAGAACAGGAAGATGATAAATGTTGGAGAGGATATGGGAGAGTTGGAACACTAATTCATTCTTGGTGGAGCTGTGAGCTCATCCAACTATTCTAGAGAGCAATTTGGAACTGTGCCCAAAGGGCTACAAAAATATGCATACCCTTTGACCCAGCAATATTGCTTCTAGGACTCTATCCCCAAGAGATCATAAAAATGGGAAGGGGTCCCACATGTACAAAAATATTTATAGCAGCTCTCTTTGTAGTGGCCAAAAACTGGAAATCAAGGGGATGCCCATCAACTGGGGAATGACTGAATGAATTGTGGTATATAAATGTAATGGAATACTATTGCGCCACAAGAAATGATGAACAAGAAGACTTCAGGGAGGCCTGGAAAGACTTACATGATCTGATGCTGAGCAAAAGAAGCAGAACCAGAAGAACTTTGTGCACAGCAACCACCACAGTGTGTGAGAGTTTTTTCTGGTAAACTTGGATCTTCACATCAATGCAAGGACATTTAAAAAAAAATTCCCAATGGTCTTCTAAGGCAAAATGCCTTCTACTTTCAGAGAAAGAACTATGGAATTCAATCACAGAATGTAGCAGATGTGTGTGTGTGTGTGTGTGTGTGTGTGTGTGTGTGTGTTTATTATATTTGGTTTGTTATATGATTTCTCCCATTTATTTTAGTTCTTCTACACAGCATGACTATAATGAAAATGTATTCAATAGGAACGTATGTGTAGATCCTATA
>CM053771.1:333502153-333516878 GCA_028658325.1 Potorous gilbertii
TGTGTGTGTGTGTGTGTGTGTGTTTATTATATTTGGTTTGTTATATGATTTCTCCCATTTATTTTAGTTCTTCTACACAGCATGACTATAATGAAAATGTATTCAATAGGAACGTATGTGTAGATCCTATATAGAATTGTATGCCATCTTGGGGAAGGAGGGGGGTAGTGGGAGGTAGGTAGCAGGGAAAAAATCTAAGTTTTATAGTAGTGATTGTAGAACATTAAAAATAAATAAAATGAATATATTAAAAAAAATACTATAGTGCTATAAGAAATGAACAGGAAGACTTCAGAGAGTCCTGGAAAGACTTATATGATCTGATGCTGAGTGAAAAAAGCAGAACCAGGAGAACTTTGTGCACAGCAATGACCATAGTGTGTGAGAATTTTTTCTGGTCGACCTGGAACTTCATTGCAATGCAAGGACTTAAAAAAATTCCCAATGGTCTTTTAAGGCAAAATGCCTTCCACATTCAGAGAAAGAACTATGGAATTCAATCACAGAATGTAGCAGATCATTTGTGTGTGTGTGTGTGTATTATGTTTTGGTGTGTTATATGAATTCTCCCATTCATTTTAATCCTCCTACACAGCATGACTATAGTGAAAATGTATTTAATAGGAATGTATGTGTAGAACCTATATAAAATTGTATGCCATCTCAGGAGGGGAAGGGGAGTGGGGGGAGGGGAAAAATCTAAGTTATATGGTAGTGATTGTAGAATATTGAAAACAAATCAAATTAATTTAAAAATATTAATATTTTTATTTATAGTTATAATTAATATAATTATATTATATATAAATAATATATAGAATTATAATTAATATAAAAAATAAAAAATATAGTTTACATATGTAAACTATAAGCTATCATTTCTATTGTAATCTTTCAAGAGGTAAAGATTCCCAGGAGACAGGATGTAATACTGAACAGATATTTTACATTTGCTTCAGATATGAATTCTTTGAGCAAATCACAAAGTCCAGATCTTCTGTCAAAGTAGGATTGAGATTAGACTTTAGAATCTTTCTGGTGGTAATACTGCAGTTGAAGAAATCATCTCCCATTAGTGGTAGGTACCTAATTTCAAATTCCCATAGACTCAGTCTCTTGGGGAAAGGAGAAAGAAATCCCTTCCTTCAACTTTGTTGGAAAATACAAGTGAGAATTGGTGTTGACTATGTCCCAACAAAGAAGGTTCCTCAGGAGACTGGAGAATTTTCTCTTAACTTCTTATAGCTCACAGAGTAGGTTACTAAATCTATCACTCTTCCTTTTTGGCTGAGAATAAGACAAATATTCCTGCCATCACCAACACTTATGCCATCCAAAGAGCAAAAGCCAAAGACTTGCAGATGATCCTAAGACCCCAGGGAATTAGTAGCACCTCCTGCCCCCAGACCACTAGCCTTGGTTCTAGCATGACCCTCATCCAGCGAAAGATCTCATAGAGAAGGAAGCTACAATTCTCACCATCACCAACACTAATGGTCTACTAACTGCTAGCAATAAACCAACTTACTAGCCCAAGAGCTTTGGAAACAGAAATGGAAGTTGTTTCCCCTGTAACACCCCCACTCCCACCCATCAGCCCTGCATTTAGCCCACTCCAGGAAAGTAATCCTTATGAAGAGAGGACCTGGCAACTTACAGCAGCTATAACCTCTCCCTTTGTAGCATCCATAGCTACCGAAGACCCAGAAAAGAAAGTTCTCACCACCAAAATCCTTAGGCTACTCAACATTAGACAGTGATACAGTTTGATCAGTGAGAATGAACTCAAGAAGATGAATTTTTATCTATTTTCCTTGAAAGTAATTGATACACTGAGTTTCCTGTTTGCTAATTGTGAGATGAATGGGAAAAGCAATGGCAACATATTTATAATAAGTAAGAAAAGAACAATTGATGTTTTGAGTTACAGAAGCTACCATTGGATCATTTGGGAAATAGCTTATTACCGTGCTCGATAGTAATGTTAGAAAGTATGTGCTTTATTTATGAGGGTGTATGATGGCCTCTAGTGGTGTATATGTGAAAACTATACAGCTATATAATTTAAAACCCTAGTTCCTAAACATCTGTCTTTTCTTGCTACTATCTTTGTAAATGGTATCCCCTTTGTCTCTTGGATGCCTCAATAATGCAGGCAAATTTTTAAATGAGGTTATTTTTCATCAGTATGACCAGAGGAACAGTTTCATACTACAAAAAGGAATATTAGGGGAAACAATCTGAGAAATGTTCATTTTTGGTGAAAACAATAATTTGTTTGAAATAAAATGACTTTATAAAGGACAGATGTTTTTAAAATACATCATCATAATAATAAGGTACACGAATCTATCAGTAATAAGAAGGCAATGCAAAATCCTAAATGGTGCTTGAAGGACAAAATGTAAGCAGCAATTTTCCTTCAAATGGGGTTCACGGAGAAGGCAAATTCCATTTACAGAGGAAAGTTGGTCTGTGAAAAACTACAGACAAGTTTAGATACAATTTATACAAGATTTCTTAATATTTAATAGCATGTATTTCAAGCTCCTTTCCATATCCCAAGATGTTCACGTCTTCCCAATCATAAAAAGTCTTCCCCATTATCCCTTCCAGATATTGTTCTACTTCTTTCTTTGTTATTTATAAAGTTCTTGGAAAAAATGAAAGGGAGTTAATCAGGTAAATGTCTGATGAATTTAATAAGTTGAAAAGATAACTTTACTTGTGATGAAAAATGCTATCCTCTTCCAGGGGACAAATTCTTAAGCATAGAATGAAGCAAATTTATTTTCACTTCATTTTTGTAGCTTTTTTTGCAACTTTTGTAATAGAAAAATATGTTTTGTATGACTTCACATGTATACAATATTATTTACTTTTTCAGTGGGCAGGGGAGTTTTGGGAGAGGAGGAGAGAATCTGAAATGGAAAATTTTTAAATAAATGTTTTAAAAAAGGGGAAAAAAGACCTTCCATGAAGGTAAGTATATCACCTGGCTCCCAGGCACTTTGTTGGGAGGAGATGGAGTTTCACAGGTTAGGATTGACTCCAAAATGATTGATGACTGTGAGTAAAGGAAGAAAGGACTCTTGTTGGCAAGCAGTCCTTTCTCTATAATCTTAAGGAAAAAAAAGAACTGTGAAACAGCTCTGCTCTTTTTATGTGGTTTCCTCTCCCTCTCATTCTTGGATTTCCAAACTGGAGGGTAAGGGAAGGGTATTTTTGTCTTGACCCCCAGGAGTAGAAAATGGCAATTTGTAGGAGAAATACATAGTGATCCCTTTGTGCTTACTCAAGCGCCCTGGACTTCCAGTTCCTAGAAATACTTTGCCTTCTTATTTCTTTTTTCAGGGCATAGTTTGAAGGCTAAAGTTCCTGAAAATGGGCTTTCAGTGCTCAAGATACAGCAGCAGCTAGAGGATTAGAGTTCCTGTAGAAGAATATGATATCAGTAGATACGTGCTTGCATGTTACCTGAGAGAAGACTGGACTTTTCTAGACTTAGGAGTCAACTCATCTTCAATTCCAAATTTGAGAGTTGCTCAGTTTGATCATTTGGGCACTGGCCTCCTAGAAGGAGGCAATTTTCTTTAATAACATGTTGCTTAGGGAAACCTGGTAAAAGAGAATTTCCCAGCAGATGAAGGGCCAAAGTCATAAGACAGTGGACACAAGGGATCTGGACCTTGGCTAACCCCCTTCTTGCTATGATTTGCTCTCCAGACACAAAGAATTGTATGTTCAGCAAATGTGTGCTTACTTTGGGGTATATGTGCTTACCTTTGGGAGAAGGTGATCCTAAAGAGTCTTGTGGATCATTTTGGTGCTTTATGTTTCTCCATTTGTTCATATTTTCTTTGGCATTTTGTGCATTTTATGAGGTAGTGAAATAAAGGCTTTCCCATATCCAATGCCTATGTAATACACTGAATGTCTGTAAAGAAGTTAGAGACCCTTCTACCCACATTTCAGGAAACTTAGACACAAACTCTACCGAAGTTGGATCTTCTCTAGGTGAGGGCAATGAGCCAAACAGAGAC
Organism: Potorous gilbertii; assembly: GCA_028658325.1. Taxonomy (NCBI): domain Eukaryota; kingdom Metazoa; phylum Chordata; class Mammalia; order Diprotodontia; family Potoroidae; genus Potorous; species Potorous gilbertii. The sequence continues at coordinate 333,506,197 of CM053771.1, forward strand.
AATAGCTTTTTAGGAGGAAGCTCCTGAACTGCCTAAAACCTTTGGGAACCCTGGGCAATATATATTTATATCTGGTGTACTCATTCTTTTCTCAAAGTTTGGCAATTGATTTTTGGTCATCACTACTCTATTGAAATTGTTCTCTTTAAGTTCACTTATGCCCTCCTAGTTGCCAAGCCCAGTGATTTTTCCCCTGTCCTCTTTTCATCCTCCTTGACCTCTCTGTACCCTGTTATTCTGCCTCCTAAGTAGAATTTCCTCCCTGGATTTAATTTTTTTTAAATTCTAAATTTAAACACCTCCAAAAGAGTACTGTATATAAAACTGTGAATCTCTGTTTCATACTTCTTGCTTTTTAAAAAGCATATAATACATTCTACATGTTATTTTCAAAAATTCTACTTGCTTTTGTATCCTTCTAAAGTTCCTTCTCTTCTGTGCATTTTTTAAAATGTTTCAACAGCCCTCATTTTTGTTTGGCAACGCTATGGCCAACTCCTACTCCCATCCAATTTCCTCCAACCCCAGTTAAAAAGAAAAGGGAAAAAAAATCTCTGCATTAAAAAAAAGCATAGTTGGGGGATGGAGTCAAGATGTTAGAGTAGATGCAGAGACTTGCTAGAGTTCTCCCCTCCAAGCCTAGCCAAATGCCTGTAAAAAATGACTTTAAACAAATTCTGGAGCTGGAGAATCCACAAAATGGATGGAATGAAACAAATCTCCAACCCAAGACTTACTAGAAGGTCAATAGGAAGCATCTATCTCACTGAGCTGGGAGCAGAGCACAATCCAGCGTAGGCTATACTGGAACAGACAAGACATGAGTAGGCTTCCAGGGGGCTGAATCTCTGGCACCTGTGGTGGTTTCCAGACTTCATAACTGCAAAACACAGAAGACAAATTGGAAGGTCAGCGGAAGAAACCTGTTGGACCTATGTGAGAGAGTAGGGTGGTCAGGTCTCAGCCCCAGGGTGGCAGAGGAGGTGGAGGAGCCCTAGGAAGCCTCAGTAGGGGCAGAGGCAGCAGCTGTTTCTGGAGCTCTAGGCCCACTACCTTAACAAAGAGCTCAAAAGTCAAGTAAATGACTAGGGAAATGAGCAAAAACCAGAAAAAGCATCAGACTGTAGAATCTTACTTTGGTGACAAGGAAGACCAAAATACACAAACAGAATAAGACAACAAAGTCAAAGTTCCTACATCCAAACCCTTCAAGAAAAATATGAATTGATCTCAGGTTATGGAAGAGCTCAAAAAGGATTTTGAAAATCAAATAAGAGATGTAGAGCAAAAATTGGGAAGAGAAATGAGAGTGATGCAAGAAAATCATGAAAAATGAGTCAATTGCTTGTTAAAGGAGACCAAAAAAGGTACTGAAGAAAATAAGACCTTATAAAAAGAAGACTAACCCAAATGGCAAAAGCCAATGAAGAGAAGAATGTTTTAAATAGCAGAATTGACCAGATGGGAAAGGAGGTCTGAAATTCACTGAAGAAAATAATTTCTTAAAGATTAGAATGGAGCAGATGAAAGCTAATGACTTTAAGAAAAATCAAGAAATCATACAACAAAACCAAAGGAATGAAAAAATAGCAGATAATGTGAAATATCTCATTGGAAAAAAAAAAACTAACTTGGAAAATAGATCCAGAAGAGAGAGGTAAAAATTATTGGACTACCTGAAAGCTATGATCAAAAAAAGAGCCCAGACATCATCTTCCAAGAAATTATCAAGGAAAACTGCTCTGTCTAGAATCAGAAGGTAAAATAGATATTGAAAGAATCCACTGATCACTTCCCAAAAGAGATCCCAAAAGGAAAACTCCTAGGAATATTGTAGCCAAATTCCAGAGCTTCCAGGCCAAGGAGAAAATATTGCAAGCAGCCACAAAGAAACAATTTGAGTATTGTGAAAAGACAATTAGGATAACACAAAATCTAGCAGCTTCTACATTAAGGAACTGGAGAGCTTGGAATATGATATTCCAGAGGTCAAAGGAGCTAGGATTAAAACCAAGTATCACCCACCCAGCAAAACTGAGTATCGTCCTTTGGGGGGAAAAATGGTCACTCAATGAAATAGAGGACTTTCAAGCAATCTTGATGAAAAGACCAGAGCTGAATAAAAAATTTGACTTTCAAACACAAGAATCAAGAGAAGCATGAAAAGGTAAACAGGAAAGAGAAATCACAAGGGACTTACTAAAGTTGAACTCTTTCCATTCCTACATAGAAAGGTAATATTTGTAACTTCTGAGATTTTTTCCAGTATTAGAGTAGTTGGAGGGATTATATACGTATAGGCAGAGGGCACAGGGAGAGTTAAATATGAAGGGATGATATCTAAAAACAATAAAATTAAGGGGTAGGAGAGGAATACATTGGGAGAATGAGCAAGGGAGAAATAGAATGGGGTAAAAAATCAAGAAAAAGTTTTTTCAATGGAGGGGAGGGGGTAGTGAGAGGGAAAGAGTGAACCTTACTCTCATCGAATTTGGCTTAAAGAGGGAATAACATTCACACTCATTTTGGTATGAAAATCTATCTTACACTACAGGAAAGTAGTGGGGAAGGGATAAGGGAAAGATAATAGAAGGGAGGGAAAATGGGAGGGGGTTAATTAGAAGTAAATACTTTTGAGGAGGGACAAGGTCAAAAGAGAAAATAGAATAAATGGGGGGGCAGGATAGGATGGAGGATAGTTAGTTTTCACATCATGACTATTATGGAGGTATTTTGCATGACTACACATGTATAACCTATATCGAATTTCATGCCTTCTCAATGGGGATGGGTGGGTAGGGAATAAGGAAGAGAAGTTAGAACTCAAAGTTTTAAGAAAGGAATGTTAAAAATTGCTTTTACATGCAACTGGGAAATAAGACATACAGGCAATGGGGTATAGAAATCTATCTTGCCCTAGAAGAAAATAGAGGGGAAAAGGATGAGAGAAGGGAGGAGCATGAAAGGAGGGAAGATTGAGGGAAAGAATAATGGGAATGCATGATCTCTTGGGGTGAGTGGAGGGAAGAGATGGCAACAAAATTTGGAACTCAAAATCTTGTGGAAGTGGATGTTGAAAATTAAAAATAGATAAATAAATATATTTTTTTTAAAAATAGTTAAGCAGATCACACAGGAATCATACCTGAAAGTGAATGTCTTTTTCTGTACCTTGAACTCATCACCTCCCTGTGATGAAATGGGTAAAATGCTTCATCATAGGCCTTCTGCAGGCATGACTGGTGATTGCTTTGATCAGATCTTAAATCTTTCAACACTGTTTTTTTTATAGTGTTGTCATTCTTGTGTAAATTGTTCTTCTGATTCTGTTTATTTCACCTTGCATTTGTTCATGCTTCTCAAGATTCTCTTAAATCATCTCTATGATCATGTCTTAAAGCACAATAACATTCCATACATTCATATGCCACAGCTTGTACAGTCATTCCCAAAATAATGGGAACCTTATTAGATTCTATTACTTTCCTTTCCTTTAAAGTCAACCTTCAGGTCAGGATCAGGAAGTTTGGGGCGGGGGAGGTTTGCTTGTAACTATTTCATCCCAGATATTCTCCTCTTTAATTTCATTTTCATTTGTTTCCATGTTGAGTTTGTTGTATTTCTACACCCAACTCTTTGTGTGTACATGGAGGGGGGCGCATTTTTGTTCATTTCAGATAATTAAGTTTCATCTGATGCCCAATTCACCACCCATTCTTCTATATTTTAATATTCTTCATGCATACCAACTAAATCAGTTGGTTCCATCCCCTGTTCCTCTTTTCTATACTGTCATTCCCCCTTTTCTTTCCCTTTTGAAGCTCTCAGAACAAAATCAATTCACACCCAAGCTCTGTTTTCCTTATTTCACTACCTTAAAACGCTTTGAAGATATTAATGTTCTGAAAGGACATTTGTTTCTTCCTCCCTTATTAGAATGTTAGCACAGTACAAGTTGCATAACCCTTCTCAATTGCTCAAATAAATTTGTTTTTCTAGGTTCCTCTTGACACCTGTGCTTTTCATAGTCACATACTTAAAAGTCCTCTATTCCATTAAATATCTATTTTTAAAATTAAATAGCTTTATAAATACCTGTAATATTTTCAAATTAAATGTCTATTTTTCCCATGTAGGATTATATTCACCTTTGTTGAATGTAATTCTTTGTAAGACCATATCTTTTGTCTTTTAGAATATTGTATTCCTACCTCTCCACTCCTATTTAATAGATGATATTAGATCTTATATGATCCTAACTTTGGTTCTTTGATATTTCAGCTCTTTTCAGGGTACTTGAAATATGGCAGAAAAATTGTCCTAGAAGCTCTGGATTTTGACTGTGAGATTTCTAGGACATTTCCTTGTGGGTTTTTTTTTAATTTTTCTTCCTTTTTATTTGTTTTTACTTAATAGTATTTTCTCCCAATTACTTGCAAAGATAGTTTTCAACATTCATTTTTATAAGGTTTTGAGTTTTCCTCACTTCTTCACATTGTCTGATGAATTATTATTCACCTTTTAAAATTAAGTTCAGATTCCCTCTTTTCATGAAGCTTTCTCTGATCTCTTCTCCTTTGGATCTCATATAATACTTTGTTCTGCTCTAACACATTTATCATGGAATAGTGAATGTTATGGTTATCTTCATCTTTTCTCCCCACTAGCTTGTAAGTTCCATGAAAACAGGGAATGGGTCTTATCTAAACTGTGTCACAGTGCTTTACACACCGTAAGAGTTTAATAAATATTTGTTGAATGAAGGAATGTGCTACTTGACATAAAATTTTAATTTGTTAATCAGGTTCCACTTATGCAATGTAGATTATTTTTCTCTCTCAGGATCTATTTCCCTGATTAAGAAAGAAAAGCTAAAGAAGTTTTATGTATTAATTTAATTGGATACTCAATGAAATTCAAGCTGCTTCTTCTGATTAAATGACTTCATTAGGAAGCACAACTTCATTTTATATTACCCAAAATGACAAAACCACAGGAAGGCCTCCATCTAGATTTCAAGTTACAACCCAAAGCTCTATTCTTTTTTACTCCTTTAGTGGGTACTCCCAGGATGCCAGTTCTTTATAAAATTTTTATTATAATTCCGATCTTGACAAACAAAATGTACATAATCAATTCAGCACATTGGTTCAAAAACAAGTTTCTACTTGTCTGATTCCCTTTTAACTTCCTTATGCTCTCTTTTGTGCATTTAATACAAATGTTTCTTTGACCTTATTATCATTCTTTCCTCTCCTTTTTTTAATTACTATTACTAGTCTCCCTTTCTGTTCCCCAAAATACTCAACACCCCACACCCTGACAAAAAAAAACCCCAACCCTTCCCTTGTAACAAATAAGGATAGTCAAGCAAAGCAGATCTGCCCATTGGACATGTCTGTACCTCTAAAAGATCATCTCTTTGACAAGAAATGGGAAGCACACCTCCTAATTGCTCCCTAAGAGTCTTGTTTACCATGATTAGAATCCCTAATTCTTTTAAGGATATTTTTCTTTACAACATGATACTCATTTCATGCTACATCAGTGCATACAAGAAATCCAACATTTTCTGTCACTTCTAAAATTTCTTATGATGCAATACATTCCATTATATTCAGATATGTACAGCCATTCCCCCACGAAAGGTTACCCACTTGCTTAGTTTTCATTTCTTTGCTGCTGTTAGAAAAAAATGCTGCTGTTAACATTTTTGTACACATTAGGAAGTGAGGAAGATTTGGATGGAAGGATAATGAGGTTTTTTTTGGTCGTGTTGAGTTGAAGATATCTATGAGACATCCAGTTTGAGATCTCCAATAGGCAGTGGAATGTGAAGGTTGGGAGGGATATCAGCATGGGATGATTGGATCTGAGAATCATCACCATAGAGATGGCAACTAAATCCAAGGGAATTGATGAAATCATCTAGTGAAATAGTATAGAAGGAAAATAAGACCCAGGACAGACAGAGATTTAGGGATCACCCACAGTCAGCAGGCTTGACTGACATGAAGGTCCAGCAAAGAAGACTGAAAAGCACCAGTTAAACAGGTAGGAGAGCCAGGATACAGAAACTTGGAGGAAAGGTGATCATCAGAATCAAAGGCTAGAGAGATGTCTCCTCAAATTTGTTTGTGATGTGATGTTTTATATCTAGGTCATGATTTTTTGCAAGGTTATATATGAAGTGTCAATTTCCATTTCATACCACAAGCTTTAAAAAAAAAGGGGGGGGGGGGATATAGTAGTTCCACATTGCTTTCATAAAGGTCCTGCTTGCCTGTGTTTCCTTCTGAACTTCCTTCAAGCCCCACTCCATTTAGCATAAGGATCATCAGACATCAAAGGGAAGAGGGAAAGAAGGAATGCCCTCTACAGGTACACAAAAAGCATTTTTCTGATAAGACAAGCATCATCCCGATGAAATTTCCCTGACTTCCCTTGACTTCTTCCACTCAGTTTTCCTATGCAGTTTCCTAGTCCAGGAGCATGAAAGGTCCCACACACCTGTTGTGGGTGCCTCTCCAACTTGGTGACTGTCTAACCAGATATGTTTGGAGTTTTCAAATGGAGATGAGGGAAGAGACAAGAGCTGAGTGCCACTGTAACCTTGCTGTATATCCTTGCTGTGTTTGGGTAAAGTAAACCTCATTCAATGACTCACTGAACATGAAATAAGAGAGTGATGACTATGAAGTCAAGCTTATAATAATTGGGGAAGCTGTTTTTTTATTTTTAATTTATTTATTTTTAGTTTTCAACATTCATTTTCATAAGATTTTGAGTTCTATATTTTCTCCCTTTCCCTTCCCGAGCCCATCCCTAAGATGGCATGTAATCTGATAAAAGGTTTTGCATATACATTCATATTAATCATATTTTAAACATTAATCATGTGAAGAAGAATTAGAACCAATGGGAGGAACCACAAGAAAGGAGAAACAAAACAATCAAAAAAAGAGAGAACAAATTAGTCTGCTTCAATCTGCATTCAAATTCCACAGTTCTTTCTCTGGATGTGGATAAGCATTTTCCAATATGATTCTTTTGGAGTTGTCTTAGATCCTTGCATTGCTTAAAAGAGCTAAGTCTGTCAAAGTTGGTCATCTCACACTGTTGCTGTTACTGTGCACAATGTTCTTCTGGTTCTGCTCATTTCACTCAGCATCAATTCATGTAAGTCTTTCCAGGTTTTTCTGAAGACCGCCTGCTCATCATTTCATGTTGCCCAATAGAATTCTATTACATTCATATATCACAACTTGTTCAGTCATTCCCCAATTAATGAACATCCTCTCAATTTCTAATTTTTGGTCACCAGAAAAAGAGCTTTTATAAATATTTTTGTACATGTGGGTCCTTTCCCCATTTTTATGAACTATTTGGGATAAAGACCTAAAATTAGTATTGCTAGGTCAAAGGGTACAGTTTTATAACCCCTTGGGCATAGTTCCAAGTTGCTCTCCAGAATGGTCAGATCCGTTCACAACTCCACCAACAATGCATTAGTGTTCCAATTTTCCCAAATCTTCTCCAACATTTATCATTTTCCTGTTTTGCTATCTCGAATCAACAGTGATTTAGAGCATTTTATCATATGAAGAGGGTGTCAGGGTGGTTCAGTGAATAGTGTTGTAGTGGCTGGAGTCAAGAGGACCTGAGTTCAAATCTTACCTCAGACACTGACACTTACTTAGATGTGTGACCCTCGACAAATCACTTAACTTTGTTTGCCTCTGTTTCTTCACCTACAGAATGAGCTGTAGAAGGAAATGGCAAATCACTCCAGCATCTTTGCCAAGAAAACTCCAAATGGGATCACAAAGTCAGACATGACTAATCAGCTAAACAACAACAGAGGAAGTGGTGATGAAAGAAGCAACATGAACAACACTTAGTGATCTAAACTGTAATTGTCTGATTCCATTCCATGGCTTCTCCTTTCTTTCCCTCATTCACACCCTGATCACTGGCTCTTACCCTTTCTTTCCCTTAATCTTCTCTTTAGAACACCTGTCACCCATTGGTTTTTTTAATGCTTTAAGTAATTTTTTCATATCACCAAAATTTTCCTCAATATCTCTTACCTGACTTATTTCTAGTTACCTCCTATAATAAATAAAATACATAATATATTCATATATTATTTTATAATCTATATGTGTATCTATATACCTACCTATATACATATATACACATACACATGTGTATATATAATCAACTGAGAGTCAAAGCAGATGGAGTGCTGGGCTTGGAGTAGAGAAGATGAATCACACTGTTAGTATAAATCACACAGTCAGTGTCTGATGCTGGGCAATCTACTTAATCCTGTTCATGCCTCAGTCCCTCAGTTGTAAAAGGAGGTGGAAAAGGAAATGGCAAAGCACTCTTATTGTCTTTGCTAAGAAAATCCCAAATGGGGTCAGGGAGTCAGACTCGACTGAACCACAACAAACGTGTTAATGTGTGTGTTTACACCTGTATATATCAATTTATTTTATATATATATATATATATATATATATATATATATATATATATATATATATATATATGTATGCGTATATATACAAACATATGCATACATACATATACTTGTATATAAAGTATACATATATACACTTATTTGTATAGGGCATTCTACTAGACGACCTGGCTAGTTTCTCCTTTCAGAAATTCACGCAGAAAAAATGGCCACAAGGAGGCTTTTTAAGGGAAATTTCCTAAAACACGACGAATGAAACAAAGAGCTCCCCGTCTCCACACTCCTGCAGGCTCACGGAGGTCGGGACCGTCTCTGGGATTCTTTGTACATCTTTATCTCACAGCACCACTCGCAGAGATGCAGGGAGAGGTTCCATTAATAAACGAACAGGAGAGTGCAGGACTCCCTTTGACCTTCTCTTAAACCAGGGAGTTAGACTAAATCAGGGCATTAAACCTCTTTCTGCGTCGTGGACCTTTCTCAGAATATTTTAAAACAAATCATCCTCATCATCATGGATGATAGTGAACTAGAATAATCGATTTCTTTAAAAGCAAGTTCACGGACCCCACGGTAGGAGCTGCGGACTAGATGGTATCTAAGACCCTTTCCCACTCCATCTCCCAAAGGAGCCTCCCTAACCCGCCTTGCATTCTTTCTTCCAGACACACAGTCCCGCCGGGTACCAGCCAGCCAGAGCTTTCGCGCACGCGCATTCACTCCCCGCCTCCCTCCGCGAGCTCTACGGGCTGGGGAGACTCTCGCGAGAGCCGTCAGCAGCCCCGCCAGACACAAACAGAACCCGCGGGAGCCTCGCATTCCGGGGACGATCCTCCCGGGAGGATAAAGAGATCCCCGTTCTGTCCGGCGGTCCGCTCCAGCCAAGCCCGGGGGCGGGGCTCGATGGCCGGGGCCGCGCCGCCCTGGAGCCGGCTGGACAAACAGCAGGACCGGGACGTGCGCGAGCTGATCCGGCGCGTGAGCGGCCTCCAGGACGAGGCGGACCACAACTTCCAGCTGGCCCTGCACTTCGTCTGGAGCCATTTCAGGTCAGCGCCCGGCTTGGCCGGGGAGCCCGAGCCTTGTCGCCCAGCCTGCCTTCCCTTTCTCCCCGGCCTTTGGCTAGTCCCGCTAACCCTCCGGGCCACCATAGGCGCGGGCAGGTACGGAAGCTCGGCTCGGAGCGTCTTGTCGCTTCTTCCCCGGATTTGCCCTCCTGGCGGTGTCCCGATGTCTCTTGGCCCTCTTGGGCCACCATCGTTCCCCGTGCTCCGCGCGGCTGGGCTGGTGGGGTCCAGGTTTTAGTCCAGCCCCCGCTTCCCTTGTCTGGGAGAGTCCCGCAGGAGTCGGAGAGTGCGGCGGCTTCCCTTCAGGGTGGCGTCTTCGGGGCCCTGCGGGACTCAGTTTCTCCCAAAAGTTAGCACCCCGGGTGGCGTGTTGATTTCTGTGTCCTGCTCGGGAACCCTCCGTTCACTGAATGACCCCAAGATAGCAGAGTAACCGGAGCTCCAGGGTCCAGGATCCCGTAGCCCAGACTGGGGTTAACCCCCAAAGCTATGGCTAAACAAAGTAACCACCCATGATAGTGACAGCCCATCGTTGAATCATATTTTAAACTTTTCAAAGATTGTCTTACGCGTCTTCTCATTTAGTTCTCAAAACCATCCTAGGTAAGCTAAGCAACTGTATTCTGAGTCTTTACAATTAAAAGAAACGGAAAGAGGGGATGACTTGCTCCCAGGGCTGCACAGGACTTTTGCAGCAAAAATAGGACTGAAATTGACGACCTGTTTCTTAAGTGTTTTCCCATCTGTTACATTGTATCCTTTTCTCCCACAACCGTTTTCCTTTTGCCACGAATTTGCAGATAACTCTATAACTTTCCTTAAAATCTTTTGACTCAAAAAATAAAAATAAAAAATATTTTGACTCAAAAATGATTATGCATGGTGTAAATACTATTCAGATGTCATTAGGGAATCTGTAATCCACTCTTCATGAACGTCGGTCTAAAAACCATGTGCTTTTAATAAACATAGCCAAGACATTGAACATTTTTTCTTAGTAAGTGCTATATAAATGTTAGCTGTTGCTAATTGCTATCTTATGGGTACATTATTATATTTGAGGAGAAATGGTGTACTGGGCAAGTAGAGTAAAAGTTGAGCCCAACCCCCTTTATATGAAAGTTGTA
>CM053771.1:333516978-333531548 GCA_028658325.1 Potorous gilbertii
TCATCTTGTTCCAGTACTGGTTCAAAGGAATTGGTAAACATATCCTTTATCTTCCTCCACTTTCCATTCCCCCACAGATTTTTGTAGGTAGTATTCCTCAGCCCAGGTTTCATCTCCTTGGCCCTGTGTTTGTCTCTTTGTTCACATCCTCCTTTTGTCTTGTGTTTTCTTTATGAAGACCGTAGCATTCTCTCAGTCTGGATCCCCCTCTGAAATGACAGTAGTATCTACTTCAGTCTTTTGTGTAATCAGAGGATATCTGCATTTTTCACAAGGGGTTTAAGTGAAAAAGAATCAAGTGAGATAGAAGGATCATTTTTACCCTTTTTCTTTTTCCTCTTCTCTTCCCTTAATAAATGCTTGTTGAATTAGGTTACCTGGTCTTGCAGTCTTTTTTGCTAGCCCAGCCTCTGAGCAATCTCAGTCTTGCTCCCCTATTCTAAATAAAGTAAAAGCACTTAACTGTGTTAAGCACTTATTAGCACAGTGCCTGACATATAGTAGGCTCTATATAAATGGTAGTTAATATTTTTATATTATTATAATATAATATAGTTACTATTAATTGTAAATATTCTATGCTCTCTTATTTTTCCTCTGTATTCTTTTCCTTGGCGATTTAATTTGCTCCAAATGGTTCAATAAATACAATTCCTCTATGCAGATGATAAGGCAGCTAGGTGGCATGGTGGATAGAGGGCTGGTCCTAGAGTCAGGAAGATTCTTCTTTCTGAGTTTAAATCTGGCCTCAGACACTTCTAGCTATGTGACCTGGCCAAATCACTTTCACCCTATTTGCCTTAGTTTCTTCATTTGTAAAATGAACTGGAGAAAGAAATGGCAAAACACTCCAGTATCTTTGCCAAGAAAATCCCAAATGGGCTTACAAAGAGTCAAACAAAATGCAGATGATTACCAATTCTATATATTCAGCCATAATCTTTCCTCTGAGCTCCAGTCTTCCAGTTCCAACAGTTTGGTGGATATGTCACCTGAATGACCTGCTGGTTCCTTAAACTCAGTATTTTCAAAACTGCATATGTCATCTTTCTCTTTAAACCTACTTTTCCTCTTAGTTTCACTATTTCTCTTGGTGGTATTGTTATCTTTCTTAAAACCTGGGAGTATTCTTTAATTCATTTCCTTTCCTTCTAGGATAAAGCTTGAATTAGTAGCTTTGTGAGCAGATAGATCATGGTGATTTGCACCTTCCCTCCATCTAATCAATTGCCATATCATGTCTGTTTTGCCTCTTGTAGTTCTTATTTTCTCCATACTGTTACCACCATATACCAGGTTTTCATTACCTGACACTTACGTTATTATGATAGCTTCCAAGTTGGTCTTTTTCTAGTTTCTTTCCTATCTAGGCTATTCTTCACATGGCTGTGAAAATAATCTAATAATCTTCCTCTGATCATATCACTTCCTTACACAAAAACCTTCAGTAATTCCCTGCTGCTTAAAGCAGAGATAGAGCAATCAGTCAGAGGACCATCTCTTCCTGCTGCCTGGTTTTATATAGCCAGTGAACTAAGAATGATTTTTACCTTAGCTGTATTTAAAAATGTAAAAACAACTCTTAGCTTGGCTAGTTGGGTTTACAGAAATAGGCATTGGCTGTAGTTTCCCAACCCCTGACCGAAAGGATATAATACAAATTCCATAACCCAACGTTTTGTAGGGCCCTCTTCTGTTTGGCTCCAGCCTAGCTCTAGCTCTATTTTACATTATCTTTCTATATTATTATTTCTGTATATTATCTTTCTAGCATTTAATGGTGCAGGTAAACTGACCTATTTAGTGTTCCTAATCTTAATTATTCTATCTTTTGCCTCTTTATGTTCACACAAGCTTTCCATCGTACCTGAAGTGTACTTCTTCCTCATCTCTGCACTTTAATACCTTTCTTTTTTTTCCAAGCTAAGCTCAAGTTTATTCCATGGCCTTTCCTGATAACTTCAGTTGAAAGTATTTTCTTATTCATCAAGTATTACTAAAGCACCTTATCTAGATATCTTCCTTGCCCCATCACACACTACCTTGTGTTACATTTATCTCAGTATATGTTACAGAATCATGATATATCAGATTTAGAAAGAAACTCAGTAGTTACCCAGCACAGCCTGAACTTGGATAGTAATTTTCTATACTGTTTCTAGTAAGTAGTTACTTAGTTTCTGCTTGAAGACATCCAGTCGAGTAGAAACCTTATTAGATTGTAGGCTCTCTGAGGGCAGGAACTATGTTAGTTTTCAGCTTTGTATCATCATTGTGTATTACAATATTTTGCATATAGTTAATATTTGTTGAGTTGAAGTGAAAAATATGTTGAGGAAAATGAATTTTACCATAACCTTTAATCCACTGGGGAAAAATGATGCCACATATTTATATTTTGCTTCCAAATTTATATTTCAACTATACTTTTTTTATGCAGATGTGATAAGATTGCCATGAGTAAATTATTTTTTTCATTTAGATTCCATCGTTTCCTAGATGTAAGCAGTCATAAAATAGAGAGGACCATAGAGGGGTAAGTCACTCTGTGTGTGTGTGCGCGCGTGCGCATGTGTGTGTGTCTGTGTGTGTGTGTGTGTGTGTGTGTGTGTGTGTGTGTGTGTGTTTCAGTACTTTAGAGATCTGTGGGTACTGTTTTCACGAATGCAGGTCACACTCCCTCTATGTCTCAGTAGATAGTTATCATGAATTTCTGTGGCCAAAAAAAAAATCATTAATTGTGGTCAACCTTCTGGTGATAAGCTTTTCTGAACTTTGTTAAGATGAACCGTAGATGACAAATACAATGTCTTGCTAGTCTGGTACTTTACATCTTAAAAAGACCTGACAAAATTTACTTATCATGACACTGCCTTTGAGAATCTAGATTTCCCACTATACTCTGATAAGATATCTAATTAAGGAGAACATGTGTGTGTATTCAGCCTAAATACTTTTTCTTTTGAAATATCAGTTATCTTTTGTTATTTTAGAATTTATGAAAAGCTCATCATTCATTCAGATCTCAGCAAAGCTGCCAGTTGGAAAAAATTAACTCAAGAGTTTCTACATGCTTCACTTCCAACTACTACAGGAGCAAAGGTATATTATTTTAAAAATTCTATTCTGATTATCTTCATCTTGTTAATAATGGTATTCTAAATACATTACACATAAGAAAGCTCAGCCTCTAGTTTTCGGTTGGATCAGTTAATTGATTATAGCGGTGTGCTGTTGGGAAAAGAACGCTGTATTTGAAATCAGAAGACTTGGATTTGAGTCATCTCTTGTTATTATCTATAACCTTGGGCAAATCACTTTCCTTTTCTGAGTATTGGTTTGCATTACTTGTAAGGAAAGTACTTGTAAGGAAACTACTTTGTAAAGCTTGAAATACTATATAAATGTGAGGTTATTTTTATTTTATTTTTATTCACATGTGAATTGACTGAGGTATTTTTGTTACACTGAGTGCAGTTTATGCTTGTGATGAAAACAAATATTTTATTTGGCCAGTCATATGCCTACTATCAGAAACAGAGTTCAGAGCCTGGAAGGCTAGATACCTTTAAAATATATATTGAAATTACTTGATGGCATTTGGTTGGCTTTCACAGGATCACAGAATTTGAGAGTTGGAAGGGACCACAGCAATCATTTAGTCCAACCTATACATGAAAAGCAATTTTCATTATAACATACCGAATAACTGGTTGTCCAGGCTCTGCTTGAAACCCTCAAAGGAGGAAGACCATACCATTTCTTGAGACTCTATATTCCATTTTGGCATGGCCCTAATTGTTATGAAGTTTTTATTGACAGCAAGCCTAAATTTGCTTTTTTGTCCTTTCACACATTTCTCCTTCTATAACACAGACTAAGGTCTTTTTTCCTTTCTCTGGGCCTTCTCTTTCTTAACCTCTGGCACTCTGAACATTAGAGGTTCGGAAGAGATCTCCAGAAGAGGCCTCCAAAAAAGCTCTGAGGGCATAGTGTAATAGGACTGTAACCTCCCTATTTATGGAAGAGAGTTCTCTGAATGTAGCCCCAGACCTCATTGGTTTTCCTTGGCTGCTTTATCGTAGTGTGTTTTTCAGAATAGTTACTGTCTAGCTATGCCTTCCCAATCTTATACTTTCTTATAATCAAGGGAAAGATTGTTTATCCCTCTTGAACCTCATCTTGTTAGATTCAACTAAATAATCTATCCTGTCAGGATCCTTGGGTTCTGGCTCTGCTGTCCACTATATCACCTTTCTCTTTGGCTTTGTGTCATCTGCATATTTGTTGAGCATATTCTATACCTTTATCCAAGTCATGAATAAGAATGATAGCTCTTCAGGCACAAATCCCTGGAATATTCCATTGAAGATCTCCTCATATATTGACATTGAATAATTAACAAATGGTTTCTTTGAGTCCAGTCATCCAACCATTTTTGAATTCGTTGGATTTTGTTATTGCCTAATATATCCATTTTCTTCTCAAGAATAATACAAAATAATCAAAAGCTTTACTAAAATCTAGGTGAACTATATCTGCCATATTCCCCTATCTACTATTTAATTATACTTAACTATATCTCACCTTGGAAATAGGATACCTAAGAGGAGAGACCAGGATGTTTCTTCTCCACTATGGAAGCAAATTGAAATCCTTTTAGGAAGCAGGGTGAGTACATAGGGTAGGGAATACAGTTGGGAAAGAGTTAACCAATATTCCTTGCTATCATTTTGAACCCTAAGAGAGAAAGTTCCTTTCTGTTATTTAGTTGTCATTACACACTGGGAGTGATTCAGACCTATTTAAATTATCTACATGCTGTGTGATTTGGGATACGGTAGCCTTTAAGTAACTATGAAATGCATTTATTAAAAGGACATTCTGAACTGGGACAACATGTTGTAGTAGAAATCTAATTCAATATGGAATCCAAACAACTGTGTTTCAGCCATGGCCCTGCTTTTTGTAACTTTATGACTTTGGGCAAATTTCTTAATCTCTGTGAGCATCAATTTCTTCACCTGTAAAATAGGAATAATTGTACTTGGAGTATAGATAAATAATGTGCCTAAAGTTTAGGAATTGTCTTATTGATAATATGAAGTATGATAACCATGTAAGTTTTGGCTAAAAAGCAAGAATAGCAAACCATAATTCAAACCTCACAGATTTCACCAAAATTTGGATCAATGGAAGTTACTAATAGCAGGAACTGTAAACAATGGGTAGCAATTGCAGGAGGCAGATAAAGGCTTACTATTAGTAATCATGTACTAACAATTAGAGTTATCCTAAAGAAGAATGACTCTCTCTTGAAGTAGGTTCTTCTTTGTTGAAAGTTGAATCAAAAGTTGCATGACCATTTATTGTATATCTTTTATATGGAATTTTTTTTATCAGGTATTGCTTGGATTAAATGGCTAATTAGTTCCCTTCGAACTCTCAAATCTGATAATCAGTATTTAGAAGTTGGTAGTTATAATATTATCCAGGTTAATGTTATCTTAGAAAAATAAATTTTGAAGAGTATTATATAACCATCAGAGGTTGAGTTTTTATTCACTTAAGCTGGAATTTAGGTTTTGATGTTGTGCTTATGGTATGGTAATCTTATTCACTTTACTTGTTTTAAAGACAGATACACATTATGCAATATTGTCACTCCTTCTGTGTCTTTCTGATTCTCCTTCAAACACCAATTATGTGGAAAAGCCAAGAGAAAAAGAAGTGGGTAAGTTACATGAAGATTTATATAGCATTAGAAGAAGACTTTCGTGAAAGTTCAAATATTGTGTGAAATGGAAATTAATTTCATAATGAAATGTGTTTTGAAGATAGGAAAATTATAATACAAATTAGAAGTTACAGAAGTGAGAAGTGTTTATTGAAAGTCTTCATTCTTGAATTTTGCATTTCTTGATCTATTTTACTTTGAAATTTGCATGATTTCTTCTTTCTGTAGTTTTAGATCTTTTCTGAGAAGGTTAATAATACACAAAATTTTGTTATGTCTTAGAAAAGAAAGAAGAATTTGACTGGGGAAAATACTTGATGGAAGGTGAAGAAATTGAATTGGGTCCAGATGCAGATACACCAGTAAGTCACAATAGTTTTGCTGTTAAATACTTCAACACTTCCCTGGTGTAGCCTGCTTCAGTGGGTTGCTGGTTTTGCTTATTTATTTATATCCTGACTCCATCCAAAAAAAGTTTTTAGGAAGCTACCTTTCCCTTTTGGGGGTCTTCTGCTCGTAACAGAAGCAGAAGTCCTCTTATTATACCATGACATAAATAGTAAGATTTGCAAATTCATATCCAAATAATAAGTAACTTGGAGTTTGAGTAGGATAAATGTTAAGCTAGTCATCTCACCTGAGAATCACTTTTTGTAGCTAACCATTCAGTAGGAATATTCTCACCAAGTAGGTCGTTCTACCTTTGATATCGAAAAGTCTTAGGCCATGTCAAATTTATTTTATGAATTTTAAGAAAGAAGCAACATTATTAACATAGTTCTTCTTTTGATCTGTCCTCAAACTGTTCACTTTTGTCTAAGTAGCTCTAGTGTTCCTACAATTTACTGAGAGAAAGCTCTGTTGTCTTATTTGATAGAACTGGTCTGAAGAAAGTGAAGATGACGATGATCAGCAGCCTCTTAGTAGAGAAGACTCTGGGATTCAGGTGGATAGAACACCATTAGAAGAGCAAGATCAGAACAAGAAAACAGGACCTCATGTTGGCTGGAAAGGTAATGGGAAGTTGGACACCCCTAGTAGACAGGACGAAGAGGATGATCCACAAAGGCCATAGAAAGGAGCTTTCAGGAAAGTAGAAAGAGACCCAGGACCAAACACTGCTAAGCCAAGGAAGAGGTGGGTCAGGGAGAAAGAGTGATTAAACAGTGTGAAAAGCTACAGAGAAGTCAAATGGGATGAGAAATGAGAAAAGACACCAGGTTTCACAGTTGAGGTCCTTGGTAACTATATAACATGACTTGTTTTTAGACGTTGGAGTGTAGTGTATGTATAATGCTAAACTTTGAGGCAAGAACCCCTGAGCTCATATCCTGCCTCTGACACTTGTAGCTTTGTGAACATGCGCACGTCATTTAACCTTTCTGTGCCTCAGTTTCCTTATTGGTAAAAATGACTGTAGTAATCCTTGTAACTACCTGATGTGAGGCTCAAATGATGTAAACTACTTAAAGTACTGTGTGTCAGTTACTGTTCTTATTAAGAAACCATTTATTGTACATTTAAATGGTAGTGTAGTTGCTGTTGTAGAAAATTCAGCTTTCAAATACCTTTTCAGTTGGTGAACCAGATGCACGAAGTTGGTTGGAGCAGCATGTTGTCCTTCAGTATTGGACAGCCAGACCCTCACGTTTCTCTCATAGTTTGCATTTGCACTCCAATTTATCTTCTGTCTGGTAAGAAAATAAAAATAGTATGAAAAATAGTGATGAAAGTAACTTTCAATTGGTTAGTACTTGTTCATCTCCTTTGAATTTTCCCTGAGCTATTTTGTTGTACAAAGAGAGTACTCTTCTGCAATTTATGCTTGGTTGAACTATTTCAAAAATTTGACTTCAGTTTTGAATTCTCCTGATTTATCTTTTACAATTCAATATGTAGATTATTTTATTGACTTATTTTACCTTATCTAACAATCAAGAAAAATGTGTTGAGCACCACCTGTGTGCCAGGTACTGTGCTAAATGCTGGGCACTGTGGTCAGAATGAAAGTAAAAGTGAAAGTGCAAATGCAGTTTTCTGGTGGTGATGAGGAAGGTGATGATCATGATGGTCATCCACAATGATTTGTGAGAATGAGGTTTTTGTTTTGAAAGGAGGAAAAAGCAGTAAAGATAAAAGGAAAGTTTTTTAAATAGCTGAATAGTATGTATTATTATTTATTTTGACTATAAGGAAAAACAGTCATTACAGTTTTTGAAATGACTGAATAGCTTTTCTAAAAGTGTACTTTTTGGCTTGTGATTATAATTCTGGGGATGTATTAAAATTACGATTTTCACTGCTTACTTTCTTATTGTTCACTGGTTGTTACCACTGGGTAGCTCATAAAGTATAAGAGACATATTTAAAGTAAAAAAAATGATTCCTACCTTATTTTGTTTTAAAAGAATCATTTTATGTTAACAACCAATGTTTATAATCTCTTTAGGGATCAACACTTGTACAGTAGTGATCCGTTGTATGTGCCAGATGACAGAACCTTTGTTACGGAAACACAGGTTATACGAGAAACCCTCTGGTAAGACCCGTTTACGCTAAACATGCAAGTGAGCTCTATACAGTAGAAGGAGCAAAAGCTAAGACTTTCTGAAGCTACTGAGGGGAATCCCCTACCCAGTTGGGTAAATCCTGGGGATTTGTTTGAGATACATAGAAGTTAATTGCTTTGTCCCAAATCCCAAAGTTACTAGTTGTCAGAGATGGCTCTGTATTCTATCCACTATGCTTCACTGTCTCTGTTGTACCAAATATTCAAAATAACATGGCATAAGAGAATTTATTAGTGGAAAGTTTGGAATTTAGTTTGTTAAAGGGTAATATTTGGAGAATATTACAAATGCAGGTCATAAATTAGCTATAATGATAGGTCTAACATCCAAGTCATTTCATAGTGGAAATATAAGACAATGCAGATCCCTAGAAACAGGCTAGAAGTATCTGATAAACTTTGAAGAAAACATAAATATAATTATTTTAATTAGCTTTAGAGTAATCGTATAAGTTGGCATGTGACTACAGGCTTCGATATGGAAAGAAATTGGATTTCATAAATTGGACTATATATTAGCAAAAATGGAACCTACATTCTGCAGTATTTATACTATATTACTTCAGGCTTCATCAACATTTTCAGGCTGACATTAAGTTGGGGAAGAGCTGCCTGTCAAATTTTGAAAAATAAAATACTATAGATGTTTCCCTTGAGTTAGAAGACTTTATAATTGAAATACTTTACTTTTTGTGGTTAAAAACATTATGGAAATCTAACATGTACATTTGATATGTTTGATTTCATTTTCCAATTTAAAAAGAATTTATGTTTTTTAAACCTTGTATCCTTTTATGGCACCTTTTCAGATATTCATGTGAAAGAACTTTTTTTCCTAGATTTTAAGTGTATTAACTTCTGTTTTTTTTAATTATAGGTTACTCTCAGGGGTAAAAAAACTTTTCATATTTCAGTTGAATGATGGGAAAGTTACTGTGAGAAATAACATTGTAGTAACTCACTTGACACATGTAAGTTATTAATAAACGAGCTTTGCCCTCTTTTCATTTGTTCAGAGTTGTTTCATCCTGAGTTTTAAGAGATTTCTGTGAGTTATGTCAACAATTAAAAATCAAAAGTGATTGTTCGTTGTGATTTTATTAATTGATGTAGTCTTCCTGGTGCCTGTGTCTTGATTTGTAAACTGAGGATATTATTAAAGGAAGATAGTTTTTCTTCCTTTCTGGGTCACAGAAGTATAGGGCAAATCATGTTTCTTGTATAGATTCAACATTTCTGTAGTAGTGGTCTGTTGTATGTGCCGGATGACAGAACCTTTGTTCCTAAAACACAGAAAACACTTTGGTGGGACTTATTTAGACTAAATATACAAATGAGCTTTAATTCATTATAATCCTCAGGGGTAGAAAAAGTGGTTGGAGCAGGGAGGGAGAGAAAAAACAAAATAACTTACTTCATTGTCTTGAATTTCTCAGTCTTTCTAGAGTTCAAATTTTCACTTGAAAAATTGAGGGGGTTGGATTAGATGATCTTTAAATCTCTTATATGTAGTGCTTTGAAGTCCTAGGCCTTGGTATTACCCAAAAGCCATATTCCCTAGTAGAATTTGTTACCCTTAAGTTACACCTAGCTTTCTGTGATGTCTCTGTGGTTTTTTAAAAGGTAAAAAATATATAATTTGTTGTAATATAGCATTACGAAATGATATTTTCTGTGTATCTTCCCTGGATGTGATTTTTGAGTATTCATTCTTTGTTTTCTTTTATAAAATATTTTGAATTGTAATCAAAATCATATTTTAAGTATTTTGCATCACAGCAACCAAATTTTTATGTTGCTGGGTAGAAATTTGAGCTTTCTGTTTTTGAGGGAGACTAATTTAATTATGAAATACTCTTACAGAACTGCTTAAGATCGGTGCTGGAGCAGATAGCAGCATATGGCCAAGTTGTATTTCGACTCCAGAAGTTTATTGATGACGTAATGGGGCACAGTTCAGAAAGTACTTTACATGGAAGCACCTCCACACCCAAGAAGTCCACTGACCCTCCATTTAGAACCTACCAGGCTTTCATGTGGGCCTTGTATAAGTATTTCATTAGTTTCAAAGAAGAACTTAGTGAGATTGAGAAGTGCGTCATCAATAAAGGTATTGAAACAATTCTTGGTTTCACTTATGGTATTGTGACTTGTAACTTTTAAACATTTTTTTGATTTTGTGATTAATATGCACATTTGAAACTAAAAATTTCATGCATAGCACTCATTTTATAATTTTAGGATTTTTTATTATTTGGTTTCTTTTTGCAGATACAACAGTTACTCTTTCAATAGTGGTAGACAAATTATCACCTCGACTGGTACAACTCAAGGTTCTTCACAAAGTTTTTAGCACTGGAGTGGCAGAAGTACCACCTGACACTCGAAATGTTGTTCGAGCTTCTCACCTCCTTAACACACTTTACAAAGCCATTCTGGAATACGACAATGTTGGTGAAGCCTCTGAACAGACGGTATGTGGAACCAATGTGTAGTTTAAATCACATTATGGTGTGGAGGTGACCCTTGATTTCCACAAATTTTTACAGGTTATATTAACCTGAAGAAGTTTTAATCCTAGGCCAAGTGAAGGAATGTTAAGTCTGTCAAAACAAAAAAACAAAAAAAACCAGGCTGCTCTTAACTTACATGCAGAGAGGATCATCAGAAAGGGACCACATTTACTCAAAAGGATGGTCAGCTTAGATGTGGAAGGCTATGAACTGAATTGCTTCAGGGGTGTGCCCACACCAATAAAATTAAGAATTTTTTGAAGTATCGAAAGAATTTAACACTTACTAGGGCTTACATGACACCTGAAGCTGTGCTCTGAGATTTAAAAACCTAAACATTTTTAAGCCTATATTTTCTTTTGACAGAAGCAATTAGAAATGAAAGAAAACATTTAGAGACTAAAATCCGTAAAAGTAGAATAATTGAACATTTATTCTAGCAAAAGTTTATAAATATAATTTTACTCATAATATTTACCTCATTAGTAACATTTATGAGTAAGAGAATGGCAGCAGTGTGGTGGAAAGAGCACTGGGAGTCAGGAGGTTTGAGGTCCTAATCCCGGTTCTACCACAAACTGTTTGGACAAACCACTTTATATTTCTAGGCCTCAGTTTCCTGATTTGCAAAACAAGGGCTTCGATGAGATGATTTTTAAGGTTCTATCATCATTTTTTTCTTTAAAATCCTATCACTATTTTGGTCTAGGTATTAGTGATTTACATTAGCATTTTACAGCAAATACATTATTTATTTGAGTGATAACTACAAGGGAAATATCTAAAATATAATCTATAAAGTATTTTTATAGATAGAAATAATTTTAGGTTTATTTTAATGTAGATTCGTATTATCAAAATAACCAGAATAGCTCAGGCAAAAGTGGCAATTCTTTTGAAAGGTTTGCAAGTTACACAAGTAATGTTAAACATTATTAGCCTGTTCAACCTTTGATTGAGAAAGGTTGGTTGATGTTCCTTGCAATCTAAAATACCATGATGTGATGATGTCATTCCTTGTTAATATTTATTACTTACCTTAAATTTTTTTAACTTAACAAATAGCAAAAAACATGAACACTTAGGTCTGTAAAGAATGGAAAAAGAGAATTGTAAAGAATGGAAAAGAATTGTATGTGAAATTGTGAACTTCTGTTCCATAGTTTGATTTTTAAGGGCATTTTAATTTAGTACTTTCAGTAACAAAATTTTGCTTGTCTATTTAACCTTCTGAATTTCTGTTCTGTGTTTTATTATGTTTCATTGATACTCTGCTTTATTTTCTTCTTTGTTTATATCACTTTCACTGCTTACCACCTCCTGTAAATCTTGATTAAGCACAAACTATGTGCTGAATTGACTTGGTAAATTATACCTGAAGAGGGCATATTTTCTTTTTCTTTTTCTTTTTTATTTTATATTGCACACAAAACATTTGCCAAATCCAACAGGCTAATGTTAGACTTTAGCCTATTGAACATTACCTCCAGTACTTATATGAAAAACAAAATCTTCTAGATTTAAGTAATTTTAAGTGGTGAGATATATAACAAGACAGAATAAACATGATCTATTTTTAAAAATCATTCATACTGAAAATGAATTATTGTAGTTTTATCACTCAGATTTAGGCACTAGTTAAACTAATAACTTAAAACTTCTATTTGTCATGAATTTATCAAGCATCTACTACATGCCAGGCACAGGGCTGGTACAAATAGACAAAAATGAAGCAATACATACCTCATGATTACCTTCGGCTGGATAGGAAAACAGCATACATTCAGAAAAGTAAATGTAAAATGTCTATTTTGTGACTATAAGATATGAGGGTGGAGTCCTAACAATGGGGAGAATCAGGAAATTCTTCTCATAAGGATGGCACTGGAGGTGAGGCTTGGAGAGCCTTCTTACACTTTACGCCCTTCTCCACAGACTGACCAGCTACACCGACCAACTTGCTTTTACTTGTACCTGGAGATTATGTATAGAGAGCAGCAAATAGAGCAGCTTGGTTAGAACCTAGTGTGTGACGGAGAGAGATACGTAATCAATCTGGAAAAATAGACTGGAGCCAGATGACTGAGGGGCTTTGATATCCAATAGAAGAGTTTGTATCTTATCAGAGAGAGAGGGTAGGGAGCTACTGAAGCTTCTTGTTCAGTGTCAGACTCTGCTTGTCTGCTTAGCCATCTGAACCTGCTGCAGTGGTGTCAGTTTAGCAGCTATGGGAGGCACAGAGAGAGTGATGGACTCACTAGTGCAGGAAAGAGGTGATGAGGGCTTGCACTAAGATGATGGTGGTGAAAGTAGACCTGGCAGCTGGTATGATACAGTGACTGAGTAAGTGAAGAGGCAGGGATGACCAAAGTGAACCCAAGTGACTGGAATAATGGTGGTACCCTTGATAGAAACAAAATTTAGAAAGAAATATTAATTTGGGGGGAAAGGTAATTAATTGAAGTTTGAATTAGAGAAGTAGACAGAGATAGATAATAGAGATAGTAGATAGAAAGATGCCTTAGAGTTGGCCAAGCCTAGGCTCAAGTTCTCTTTCTGATAACAGATCGTTCCTGACTTTTGTGTCCCTTAATTTCTCAGTTCAGTTCTCTTTAAGAATAGAAGTTGTAGAATAGTTTCTGATCCACATTGGGGGTGGGAATTTCCTCCTCTCAGTTGCCAAAGTGATTTTCCTAAAGTGTTGGTCTGACCATGTCGCTCCTTTTTCCCTCCTGAGAAATTCTTGCCTCCCTTTTAAGTATAGTTAAGTATAGAATCTTTTGTTTGATATTCATAGCCCTTCACAACCTGACCCCTTCTTACCTTTCTGGTCTGATACTTTCCTCCCATCTGCACACTCTTCTGCAACTCCACTGGCCTCCTTGCTTTTCTCCGTACCAGATACTCCATCTTCTGATTCCATGCTTTTTTACTGGTTGTCCCCCTGGCCTGGAACACTCTCCCTCATTTCCGCCTCCTGGGACTCAGCTTAGATCCTGCCTGGTGCAGAATACTTTCCTGACAGTTTTCCTCCCCACCCCCAGTTCCTTCCCTCTTAAGATTCCCTTTAGTTTACACTATATATTGGTACATACATAATTGTTTGCATATCCCTTCCCCATTACAGTGTGATTGCCCCCACCACAAGAACTGTTGGGCTTTTCTTTGTATGCCCATTGCTTAGCACAGTCTCCTGAATAGGAAGCACTTAATAAATGCTTGTTAATTGGCTGAGTGACTGACAGAGGGAAGAAAAGTATGGGATGATAACCTGAGGAGATAGTGGAGTCAAAGAAAGGTTTTTTAAGAATGGGGTAGATGTGAGCTTGTTTGTAAGCCTCAGACAAGGAAACAGTGAATTAATAAAGGCTGAAAGTCAGTATGAGATAGAGGACATTCAAAAGGGCAAGCCCCTGAAGCAGATAGAAAGGGATGGAATCCAGGGCACATAAAGTAGAGGGATTGGCATTGACAAGAAAGATTGTCTCTTTCTCTCAGACTATAACGAAGGAGGAGAGAATGGAGTCTGAAGTAGAGGAGATTTGAAGTGCATGATTGGGAACAACAGGAGCTTCGTAATGGGGGGGCCTCCGTTTTTTTACCCAGTGAAGTCTGTGATTGTCATCCTCAGCTCAGAGGAAAGGAGAAGACAGCGAGGGTGGCTTGAGAAGAGGGTTTGGAACAGATGCTGTGCAACATGGGATAGTGAATCAATTAGAGAAAAGTTAAAAAGATTTCCTGTAGCAGTGAG
>CM053771.1:333532048-333568218 GCA_028658325.1 Potorous gilbertii
AACTTGCACCGCCAACTTTCACAAAAGTTATTGAAATATTACATTAAAAGCTTTGTAAGTAATTGAGTGCTATTCCAACTTAAGGTGTTACTATTAAGTAAGTTTTTCCGACACACCCCAGGGACAAGGAGGTTTGTGGGTTCCTTCCGCAGGTCTATAGTTTCTCTCTACTGTGTAAATAAAGAGGGGCGGGGGAAGTGCTGCAAGAACACTTTCTCCAAGGTTATCAATGATCTTTCTCAGTCTCAGCGCTTCTTGACCTATGTGCTGTCTTTTACACCATTTACCCTCCCTCTCCTCCCAAATACTCTTTACCCTCCGGATTTTCGTCCTCAGTCTCTTGCCTGACTGCTCCCATCTCCTTTGATTCATTTGGCAGATCACACCTCACTCCAACTCTGATTGCTCCTCTAGTCTGTCCTAGGCTTCCCACAGACTCTCTACAGTATCTCACTTGGTAACCTCATTAGTTCCCAAGGTTTCATGATCATCTTTATTCTGATGATTCCCAAGTCTCTATGTCCTGTCCTAATCTTGCCCTTGACATTTGAAACTGTATGAGTAATTGTCTATTGGACATTTCAGCAGCTGTCCCAGAGATGTTTTGAACTCAAAATGTCCAAAACAGAACTCGTCTTTCCTCCCCAAACCCATTCTTCTTCCACCGTTCCCTATGTATCTGTTAAAGGCAGACCATTTTTTCCACTCTCCCAGGATCATAATCTCAGCACTATCCTCATTCTCCCTCATTCCATATATCCAATCACTTACCAAGTCTTGAAGGTTCTGTCTCCACAACAGCTCTCCCATTCACCTTCAATCTATTCACATAGCTATCAACTTACTTCAGGCTCTTATCATTTCTCAACTAGATTATTTCAAGCCTAATTCCTGCCTCATCTCTCAGTCTTCTTTCCATATTGCTGCCAAAGTTATTTTTTTAAGGCACAGATTGTACCATGTCATTCCCTCCACTCCATAAACTCCAGTGACTTTCTCTTGCTTCTAGAATCAAATCTAAAAATCTGTCCAGATTTTAAAACCCTTCACAACTTGTCCTCAACCTATCTTTCCAACCTATCTCCCACACCAGGCAATCTAGCCACTGTCCTCTTTATTCGTCACAGGAGACTCTCCTATCTCTTTGCCTTTCCAATAGGCCATTCCTCCATGAAGGAATGTACTCTCTTCTCACTTCCAATCTCATGGAATCTCTCTCTTTAAAAGACTACTCAAAGATTACCTTTTTTTAACCTAAACTTTTTTCATTAAATATTTTCAATTAACAAAAATAAATTTTTCTCTTCCTCCACCCCCGCTATTGTTGAAAAACAATCTTTCTAGTAAATATGCAAAACAAATTCCCCCATTGACCATGTCCAAAAATTATGTCTTATTCTCATCTCTCAGTCCTTCACTTCTCTCTCAGAAGATGTGTATGCTTTTATTCCAGTTGGCTAGTTTCTTGAGGGGACCCATCGGAGAAGTGTGTCCCAGGCATCATCACTAGCCATTGTTTGCTTGCAAGAAGAGAAGAGGGCCAAGAATGTAGAGGGAGAAAATGCCTGCATATGTCTGAATCAGGGCTTTGGTGGTTGGGTACATAATAAAATGGAAGAGAAAAAAACTAGGACAGTATACTCAGCCCTCTTCTGGAATCTTGGAATATTGGCTGTTTCTGCATCTATACTAGATGAACCTTGAGGTCCCTGCAGGGTTCTGCCATCCAATCAAGAAAAGGGGTCTTCTTCAGATGGTCCAGGAGTCCACACCCTGACAGCTGTGGGAATAATCAGACCTGGTAGGGGCCCATAGAGAAAACTCCTCACATCAGTCTTTGAATCTGAGTTTCTAGTCAGCATAACATAGTTCCTTGGTTCAGATTCTCTAAATAGAGACGATCCAGTTTCCCAACCACACAGGGCTAGGTTCAAACAATGCAGTAAAGTTTTTCTCACAATTCCCAAAACTGCATAATTACATTATCAGCTACAGATCAAACTACTTAGAGGTTTTACTATGGACTAGTGCTGAGAAGGGAGATTTACATGTCACCAAGGTAACCAAGAAAACAAATATAACTAAAATCAAATCTCCTCATATGCTAGTGACCCATTCTCAATACCCATTTAACCAGCACATTTTGAGTCCCAGATGTCTCATGGTCCTTGGATGTCTTTTCTTGGGCAATATTATCAGGACAGCTCTAAAAGGATCTCTGCTTTTCTAGTTCTTAGATAAATCTGAAACTTCAGAGAATTTCAGTCCGCACACCATTTGTTGTTTCCATCCTTACCTGACTCTTATAGCTGATATAAGAATCTTTAAAAAATTTATGAGAAACCAACTTTAAAATGAATTCTTCCATCTTTTAAAATTATCAGACAGATACTTTAATAATGGGAAAGTAATTTGGAGGTGAAGCAAAGATGGCAGAGTAAAGGCAAGCACTCACCTAAGCTCTTCCCCGAAATCCTCCAAATATCTTTAAAAATTGAGTCTAAACAAATTCTACAGCAGTAGAACTGAAAAAAAGACCAGATAAAACAAATTTCCAGACCAAGACAACTTGGAAGATTGGCAGGAAAGGTCTGTCGCATCCAGGGTGAGAAAGCACCACAGTCTAGCACGGGCCATATTAGCACAAACCCAGCTCCAGCAAACCCAGAGCAGGTCTCAGGGCAACTGAGTGACTGGCAATAGTGGTGGTTTCCAGAACTCTCAGCCCACACATGTTGAAGACAACTCAGAAGTTAAGAGGCAAGGTCTGTCACACCTGGATGAGAGTGGAGCACAGTCCAGCACAGGTCATGCCAGCATAGCCCTGGCCCCAGCAAACTAGCAGCAGACCTTGGGAGTGACTGAATCAGCAGTGGCAGCAGCTGCTCCCAGCCCCACAGATGGTAAGGGGATTGAACAATTGGTCAGACGGAGATTACAGGGGTCTTTTTACTAGAACTGAGGCAGGATTCTGTTGCTTTGCCCATACTTGGATCAAGGTCACAGTCCTGGGTAGTTGTCCCAGGATGAGGAGGAGCATTGACACAGCAGAACTTGCAGCCACAGTGGAGGGGACCCTCCTCACAGTCCTAGGACAGAAAAGAGTTCTGGTGGTCACTCACAGACCACAGCACAGGCCAGGAGAGTAGTAAACAACTCTTCTTACATCATAACACCTTGGAAGAACTGAAAACTTACATGTGCTTAGAAGTATCTCTGAAAACAGCAGCACAAAACTCCTGAAGCTAGGGACAATACACCCTCCACAATGGAAGAAGAGCCCTACTTAATGAAGAATTAAAAAGTCAAGTAACTGGCATGGAAAATTAGCAAACAGAACAAAAAAATTCAGACTATGGAATCTTGCTTTGGTGACAAAGAAGATCAAAACATACAACCAGAAGAGGACAACAAAGTCAAAGTTCCTACATCCAAAGCTTCCAAGAAAAATATCAATTGATCTCAGGCCATGGAAGAGCTCAAAAAAGATTCTGAAAATCAAGTACAAGATGTAGAGGAAAAGTTGGAAAGAGAAATGAGAATGAAGCAAGAAAATCTTGAAAAATGAGTCAATAGCTTGGTAACAAAGACACACACACACACACACACACACACACACACACACACACACACTCCTGAAAAAAATAACACCTTAAAAAACAAATTAGATCTAATGATAAAAGAGGTCCAAAAAAACCAATGAGGAGAAGAATGCCTTAAAAAGCAGAATTGGCCAAATAGAAAAGGAGGTCCAAAAGCGCACTGAAGAAAATAGTTCTTTAAAAGTTAGAATGGAGCAAATGGAAGCTAATGTCTCTATGAGAAACCAAGAAACAATAAAACAAATCCAAAAAAATTAAAAAAAATACAAGACAATGTGAAATATCTCCTTGGAAAAACAACTCACCTGGAAAATAAATCTAGGAGAGATGGCTTAAAAATTATTGGACTACCTCAAAGCCATGATCCAAAGAGTCTAGACATCATCTATCAAGAAATTATCAAAGAATATTGTCTTAACATTCAAGAATCATAGGATAAAATAGAAATTGAAAGAATCCACAAATAACCTGCTGAAAGAGATCCTAAAATGAAACTGCCCAGAATATTATAGCCAAATTCCAGAGTTCCCAGGTCAAGAAAAAAATATTCCAAGCAGCCAGAAAAACAATTCAAGTATGGTGGAGCTGCAGTCAGGATAACACAAGATTTAGCAGCTTCTACATTAAAGGACTGAAGGGCTTGAAATATGATATTTCAGAGGGCAAAGAAACTTGGATTACAACCAAGAATCTTCTATCCAGCAAAACTGAGTAGAATCCTTCAGAGAAAAAAAAATGGACAGTCAATAAGATAGAGGACTTTCAAGCATTTTTGATGAAAAAATTGGAGATGAATAGAAAATATGACTTTCAAACATAAGACTCAACAGAGGCATAAAAAGGTAAACAGGAAAGGAAAATCATAAGGGATTTAATAAGGTTAACTGTTTACATTCCTACATCAGAAGATGATTTTTGTAACTCAAAGACCTTTCTCATTATTAAGGAGGGAGGAAGGGAGAGACTTTGGAACTCAAAGTTTTAAAAACAAATACTCAAAATTGTTTTTACATTGTTATTGGGGAGAAAATAAAAATAAAATACTTATTAAAAAGAAAATAATTTAACTTTCTTTGCCATTAGTCATGCAATTTATGTGTGATATCCAATTTTAAAAACTTATTACCAAAACATGCTCAAAGTCTGAATTTCCATGATAAATTTTGGAAGCCAAACATATATAACTATATGTAATTCTTAGAAAAAAAGTCTAATCCTGTTGCTTTTCTCAAATTTTACTACTCCATTTAACTAGAAAACTTTTTACATTACATCTTTCTATCTTATTTAATCATTTCCCCCTAAGGAAGACATCATTCCTATATTATAATTTGACCACAAATATAGTTTAAGATGAAAAATGTTCATACTTGCATCTCATCATAGTAACTCAGAGATGTTTCAGTATTAATCTATTATTTAATAGATTTAGTATTGTACTTACAAAACTTTTTTTTAAAAGTTTTTAACATTTTTAATTTAAAGTTTTGAGTTCCAAATTTTATCCCTCCATCCTTCCCTCCCCTCCCCACTCCCTGAGATTGTAAGCAATAAGATATAGGTTATCCATTTGCAGTTATGTAAAACACTTCCATATTAGTCATTTTGCACAAGAAGACTTGAATAAGAAAAAAAAATGAAAGAAAATAAAAAACAGAATGCTTTCATCTATACTCAATCAATGTCAGTTCTTTCTCTGGAGGTGGACCCTATGCTTCATCTCTAGTTCTTTGGAATTGTCTCAGATAATTATATTGGTGAAAATAGTTAAGTCATTCACAGTTCTTCATTGAACAATATTGCTGTAACTATGTACAATGTTCTTCTGGTTCTGTTCACTTCACTATGCATCAGTTCATGTAAGTCCAGGTTTTCTGAAATCATCGTGCTTGTCATCTCTCACAGCACAATAGTAGTCCATTACAATCATATACCATAGCTTGTTTAGCCATTCCCCAATTGATGGGTATCCTTTTGATCTCCAGTTCTTAGCCACCACAAAAAGAGCTGCTATAAATATTTTTGTACATATAAGTCTTTCCCCTTTTGTGGGAGGTCTTTGGGATACAGGCCTAGCAGTGGTATTATTAAATCAAAGGTATGCACAGTTTTATAACCCTTTGGGTATAGTTTCAAATTTTTCTCCAGAATGGTTGAATCAGTTTACAACTCCACTAACAGTGCATTAGTATTCCAGTCTTCTCACATCCCCTCCAGCATCCAACATTTTCCCTTTTTTGTCACATTATCCACTCTGATAGGGGTTATGTGGTACCTCAGAGTGGTACCTCCAGCATCCAACATTTTCCCTTTTTTGTCACATTATCCACTCTGATAGGGGTTATGTGGTACCTCAGAATTGTTTTAATTTGCAGTCATCTAATCAATAGTGATTTAAAGCATTTTTTCATAGGTAGCTTTGATTTCTTTGTCTGAAAATCGCCTGTTCATATCCTTTGACTATTTATCAATTGGAGAATGACTTGTATTTTTAGAAATCTGAGGCAGTTCTCTACATATTTGAGAAATGAGGTCTTTATCAGATATACTTGTTGCAAATTTTTCCCCATTTTTTTGCTTTCCTTATAATTTTTTTTGCTTTGGCTTTGTTTGTGCAAAACCTTTTTAATTTTATGTAATCAAAATTATCTATTTTACATGTTAATGTTTTCTATATCTTCTTTGGTCCTAAGTTCTTCCCTTATCCATGAATCTGACTGACACTGAGATTATTTCCAAATGAGCTGCCTTCCTTCATTGCCCTACAACAATGAACCTATTAATCTTGTCATTTACTTTAGAAATATTCATAAAATCTAATCCTTATTTTTTCTTAAAACAAATTCGACACAGTGGTACCCTAAAACTTGCTAAGATATTTCAGAAAGGAGTGAGTTTCTGCCCAATGCCCCTTCAATCTTAAAATGATTCCTTTCAAACTCCTTACTCTTCTAAAATGTTTTTAGTAATTCCACAAACTTTGATTATCTAACTTTATTTCTATAGTTCCAATATAGCCAAAACTGAAATGACAGGGGAAAAAAGTATCTTGCGGATTTTTTCTTTTTCTCTTTTGTTAGAATCTAATCTCCCTTGGAAAGCCTGAAGTGGGAGTTAGTACTGCTTACTGGGACAATTGCTTCAACTCTGAAAGTTTATTAATCTTTCCCAATGTTCTAAACTCTCTTGCTACAGCCCTTTGAAGTTTTTCTGGCTGGCTGCACTTTAAATCTTTCAAGGTAACAGAATCTAGCTCACAACACAAATACCACACAGACATTATACTTTTCCAAAAACATAAACACAATCAAAATGACAAGACAGATACAAACAGACACAGATAATTTTAACAAAGCATACAGTTACAATCCATACAAAGGCAGACAGTTACGGAAGCATGCAGTTTCAACTTTATAAAGGGTGGTTTAAAAACAGTAGAGGCACACAGAAGGACAAAAAGTATGCAGTTACAATGTGTGCAGTTAAACAAAGGATATCCTTACCCAAATGATCCAAGATGAACTGGGTCACCAGAGGGGACCTAGAGTTTTCCTGACAAAGAATGGTGAGCTCCACCAAGGTGGGAGCTCAGAGGATTGGAGCAATGACAATGCAGAGGATTCACAAGATGAGGGAGAGGTCAGACTCTGGAGAAGTAAATCTCTAGTGGCACCTAGTCCATTCCCACTGGTACCAGAAAGTCCAATGGCCTGGTTCCATGTCTAATCCTACTTCTGATATCAATTAATATTAACTGGATGAAACTGGCCTCTAACCTATGGGTAGAGCAGGCTAGAGACAGGAAAGTTAGGAATCAAATAAAAGTTTAATTTCAAAGTGAGGGAAACAGCTTGCAAGCAAGGAGGGAATAAGATACATGTCCCTAATTGGGGGGGAAGGCACTTTAGTATGGTCAAATCTCAATACTTATACCTATGGCTATACAGTGAGCTGTAGCCGTGACGATGATGGGTAATAGCAATAATGAGACAAGTTTCATTCACAGCAAGACTTTGTGTTGGGAACATGGGTACTTGTCTGATGCTTTTTCGGACAGTGCTTGTCCAAGCTCAGAGAACACCTGGTGCTAGTAAAAGCAATACAATAATTACGTGATTTTGCCAAAGGGTGAGATTATCCAGAGAGTGAGTGCAAAGGATTGTTGTTACGTGAAGCACACAGCTTCACATAAGGCACAGCTTACTTGCTGGATCTTAGCTCTGGAAAATAGAGTGTCTCCTAATATCTTAACATTGTTCAGTCATTTTCAGTTGTGTATGATTCTTCCTTACCCCATTTGCGGTTTTCTTGACAAAGATACTGGAGTGGTTTATCACTTTCTCCAGCTCATTTTATAGATGAGGAAACTGAGGCAGACAAGGTGAAGTGACTTGCCCAGAGTCACACGAGTGCCTGAGGACATGTAGAAGGGATTCATTCATTGTATGTATGTCCCCAGAAATGGCACATTGTCGATGCTTAGTAAATAAATGCTTGTTGATTGACTGAAAGGCACTAAGTTGAATATACTTTCTTGATGCTCTGATTTGGTCAAAGAACTGGAGATACAGCTCCACGAAGCAAAAAGAGCTATATGCATCTATCCCATAAGAACTGATAAGATTACCCAAGAAAAAAAGTTGAGACAACATGGCTTGGGGAACACACATTTAGAGGGTGGTTGGAAAACAATGAATAAGTGACAGAGACTGAGAAGAAGCAGTAAGAAAGGTAGGAAAACAGTAATAGAGCAGTTCCATGGAAACCAAGGGATGCAGAAAGAAAGGATTGGTTAACAGTTATATAAAGGTCAAGGAGGAAGAGACAAGTTGGTATTACAATTTTAACCACTTTACTGGAAATTGAAAGTTCATGGGATAGTAGTAGTGAAATAAGTCAGGAAGACCTTCCAAAAATCTGTGAAGATCTTCAGATGCCAACTTAATGAGCTCACATGCACTTTGTAGGCAATGGGGAGCCATTGAATGTGTTTAGCAGGGAAGCAACATGATAAAAATGGTGTTTTAGAAACATAATCTCTACCTCATCATAATATGTTTACCTTATCAGTAAAAGAGGGAATCAGACTATATGGTCTCTAAGGTTCCTTCTACCTCTAAATCCATGGTCTTGAGGAAAAATAATTTGACAACCCACATGGTCTAGATATGAAGGTGGAAAGAGCTTTGAAGCAAGGAAATGCCTCAGAACTGATTTCTTCTTGACGATGAAGCTTTCTCTGATATCTCCCTCCAGCATTCTCATAGCATTTTTGTACTTATTTCTTATATTTGATTTCTGTATTCTGTTTATTTATATATGTTTCATCTTCCCAACTTAATAGTAGAAATAACCTTATGCATCTTTGTTCCTCTCTTGGCTTTTATAGCAGCACTGCAATTAATAGATGGATGGATAGATGAATGAAAAAGCATTTATTAGGCATTTACTATGAACCAAGTGTCAGGATACAAGTACAAAAGCAAGAACTCAGGGGACTCCTGCCCAGGGAACTTTTTTTTGTGTGCACGTATAAAATATGTGTTTATTAACTTTCAAACTTCCCCTACACAGGTCCATAAAAAATTCTCTATTTTCATTACACGTGGGTCTAACTTCTTTATACGTAGTTACAATGGCATATATATTTATACTTTGAGCTTATATTTTAATAGGAAGAAAGAGCCTGTAAGCTTATGTATGTTTGCATCTGGGAGGCTAATGGCACAACCAAGAAGTCCCTTTTGTCTCAGAAGCTAGATGGATAACAAAATCTGGTTTTCCAGAGGGTACAATGGCAGAGGAAATAATTTCTGGATAAATATGTTTCTGGATAAATATTAATCATTCTTTGTTGAGCTGAAATTGCTAGGATTTTAGATTAACAAGGTACCGTGATATAGACATATGGTAAGCTGGATTTGGACAAGGTCTGTAGATGAGCAAAGAGAGAGTGAAATATCAAAAATTACCCCAAGATGTAATGCCTTGGTGGGAACCATTGACAGATTGAGAAGAATGGTAGGTTTTGGGGGAAAAATGAGATTGGGTTTTAGACTTGCTGATTTTGACATAACGAGAAGAGGATGAGAACTTGAAGAAACCTTAGCATCATTTGGTCTAATCTCACTGTCTAGCAAGAAAGGAAATCAAAGCCCAAAGAAGAATTAATTAAATGATTTATCTAGGGTCTCACAAGCTAGTGTACCCTTTACAAGTTAGAATTGCCCTATATAGTGTATACCATAGCTACCACTGAAAAAGAAGGAAACTTGGAAGATATATGGAAATACAGACTTGGAGCTTTG
Organism: Potorous gilbertii; assembly: GCA_028658325.1. Taxonomy (NCBI): domain Eukaryota; kingdom Metazoa; phylum Chordata; class Mammalia; order Diprotodontia; family Potoroidae; genus Potorous; species Potorous gilbertii. Next base: position 333,541,959 of record CM053771.1, read on the forward strand.
AAGAGAGACATTGAGGTTAGAGATATATATCTGGAGATCATTCTTATAAAGCTGAAGTTGTAGAAGTGTGTATAATCTCAGAGAAAGTGTAGAGAAGAAAGAGTAAGAACCAAAGGCTTCCCACTGGAAGATTTGGTGTCTGGTCACACCAAAATTGATGCTCCTACATCAATCACCCCACTTCTCATAGAACCTCCGGCCTAGATTTGGTCTAGTAAAGAAAGAGGTAAGCCTGATGATCCTAAACACCTACAGAATTTCCAGGAGCCTGTGATTTGTACTTGGGGATCTAGTGTTTGATGTAAAACTAATGAAGATTACTACTTGCTATGACACTTTGAGAGTTGCCTGTGTTCACATGGGAAGTATGTGGCCCAGGCAAAACTTGAACCCAGGAATCCTTGACTCAAAGGCTACCTATGTACTCACTACCCCCATTACTGCCTTGCTGCAACAAAATTCACCTCTGTTTCTTTTGGAATGTCACATACAGCACCTTCTAAGGAGGAGATAAGAAGGAAGGGGGTTCTCTTGAAGATCTCTGCCAAAGCAATTTTAACTGTGTCTCAAACTAATAAAGCCCTATACAATATACATCTATTTAGAGCTTATATGTATATATATATATAGATACAGATATATATAGATATATATTGATATATACTGATATATGGTAGAACCAGCATGGTGTAAGGAAAAGGAATTATTTGTCTTCCCCAGTGGATAGACCACAAATAAATGGTTGTGGGAAGAATGAGCACAGCAGATCCAAATTCTAGTCTTGGCTCTGTCATTTACTTGGAGTATAAAATAGATGTTTGGTAGATTGAACACTATATAAAATAGAATGTATTTCATGAATATTAATTATAAACATAAACATCCACAGGTACTTATTAGGGGCATATTCTAGGCACTGTGCTAAGAACTACAAATTCAGATTTAAGATATAGTTACCCCTTTTATGCTGCAATTTTTCCCACTGAGCTTTCAATATATCTTGGGTTGTCATAAGAAATTAGATGGGGATTGGCGGGGCGTTTTGAAGAAGTTGTAGACAACACGGGAAAGCTAGCAGATGACCTAGAAGCTTAGTATATGTACTAAATATATGTATTGTATAATATTGACATAGTTTATCTTATAATAGCATAATAATTCAGAGTTCTTCTCTGGTATAAAGGGAGGCCTAAAAAACTTTACATGGATTTTCCAGACCAAGAAGGTGCTACAGTGGAAGGGATAACTAGTTCCTACTCTCCAGAAGTGTACATTCCAATGGGTGACAACATATATAGATCTAGATATGTATGTGTATATGTGTGTGTATTTATTTCTCTCTTTTATACAACAGTCAACATTCACTGATGGCTTAAAAATAAAATCTCATCTACAAATTACTGAACCAAGAGGACTATATCTGTAGTTTTATATTCACTTGTTTAAATTTGGTATTTTTTAAAAAAACAAAAACCTTAGCCTCTAGATGGCACTGATGCATGCTTTTTCCTTTCAGAGGTCATTATTTACCACAATGCAATCTATGTCAGGCTTTTGAAAAAATGTTAAGTCTACGGACCTTAGGGATAGGGCAGTACCCAAAATATTTCTTGCCCTAAATCTCAACAGATAAACACTATTATTTTCTAAATGAGAGACACTTTCATTTGTATTGCTGATAAACTTTTATTTTCTTTTAAACTAACCTATGATTTCATCTGTATAGGGAAATTGTGGTGAGGCACTTTCTTTACCAAAGTAGGTCAGTATCTTCCTGGTAATTTATTTCCTCAGATAGCTGCATAGGGCACTGAAAGGTTAAGTGATTTGCCCAGGTTACCATATCCTATATGTGACAGGAGAAATGTGAACTTAGTTCTTCCTTACACCAAGGCCAGCTATGAAACGAGGGTGATAAAACATCATAAATTGAAATTGGTATCATTTGAGCAGTTTTTGTGTTAAATTCAAAGCTTAGCACTGAGCTTTTTAGTGATGCATCCAAAGTTGTATCCCTGAAATGATCATGTAGATATGATTGCAGTTTGATCTGATATGGAAATATGAACAGAAATGTTTTACTTTATAAAATAATCTTTTCTTTTGTGGAAAGATTTGTCATGGGAATTAATTTGTTCATTTAAACAATGAATTTACCTGGTATGTTTTAAATGATTCTGTTTGCAAAAATTCATTTTGTAATATTTGTGCACACCTTTCTAGGACCACATGTACTGGGTAAAGAATGTAAGAAAGTGTAGGTGCTAGATACACATTTCCTAAACTTTCTTCATTGTAACTATAAGAAAATTTAAATGCTAGTAACATTTGTCTCTCTAAAATATTAAATGTCATACTTGATTCAAGTAACAATCTGAGAATGTTGATAAAAATTTAATTACAGAAGCAAAGATTCTCAGAGCTGGAATACACTTTGGAAGCCACTGAGTCCAATCTCTATCCAACCAAATATTTCCTGTACAAATGTACTCAATAGCTAGTCATTCAGCTTCTGTTTAAATACTTACCATTTTAAGAATTTTAATAGTATTTTGTTTTTCTAATTACATGTAAAGACAATTGTCAACATCCATTTCTTGAAAGATTTTGAGTTCTAAATTTTTCTCCTTCTCTCCCTTTTCTACCCTTTCCCCAAGACAGCAAGTAATCCCCAAGATAGCAAGGCTATACACATGTAATCATGTATTTCCACATTAGTCAACTTGTAAAAGAAGAAAAAGAAAAGGTAAAAAACATGAAAAATTTAAAAAGTTTGCCTCTATTTAAAGGAAAGAAGAAACAACGTCAACAGCAACAAAAAGAGAGCAAATAGTCTGCTTTGATCAGCATGCAGACTCGATAGTTCTTTCTCTGTATGTGGATAGCATTTTCTATCAGGAGTCTTTTGGAGTTGTGTTAGATCATTGCATTGCTGAGAAGAGATAAGTCTATCAAAGTTAGTCATCAAACAATGTTGCTATTATTGTGTACAGTGTTCTCCTGGTTCTGCTCACTTCATTCAGCATCAGTTCATGTAAATCTTTCCAGGTTTTTCTTAAGTCTGCTCATCATTTCTCATGGAACAATGGTATTCCATTACATTCAGAACAACTTGTTCAGCCATTCCCCAATCGATGGGCATCCCTTCAATTTCCAGTTCTTGGCCACCACAAAAAGAACTGCAGGGAGCTCTTAGAGGCCATCTAATCCAAACTCCTTATTTTATGGATGAGGAAATTGAAGCCTGGAGAGATTAATCAACTTGCCCAAGGTCACAGAGGTTACTCAAGTCCTCTGGAACTTTTGCAGGGCACCACATGCTTTACAACGCAGGCTAAGCCCATGTTAACATTTTGGACAACATACTGTTGACTTAGTATAAAGTTGTGTTCCACTAACCTCTTTCCCATATTTATTTCTGGATAGTTTATGTAGCAATATTTCACTCATCTTGAACTCATGAAGTTGGTTTTATTGAACTTTAGTGTAAGAATTTATATTTATTCCTATTAATTTCATTGTAGATTCAGTCCAGCACTCTAGCCTACCGAGATCATAGCAGTATGACCCTGGGTGAATCACTTAATCTCTTGTCTGCCTACTTCCTCATCTGTAAAATGGGGATATCATTTAGCTCCTAGAGTTGTTGTGAGGATAAAATAAGAAATCTGTAAAGCACTTCACAAACTTTAAAGCATTATAAAAATAACAGGTACATTACTTTAACCTTGTCACCCCATGTGTTATTCATCCCAGTCATCTGAAAATGTCATAAACCTCTACTTTGCTATAAAAATTCCTGCTTTTTTCAATCACCTTTCCTTCCCTTTCATCCATATTTATCGAAGGTACATTGCATGACCCCAAGTGTTCTGTGCCCAAATCAATTTTAGAAAACACTGCACTAAAAATATAGCTAGTAATTTCTCATGAAGAGAAGTGGTTCCATATACACTAAACAGCTTTTAAGAAATGGGAATTAATACATTACACTTTGCTTTCAATTCTGAAGGCATTAGATATTGTTTTCAATTCTGAAGGCTGGATGCCAAGAGATCCCCAATTACTATTCATTCAAAAAACAATTATGAAACTTCTTTTCAAGTTTTTTCAAACCACTTTTTTCAAGACACTGGTCTAGTATTCAATGCTGACATTTTGATAGTACACTTTCTTTCATCTCAAGAAAACAAGGGGAGAGCTAACAACTCTACGATTATGCTGAGAAAGAAGAAATTCTGAGGAAAGAAATAACAGCCACAAATGAGCATAAGCATGCTTCTAACACGAAGGAAAAAGTTGATGAGCTCACACAGAGGTGATGGATTATAACTGAGTACAGCGCAGTTAAACCAGACGGCTAGGAGACATTAAATGGCTATAATCAGTGGAGGACTGAAACGCTGCAAGAGGAAATGGAGTTTACAACATTGCTCTTGGTTTCTCACAGGGATTGTAAATATTGTTAAGTTAGATTTCTAAATCAATCTAGTAAGAGAAGGTAGAAACATTTCTAAATTTTACTTCTAAAACTGTGGCACTGTAACTTTTAAAAAATACATTTCTGAAAATATTTACTAGCTCCATTACTCAGTTTCCCACCTATAAAAAAGCTGGATTAGATTATTTCTGAGGTCTTTTCTAGTTCTGACATTTTGTAATTCTATGATTCTAAATACTTAGATAAAGGTCACTTAATCCAGGTTGTTTCTATCAAGAAATAGCAATTCAGATTTTTAAAAAAGGTATATATATGTTTAGAAATCAAAAAAACACAATCCTACAAACTGCTTCAAGATTAATTCAAAGAAAGACTCATTTTAGCCATTTGGCCTGTCAGATTCTTCATTCCAAGAGTAATAATCAAAATCAAATTTAAAGAAACCATTTCAACCCTCTGCTAAAGGGAACTTTACAGATGTTCTTGCTTGTGGACAAATGTTCTTGGAGACCAAAAAGACTTTGCACCATTCTTTGGGTAGCAAAGGGATCATTAGCTAGTGTACCAGAAGGTCAAACCAATAAATGAAGCTTACAAGTTGGTACATTTATAAAATCCCAATTAAAAGGAAAGCCAGAGTGAGACAACAGGTTATGAAGCTAAAAATCAATCCTACTGCCTCAGTAGGCTGAATACTTAAAGCTGGTCAACCAATAAGGATTGACAGTAGTTGTCCATAAATGTTTTCTTTTTCATAGAAGGTAAGGGAGCCAATCTATGTTGCTTGAAAGGGTTCTCTCAAGATATTTGGAAAAATTATCTTATGTCACTAGAATGGTCCTTATTTGGCCAGTCACTCAATCTCATTCAAGTGAGAGAATATCAATAATTATCTTACATCATGGAGAATTTTAAAGGTAGGGTCCTCACCCAACAAATGCATCTAGTCTTCGAATATATATGATAAAAAAAAACAACTACATGTAATAATCACAAAGAACAGTATCTCTTGTTATACAACTCCAAAATGAGACCAAGGGGTAATGTGGTACAGGCGAAGAAGAAGTACAGACTGAGTTGGGATCTGGGTTCTAATTTCAATTTCATGTGATCTTGCTGGACAAGTCACTTCCTTTCCTCGGGCAGAGGGATGGGTTGGATGATCTTTAAGGTTCCTTTCAGCTCTAATACTCTGTAATTCTAAGACACATACGTTGTTCTTTGTTTTTGAAGAGGACCCATGACATAACATGGGGATATCTTGACTTGTGGTTAGATTTAAGTTAGGCAGAGCTGCACAGTCATCTGCCTCACTCCTTCCAGAGTCAGCAAAGTCCAGGGGCAGGACCAAGCTCAAAACTGGCAATGGCCCAGCATGCAGTGGATGACCATGGCATCTTCAATGTCTGACCAAGTGCTTCACAGTGCCTATTTCAAGGCACTTTCATGGATGGTGGTACAATTGTTCTCATCTGCCCATTCTGCTAGGGGAAGTCTTTACATGGTTGAGGTAGACATCTCCCTCATTTACCTATGGATCTGAGGTCTGTCAGTTACCCTTAACCTGATGTGGTCCATCTGCCAGTAGTTTTACCATGGTATAGCCACACTGCACATGCTACAGCTTCTTGGAGACACAGGTGAGAGTTGGGTGAAGACGGACACCAAAGGTGGATAAGTAGCCCTGAAAAAGGCTCACCCCAGAGGTGCTAGTCCTCCTGGAACACCCCATTTTTTTGAAATTACAAGCAAATATGTTATAGGTTTACTAAAAATTAAAGCAGGAGTGAAAGTAACTGAATTTCCAGATGAGGTTTGCCTATTGACTTAATAGGGGGCATGTTTTTAACATAATTGGTTTATTTCATAAAGCAAGTCTATGAAACATACAACCTGTGACCCAACTTTATTGATTATTCCCATACTCCTTTACCTATGAAGACCTCTAGTAAAATGTGCTGCAGGGTTTTTTTCCTTCCATTTTTGTTTTAAGAAATAACTGCAAAATTATAGATGGTATAAAGATCAAGTCAAATATGAGCAGGAGTCTGTCATAAGGTTCACAAAAAATAAATACAAACACATTGCATGGCAACCACATTTTATTTTGTCTGACTAAAGCAAGCTATTGATTAACAGCAAACAAAAGTAGGTATGCATGTTCTAGTGGTTGGCATTATGGCATAATAAGCGTTTTCTATTTGTAACATTTGATGAAATTTTTTTTGGTCAGTGTATTTTCTCTACTTGTGATGGCTCTCATGTAAAAAAAAAATATAAGATAAATGTGATTGAGAGAAGGGTAAAATGAATTCAAAGCAACCTTCAGGGAAATAGATAGTCTAAGACTACATTTAAAAATTCTATGTTGAATGTATAGCAGCAAAATGAGAATTTAAAGTGCCTTAAGTCTGTTTCAAAAATAAGCAATTAAAAATATGAAATATTTCAGTTTATGGTCCAATTAGGATACTTCAGACAATATCATGAATCTATTGCTTACAAAAGGAAAAAATAAAGTACTAATACCGTGTACTTAATATATATTATTTACATACTTTCATATGCACAATTCCATATAGTCTATAATAGTCTCTGAGGGGAAACATTAGCAAAATATTTATCCAGTTATACAATAGATAGTATTATTTCTTTAAGAAAACCTAAAACGTACATAAATATAATGCAGAAAATAAAGCCTACAAGACTAACTTTTTGAGGTATTCACTTGATTGCAAATGTCTTAACTCTGCTCCATGCCTGCCATGAGTGACAATGCCAGAGACTCCACTGCAGAATAAAAAAAATAAGTGAAGAAATGTTTAGATCAATCTTCAATAACTTTAATAACAACCTTAGAAATAGAATTTTTATGTTTATCTGATCAACATTTAAGTACATAACTAAAATTGTACCCAAGTAAATTAGACAAGTTTTGTTTTTTTCTTTTTAAATTCATAACCTGCATTTCTAGATAAATACAACCTGAGGACTTCTGTTGGTTAGAACTTTTAGGGCCACTGTCTCAATTGCAGAGATAAGAAAACAGAAGCCAGAAATGTCTAGTGACTTTGCTAAAATATAATCCTAGTCTTATAAGCCTCTCCAAAGTCTACTGTTTGAGTTTTGTTTTGTTTTTGGACATCACCATATAGTAATCCAGCTACATCTTGTATCATAAATACTTAAGAGATGAATTGTTGATATAAAGTTGCTATAACCATACTGGTGTATATTCTACTTGTATATCTTGTATACTATATATAGTTGTAATCTACTATACTAAACAGTAAACACCCAACAAAAAAATGCCAATGAGAGATCAAAACTAACACAAATCTGGCAATAACTGCTACTGAGATATTATACATATTAAAAGACTACATTTTCAATAGATTTCTGTAGCAAACAGATTCAACCTACCAAATTTTCTAAACAATGTGTGGCAAAAAGTTGACTACTTATGTTCACTGTTTCCACTCACTCTGACTCATCAAGTAGCTTCTTCTCAAAATTATTTATTTCACATACCCTCTTCTGAATCTGGTAGACCCGAATTTCATTGCACTAACTGGCAGTCCAAGAGTTAACTTAGCAAAATAAAAATAACATTCAATATTTTTTTAAAAGGAGTAGCAAAAACCTACCAATGGTATAGTAAATGTAAATGAAATTCATATCAGTTTCTGATTTATATCAAAATAAAAAATAAAGCAACTAAAGGCTAATGGTGTGGCAAATTTTGTCCTATCTGTCCATTAACTAGGGGTACAATGCAATAATATCATCATTCTTAGTTTTTAAAATCTAATATTTATTTTATTATATGACTAATAAGAAAATTCAATATAGAACTGCTAAGAGGTTTTACCACTGCTTAAAATGCTAAGGAACACTACCTACTACTTTTCAGTGAGATTAAAGACACAATATAGTGACTCAGTCTTATTCCTTACCACAAAAATTACCATTAATATAATCTACAAGGGAAAAGGAAGAGAGATAATTCGGGTCAATCTTACGACATGTCATCAGGTAACAGCTTCCATCATCTACTGTTATATTCATGGAGTGCTAATTTGTTTTTAGGGGGAATGTGCTAATGACATAACAGATGGTGCTTACATTTTCCTTTGTGGAGGGAATACATATGTCTATAATGTATTCAATGATTTCATGTGCAACTTGTAAACTTTACAAGGCTATTCTAAGAGACATCTGCTTTTCCTATGTCATAAAGTCATCATGAAGATAGTACTTTTAGAAACTATAAAAAGTACTATGCCTAGACATATATGTGGGTTATCATTCCTATTTCCTAAGACCAGTCAATAGCCAGTCCTGTTTATCAAAAACTAATAATATTATTAATCAAATCATTAAATAAATCTTAAGATAAAGATTTTTAAAACACTTCAATTTGTGTAGCATCCATCATAGCTCAAAAGATGTTTAACAGATTATATATACTCACAATGTGGAAAGGATCCTCTACAGACAGCTTTATTCAAAACAGTCACAAGAAACATGTGACAGTTTTTAAAATCTGACTCCATCTTTTCAATTGATTCCATCCTAGGGAAGAAAAATACAACTTGATTAAAAATACAGTGATGAAATCATGCATACAAAGCAAGTCATTAGGTATGTAAATCGTACTTTGGAATTAATTTCAAATTACCTTATTTTAATTATAAAAATCTTAAGCCAAGAAGTACACCAAAGATTAAAACAAATTTTACCACAGTCTCTCAGAATTAAAATGAACCTTTGAGATCATCCAATCTAGCTCATGCCTAAACAAGCCCCTTTTACAACAGCCCTGAAAAGTGAAAATGGTTAAAAAGAGGAAACCCTCCCCTTCCTCTCACATAATGTCATTCCCCTTCAGAAGAGATGTAATTGAAATAAACCTAAATCTGTTTTTCTGAAACTTGTGCCAATTGCTCCTAATTGTTTTCTGGAACCAATGAGAACATTCCAACTCTCTTAAAGCCTTTCAAATACTTGAAGACAGCTATCATGACCCTACTTGCCATATTTTCTTTTCTTCAGGCTAAGCATGGCTCCTGCCCCCAATCTGCTCCTTCAACTGATGTTTCTATAACATAGTGTCCAAGTCTCATCACTGTCCTCACCCACTGACTTCTGAATCTGACCCAGTAATATACTTTCTATGGTGCCCATAACTGAACAGTTTAATTCAGATGTCTGACCAAGGCCTGTGTTAATGCAGTCTTATACCACACAACCTTTTTGGCTGCCTTGTTATACTGTTGCCTCAAACTGAGCTTTTAGTTCACTAAAACTACGTTTTTCACCTAAACATCTGTTTAGTCAGGACTCTTTCATCTCATTCCTTTTGTGAACCCATACATAGCTTACTTACTCTTCTACCAAATGAAGGTTTATCAAAGCTTTGTCTTAAAACAGATTCATAATGATGTAAAAGAGAAGCAGTGTGAGGTAACAGACAAGAAACTAGCCTCCGACCCAGGAGACAAATCCCATCTCTGATACATATTGGCCACAGGACCCTAGGCTAGTTATTAATCTGAGATACCCCAAGGCAACTCTGTACAGCTGTATGTTTCAGAGCAAGTGAAGTAAACAAGTATTTATTAAATGCCTACTATATGCTAGGCACTGTACTAAGCACTGGCGATACAAAAAAGGCAAAAAGTCCCTAGTTCTATAGTCTAATGAAGGAGACAACACAAAAATAATTATGTACAGACAAGATACAGACCTATAATAGACAATCTTGGAGGGAAGGCACTAGCCTTGAGGAGGTCCGGGAAAGTCTTTCTGCAAAGATGGGATTTCAGCTGTTACTTGAGGGAAGTCAGGGAAACCAAGCAGGAGGGAGAGGATTTCAGGAATGGGGAATAAGCAGTAGAAATGCAGGGAGTCAGGAAGTGGAGTATCTGATGGCCAGTATCAGTGCATCTCAGAGTAAGGTATCAGAAGACCGATTAGGTAGGAAAGAGCCAAGACAGGCTTTAAATGTGGAGAAAGGACTGGATGGGGTCAGCAGTAGAGTAGTAGCAGTGTCAGAGGACAGAAGGGGTCACATTGGAGAGATGTCGCAAAAGCAAAACTGACAGGCCTTGGCAACAGATTGGATGTGTGTGTGTGTGTGTGTGTGTGTGTGTGTGTGTGTGAATGTCTCTGTGTGTATGTGTGTCTGTGTCTCTGTGTGTGTGTCTCACAGTGAAAAATCCTGAAGTACTCCTATGGCTGTGAACCTGAGGGACTAACTGGGAGGATCGTGGGGTCCTCTACACTAATACGAAAGATACACAAAGGGCAGTGGGTGAGGGAAGGTTCAGGGGGAGAGATGACAAATGACTTTTGCTGTACTCATATTTCAGATGTCTACTGGACATCCAGTCTGAGATATCTGAAAGGCATCTGAAGAAGTAAGGCTGGAAATCAGCCTCATCAGCACAGAGATGATAACTGAATCCATTGGTGATGGAATCACCAATGAAACAATATAAAGGAAGAAAAGAAGAGGGTCCAGGACAGGGACTTGTCAAGAATAATCAGGCATGACCATAATGAAAAAAAGGCAAAGAAAGCTAAGGAGCATGGTCAGGTGTGCAGAACAATCAGGAGAGATTGGTGTCACAAAACCTAGAAAGAAGAGGCTATAAAGGAGAAGAGCATGATTGACAGTTAATGGCTATGTCAGGAAGGATGAGGGCTGAGAAAAGGCCATTAGATTAGGTAGGGACAGTTAGGTGGCACAGTGGATATAGCACTGGTCCTGGACTCAGGAGCACTTAAATTCAAATCCAGCCTCACATTTACTAGCTGTGTGACCCTGAGCAGGTCACTTAACCCTGATTCCCTCCAAAAAAAAATTCATAGGTAACTTTGGAGAAATCAGTAGTATCAGACGAATCACAAGGTCAGAAGCCAGAATGTATGGTTAAGAAGAGAGTGGAAAGGGAATGAGATTAAAGATTGGAAGCTGATCTCCATTGAGAGAGGAAGTTTCTTCACTGAGAATTCCATATACAAAAGAAATCACAGGTCCACAGAAAATAAAAAGCAAAACCTACTATTTTAATGAAGCACATACAGCAATGCTATTGATTTTCTACCTCTTATCAATATGATCAGATGTTAGTTTAGCTCATAGCTTTATGGAAAAAGGTACATTTTAAGTATTTTGAGACTAGGGTTACAACTCTACTTTGACAGATTCATGTGATTTCACTAAATTATTCAACCATCCTCTGTTTTCAATTTTCCCCTCACAAAACAAAGAAGACAGCTGTAGTCTAACTTACTAAGACATTGAGGTTTATAAGAGATCAGGTTTGTAGTGTACTCTCATCCCCTTAGACTAAAGCACTGAATGTAAGATAGTATTGAAATAAAGACCAAACAGTAGGTGAAAGAGAAAAAAAGGAGGAGGTATGTGGGCTCAGAATATCTACTGACCAAGGCTACTGCTAGCATAAAGGTGAAGAGGGAAAATTTGCTAAATGCTGACTATTCCCATCTGGAAGACAAGGATATTGGGAAAGTACTTTGCCTATGCTATACAAGTTTGGGTTCCTGAGATGGCAGTGAAAAACTGAGAACATTCAGCAGTTATGATATCAAAACTTATTCAGTCATTTCCTAACTGATGAGCACACCCTTAGTCTGCTATGCTTTATCACCACAAAGTTCTATTATAAATATTTTTCTACATCTGGGTCCTTCTCTTTTGAGATCAAAGATAGCAGTGCTATCACTAAGTCAAAGAGTTTGCGTAGTTTAATAACTTTTCGGGCATAGTTCCAAAATTACTTTTTCTAGAATGACTGAACCAATTCACAGTTCCAACAACAGTAAATTAACATTCATGGTTTATGAATGTAATAGAATACTATTGTGCCACAAGAAATGACAAAAGGAATAGTTCAAGAGAAAACCTGGGAAGACTTGTATGAATTGATGAAAATGAAATTAACAGAACTAAGAGAATAATTTATATAGTAAGATTGACATTGGGAAGACAATTTTGAAAGACAAAAGAACCCTGACTGATGCGATGACCAATTACAATGGATGAGTGATGAAGTATGCCAACTCTCTTGACAGAGGTGACATATACAACATGCAGAATGAGAAAAATTTTGGGACCTGGCTATGGCAGAATTTTCCTTGCTTGACTATGTAAATCTGTTACAAGGGTTTTCCTTTTATGGGAGTTGGGAGTTAGAAGGGAGGAGAGAAAGTAAATGCTTGTTACTTGAAAAATTAAAAAAAAAAACCAAACAGTTAAGTATAAATTGGTCTTCCTGATAAAAAAGTAAAAGAATTTTAATTTACTGGGAAGAACAAACTGTTCCCCAGCAGAATTAAGAAAGACTTACACATGGTATTTATCACCAATGGTGACTGGTGGCACAGCCTTTAGAAAAGTAGTATTTAGGAAATGAACAGCTGGCTAAAAAGATGTCATCTGAGATTAGAATCTGGATTTCAAATCAAGTTTACAACACTAGTGTCAAATTCAAATAGAAATAAAGGTCACTAAAATTATACATAAGGCTCCCTGCAGGCTTGCATGCTGACTTAGAAAACCACAAATTAACATTATCTTTGTTTTAGTGCTATTTTTATTTTGTTAAACATTTCCCAATTATATTTTAATCTGGTTCTCATCACACCCAAGAGAGTTGTGGGACACATCCAGCTTGTCTGACACCTCTGGTTTAGGACACGGGAACAATATACTTTTCAGTCAAGGGGCAAAATGAACAGAATTTCCAGCCATCTCTTCATTTCCCATCAGCTGCGTGCTTGGTTTCAGTTCTTCAGCTCAACTCAATTCCGGGAAACCAATGTTTCCCCCAGGATAAGCTCAGGATAACCTGAAATTTCAGGTTATTTCAGGATATAATATTTCAGGATAACCTGAAATCTCGTCATCAGGGAGATTGCTTCAGCTTTGCTACTCAGCACTTCCTCAATACCCTCAGCTGCCTCTTCCCTCTGAATGGAGGGCTAGAGGGCAGACTCAGAATTCTGAGCCATCTCTCCACTATCCCACAAGTGGCTCTGCTTACTTACAACTCCACCAACATCATGCTTCTTCTCCTTTTCAACTCCCTTTAGTGCATTGTCTTCCCCCATTGATTGTAATTTCACTGAGGGTAGAGACTATCTTTTTTGTTTATGACTCTAGTACTTAGTAGGCACTATGGTGTTTATTGTATTGTACTATATGATGTCATACTGAATCAAGTCAAAAGAATCAGGAAAAATAATTTGCTAATGATTCATTCGGTTAAAACAGCTTTAAAATGAAAAGAAAGGAATGAAAGAAAGGCTAAAGACATAGTTACCTATGCAAATAATGGAAACAGTATTTGGACAGAGATGCTGAAAGAAAAGTAGCAGAAGTACTCAAGAATTCAGGAGACTATGAGTAGGAAAAGAGGAAGAAATTATACTTTAGCCTTAAGATGAATGTACACACACACACACACACACACACACACACACACACACACACACACCCCAAAGATTATAGGCAATTAAAAAAAAAGTGAGCTACAGATTTAGACACAACTTTAGAGGCATCACAGAATCTTGGTGGAATGTGACTCAAAACTAAAATAAAGCAACGTAAAGGCACAGGTTTTATGATTCCTGGGTTGACAGGACTAGTTAAGCAAAGAAGCCAAAGAGTGAACTTCACTCCCGACCTTAGCAGCTTTGAAGTTTCCAAGCCTGAATCTGTTCTGATAAGCAAATTTTCCCATTTATTTCCCCTTGGATTTTGTTGCTCCTCAGGTACCCTGGAGGTGCCACCCAGCTTCCTCTTCATCTTCTCTCAGCTCATAGCACACTTCCTCTATGGGCAGAGAATGTCGTTTGCTCTTCTAACCAAGAGAGTGGCCTAGTTAGCTACATATGTCTCTAGGCCAGAGATAACCACCTGATACATTAGATGGAGAGAGGAGCAGAACAATATTCTACAAAAAAGTGATGTTCATCCATGGAGAACCTGATAACATCATACGTTCTGGTGAAGCTCAAAGAAGAAACAAGTGCTTTCAGGGCAGCAATGCATGAGCAGCTACAGAAATGGATGACAAGAAACCCAACAGTGACATGGGACCTGAGTGATGTCTCCTGATAGATCCCTTCCTAGTCTCACAGACAGGTTATCATGAAGTGATTCTGACCACAAAGGAGGAGATTACCGCTGAAGTGACTGAGAAGTTGGCCTTGGAGGCAAAGACCATGCCCTCAATGAGTAGTCTACTACAGCGTATTCTAGTTTAGAGTTCAGAAATAGGCTGGAAACCCAAGGCTTGAAACTAAAAAAACCCAAAAAAACAACAGGTTGAAGAAAGGTAACTGCCTCTCAGGAAGATAATCACAAATAAGTCTAAGGGAGAATAAATGGAGAAGACTGATGTGGTTCATGAAGTACCTCAGATTTAAAAGAACATGTAGAAGAAATAAAACTGAGGATGAATGCCAAGGGAGGCACAGTCCTGTGTGAATAATGTCAGGAAATATAAAGCTGAGCATGAGCTAAACCTTGGGACAAAGTGCTAAGAACAACCATCAAAGGGGATGGAACAGCACTGCTGGAGGAAAGAGGAAGACAGAGAAAAGAATGAGCATTCTTTTGGGAGATGTGGAGATGATTATGAAGGACCAAAAACTGTGCAACTCCTAATTATTTTTAGACTGAGTAGGGTAGAATCAATGAGTTTGAGTCTCTTGGTAATCTATGTCCCAGGGTACAAAAAGAACTTGTGGATTTGGCTGCTCAACCTCTGTGGTTCATCTCTGAGGAATGGTGGCAAAAAAATTCCCACAGCCCCAGAGCAGAAGTGTTGAAGAAGTAAAAGCAGGTAAACCACAGTCCTAATTTTTAAAAAGGGAAACAAGATTGATATTTCAAACTATAGGCCAGGGTATTTGACAATGGCTTCTTGGTAATATGATCAAACGGATTCCTTAAGGTGTTGTTTATGAATATTCACAAGAAAGAGAAGAGTGAGTACCAGGAGTCAGTGTGGGCTGAATAAAAACAATTCATGCCTTGTTACAGTTAAGGAGACCATTAGACATAATTCAGTTAGAGTTTAACAAGAAATTTAACAAAGCTTTTTCACCATATCTTGCGAATAAAGAAAAAAGAGATGTGGACAGGACAGTAGTACTGTTTGGTGGATTCAGAGATCCCACTGGACCCAAACTGTTGATTGAAAGTATCAATGTCATAGATAAAACTAAGAGCCATTCCCCAAAGGATTAGTGGTCAAAGAAAATGAATAAATAGTTCTCAAAAGAAGAATTAAAAATGATTAACAGCTATTTGAAAGACTACCCTAAATAATAAGAGAAATGTAAATCAAAATAATTAAAGTTTTATGTGATACAAACACCCAAATTGCAAGATAAACAAAGGAACTGGCAGAAGGAAATAGGATAGTTAGCCTGAAAAGATGACTTACTAATAATAAAAATTAACAATCATCAGTAACCATTTTAAATGTAAAGTCTTTGAGGGCCAGGACTGGTTTTTTTAAAAAAAATTTTTTACCCCAATAACTACCACAGTAAGCATTAAATAAACTTGTGGACTGGTGGGTATAATAAGCATATAATAAGTAATTAGATATAAAATCTTACATTTAAATGCACTTTAGGGTAATAAAATATTTCCAGACATAATCTCATCTGATAACAATCCTGGGAGACAGACAGACAATACACACAGAGGGACTTCGGGGACACTGTATTATCCTCATGTTACAAAGGAAGAACACAAGACCTAGAGAGGTTAACATTCCTACCATGTGGTGGGGCCAGAATGCAATCTCAGATCTTCTGGCTCTCAGTCTAGTGACAAGTTTAGGAGGGACATGAACTACCACCATCAAATATTTAAAAGGGTGACAAAACAGAGATGGATTGGATTGGTTCTATTTCACTCTCTAAACAGAATACGACAGACAAAATGATATGGAATCAAGTTTTTGGAAGTGAGCCTCCTATCACTGGGGCTTTTCAAGCAGAGGTTGAATGAGCCCCTGAAAATGCAGCAGACTTATCGATCAGCACACTTTGGTCAGGAAGTTCCCTGTGTAACTCTACAATTCTGTGGTTCTGTAACAATGCTGTGAAACTATTCACGTTTTTAGGAAGAACATCAGAATGATTATTCTCCTAATTTTACAATAAGAAAACAAAGCAGAAAAATCATGTTTCTTAGTTAAAGACAGCGCAGAGGGAACTAGATAAAAACCAAGGTCTCTGAATTTGTTGTTTAACCTGGGGCAGTTGCCTTCCAAACCCAAGGGAAAAATCTGAATCAACAAATAGTAAACGCTTTTAAAGTTCTCCAAACACACAATCATTAATGATAATGAAGCAAAATAAAATGAGGAAATATAACTTAAGATCAGCCCATTCCCATCTGTTTGTTAGTACAAAAACTTTTTCTAAAAACTTCTCTCCAGATTTTTCCTACTAACATTTAACCTTGTGAATTATTTTTAGAAAAGATAGCAGTGATGGCCCTGATACTAGTTTAAGTGAACAAACATCAAACTTAAACCTCCTTTTAAATAAGAATTAAGGCCAAATTGTTTCAAAAGAAAGAAACAAATAAACTACAAACCCTACCACAAAATGAATCCAACTTAAAACTGCTAAAACATTCAAAATAGTAGCGTTTTAAAAATGACTCCTACTTACTTCCAGGCTCCCAAACCAGCCTGCCAACGATCAGCAAACATGAGGACTAAATTTAAAACTTTCATTATAGCTTCCTTCACAAAACTCACCTGTTTGGAATTAGAAATACAAAAAATAAACATTCTTTTTGGAGACTAGGATTTCGTTAATTTTAATCCAGAAAAGACAGGACCATTTCATATTCACTCTAAACAAAATGATAGTGAAACATCATCATCAATATTTACTAAGCACTTACTCTAAGACACTGAAACATCCAGAGACTGAAATCAGCCTGGGACACTGACACTTATGCTATCAGCACCACATTCTAACCAACCAGACCATAATCTCCTATCATAAGTATAAATCATCTATCATTTAATTATAAAATTTGGCAGGAAGTATCAATGCACTGAGTTTTCCTCAACACTACAAACACATACAACTGGAAACATTTCTCAATTATGTCTCTATCCAATAAATGAAATTATTCTTTTACACGTAAGTGGTAGAACTAACTTTTTATAACATAATCATCTCAGCAGTATGGGCATTGGCGGTCTGTTAATTATAACTTATCACAACCAGATAAACTGCTTGATTACCAATTCCCAGGACAATCTGCTGCAAAAGTATCTGCAGTTTTATTTGCTACTGTACCTTTTCTCTCAGAAGACATCGATCATGAATTGTAGACAAATATCTATAATGAATTTTAATCAGTTGATCTAAATCCTTTGCTTCCTCCACTTGGTGCTGAAACTCCAGACCTGTACTGTGAAGAATCTTGGAAAAGAAAAATAAGAAGCTTTACAAATTGATCATTTTTCTGTTCCCTGAACTTGTATACTTTTTATGGAATCTTTTACTGTTTTCTCCAATTTCTGTTTCAAATTCATCCTGAAAATACTGAAGTCTGTGAAGTTGTATAAAATAAATTCCTCAAGGTTTTCTACACGGTTTCCTTATGACTGTGACCTAAAACATGCTTGACATTAATGGGAAGTTACTCAAGACATATATTTTGCACAAAGTGAAACACTTTGTAACTATGTCATTAACGCAAAATCAAAATTAATGTTTAATAAAACCAGTCTTATTAACTTCATAGTCACACTTGGTGGGGAGGGGGCAAAGAAGTGGTGGTGATAGTGATACAGGGTTTTTTAAATTAAACCCACTATTACATAGGTTGATCATCCATCTCAATACCAGAATTGATGACAAAATGGTTTTGGGTTCTTTTAGAAATTAAATCTGCCAAGGAGAGACAGATTTGTCAAACCTGAAGACACTCAAATGAACATGCTATAGGACATGAAGACAATTCCAAAACGAATTTCAAAAATGATTTAAGGACAACAATATTCAAAAAAAATTTGGTCTCTTAGCGGTACTTTTGTGAAGGAAAGATGCTCGTTTGGGTTTATAATTTTTTGAGAAATCAATCACATGACTTTATATTTAAGTATCCTACACTCCAACTAGAATGTAAACTTCTTGAGGATGCATATGTTCTTATGAGAAATGCTGAATAACTCCTTTTAAATTGTCAGTGAGAATGAGAAATGGAATAAAGCATTAGAGGCACATACCCTAGTCATGATGTAGTTGTGTAAGCTATTAACAAAATGCATGAGTTTCACTCTCAAGAGAAACATTCGATGAATCTGTTGTTTTACAGGTTCCTTTTGTGTTCCAAACTGAGCAACAGAGTCTGGTTCAAATAATGGTCCTTTAACTGGTGGCTTTTCTGCAGTACTAACCAATTCTAGAGAAGAAGAAAGATGACAATGGGTAGGAAGCTCATCTACATAAAGCACTATACTTATCATTACAGACGGTCTAGAATTCTGATGGAAGTGTTTATTGATATTTCAAAGGATGTACCAAACAGGAATACTTTGAAAAAGACTGGGAAAGAGGTTCCAATTTCAATGGCTTGGGAAAAGAAGATAATGAACAGTTTCCCATTCTTCCTTTACTATCACAGTCACATAAAAAGGAAAACTCACATTTCATTAACATTAACTTCTCATTTAAAAAACAACTTTGGCAATGCCTCTATTCACATTACCCAGGTAGAAGAGTATGCTTGCTAAATTAGAAATTAAATTATAGTATTTCAGTTTAATATCTGCCTAAATATCCTAGGGAATTTAGCTTCAACTTTGAACCAATAAAATAATTGGTTCAAAATATCATCTCAGTGTTTGTGTGTATGTAGAAATGTCAAAGACTATTCCAAATACTTTAATTTTTGCAAATTAACCATAATTTCTTACCATCAAATCGTAAAACATCTAGACTGTATTTGGCCCACTTTATTTGCAATAGAAGAAGAAACACCTGATTATAAATTTTTTGGCATTCTAAACTTATAACAATGTCCACTGGCCAGGGAACCTAGGAAAAGAACAGGAAAAATGAATGGAAAATAATATGTTCTCCTGAATGATTTATAAAAGAAAGCAATTTTTTGGTAATCAAGATAATTACATACCTTGTAACTCAACGTTAGGCCATCCAAGATATGAACAGGGAGTTTCTTCTTCGTTGGGTCAACATTTTCAAAAGATATTGATAAGCTAAATAAAGAAATTTCAAAGTTTGAGTTTATAAATCTATTCCTTAGCTATCCATAATTTTTTTTGTTAATAATTAATTTGTTTTCAATTTTCAACGATCACTTCCCATAAGTTTTAAATTTTTTACCTTTAACTCCTCCTTCCCTTTCCATGATGACATGCAATCTTATATGGGCTCGATACATAACATTCTTATTAAACATATTTTCACATTAGTCATGTTGCATTGAAGCATTAAAATGAATGGGAGAAACCATGAGAAAAGCCAAACCAAAACAAAACATCACACAGGAGAAAAGAGTCTACTTCATTCTGAGTTCCAACTTTATAGTTCCTTCTCTGCATGGGGATGGCAAATTGCATCAAGAGTCCTTTGGAAATGTTTTAGGTCCAAAATACTTTTTAGGAAATAAAATCTTTTTATCAAGAAACGAATTTTCAGAATCATTCTCTAAAAGTAAAAGTTTATAAACAAAAGGCCTTCCTTCTTAATGAAATTTCCCTAGAAAACAAAGGCACATGCATGCTGCACCATTGCTGAGATGTTGGGTTTTCTTTTTTCCAGGGGTAGGGAGAAGTATCCAAAATCAATAAAAAAAACTGGAGCGATGCATGGTAATCTTCCATCTGTAAGTAACTGAAGCTGCTTTTAAATTGTTCAACTCTTCTATGTAAAATAAACAATTTGGCATTAGATTAAAAAGACCCAATACTGAAGAGCTCACTTCACATACTCTGCATATTATGTTGACTTTCTTCTTTTTATATTAATCTTATTTGTTTTCAGTGTTCTACAATCACTACTATATAACTTAGATTATTTTTTTCCTCTCCCTTTCCCCTCCTTCCCCGAGAAGGCATACAGTTTTATACAGGTTCTCCACGTACATTCCTATTAAATACATTTTTGCTATAGTCATGTTGTGTAAAAGAATTAAAATGAATGGGAGAAATCATATAACAAACCAAAACGTAATACAAAAGAAAATGATCTGCTACATTCTGTGATTGAATTCCAAAGTTCTTTCTCTGGGTATGGAAGGCATTTTGCTTTAAAAGACTATTGGGTATTTTTTTAAGTCTTTGCATTGCAATGAAGTTCCAAGTCTACCAGAAAAAACTCTTGCACAATGTGGTCATTGCTGTGCACAAAGTTCTCCTGGTTCTGCTCCTTTCACTCAGCATCAGATCATATAAGTCTTTCCAGGACTCTCTGAAGTCTTCCTGTTCATCATTCCTTACAGTACAATATTATTCCATTACATTCATCTACCATAATTTATTCAGTCATTCTCCAATTGATGGGCATCCCCTTGATTTCCACTTCTTGGCCACCACAAAGAGTGTCGCTATAAAATATTTTTGTACATGTGGGACCCTTTCCCATTTTTATGATCTCTTGGGGATACAGTCCTAGAAGTGGCATTGCTGGGTCAAAAGGCATGCACATTTCTGTAGACCTTTGGGCACAGTTCCAAATTGCTCTCCAGAATGGCTGGATCAGCTCACAGCTCCACCAAGAATGAATTAGTGTTCCAACTCTCCCACATCTTCTCCAACATTTATCATCTAACTGTTCTGTCATGTTAGCCAATCTGATAGGTATGATGTGGTAGCTCAGAGTTGTTTTGATTTTCATCTCTCTAATCAAGTGATTTAGAGCCCTTTTTTCATATGATTATAGATATTTTTAATTTCTTCCTCTGAAAACTGCCTGTTCATATCCTTTGATCATTTATCAATTGGGGAATGACTTGTATTCTTGTACATTTGACTCAGTTCTCTATATATTTTAGAAATGAGGCCTTTATCACAGAGACTAGTTGCAAAAATTCTTTCCCAGTTTTCTGCTTCCTTCCTAATCTTGACTGCATTGGATTTGGTTGTGTGAAAAATTTTCAGTTTAATGTAACCAAAATTATTCATTTTGCACTTCATAATTCTTTCTATTTCTTCTTTAGTCAAAAATTCTTCCCTTCTCCATAAATCTGATAAATACACGAATCCTTGCTCCACTAATTTGTTTACAGTATCAATCTTTATACTTAGATCATGTACCCATTTGGACTTCATTCTTGTGTATGATGTTAGGCATTGGTCTACACCTAATTGACTTTCTTTAGTGCAGGAAAGATGGTTTACTTACTGTATGCACTTGTAATACTGTAATCTCTCTGTTGCACAGTTATTATATTTTACAGGGTAATACTGTTAGAATTTCTCAGTGTTAAGAATTTTGTAACTGAAATCTTGGAAAAGACAGCTTACTGTTATATCTATGCATCTTTGGGGGTTTGAACAAGAGATTTTATTCTTTTATTCTCATAGACTGAGAATGTAAAAAAAAAAAGAAATAAAATCTTAAATTATCTTTAAAAATAAAAACATTCAGTTTGGCATATACTGATTTACCTTTTCAATGTTTTATCAAAGGAAGCACTGTATAAATACTTCATACAATATTCCAGAAGGGAGATCCTAATTATATTAAACATATAATTAACAATCATTAAGCTAAATATATACAATAACAATCCTGGAAGACTATGTACAGTTCTGGCCCCCTTTCAGAAGGGGCAATAATAACAAACTGAAATGCATCAAGAGGAGAAAGTAATAGGCTCATTTAGTAACACAACAATATCATCAATTAGAGGAAGTGAATATGGTGAAACTGAAGAGGGAAAGACTCTGCTGCAGTGAGAGGAGCCAGAGAACTATCTGGTCCAAGCTCCTCATTTGATAGATGAGGCCCAGTGAAGGAAAGGGACTTGCAAAAGGCCACATAAGCAGTTGATATCAGAGAAAAGATGAATCCGGGTCTTTTGTTTCTAAAGTCAAATCTCTTTCCATTATACCCTAGTGCATTTTTAAGACCATCATATCTAAGATCTGTCTGACTAGGTCATGGTTCCTAGTTATGGGGAGGGGGCTATAATTTTATTCTCAGAGCCCAAAAGATTTCAGTTCCAGCCCTGCCTCTGACACCTGTTTTTATTTTGGACAAGTCAATGAACTTCTCAGAATTCTGGGCAATGCTCCACGAAGAGAAGCTGCAGAGAAGGTACCAAGAGCCACTAGTCGAGAGTCTTCTTACCTGCGAGTTCCTAGAGGTAAATCACAGGTTCTATCCCTAGAAAAGAAAACTGAACGATGAAATGTCCAGAAACAGCTCCCCAAGGAAGGCACGGAGCTGACTATCTCTGAAGATGTGTAAGCAGAGTCTGAACGAACACTTCTCAGGGATTTGTAAGATGGTGTTCATAATGTGGGTTTGTGACTACAAGATTTCCAAGTCTTAATCAAGAAATCAACAAGCATTCGTTAAGCACATACGGATAATAAAATAGCAAACAACAATGATGAAACAGGTCCTGCCCTTAGAGAGCTTATGTTCTATTGGAGAAACTCTCAAGTACATATAAAAGTTTAAACAAAAACAACACAAGGTAATTTCCAGGAGGGAGTCACTAGCTTTGGGGAAAGAGGAAAGGTGTCAAGCAGAAACGGTATCTGAGCTGAGTAATAAAGGTAATAAGGAATTCTAAAGGGGCAGGAGCGATGAGAGAGAGGCGCAGAGGACAGTCAATACAAAGTCAAAGAGAGAGGGTATGGGGTGTCATATATTAGAAACATCAAGACCAGTTAGGTAAAGTAATATATAACAAGGTTGGAAATGTTACTTGTGTCCACACTGTAAAGTGCTTTGAACACCAAAAGGAGAATTTAAACCCAACAGGGAACAAAGGAACAAGGTAAGAGAGGGATATGGTATAATGGTAATTTAAATGGGAAATCTTTTCCACTCATTTATAGGCCCATGTGAGCTGCTTAGATCACATGGAAGCATAATCAAGGTACCACGGGTGAATTTGGAAAGGTCACTGGAAACCAGATGGCAAAGGCTTGACAAGTGAGTGAAATGAGATGCAGAGGCATCAAGTACAAGTAAGTTTTCCCCAGAATTTGGCTCTCAAAAGGGGAGAGATAGATGAGAACAGCCTGAGGGGAAAGCAGGGTCTAGTATGGACACTTTTAAGGATGGGGGAGACCTGAGGGTGTTGGTAGAATTTTATGGTTCTGTCATTAATAAAAATTACTGAATATAAACTCCAGTTAATCCCTGCAGACTTACATGATCTGATGCTGAGTGAAAGGAGCAGAAGCAGGAGAACTTTGTACAGAGCAACAACCACAGTGTGTGAGGAATTTTTCTGGCCGACTTAGTCCTTCACAGCAACGTAAGGACCTAAAGCATTTCCAAAGGGCTCATGATGCAAAGTGGCAACCACATACAGAGAAAGAATTATGGAATCAGAACACAGAATGAAGCAGACTATACTCTCTTGTTATGCTTTGTTTTTCTCATGGTTTCTCCCATTTGCTATAATTCTTTTCTGCAACATGACTCATGTGAAAATGTGTTTAATGGGAGTGCACGTGTGGAGCCCATATAAGACTGCATGCCGACCTGGGGAGGGAGAGAAAACTTAAAACTTATGGAAATGAATGTTGCAAATGGAAAACAAATTAATAAGTTTGGAAAAAATAATATTACTAATATAGGATATAGGAAACAAATGTTAGTTGCCTTAAAAAAAGTTCATAGCATGGTATTCTTTTAATTATATTAAATTTTTCTTTAATTATTCTACCATATTGTATCATTATGAAACCTCCCAAATTTTACCGTGAACTGTCTTCCGTATAACGTTGTCCAACAGCTTCCTGGAGTTGAACGTTAAGAAAGGAAACATTCTGCCAGGTTTCCTTTTCTCTTATTTTATCAAAAATTGAGGTGTAAAAGTCATACATCGTGTCTCCAGCTTCAAGTAGGAAAAAATTTCTCATGGCCTGTAGATATTCAACCAATCTAAATGGAAAAAACAAAGACAAAAAAACAACTTAAAACAACATCTTGAATTCACAAGACTGGAAGCATGAAAAATTTTGTCTTTTATGTACCACATCAAGTTAAATGGTTATTTAATTTAATAATAAAGTTATCTGCATTATTTAATTATAAATGGAAAATATTAAATAATGTACTGAAAGACAAATTGTTCCAAACACAACAATTTAAAATGAACTTAAAATCTGGAAAATAAGTCCCTGCAATCACACCTCTTGAACTATTCTTAAAATATAATAAACAACCAACAATTATAAACAATAAATTCATTTCCCTTCTTACTTGTAATCTTTCTTTAAAGTTTGCATTAGATTTCCACAGCATTTCAGATACTGCTTATCAATATGAGGGTAAAGGCAGGATCTCAGGGTTAGTTCAAAAGTCTGGCACGTCACGGATTCAGATGATCTATCCATACAAATATCACCACAAGTGAACTTTTCATGAAAGTCACTCTGCTCCAAATACAACCTTCAAAATAAAAATATGAATCTTGATTTTCTACTGCTGCCAGCAACGAGATTATTTAGACTTAGAAAGGCACTGATTCATTTTTATGCTGACTTATCCTTCCTAGAAATATCAAACATCCTAAAAGTAGCAAAAGGCATATCATAAAAACAGAGCTTTAGTATGTGAAAATATATTAGCCTATAGCCCTATTGTTATTAAATTCAGGCATCTTTACAAGTTTTAATTCTTCTGAGCTAGTAGAGCATGATTTAGTGAATAACAACTTTAGGACACTATGGCAATAACATGGTAACATTAGAGTAGCTCTAGAAAGTTAAAGTGTTTTAAAGTGTCACACTTCCAAGCTAAAGTTTTACCCAGTGAAGGAATGTGACTTAATTTGTTATATAACATTTGCCCAGGACCAAAGCCTTCAGAAAATTCCCTTTTCTGAAATATTTTCTTCTGATATCTGAGAGAAAAAATAAAGTAACAAATCTACATCCTTGTGCTGATGTCAATTAATGTATCACAGCCAACCTTACATGAGCTAACAAAAAGACCAAATAATGCTGCTGAAAATTTTAACGATGTCATTCTCTCATTCTCCAAACAACTAATTTGTGTGTTTTGTTGTCACTGTTTTTTAAAAGTTTTACCTGACCAGTTACTAGACACTGCACAAACTGGACTTCCACGGCCACAAATCTGACAAGTTTGTGTTACCTCGCAAAGTTAATGGCCAGCAAGGGATCATGAACATCATCCAGCTCCAGGTGTCTCTCTGCTATAGACTGCATCTTAATCAAACTCTCCTTGGTGGCCTGTTCTTCTGTGATGACATCTGTAAAGGAATCTTCCCCATGCCGAAGACGGGACTGCACAGACTCAAGAAACAGGGTGTATAAGCTTTTTCTTTCTGCATCTAAAGTACAAAGGAAAATTATTTAGGATTAAAATTTGCCCTGATAAATAAAGCTGATTAATTCATGCCCAAATAAGTAATTTCATGTTAATACTGGCCTAAAAGTAAAGACATTTATCTTTAAGTGTGAGGAAGAATTCTTTATCATTATCATGGCCTATGGATAGTAGTAATGTTGAGGTTCAGGGTACTGGGGACCCCAAAATACCGACACCCCACTTCCTGCT
>CM053771.1:333568718-333585824 GCA_028658325.1 Potorous gilbertii
TGTCTTTTCTCTTATCCTTTCTTTTTTTTTTTAAATTTTAATTAATTAACTTACTTGTTTTCAGTTTCAACAATCACTTCCATAAGTTTTAAATTTTCTCCCTCCATCCCCAAGATAGTATGCAGTCTTATATGGGTTCTACACATACATTCCCATTAAACACATTTTCACATTAGCCATGTTGTGTAGAAGAATTAAAATGAATGGGAGAAACCATGAGAAAAACCAAAAACATAACATAACAGAAAATAGTCTGTTTCATTCTGTGTTCTGATTCCATAGTTCTTTCTCTGCATGTGGATGGCATTTTGCCTCGAGTCCTTTGGGAATGTTTTAGGTCCTTGCATTTCTGTGAAGGGCTAAGTCTACCAGGAACAGTCCTCATGCACTGTGGCTGTTACTGTGTATAATGTTCTCCTGGTTCTGCTCCTTTCACTCAGCGTCAGTTCACATAAATCCTTCCAGGGCTCTCTGAAGTTCTCCTGTTCCATATCCTTTCTTTTGTAGATGAGGTCCCCCAAGTTTAAGTGACTTGCCTGCAGTCATGTTTGTTTTCTTTCCACAAGAGGTCCTTATTCCTCCTTCCTTACTGTGTCCCCCAAATCTTAGCTATCCAAGTAAGTCAAAGAAACTCAAGGTAGGATAAGCAATATACCTTTTTTAAAAAGGTAACTTATATATGGCAAGATAATTTCAATTCTTATCCGTCAAGAATCACCAATGTCTATGATAAGCATCATGTATATATTCTGAGATAACTTTGTTGGAATAGATTTAAGACAGAAGTTTGTCTGAGTACCACAAGAGCATTCCAAATGTAAGCTTTTTAAAAAGGCTTTAAGGTCTTTTTTTAAACTAACTGCAATAAATGGGATTTTGAATGAGTCACATTTTATATTTATTTGCTAGTCCAATGGGTAGAACCTTTCAATTTAAACTAAACTTTGGCAGAACCCATGTGGTATGGTCAGTGGGTAGAGTACAGGAGGCCTGGAGTTAGGATGTCTTGTGGTCAGATCTGGCCTCAGATACTAGTTGTGTCCATTTGCCTCAGTTTCTTCAATTGTAAAATGGAGATAATAAGTTGTGCGGGATCAAATGAGCTATTATTTGTAATGTACTTATTAGCACAGTACCTGGCACATAGTATACCCTATATACCCTATATTATTATTAAAATTCTCTAAATTATTATTTTAAGGCCCATTAACATAACAGCATAAGGTTCATTAAAAAAATAAAAAAAAAAACCTGCAGTGTTTCAGGGTTCCTTACAGTGGAGATTGAGAAACATTGAGCTGGCCTTACAGTCTTCTGCTGAAGCCCTGATCTGATTCTTCACCATGATGACTTTGGGCTCTCAAGTGCTATGAGAGTGTAATACCTGCCACAGCAGCTCCTTACCAAGGCGGAAATGCTATGTCATCTGAGGGCCAGCCTGTATCTGAGTTCAGAAAAGGCTCTGTATCAAAAGGTTGACCACCAGGGGACTTGTGGGGGGCCGTAACAATTCAACACAGGTGTGGCAGGAGTTGTGATCTCCATAGATTCAGAACAGATCTATAATATTTGAAATTATTTTATTAAGAAAACAATCCCTTTAATAAATTCACTGTTCGGTGGACTTCAGAAAAACCTGGTAAGCCTTTTATGAACTGATGCTGAGTAAAATGAGTAGAACCAGGAGAATGTTATACACAGTAACAACCATGGTGTACAAGGACTGTTTCTGATAGACCTAGCCCTTCACAACAATGCAAGGACCTAAAACATTTTCAAAGGACTCTGATGCGAAATGCTATACACATCCAGAAAAAGAACTATAGAATCAGAATGCAGAATGAAGCAGACTATATTCTCTTGTGTTATGTTTTGGTTTGGTTTGGTTTTTCTCATGGTTTCTCCCATTTGTTATGTGAAAATGTGTTTAATAAAAATGTGTAGAACTGATACAAGATTGCATGCTGTCTTGGGTAGGGAATGGGAAAAAATTTGAAACATATGGAAGTGATTGTTGAAAACTGAAAACAAATTAATAAAAAACATTCACTGTTGCTGAACCTCTTTGAATATGTGCTACATTTATTCTTTTATTTATTTTTGCTACTCTGTCCTTGATACATTATATCTATTATGAGGAAGCTAAGTCGCTCAGTGTCTAGAATGCTGGGCCTGGAGTCAGGAAGACCTGAATTCAAATGTGGCCTTAGATACTTACTAGCTGTGCGACCTTGAGCAACTCACTCAGCCTGTTTGCCTTAATCAGGAGAAGGAAATGGCAAACCACTCCGTATCTTTGCAAGAAAACCCCAAAGACAGTATGGTCCATGGGATGACACAACAAATCTATTATATCTACTGTTTTCTTGATACATTATTATACTTAACTATAGGTGTTAGATTTTGTTGCTCTACTACAGTGGAAGCTCCTTGACATCAAAAACTGTTTAAGTTTTATCTTTTTAACTCCACTGTAACGTAACTCAGTGGTGGGTGGATGGTAGGGATTCAGTAAATGCTTGTTAAATTGTTTTCCTTTTTCAGTTTTTAATTTGGGTACAATCTGTTTTGATTGAGGAATGATTTATTGAATAATCAATCAATAAATATTTATTGAGTGCCCACTCATTGTGTAAGAGATGGTTCCTACCCTTGAAATATTTATCTTTTGGTTGGGAAGAAAAAACACTTGATTACTTGAATCCAAAACTGAAGAAGCTCTGTTTAATGCAGGCATTCCTAGCTATCTTAGAGACACTTTAAGAATGATCTGTAGAGTTCAGAGCTCCTTCCCATTCCCCATTCTGCCCTGTATCACCATCCCACCTGTTAGAGGACCAGTTCTGCTACAAATCAGAATGCCCATGGAACACTTGACTTAGAGGAAGGAGTACATTAAGCCCTGTTCTTCAAAATTCTGAAAGCTAGGACTCCTTGTTATTGATACTTAGTGTATTTAAACTGCCATGTAAGTGTAAATGTATTCTTATTATATTTGAAGTGTTACAGAAAATTTAGCATAATAAGGATTTTGAGATGCTTTAGTAAAATAAATCATTTGTGAACCGTTAAAGACAAAATCATGTTGAATATAGTTCAGTTCCTTTTCGTAAGTCTTTGACAGCTGAATATTTGCAGGGATTGTAGATTTAGCTTTAAAAGGCAACTTATTCCCTTATTTTACAGGTAAGGAAATTGAGAAATCCAGTGGGTTAACTGATTTTACTTAGAGAAAACTTCAGAAGGAGGATTTTATTGTGGTTTATTCATTTCAATCGTATCCAACTCTTTGTGACCCCATTTGGGGATTTTCTTGGAAAAAATACTGGAGTAGTTTCCCATTTCCTTTTCTAGATCACTTAACAGATGAAGAAACTGAGGCAAATAGAGTTAAGTGATTGGTCTTGGGTCACATAGCTAGTGTCTGAGGTCAGATTTGTACTCAGGAAGAGTAGTCTTCCTGACTCCAGGCCTAGCATTCCAACCATTCTGCCATCCAGCTGTCCTGGATAGATAGATACTATCTATCTGGGGTTGAAAAGCCTTGGTTCACACCCTCCCATTGTATATAGGTGGAGTTAACCTGATGATTGCATTTCCCTAAATATCTCCAGAAAGTAAAAGAGGTATTTAGCGTAAAGCATTTTGCAAACCTGAAAACATTATGCTATATGAGATGTTGTTATTACTATATTTATTCTTTAGTGGAAATGTGAAGATTTATCAGTGGAAAAAGACCCTGAATTTTGAAGCTCCTTAGCTCAAAGTTTTTTCCTTTAATGATATTTTATGTAATTTTTTTCTTTTAGATTTGTTCGAACAGTGTTGCCATTTTCTCAGGAATTTCAAAGAGATAAGCAGCCTAATGCGCAGCCCCAGTATCTTCATGGATCTAAGGTAAACCTTCATGATGTTATTATACCTTTGGAAGGAAATCTGTGGGTTAACAGTGGAATAAGTTTCTAATTTTAATCATCACACACTTAGCACAGGATTTTTTTGTGTGTTGATGTGATGGTAGCTCTTTAAACTTGAAAAGTAAGGTTGAAAGTACAGTTTTCTTCCATCTCATTAGCAGCTTGCTTGGGAATCATCCTTCAGAAGTGATTCTTAGGTCTTTGCCATTGCAAATCAGAAGTGAAAATGAATAGTAGAGTTGGCTTGACATTCGATAAAACCATAAAATTATAAAGCCCTTTACTTTTCTACTAATTTATTTACACTTGGGGGTAAAACACATTTCTCCATGTAGGAAGGGCTCTTAGTGCATTACATGGGAAGCTTCTAATGTGGTCAGTGTTCTTGTCCTTTGACCAGACTAGTTCTAACAAGGGTACTGTTAGATTTTTTTTCCCCTTTTTTCCCCCTTATATTTTTTCTCAATTACATATAAACAAATTTTTAACAATTTTTTTAAATTTGGAGTTCCCTGTTCAATTCCCTTCATCTCTTCACTTCCCTGTCTTTGCAAAGGCAAACAATTTTCATATAGAACATTTCCATATGAGCCATATTGCAAAAGAAAATGCAAATCAACAAGAAAAAAAAAGAAAATTTAAAAAAATACGCTTTAGTCTGCATTCAGATTCCACCACTTCTTTCTTTGGAGGTGGATAGCTGTACTGTTGCATTTTATTCCTCCATAGTCATTTTGGCAATATTTCTTTTTCCTTACTTACCTGAAAACTTCAAGGAGATAGACAGTTTCAGATAGTAACTTTTAATTATCAGAGTTTGAATATTCTTTCCCTTTTAAAATACCATCATTTATACATTATTTTTATGATCAAACATAGATCCTCAGAAACTTCTGAAAGTTATAACCTTCCTCTTGGGGTAGCTAAGTGGTGCAGTTTATGGAGAGGTGGGCCTGCAGTCTGGAAGACCTGAGTTCAGATCCATCCTCAGACACTTATCTGTGACCTTGGGCAAGTTACTTAACCCTGTTTGCCTCAGTTGCCCAATCTGTAAAATGATTGGAGAAGAAAATGGCAAACCACTCTAGTATCTTTGGCAAGAAAATGAAGGGTTGGACATGGCTGAAAACAACTGAACAAACAAAAAATTTTTTATGGTTTGTTAATCTGAGTAAAGTCAGAGAAGAAATTAGGTCTGTTCAGAGAAATTGGAGGAATTTTTAGGTTGTAGGCTGTTGGTTATTTTAGGAGCTATGAACCTCTTCAAGGTTAAAGTTAAATCAAAGTGGCATAGCAGAGAGAGATTTTGTACTATTGGGTTGTAATATTGTGTGATACTAGCTGTATGGTGCTGGGTACATCACATTACCTGCTGGAGCTTTAGTTTTACTGTCTGGAAAATGGAGTTAAGGATACTGGCATTTCTTACTGTGGAGGGTGGTTGTAAGGAAAGTATTCTCTAAAACTAAGTTGAATGTTCATATAAGTACATGCCATTCAGGAATCTGTGCTGTCATATATAGAGATTCCCTTCATCAGAAAGCAGTAGATGATCTTCATTTGTTGCTGAGGCCAAAAATATTCAACAGTCCTTGGAGGCCATCCTGCAACTGATGAACATCGGTGCTCTTGGCAAGGCAGTAGTTAGACCTTTGATAGGTCTGGACCTCAAACCTCTCCTGTTTTGTACTGTAGTGAACATAATCTTCAAGGACTTAGGGTTACCTTTAAAGCATGATGAGGAGTCGTCGCAGGTCTTGAGACAGAATTCTGTGCATGCAGACGGAATTGCTGATGCTTCTGTACTTCTCTTGATGGACCAACTGGTGCTCCAGGTTACCTGAGCACTGGTTATAGAGATAGGCAGGTGTCTTTTTCACAACTCACTCCTTCTGTCGTTTTTCTTTCAATTAACCCACAATTGTTTATAAAGCCTGCTATGGGCCAAGCACTGTGCTAGGCACCCGAGGAGAGCGATAATGATAATTGCTAGCATTTTAAAGTGTTTTACATCATTTTGTCTTCACAACAACCCTAGGAGATATGTGCCATTATTATACCTTTTTTTTTTTTTTTTTTTTTAGCGGATGAGGAAACTGAGGCTTAGATGGATTAAAACAGTCATTCAATAAAGAGCAAAACAATAGAGCAGCTAGGTGGTATGGTGAATAGAGCACTGGACTTGGAATTAGGAAGACTGTTGTCATGAGTTCAAATCTGGCCCCAGACACTTACTATCTGTGTGACTGACTCTGGGCAAGTCACTTAACTGTTTGCCTCAGTTTCTTCATCTGTAAAATTGCATTGGAGAAGGAAATTGCAAATCACTCCAGTATCTTTACCAAGAAAACCCCCAGTAGGGTCACACACAACTGAAACCAAGCAACAAGATGTGCCTGTCTCGTTGCAAGCATTGTGCCACAAAACCCTGCCTTGGGGAGTTTACAGTCTAATGGATGAGACAACATGGAAACAAATCTATACAAAGCAAACTGTGTACAGGATTAATGGGAGATGATTAAAAGAGGGAAGCCAGTGGAATTAAGAAAGGTTGGAAAAGGTTTCCTGTAGAAGGTGGGATGTTAGTTGGGATTTGAAGGAAGCCAGGAAAGCTAGAAAGCAGAGAGGTGGAGAGAGAACATTTTTGGCATGGGGGACAGCTATTGAAAATACCCAGAGCAGAAAGATGGAATGTCTTGTTTATGGAACAGCTAGGAGGCCAGTGTTGCTGGATTGAAAACTGCTTGGTGAAGAGTAAGGTAGAAAGATGGGAGGGAACTAGGTTATGAAGGGCTTTGAATGCCAAACAGATCATTCTGACTTTGATCCTGGAGGCAGTAGGGAGCCACTGGAGTTTATCGAGTAAGTGGGAGGGTGAGGTATGACATGATTGGATCAACCCTTAAGGAAAATTTCATTAGTGGCTGTTTGGAAGATGGATTAGAGAGGGAGAGATTGGTTTCAGGTAGACCAACCAGCAGGCCATTGCATAAGTCCAGGTATGAGGTGAAGAGGACCTGCAGTAGAGTGGTGGAAATGATAGAGGAGAAGAGGGGGCATCTTGGAGAGATGATGTAAAGGTGAAATGGGCAGGACTTGGCAATAGGTTGGATATTGGGGGTGAGAGTGGCAAGAGACAGTGAGGAATCCAAGATGACTCCTAAGTTGAGAGCCTAGAAGACTGGAAGGATGATTTTAATTTCTACAGAAATAGGAACTAGGAGGCAGGAAGGGTTTGGGGGAAAAGGTAATGGCCATGATGAGTTTCAGATATCTACTAGATGTCTAGTTTGAGATGTCTGAAAGGCATTTGGAACTGAGAGATTGGAGGTCAGCAGAGAGAATGGGACAGGAAAGGTATGGTCATTCAATCTATGGGAGCTGATGGGATCTCCAAGTAGTATAGAGGGAGAAGAGAACTCAGTAGTTCGAGGGTGTCATCTGGAGGAAGATCCAGCAAAGGAGACAGAGAAGAGGAAATAGGTGGGAGGAGAACTGGGAGAGAGTGGGGCCCCCAAAACATAGAGATTAGAAAGTAAAGACTGTCAGGGCCTGTAGAGAGATCAAGGAGAATGAGAATTGAAAAGAGGCCATTAGAATTGGCCACTAAGAGATCTGTGGTAATTTTGGAGCTAGCACTAGATGGGAGGATAAGGCCAGAGGCCAGACTGTAGGAGATTAGGAGGAAAGGAATAGGAAAGTGGAGACACTTATTGTAGATGGCCTTTTTGAGGAGTTTAGCTACAAAAAGTGAAGAAAAGTAGGAGGATAGCAGGAATAGAAGGATCGAGTAAGGGTTTTTTCAGAAGAGGGAAACATGAGTATGTTTGTAGGCAATAGGAAATAGGAAGGAGAGATTGAAAATAAGTGAAATAATGAGTATGAAAGAGGCCCCAATCTGCTGGAGGAGATGGGATGGAATGGGAACCTTTGTAAAAGTAGCGGGGTTCACCTTGCTAAGGAGTAAGGTCATTTCATCATGTGAGACAGGAATGAAGGAGGAGAGTGGTAGAAGGCACCTGAATGACAGGAGGAGAGGGAGCTCATAGCAGATGGCCTCAATTTCAGTAAAATATGAGACAAGATTCTTAGCTAAGAGTGGGAGGTTTGAAGAGGGATGAAAAGGTTTCAAAAAGCTGTTGTGGAGAGTGGGATAGTAAATTGATAGGGAAGTATAATAGGATTACCTAGCAGCAGTGAGGGCCTAATTGAATTATGTAACATGAATTTATAGTGGAATCAGCCAGAACCGTTATGTCATTTTTCTCTACCTTCTTTCAGCAGTATGTGCGTAGGAGTAAAGGTGACTAATGGTGGAAGTGATCCAGACTGAGTTTTGTCTGGGTATGATCAGTGATATGATAAAGGGGAGGACAGTGGGGAGCTGAATTGGTTCACTAAGGGGTCAAGATGGGGAGGAGAGAGTGACTAGTGCCAGAGGGCTAGGGGCAGATGGCCAGGGAGAGAAATGAGGGGTCGAGCAACTGGATGTCATGATTCAGGTGATGAATAGGATTTTGTAAGGGAAGGCAGAAGGTGAGGTGAAAAGCCAATACATTAAGGGTTGTTTTGGCTTTTTTTTAAAGAATTCTGAACAGGAGATGGGAGTCGTGAAGTTAGAGGGAAGGCTGCTCTTTTCTGCATCTCTGTTGGGAGATTATCCTGGCATCAGGTGGTGGCAGATACCTTGTGGTGGCCCAGATTGGTTGCTTTGGGGCAGATCTAAGAGACTCAGCCTGGCCCTTAGCAGCCTTTCCTCAGGGGATACACTGACTTTTCCAGATAGATAGTAAGTATCTGATACTGGATTTCAGTTCAGGACTTTGAAGACTCCACCTAACACTCGGTCCACTGTGCCATCTACCACTCTTAATGAATCTTGGGTTATAGCTTGCTGTGCAGGTATATTCTATGTCTTAAATGCACAAAACTAAAAGACAGTATCAGAGTGTTGGCATATTTTCTGATTCTCCCTCTTGGGTGTAGCCTATTTTTCTCTACCTCTCTTAATTTAAACTTTGCATGATAGAGACCAGATACCCTATGTTTCTTCTCAAACCTCATGCTCTTTTCCTTTCTTTTCCCTGTGGGGTTAAACTCAGTTAACTTTCTCTTCCAAAAGGGCAATCTTAATGCTATTTCAGGCTCTGTGTTCTCCCACACCCAAGCAGCTGCCAAATGTAGTTAATTTCTTCGAGCTCTCTTTATATCTGCACTTCTGTGCAAAAAAGGTCATTTCTTCAGCTATGCACCTTCCCTTTTTTATCTCCCTTTTTTTCCTCCTTTTTTGCTTCATCTTCTAGTGTTATTCCATTCCTTATGGTCATATATTTTGTATTTATTGATGGAATGTACTTTTAAAAAAATCTTTGCATTTTTCTACCCATGTCCATGCAGATAAATGTTGCATACATTTAGAAAGGAAGCGTGCACATATAGTTAATGCCATTACTCCATTAAGTCAGAGGGGACCTTTTCCAGTGCTTTTTCTTGACTGAATGTTAAGTACCAAAACACCTTCAATGGTACCAAGTATAGAGAGTACTGGCTCAGTAATGAATAGTTATAAATTGTTAGAGCTGTGTATCCCCAGCTACGTAGTGCATCTCTCAGATAAAGTGTTATAATTGACAATATCCTCCCCCTTGATCCCAGCTTTGTAAGGTTATGTTCGGCCGTCTTCAAATTCCATATGCTGCAATGGACAGATTAGACATGTTTCCTAAAGTGCTTTCACTTTGCATCTGTGTATGATACCCTGCCTCCTAAACCCCTCAGAATAGGTATACTCTAGTAGTCGTTTATCTAATTGCTAGGGTTCAGTAGTATCTATACGTTTTGGGAGAGTCATGTAGCAGTGTGGAACTGGAGGAATGTGGGAGGAAGGATCTTTAAGCATTGCCTGCTTCGTCAGTAGTTGTTCTTCCCCAATACTTTTCCTTTCATAAGGTACCATTCTGTTCCATGAAAGTACTTCTACCCATGTTTTCAGGGGCTCAGAGCTATAAAAATAATATCCTACTTAAAAACAAAGTAGAGACAATTGGTGTGTCAGTGAGACAAGGCAAAGAGATATATGAAGATGCGTTTGAAAATCAAAATAGTATTTTCTGTTCAATTACAGAAATTGCTCTTCTTCCAAAATACATCCTATTATAAGTTTGAAGTGATGATGATGTGCAAATATATGTATGTGTACACACACACACACACACACACACACACACACACACACACACACATTACAGCAAGCCATGTGTGGACAATTTTTCAAAATGTCTTCTTTACCTCCTTCCTTATTTCCAAAAGGTGGGGGACTTTGAGGCATAATATCATACATATTATCAGACAAAATTTCTGTGATGGATATTTTTGCCTGATTGTTTTTCTTTGTCACAAAATAAGGTTTACTTATGAGAGGTGGGGAGAATGGGAAAAGAATCCATCAGCAAGCATTTATTAAGTGCCTGCTATGTACCAGTCCTTTCCTCAGATGTTCATTGAGAAATATGGAAAGAATGTATGCAAAATTTAATAAACAGCACTTTAGGGAGAAAGGGCTTTAGTCTTTAGGGAAGGGAGATTAAGAAAGGTGGTATAGGAGGTAGTGCTAGATCTGAGTCTCAGAGAAAACAAGGTATTCTGTGAAATAGCAGGGAGGAGATGAGTCACTCTCGAGAAGTGGGAGCCTCAGGAATGGAAGGTCTTGTGTGAGGAGCTGCCAGGAGGCCATCCCTACATCACAGAGTACAGAAAGGGAAGGAAAGGGTAAGGAAAAACTGGAAACACAGAAGGGGTCAAGTTACAAAAGGCTTTTAAAGCCAAGTAAAGGATTTTCTGTTTGATCCTGGAGGTCATTGGGAGCAAGTGGAGTTTATTGATTGGATGAGTGTGGGAGTGTTTTCAGGACATCAGTTTGACAGATGAGTGAAGGATGAACTAGAACGCAGTCTTGAGGCAGGGAGTGAATCCAGGACCCTCAATAAAATCACCGCATTTACGGCCTTTAATGTCTACTGACTTTGCTTAGCAGCAATTAAGATGTTCTCTTTTCCCATCTAACCATTGCAGTGTTTTGTTCAGCTTTCTCCTCTCACTTGATTTATCTTCATGAAAAAATGTTGCTTTCTTTCAAGTCATGGGGTTAGATATGGAAGAGAATTTATAGATCATGTTGTTCAACCCCTTTATTTTATAGATGAGGAAACTGAGGCACAGACAAGTGAAGTGACTTGCCCAGACTTATATACAAAGTACACAAGCAGCTGGGTGACACGGTGGATAGAGTCTGAGCTCAACTTTGGCCTCAGACAGTTGGTAGCCTGGGTCATCCTGGCTAAGTCACTTTACTTCAGTTTCCTCTTCTATAAAATAGGAATAATAAAATCACCTACTTCCGGGGGTTGTTGTGAGAGTGAAATGAGGTAATATTTGTAAAGCCCTTTGCACACCCAGTGCTCCATATAAATGCTAGCTATTATTATTAAGCTGGCAGTGCTAGGATTTGAACAGTTACTACCACTACTGCTACGACTACTCCCATTCATGCTAAGTGCTTTTAAAAGTATTTTTGTCTCCTTTGATTGTCCCATCAATCTTAGGAGGTACTGCTATTATCCTCAGCTGAGGAAACTGAGGCCCAGTGCTTGACTGACAGCTCCATCTAGCTGATCTCAAATCCAGCCCTCTTTGCAGCAGTGGGTCTAGTGCTATTGCCAACCAAGCATGCTAAGCCAGGGTGCTGATCTGCTGTGACCTTGACAGGGACCTTGCCTCTTTGACTACTTGTTTGCTTCTGGATTCAGGAATACCTAACTAATTTGGGATTCCTAACTTCTGGGTACTTAGATGATTGGCTTCTGCTGCATGTTTTCATTATTTACCATGGTCCTTCCTAATTCCCATTTTAGCGGGAGCTGCCAGCTCTATTCTCCACTTGTCTGCAAGAGTGATGGTTTCATTGGATACAGTTTGGCACCTTGGAGAACTTTTCTGACCTAGAGTTAGGTGACCATAAGTATGCAGTGTGTCCCATTTTGTGGTTACAGAAGGAAGAGGTTTCTCTGGTTGACTTGTTGTCAGTGACTAAAACAACAACAAAAATCCCCCAAACCACCCTATACTCCCTCAGTTTACCTAATCATGATTAATGGTGAGTTGAAATACAAGTAAATTGAGGATTAACTGGCGATTTTAAGAGGGATGAGTCAGGTTGCATTATTTTCATGCCTGGTGCGATTGGAGGGCTTTTTTTGGTTTTGGATTGTTTTGTTGTTAAATGGAGTAGGAAGGATAATTTGCATGTTCCTTACATTCCAGGATGTGCATAGTCAAACTTTTTTTCTTCTCTAAAATAACAGAGAACCATTCATGTTTTCCACTTTGCCATTTTCTTCTATCTAATCTCACAGAACCATAGAATGTGAGAGCTGAAAGAAATGTGATTGCTTCTCCTAGATCAGTCTCCTCCTTTTATGGATGGGGGAACTGAGATCCACAGGCTTTGGTGAAGTGCCATG
The DNA here is from genome assembly GCA_028658325.1 of Potorous gilbertii. NCBI lineage: Eukaryota > Metazoa > Chordata > Mammalia > Diprotodontia > Potoroidae > Potorous > Potorous gilbertii. The sequence continues at coordinate 333,581,155 of CM053771.1, forward strand.
AGTGTGTGTGTGTGTGTGCATATGTATATATGTGTGTGTGTGTATGTGTATATATATATATGTGTATGTATGCATGTATATGGAGAGAGAGAAAGAGAGAGAGAGAGAGCCCTACTACGTAACACACATTGTGCTAAGCACTTTACAAGTATGATCTCATTTCAACCTCACAGTAGTTCCTAAGTGTTGGAAGTCAGATTTGAATTCAGGTCTCCCAAGCCCTATGACCTATCCACTGCACTGTCTAGCTGCCTAATTAATCTGTAACTCAGGACTCTTCTAACCTCTTCCCAACGTATCTGATTCCACCATACTCTTTCTACTCAACTAAGAGCAAAAGTGACATCTCTGTAAAACAGACAGGACTTTTGCAGTGAATGTTTCCCTGATTTTTTTTTGTTGTTGTTGTGGTTTTTCTGAGTTTGGTTGTTTTATTTTATCCTTGTGGTTTATTCCTGCATCTTCCTGCCAGGCAGCAACAGGACAATCTGACACATTTTCAACAACCACAACAGCTGGTTAACAGAGGATTTTCTATTTTGTATTAACTATTTCTTTGCTTTTGGTGATGCGTAGGATATTGAGTTGCAGTGGGGGTAAATCAGACTCTTAAGGAAACCCTCAGCTGTGAACCGAATTCATTAGCAGAAAGCAGGCATTACTTTTCAGTTGATTTCTTGGATCATTAAAAAGAGGTGATTTCTTCCCAGATGGAGTGTGGCTCAGTCTTAAGGGATGATCTCTTATTTCCAAGGGGCATTCATTTCATTTGTGACAAATGTTCTGTTGTGCATGACTGCTTATTTCAAGAGATTTGTAATTTCATTGTTCCGTATTTCCCTTCCTCTAAGTCCAGTTGTTACCCTTCTGTAATAGACCACTTTATGGCAATAATTGGACATATACTTAGAGGCTTTGAATTTCATGGAATTTGTAGAAGCTTGTGGTTCACTGCTATGGCATTCGAGATCCCAAAGTTACTTCCATGTCATGAGGAGGAATCAGAAGAGGATTTTGTATAGGGATATGATTTCTCTTCTAAATGAAATACCTAGTTTGAGACTAGGGTATGAATTCATTTGTTTAGTACATGAGGCATTAGGCCCCATTCTCTAAAAATGTAGGCCAAGTTTACTGGGGTTTAGCACTTGGCAGCCACACAAAATGATGTTGGCTTATACAAAAGTCAAAAAGGATAAACTCAACAAAAGTCTTGTTACCAGTTCACTGAACTGTACAACCACCAAAATAAATGAAATGTTGGGCATGTCTTTAATTTTCAAGATCATTAATTGAAGAAGCTTGAGATGGTTAGTCTGGAGAAGAGAGGACTAAGATTGTCGTGATAGCTGTCCTCAGTCATTTTGAAGGACATTTAAAAGAAAATGTAGACTTGTCCTGCCTACCATGAGATGACTTAATTAGGGGATGGGGGGCATCCACAATACTTAGCAGGAAGCAAGTACTTAGTAAGTGACTTTTTGACTGATTGTCACCCAGAACTGAAAACAGTGTTCTAGATGTGGTCTGATTGGGTCAACTTGTGATAGTGGCTCGCCTCCCTGATGTTAGATTCTGTGCTCCTAGAGGCGTAAGATCATCTTAACTTTTGCAGATATCACAGACTTGACTCGTCAAACTTGCATTCTTACAGAAATCTCCATTTTTGGATAAATTACTATATTGTAGTCATATCTTCCTCTGCTCCTAGTTATGAAACTGATCATTTTAAGCTAATTAGAATTGTTTGTGTATTACTTTACAATTATCTCCATGAAAATTCACCTGGTACTTTTCTTTGCAAGGGTAAAATCCAGAGAAGAATCTCTCCAATTCTCCCTCCAGATCTGTGATTTTAAGCAGAAGAAAACAATGTTTTGTGGATCAGGACTCAATCTGAGGAAAAAGGGGAATTTAATCCTGACGACAGCCTTATGTGTTGTATCTTTGGAAAGAGGGGTAATAGTACATAAATCTGTTGTTATTGTCACTTTTTCTCATAACTGGCTGGCGGCTCAGTGGTTAGAGAGTGTGAAATCTAGCATCAGGAGGAGCTGTGTGACCCAGGGCCATTTACTAAACCTCTGCCTGCCTCTGTTTCCTTAACTCTAAATAGAGATAGCCCCTCTTACAGGGTTGTCTTGAGGCTCATATGAGATAATATTTGTAAAGCCCCTACTATAATTCCTGACACTTAGTAGGTCCTTAATAAATGCTTGTTGACTTTCAGAAAAAAAGAAGCAACATTCACTTTAGAAAACGTTTACTAAAAAAGTCCTACACTGCTTCATAATAAATTACTTATATATGTGTATATATATACATATTACTTTAGAAACCATTTACTAAAAAAGTCCTACACTGCTTCATAATAAATTACTTATATATGTGTATATATATTTTTAAATCCCACACTGAACCAGTGTTTTGGTCAGTAGCTCATTAAAACTTGTCTGGATAAAATACCCTTGTTCCCCAAGTAATTTTTGTACAAAAGTTATTTTAAAAAACCCAAAACAATAAACCCAGTTTCTAGCAAAAAAAAAAAAAAGTCTTGTTTGCTTCCTTCCTATAAGGTATAACTTTCAACTTGGTGTTTGCTTTTTTTGTGAAGCATTAATGTAGATCTAACTGGGATCTCTTCCAATTTAACCAAAGTACATAACACCAGAGACTGCCAAGCCTAGAAATAGTCTTAAAACAGTTCTTTCCACTGGATGCTAAAGTCAGATTTGGCCTGAAGTCCTAATTTCCCAGTGACAAAACAATATGAAAATTTTTGGAGTGTCCCAATATATCACACTTAGTTGTGGTTCTGCACTTTCATCACACCTGTGTCTGAAGGGGGCCTCTTTGTGTTTGGGCATTGCTGTAGATAATCAGATAAATGTAGGAGAAACTTCCTTGGTCCGTGTTGTCTCCTTTAGTTCCTGGAAGGCATCCATGGGACAGTCTTACTTCAGTTGTTTGTCACTTGGTTTACTTGAAGTCGTGATTATCTTGGTGAGGGCCAATTGTTTCTAAGAGAGTTCCTCTGAATTCTGAGTGGATACTTTCAGGGATTAAAGCTAAAGGAGAATCATCCCCCAATCAGTGTCTAATTGTCGTCTACAACCACATCACTGTAAAATTAAAATCTTTGAAATGGTAAATTTCCTACAGAGAATACAAATAACCCATCTGCAACGCTGAGATCTGTATTTATTTAATACTGAAACATTAGAACTTAAGGGCTAGAATTGGACGCGGTGAAGTGATAATACAACTCATATTTTAGAGTTTAAAGCATTTTACATACCTTCATTTAACCTCCACACCAACCTTTTTGGGCGGGTGCCATTATTATGCCTGTTTTACAGATGTGGAATCTGAGACTTTAGAGAGGATAACTGACCTGTCCAGGGCCAGATCACTAGGAAGTATTTGTGGTAGCAATCAAACCTAGTTCTTCTGATTCCAAATCCACTGTGCCATGTTTCCTCTCTTACTGGAATTCTACATACTTGGTATGGAGATGATGTTGCTTCTGTAAAATGAAAAGGTAGTATGTTTATAGTTCAACATTCCCTTTTTTCAAAAAAATTAATATAGTGTGTAATCCTGTGCAGGTGTCCGGTATTCAGAATTAACTCACCCAGTCAAAACTCTTCATTCTTATAGCTTGTGTAGATGTTAGGCAATCTGATGATTTGACTGAATTATTTTGAACAAAAGTATAAATGATTTCTGTTTTAACCAAGAATGTGGGCAGACAAGGCCTTATAGTTTTGAAGAACGAGGGTAGCCTTTCTGTAGAAATAAGGCAGGACTCTTGCCTCATCCTACTACTTCAGACAGCCAGGGTTTATAGGAAGTGGGGTTTTTTCCCCCTTGAGTGTCACTTTTCATGAGAAGGTTTTGTTTTTTCTTTGGTCTGTAGGATGTACGAAGAGGTTTGAGGCTGGTCCTCAAATAGCAAGTAGCTAAAACTTGTCTCTGTCACCTTCTTTCTTCGTGTGGCTTTCCTGCTACCTCTTCAAGCCTTTCTTAACACCTTGAACTCATTTCCAGTTTGAGAAAAAAGATTTTAATAAGACTGTTGTACATTCTGTTACAGAGTCAGTGTGGTGTAATGGGTAAAGAGCTGGCCCCAGAGCCAGAAAGATCTGTGCCTTTTTCACCCAAACTAGGGAAGGCACTTTAATCTCTCAGTGCCTCGGGCACCTTTTTTAAATCGAAAGATTAGTGCAGATCTCCACTGGTAAGTGAAAGGAATTTACTCACCTGGAGCTCACTATTCCAATTAAATCACACGTTCAGTAAAAAAGTTATATGTAGAGTATATCTCATATAAGTGTATATGTGTGATAATATTTTGTTTAAAATTTCAATTTCATAAAATAACAGTTTTCTCAAGTTTTTCATAGATTTAACATTTCAACTTACATGGTTTGAAATGGCATTTTTTAAAGAATGTATTCCCCCATGTAAGCTGGTTTGATTGTTTCTGTCTCTCCGCCCCAGCTGGATTGGATTGTAAACTTCTTGAAGTCAGAGACTGTGCTTTGAACTTCTCTGTACCCAGCACAACAGTCCCTGATGCATAATGAGTACTTAATAAATCCCTTCCTTCCTCCCTCCTTTCCTTCCTTCCTTCCTTCCTCCCTCCTTTCCTTCCTCCCTCCCTCCCT
>CM053771.1:333586324-333622198 GCA_028658325.1 Potorous gilbertii
ACTGAGAAAAAGTTTCAAGAGTTACAAATATTATCTTTCCATGTAGGAATGTAAACAGTTCAACTTTAGTAAGTCCCTTATGATTTCTCTTACCTGTTTACCTCTTCAAGCTTATCTTGATTCTTCTGTTTGAAAGTCACATTTTCTATTCAGCTCTGGTCTTTTCATCAAGAATGCTTGAAAGTCCTCTATTTCATTGCATGACCATTTTTCCCCTGCAGTATTATACTCAGATTTGCTAGGTAGGTGATTCTTGGTCTTAATTATCATTCCTTTGACTTCTGGAATATCATATTCTAAACCCTTCAATCCCTTAACATAGAAGCTGATAAATCTTGTGTTATCATGATTGTATTTCCACAATACTAGAATTGTTTCTTTCTGGTTTCTTGCAATATTTTCTTCTTGATCTTGGAACCCTGGAATTTGGCTACAATATTCCTAGGAATTTTCCTTTCAGAATCCTTTTCAGGAGGTGATTGGTGGATTCTTTCAAATATTTATTTTAGCCTCTGGTTCTAGAATATCAGGGCAGTTTTCCTTGATAATTTCATGAAAGATGATGTCGAGACTCTTTTTTTGATCATGGCTTTCAGGTAGTCCCATAATTTTCAAATTGTCTCTCCTGGATCTATTTTCCATGTCAGTTGCTTTTCCAGTGAGATATTTTACCTTGTCTTCTATTTTTTCATTCTTTTGGTTTTGTTTTGTAATTTCTTGGTTTCTCATAAAGTCATTACCTTTGCTCTGTCCATTCTAATTTTTAAAAAACTATTTTCTTCAGTGAATTTTTTGAACCTCCTTTTCCATTTGGCTAATTCTTCTTTTTAAAGCATTCTTTTCCTCATTGACTTTTTGGACCTCTTTTGCCATTTGGGTTAGCCTATTTTTCAAGGTGTTATTTTCTTTAGCATTTTTTTGGGTCTCCTTTAGCAGGGTATTGACTCGCTTTGATTTTCTTGCATCTCTCTCATTTCTCTTCCCAGTTTTTCCTCCACCTCTCTTACTTGATTGAGCTCTTCCATGACCTGAGACCATTACATATTTTTTTTTTTGGAGATTTTGGGTGTGGAAGCCTTGACTTTTAGGTCTTCCTCTGATGGTATGCATTGTTCCTCCTCATCCAGAAGGATGGAAAAAAATACCTGTTCACCAAGAAAGTAACCTTCTATTGTCTTATTTTTTTTCCTTTTTTGGGCATTTTCCCAGCCAGTTACTTGACTTTTTAGTCCTTTGTCAAGTGGAGGGTATACTCTAGGGACTTGTAAGTTCTCAGTTCCTCCACAGTGGCACAGTCAAGGGAGAGGAGTTACTCCTCTTCTGGCCTGTGCTCTGCTCTGGGAGTAACCACAAGCTTTTCTGCCCAGGATCTGCAAGTAGAATTCCCTCTCCAGAGCCTATACCAGCTCCACCATAGCCACACTCTTCCTCACCCCAGGGCTGCAATCCAGATCAGCTGCTTGATTCCCCCAGGGTCTTTAGACTGAGGACTCCAACAATGGATGCTGCCTCCACCTGGTGCTGGGCCAGACCTTGCTCTTTTCTCATACAGATGATAGAGCTTTCTCACTAACCTTTGACGCTGTCTCTGGTGTTTGTGGGTTGAGAAATCTGGGAATAGTAGCTGCGGCCTGGGATTATGCACCCTGAAACCTGCTCTGGTCCTGTCTATGCTGTGGCGTGTCCAAGGCTGCACTGCACTCCGTTTGGAGACCAGTGCGATAGACCTTTTCTGTCAGCCTTCCAGGCTGCTTTGGGCTGGAAATTTCTTTAGCTCTATTGTTTTATGGCTTCTGCTGCTCTAGAAATTGTTTAGAGTCATTTTTTACAGGTATTTTATGGGCTGTGGGGGGAGAGCTTCTACAGGTCTGTCCTTCTACTCCGCCATCTTGGCTCCTCATCCTGTTGGGAATATTGTTAAACCAATCATCTATGTATAGTCACATTGCTGACCAGAAAATTAGAAAAACCAGTAAAAATGAAAAGAAGCTGGGGTGTCTATTTAAAACAATTCCAGTCTCATCAAAATAAGTTTATGGCATTAACACTGAAAAATGAGAGGTGCGTAGTGAAAAGTATGATTTTGCATAAAAAAAAGTTTAATTGATGTGAGTCAGTTATCATAATGAGACAGACTAAAAATTTGCTTCAGTTAGCAAACACTTGGTTTATTTGCAAAGCAGTGAGATGTGGTTACTAACAGTAATGCTAGTTTAGGCGGTCTAAGAACTCAGTTCATGGAAAAGGATGGTGGAAGATGATGAGCTGTTAGAGCAGTTGGAAGAAAAACAAGGAAAGGAAAGCTTGTCATAAGATACCATTCCAAATGTATTTAAGAGTGAACAGCAAACCAGCAAAAAAAAAAAGGAAAAGAGCTCTCAAATGTGTTAAATTTTATAACAAATTCTTTTCATCATTAAGGGCAATGGGACCAAAGTCCTTGATGTGTTTTTTTTTGAGAAAGTGGAGATGGCATTGGAGGAAGCAATGATGAAAAAAGGCATCTGCGCTAGACTTTATGTCTACAGAAAAGACAACCCAGTTTTTAACTTGTTGATTGCAAGAGTATCTTAAGAAGGAGAAGGTAGCTGAGATATTAAATAAGATTTTGGACTTTATTTTTATGTCCACAAGGCAATTCAGTGACATCAGCAACTACCACCTATCAATCTACCTTTCTATGCCTCTGTTTTTTTTTTCTATTCATCGAAAATCTTTATTTTATTTATGTTATTTACACGCTCATTGAACACATTCTTGATGACTGAGAAAGGAATAGGTAGGCTTTAGCATATGATAACATGTAATAGGTAGGGTACAGCATCCAACATATCTTTATAAATTAAATTTTATAATTTTTTAAATTAGCAAAAATCTGCCTTTTCTCCTACTTACCCCACCCTCTTACCCACCTATCTACCAGCATCACCACTGAGAACAAAAGAAAGAAGAAACTAATGTTAAAAACGTCTTAGAGTTGAGCAAAACAAATTTCCCCATTAGCCATGTCCAATTCTGCACTCTTCAGGCCTTCTCACCTTTCTGTCTGGAGGGGGATAGCATGTTTCATCATTAGTCCTCTAGAATCACCGTTGATTGTGACATTGGTCAGAATTTCCTAATTCTTTTAGAGTTATTTGTCTTTGCTGTACAATGGACTACATTTTTACCATCACAGTTGACTACTGATTGTGTCAGTTAACTGAAAGATGTAGAGAACACAAGAGCCCCTCGTATTATTTTTATGGGTCAACTTCTTAAAAAACATTGGTAAATACAAAAACTCTACAGGCTCTCCTTCAACAAGGTGGCTTCTGTTTATGTGCCAAAATTATACAAGAGTCCTTGAATGCTATGACAACAGTGATAGGCTTATTCATTGAACAACTCTCTGGTTGTTAATCATGCAGGACCTAAGACAGGCAGACATATTCTTGCCAAGGACATTCACTATTGTTATTTCAGTGAGAGGAATTGCCTGTAGAAGATAAGATCCTCCCAAGGTTCCTAATAACTGTAATAGACAGTTGACCTTGTGTTGGATCGCATCAAGCTGTAGAGTTTCACAAAGCCTCCAAAATAAGATCCTTGATCATTCAGTAGCATTTGACCCACTTAGAGCAAATTCAGTTGACTTCAGAATGCTTATTGTCCAGATGATAACATACAGGTGGATGGACAATCCTATAGCTCATCTATCAATTAGTATATCTTAGAAAGACACTGTTAAATGAGCAGTGAACTGGATTTTCTCTGGGAAATCAAGTTGTTTTTTTTTTTTAATGAGTTAGAATTTCTCCCTAAGACTAGCCCCCACCCCCCTTTCTTTTTTTAAATGCAGATGTTCTATGGTGATTGTTATATAGCTGAGAGTTGAGGAACCTATAGCAGCTGAAGAGTTGAGGTTGAGGATGACCCAGAGGGATGATGAAATAAAGTGGCTACAAAAAGATTTTTTAACTAGTACATACTCAGCAGAAGAGGTTGAAAGAACATCATCAAAGAAATGTATAAATAAAAAAAGATGGTCTCCTTATATCCCAAGATGTGATGAGGGCTAGTGGAAAGCATGTGCTCAGTGGTGTCCTGTTAATGGCAAAGGAATACAGATGAGGCTTCCAGCCTTTTGAGTATGCTCCCTTTGATGAACTGATAAAGGAGAATCACAAAGGATAAGCAGGTTGTAAAGCATACCTGTTTGGGGAATGCTCAGATCACTGCAATCTTTGATTCATTGGAACAATAATAGCTGACATTATTTTCTTATTTGTTGTCACAAAAACAGTTTTTGAGGAAATTGAGCATCCAAGAAATTGTGACTCACCCAAGGTCACACACAGCTAGTCAGTGGTAGAAATGAAGTTTGATTACATAGTATTCCTGATTCCAAGTCCAGCATTCTTTCTGCTACAACATATTGTCATGAACCTTTCCCTCTACCATCAATACTCACCAATACCAACTCTTCGATGTAAAATCTCTTCTTCCTGCTGAAGTAAAAAATAGGCATCTACTTTAAAAGCTTGATGACCACCAGGATTTATTTTCTGTCAGCTGTAGTTCCTTTCTTATAGGTAATCATACTTGGGGGAGTAGAGAAGAGACTTTACACATGGAAAAATCATGGGGAAAATAGTAAGAAATAACGTATAAATAAGACACGTCATTTCTTTGAGTGGATGCACTTTTATTGGGGAACTAGGAGGTGCAGTGGATAGAATGCTGGACTAGGAGTCAGGAAGACTCATCTTCCTTAGCTCAAATCTGGCCTCAGACACATACTAGCTAGGCAAGTCACTTAACCCTGTTGGCCTCAGTTTCTTATACATAAAATGAACTTTAGAAAGAAATGGCAAAGCATTCCAGGATCTTTGCCAAGAAAATCCCAGATGGGGTCATGAAGAGTCAGGCATGACTGAAAATATCTGAACAATACCACTTTTACTGGGTTTGGTATTCTCTTCCCTGTGTCTTGCTGGATTGAAGAAAACCCACCTTGTAGCCAAACTTCTGGTGATGAGCATCTTTTCACTGAGCCAAGCTGGTCCTTGAAAGTTAGACATCTGAACGTTGGACCCATGTTTTATCCTAAGCCCATTCTCTGCTGGAATAGCCTTTGAGAACCCAGGATTACCTCAAATCAAAGGATCAGCAGCCATTTATGGAGCATTGGCTATGTACCAAACACTATTTATGCCTTGGGTTGCAGAGGAAACAACTAAATGTTCTCTGTCCTGAAGGAGCTTACAGTCTGTTGACGTCAGAGTAGAACTTTTGTGTAGGAAACAAGAGATAGAGCAAATTTGAAATGGGGAGAAGAGTGATTTCTTGCCATGTCATTTCCTTTAGTTAGTTCATGAAGGCTTTCAGTTGTGTAGAGATGCACTCAAGTTAGCTCGCCATCGCGGTTCAGTACAAATAGGATTTGCCTGTGATGATAGAGGACAGGACGAAGGGTCAGTAACATTAATAGGAGGAATTTTGTTAGAATATTTAAGCATAAGCCAGTTAAGAGCTTTAACAGATGGTAGTTTAGAGTAATCGGAAGGAGCATTGAATTTATAATTAGAGGACTCAGTTGGAATCTTGGCTTGCCTGCTTGCTACTTGTGTGCTCCTGGGCAAATACCTTGACTTCTCTGACTCCTCATATATAAACAGGAGGTGGCAGATCTAGATTGCGTAAAAGGTTTCTTCCTACTCTTAAGTTCTGTGATTAAGTTATTGATTAGGAAATACAGCACCTCACTGAATGAGCCTGGGAGGGAATCATCCTTAGTTTTGGAAAGGGGTTCATAATCTTTTTTGTTTCATGGATCCCTTTGGTGGTTCTAGTGAAGTTTATGGACCTTTTCTCAGAATATTATATATATTTTTAAAATATATTCATTTTATTTATTTTTAATGTTCTACAATCACTACCATAAAACTTAGACTTTTTCCCCCTCCCTACTCCCCACCACCCCCTTCCCTCCCCAAGATGGCATACAATTCTATATAGGATCTACACATACATTCCTATTCAATACATTTTCATTATGGTCATGCTGTGTAGATGAACTAAAATAAATGAGAGAAATCATATAACAAACCAAAACATAACACACATGCACACACACACACACATACACACACATGATCTGCTACATTCTGCTATTGAATTCCACAGTTATTTCTCTGAATGTAGAAGGCATTTTGCCTTAGAAGACCATTGGGAATTTTTTTATGTCCTTGCATTGCTATGAAGATCCAAGTCCACCAGAAAAACTCTCGCACACTGTGGGTCATTGCTGTGCACAAAGTTCTTCTGGTTCTGCTCCTTTCACTGAGTATCAGATCATATAAGTCCTTCCAGGCCTCTCTGAAGTCTTCCTGTTCATTATTTCTTATGGCACAATAGTATTCCATTATATTCATATACCATAATTTACTCAGCCATTCGAGAATATTATTTTTAAATGCATAAAGAAAAAGACAGACTTTTTAAAAAAAAACTTTAAAAATGTACTTATTTATTTTTAGTTTACAACATTGAGTTCCACAAGCTTTTGAGTTCCAGATTTTCTCCCTCTTCCCCTTCCTCAAGATGGTGTGCAGTCTGATATAGGCTCTTCATATATATTCACATTAAGCACATTTTCACATTGATCATGTTGCAAAGAGGAATTAGAATGAATGGAAGGAACTACAAGAAAGAAGAAACAAAAAAGAGAGAGCAAATGGTATGCTTTGGTCTGCATTCAGACTTTGTAATTTTTTCTCTGTATATGGATAGCATTTTCCTTTACGAACCTTTGGAAGTTGAAAGACATAGAATTTAAAAAGGAACCAATTCTGTTGAAATGCAGTTATCAGAACTATTTTTTTGGAAAGTGAGTTCATGAACTGTAGTTTAAGAGCCTTTGATTTAGGAGAATAGATTATTTAGCAGAAGAGAAGCTTAAGTGAATGTCAGTGGGATGTGCCTGTAATCCAGTTTTCCATGGATAATTGTGTTGTGATTAAATTGTCATCTCCCTTTAACTTATGCATATCTAGTTTTAAAATATTCAGATGGAATTGTATTGTCTTCTTGGAAATAACCTCCTTCCCCTTTTTTTTTCCTTTCAAAGAGCTGCTCAGTTTTTGCGTAAAATGGCTGACCCACAGTCCATCCAAGAGTCCCAGAACCTCTCCATGTTCTTGGCCAACCACAACAAGATTACTCAAGTAAGCTTCCACAATCACTGTTGAGTCAAGCACAGTTACATCTGCGTGCACAGATGCTGTGTCAGTCTATGGTCGATGGGATGACTGGTGGGTGGAATCAGTGGGCGAAAACGTTCTCATTTTTTTTGTATTCCAGTCTCTACAGCAACAGCTCGAGGTGATTGCTGGTTATGAAGAGCTCCTTGCAGACATTGTAAATTTGTGCGTGGACTACTATGAGAATAAAATGTACTTGACACCCAGTGAGAAACACATGCTTCTCAAAGTAAGTTGCGTGGGTGTGATTGCTGCTAGCCTTAGACGGTAGTGAGGGAACAGTGTGTGTTCTCACCAGATCACAGAGCAGGAGTCATTTTGACAAACACCTTTCTTTCTTCTTGTGCTCATTTTTGAGCTTATAAAGGCATTTTCCTCCCTCTACCTAGCAGGCACAGTGCAAGTTCGTGACAAATTTTTGATTTGTGTTTTGTGCAAATTAGAAGCAGTGGGGTATAATTATAGCTCTGTTTTAGAAGAAAATGTGCTTTTGAGTGATGAGAGGAATGGATCAGATGCCATGCAAGATTAAGTATGACTCATTTCTGTAAAATAGGTTTTTTGTCAGAGTGCTTTTGTAGTAAGACTCCATTTGTTAATCATCTTTCAGGGTCCCTCTCAGGGGTAATATCTCAAGTAGTAGTACCTAAGGGATAGATGACTTTCTCTGGGCCACATCACTAGGAGGTATCAGGCACCGGTCTTTACTGACTTCAAGTCCAGCATTTGCACAGTGCTTCTCTTAGAATCCTAAATTGAAGTAACGTTTTGTTTAAATTGGACTTTTTGGTAAAGAAATATAGTAGTTGCATATATTTTATCTAGTGGTATACTAAACTACCTTGTATCCATATTTTATGTTTTCTGTGGACTTGTCTTCCCCGTTAGAATGTAAGCTCCTTGAAGATGGGAATAATTCACATTTGTCTTTATCTCCAGTGTTGAGCACAGTGCCTGGTACATAGTAGGTACTTAATTAACACTTGTTTGATTGATATTTTAACTTTCGCTGATTTTTAGTCTGTCTAATAGAGTAGCAAGACAACAGATACCCTCTTGACTTGAGAACACTTAGCCTTTTTTCCCCAGTTAATTAATTTTTAGTTTTCAGCATTTACTTCCATAAGTTTTAAATTTTCTCCTCCTCCTTCCCCAAGACAGCATGCAATCTGATTTAGCCTCTACTCATACATTCCTATTAAATACATTTTCACATTCGTCATGTTGCATAGAAGAATTACAACGAATGGGAAAAGCCATGAGAAAGAAAAAAAAATCAAAAAAGAAAACAGTCTGCTTTGCTCTACATTCTGACTCCATAGGTCTTTCTATGGATGTAGATGGCATTTTCCACCATGAGTCCTTTGGAATTGTTTTAGGTGCTTGCATTGCTGAGAAGGGCTAAGTCTATCAAAGTCATCTCACGCTGTGGCTGTTAATGTGTACAATGAAGAACATTTTGCTTTTAAAAGACATATACAGTTGCTACCCCTCTCCATTTTTCCCTCTTCCCATATTCCATAACTCCTCCTATTCCCTTATTAAGCTGAAGGTTATTTATTCCCAACTGCTGCTTGCATAGCCCTAACCATTTCACTGAAGCCACTTCCTATTAATAATCCTCCTCTTTACCCGTTTAGGACCTGGATCAATTGGAGAAAGTGTAATATTTCCCTGTGGGATGGGGATGTGTTCCTGCTGTTTCCTTTTGGACCTTAAAATGCTTTGTTTCATAGAAACAATGTTGTTGGGGCTGAAGAGGTTTCGATTTGGCCACATTATGGAGAGTGTAAAATTTTGTAGGTTAATCTGAGTATCTAACCACCATTTAGGGTTAGTTGGAAAATCAATTCCAGATTTTTAATAACTGACATGCAAATGAACTTTTGGAGCACAACCCATTCATAAATTGGGGACTGCCTGTGGTTTGCAGTATTTTGAAGTAGAAGCAGGAACATACTTTGTTTCATTTTCCCCATAATTTTGACTTGAGCTTGGTAAAGATGGGTGATATGTCATGCTGCTTGCAAAGCATCCTTGAAGAAACAGATGCCTGTGTGGAATGGTCCTTGTTAGTTGCTCTCTGAGAATAACCTCTAATCTAAAACATTATACTCCAGTTGTGCTGTGAATGCTAATTTTGATATTCCTACATCGATGCAGAACAGTTGAAGAATCATAGCTTGATAATTCAGGAGCTACTTGTGACATCTTTGAGAAGCCCTGTATTATTCCAGCCATGTCTAAAACATTTAATCATTGTGTTTGATGATAAAAATAGAATAGTTAAACACAGTAGCTCATGCAAGAAAAATCTTTTGGCATAAAGGAATAATGCTTGATTAAGATGCTTTATGTGTAAAGAATAAATTTTGATTTAAAATTAAACAGTTATAATGTATGTGACATGGCGTTTAGGGCGATTAAACATGTAGATCAAAGTCTTAGGGAAGCATTTTGTTATTTTACAGGTGATGGGATTTGGACTGTACCTGATGGATGGGAGTGTCAGTAATATCTACAAATTAGATGCCAAGAAAAGAATAAATTTAACTAAAATAGACAAATATTTTAAGGTGAGTTAATTTCAGAGCCTAAACTATATGATGTGAATAAGTGCCACTGAAGAATGTTGTTTTGACTTTGCTTCTGTCTCTGTCCCTTAGCACAAGGCTTGACACAGAGTAAACAATAAATGGGAAGGTTTTCTTTGCCAGTGGCTCCCATTTAGCATTATTAGTCAGCCAGGTGAAAGGGAAGAACACCTGGCCATGAAGAGCTGGTATTCTCCATAGAGGAGGGAGTACCATGTTCTTGAGACTATATATATTTCATGAATGATCATTTAGGGTGACATTCATCTTTTTTTTTTTTTTTTGAATGCTGCAGCAACTTCAGGTGGTTCCACTGTTTGGTGACATGCAGATTGAATTGGCACGATACATCAAGACCAGTGCCCACTATGAGGAAAACAAGTCTCGGTAGGAGCCATTGCATTGTTAACTTGCCAGATTTGTGTTGCCCTACTTATTCCTAGCTTCTCCTTCAGCCTTCTAGAACCCAGCTGAGAACACAGAAGTAAGAGAAGCTGGTCTCAAAGCCCACTTCATTTTGTAGTAAAAGTACTTTACTTCGCAGAGCTTGTTGTCTTAAATCTGTAACCTCATATTACAGTTCTGTGTGTTTGGTTACCTGATTTCTTAGACACTAAAAGATTGTAAAAGCAGTAAATTAGAAGGAGAGGCAGGTGCACTGATAGTGGTAAGAACTGATAGCAGAACATCAAAGGAAGATGCATTTTAGCTCTAAAAATGCAGTTAATTTGGGGCCATTGAGTGTGGGGGTAAACAGACCTACAGAGTTCAGTATCTATGTAAGAGCAATACTGTTCTCTGTTGTAATACAGTGTAATAATTGTTATTTTTAATAACCCTGAGTCATCAAGAAAAAGCAGTATGAAATTGGTGTGCTTTACATAGGGTATCTGTGATCTGGTGAATGGAGAGCTGGCCTCTAAGTTCCTTGAGGGTGACGTTTGCCTCTTATTATATCTCCAGTCCTTAGCATAGTTCTTGGCACATCATAGGTGCTTAATAAATATTTATTGAATGATTGGATGGGTTCATAGGCTCCTAGGTTAGATCCAGAAGAAGGGACCTTAGAGACCATCAGTTCCAATACTCTAATTTTACAGGTAAGGACATTGAGGCACAGAAGGAGTAAGTGCCTTGTTTAAGGTCTCATAGATGGTGAGGAGCAGAATTTGAACTCAAGTCCTTTGTATTCAAAGCCACTGAGTGCTCTTTTCCACCATGCCACTGCCCTTCTTTCAAGCCCCCCTCTTGTACATACTACAGGTGAGAATCACTTAAACTCATATTGTCCCAAGGGAGTGATAATCCAGGTTGCAGGGAAGGTATATCTGCATGAAAAAGAGAAGGTTTCTTCACCAGGAGTTCCTTATATTGATGAGATCATAGTTTAGTTTCCCCACATGCTCTTTCCAAAAAATTATTTTCCTTAAAATGTTAGGAAAGTATGTAATACGTTTCATATTTTCTTGTTAATACGTGAAGAAAGATTTTTATAAAAGAATATTTTTAAAAACTTCCCTGTCCAGGCATGGTGGTACACACCAGAAATGACTGTTGCTTGGGAGGCTAAAGCCTGGTGAATTGCTTGAGCTCTGAAGTTCTGAGTGGCAATGAGCTAAACCAGTGTGTGCTAAGTCTGGTAGTGGGAAGGTGAGCCCTGCCCTAGGAGCACCTGCCATCAGCTGCTTTAGGAGTGGCAAGTAGGACCAGGTTAGAAATAGAAGTCAGAGCTTCCATGCTGATCAGTATGTAAGATCAGGCCCTTGAGTGATGACTGCATTTCTCTCCTTGGCAGGATAGGGAGACCTAGTACAAAAAAAAAAAAAGAAAAATGTTTTGTTTTCTAAACTAATGCTTAGACCTGGGCTGTCTGAAATACCTTTCTGTGTAGGATATCTCATTACCATGTGATATTAGATGAGTGAGGTATTCAGGTAGGCAGTCAAATTAGGATATCTTGTCTTCCATTGATTATAATGGGTTGGAGAATTTCCTTGATCTCTGATCTTTTTCAGTTACAAAATAAAATAAACTGCCAGCCAGAAGTCCTTTTGTCTCTTCGAAAAAACTGATTTTTGTATCTTGTTTTTTATACCGTAAACCACTTTTAAAAAAGTAAATCCTTTGAGAATAGGGAAAGGAATATGCATTTATAAAGTTATAAATGTCTCATGTGGCAGTATCTGGAGGACGTTTCTATTCAGTCATGACCATTTTGGTGGTGCTGGGTTTTAGCTTCAGGTAACTAAATTCTGTCCCCTCTTCAAATAGATGGACATGCACTTCTTCCAGTAGTAGTCCCCAGTATAACATCTGTGAACAAATGATCCAGATAAGGGAAGACCACATGCGTTTCATCTCGGAGCTGGCTCGCTACAGTAATAATGAGGTTAGTGACATGCCAAATATACTACTGCCTTTCTTCACATTTACTACATACTTGATGGATTGATCTGTGAGAAAAACAACGAGAAAGCCTGAGACTACAAATTAGAGTTTGGAACACTGTTCTTAATCTCACATTTAAAACAAAAGTTTTAGAAACCTCTAGGTGGTAATTTCTAGTGTGTTGCTAAGTGAGGTGAAAAAATAACACATACAGAAATTGCACTTCTTGGAAGGAGGCAATTGGGAAAGGGGGAAAGTGATTTAGGGCACATATAACTTCAAAGAAATTTGATACTACTAAGACAGAAGAAAAATCTCTAATAGAAAAAAATAAATTACATCAGTTCTATCATTTATTACATTCTTGCTTCTTTCATTTGAATCCCTGATTATAAATACTACCCAACTTTCTTCTTGGTACTCTGGTATGGTACATAGGTTTTTCAGTAACTCTTCTACAAGAAACCCATTTCTTACTAATAAAGTTAGCAGGTTATTAAACTCAGACTTCTCTAGAGGACAGATTGGTGCGTAGACCACATCTCTTATCATCCTGCTGTTGAACCTCAAAAATCAGGTCTTCATTCGTCATCTGGGGGATGTTTAAAATGCTTTGTTATTTTACTTTAAGAACCACAGGATCTTTCCATCTGACCTACCTTCTAAACCTTACTTGTAGTTTTTCCTTCATTAGCACGCAAGGTTTTCAAACAAAGATTGTCTTATTTGCATCCTAAATGTTTTGCACATAGTATGCATTTAATGTGGTTTCATTCATTGCTTATATCATTGTTCATACTGAGCAGTGTAACCATCCATGGAGTTGATCCAGCTCCAGTTTGGTTGATTTTGAATTAGTGGAATAGATTCGTTATGAATTTGTGGTATGTTTAATGAGTTTATTTGTAAAATGTATAGCTTCCTTTTTTTAATATTATAGTCATACCCCAGCACAGACACACACCCCTTTCCCTGAACTCTTCTTTGTAACAAAAATAAAAAAGGGACATAAAAATCCATCCACAAATGATCTTGTCTGATATTTACACTCTTCTGTACCAGAATCCCCGATCTGTCTGTGCTATATTTTCTAACTTAAGAACCCATAACCTACATGCATGTTTTATTTAAAAATTTTTATTTTTTTATTATGAACTTACCAGACATCTACAAACATGAATGTTCTAGTAAAATAGCACATAAAAAAATTACATATGAAACTTAACATTTTTATTATGTACAATTTTTTAAAGTATTAATTAAATTTAATGTGACAGCTTATCAAAACTACTGTTTGCCTCTATCCCCTTCTGAACTTTTTTTCTGTTTTCTTCTGGGTGTGTGATTTAAAAAAAAAGTGTTTCATTGAAAAAGCACCTATTTTACACAGAGTTGTAGGTAACGATTGTGCCCCTGGGGTGAGGGGATCATATAGGTTCATTTGGGGAGTTGCTAATCTGGGGGAGGGGGCAAGAATGGCTTGGGATGAGGTGGCCACCACTTTGCCCTTTGGGAACCCTCTACGTTACCTGCCTGGGAGAGACCCAGAGTTGCCTTGCACTGATTACTGCTCTGACCTCCCTTGAATGTTTCTTTGTCGGGTACCAGGGACTGTAGAGTTTAATTCACAGAGTTTTGGCAGTGTACATTCAAGGCCTTCAGAGAAGTCTTAATGCCTCAAACAAAAGTCTCTAAAATTCTCTTTATTTTTAGAAATTAATTAGCATTACACACTGTATGCATTCTTCTTCTTCACACTTGGGTTTTTATTTGCTCTATTTCAGGTAGTGACTGGGTCTGGACGACAGGAAGCTCAGAAAACAGATAGCGAGTATCGCAAGCTCTTTGATCTCTCCCTGCAAGGATTACAGCTGTTGTCTCAGTGGAGTGCACATGTCATGGAAGTGGTATGTCCTTTCTTCTCCAAAGGGGGGTTTTTGAACTTAAGGAGGTTTAAGAGTAGAAGGATCCAGTCATTTGAAATGAATTCCGTTGAATCTGGGAAGTAGTTCTCCATTTCTGACCCTTGGATAAATTGAATACATGATAAACAAGGTAGGGAAGAGGAGGGAGGAGAAAACCAGAAAGCCTTTTGTTTTCATGTCTTTTAATTGGGCCGTATTAGTAAAAACTAATTTAAAAAATGATCTCTTTAATGTCTTTTGTTTATCTCTCACAAATGAAACACAATAGGTTGCAAGCATCTATTCAGTGAGTTAGACAGTTGGACCAAATGTCTGTCTACAGCATCTTGTTCCTTTATTGTGTGAAAATATACCATGTTGTTTATAAATGCTGTAAACTAGATTCTTTTAAATTAGAACTTTTTCTCCTCATGCTTCCCTTTTTCTCTTACCTACGTTAAAAGATATTTGTAAGATATTTTCCTCATCTAGAGGGACATTTTTCACCCTAATTTCTCACAGTGGTGTAGAATGTTTGGGTTGAAAAGGGATCTCAGATGTCATCTTATTCCATTCTGCATGCACAGTAAACTTTCCTGAAGCTCTTGCATATTCAGAGCTCTGTACAAATTGCTAGAGAAGATACAAAGTTTAGGGAAGACCCTACCCTTGTGCAGACGTAGAAGGCCATCCAAGTAGAAGGATATGACATATCCCTAAATAATTATAGTATAAAATAATCCTATTTTATAAATGAAGTGAGAAGCAAAGTCCCCAAGACATGAAAAATCATGACCAACTTGGAGGGGTGCGGTCTGAAATCCAGAAAGTCTTTCTGTTATGGTGAGAGCCAAGACATAGAGGCAGAAAGTCTGGAGTGTATATGGGGACATGTTATCCAGACTAGGTCATAGTGGACAGAGAATAAATAATGTGAGATAAAGATGAAAAGGTACCTTGGTTCCAGATTGTGAAGCCCCTTATATGCTGGATCTTACTTGTTAGTCAGTAGGAAGTTTTCGAGCAGAATGATGACATAACCATGCATGTGAAAGATAGATATAGCACCAATATGAAGGCTGTATCACAGGGTAAAACAGTGTATGTGGAATGACCGGTTCCTAAAGTACTGCAGCAGTCTAGACAAATGATAATGAGGGGTTCTACTGTGATAGTTCAAATAAAAATGCAGAAGAGGGGACAGCATCTGGAAATACTGTGATGGTAGAAACAAAGATGGCATATGCACAGTGAAAAACAAGAAAGAATATTCAAGCACAGGACTCTAGAGAAAGTCTAGTGCCTTCCATATAGTTGGTGCTTAATAAATGTTTGCCTGACTGAGTTGAATGGTGCTGCTGCTGACAGAAATCATGTTTTATCAGGAGGATGAAATTTTGGGGAAAAAATCATAACCTTGATTTTGGAAATGTGGAGCTTGAGGTACTAGTTGTGCACTTGGATCAAGATGTCCTTTCGGAATATGTGGATATAGATCTGGAATTTAGGACAGACAAGAAAAAAAAAGATTTGGGTGTCATCTATGTAGAGAGGATAGATGAAGTCTGGAGATTGAATGAGATTGTCAAGGGAAGCATGGAAAAGGAAAAAAAGTCAATGGGGAGACCTCCGGAGTTTAGAAAAAGGGTGATCAGCTAGCCAGTGAAAGAGAAATGGTTGGAGACATGGGAGGACAACCAGGAGTGTCTCCAGGCCAAAGAAGGAAGGAGAGGTCAGTGGTATGCTCCAGAGGCTAAGGAAATGCATATTGAAAAAGATGACTGATGATTAGAGGTTGCTGGTGATTTTTTTTTTAAAGAGGGCATTGAGCAGATGAGAGATGGAAACTAGATTTTCTTTATATCTGTCTCTTTAAATGTTTATAGCTTTTGCTTTTTACCTTCATTTTGAAATGGGCAGCTAGGTGGTGCAGTGGATAGAGCACCAGGGCAGGAGTCAGGAGGACCTGAGTTCAAATATTACCTCAGACACTTGACACTCACTAGCTGTGTGACCTTGGGCAAGTCACTAAACCCCAAGTGCGTCATCCTGGGTCATCTCCAGTCATCCTGATGAATATCTGGTCACTGGATTCAGATGGCTCTGGAGGAGAAGTGAGGCTGGTGACCTGCACAACCCCTCCCTCACTCAAAACAAAGTCAAGTGCAAGTCATGTCATTATTTTTCTGATGGCATGGTCTTCTTTGGCAATGAAGGATGAGCACACACACACATTTTGAAATATGTTTCTCTTCTCCATCCTTTATATAACATGATTTTCAGTTTCTTTATGATTATTCTTCCTAAAATTCACTGCCCAGAATGGAATATGATACTCTGGGTATGGGCATAACAGCATTATCATTTCCCATGTTCTGGATGCTTTCTAAAGAAGTCTTAATGATCATTTCCCAGTATGTCTCTCCCTCCTTTGTAATAGACAGATGGTTAAGGAGACAGGACGGTAAAACATATAGGACTGCTGGTATGTGTATAGTTGTTTTCCCTTGGTCCCTTGTCTCTATTGAGAAGTGGAAATTTGCACACTATGTTTCTGTTATTGCAGCATAAAAATGCATTAGTTTTTTGACTCCTATGTTAAACATATTGAATTTTCAATCCACTGAAGCTTGCAGATCTCTTTCACAGCTTATTATGGTGTCTGGCATGTTTAAGTAAAATAAAAGATTTTGTATTCATTCTTTTTTAAGCCTATATGTTTTATATGTAGATATTAATTATGTACACACATATATACACACATCTTGAACTTAATCGTCACATACTGGCATTTTCAAAGAAATGAGCTCTATACCATGCACATGCATATGTGTGTTCTTCTTTGTCTGTATAGGCTTACCTTTCAGAACATAAAGAACATATTTTACCTTTATCTCAGGGTAGCCAAGTGGCACAGTGGGATAGAGCACTGGGCCTGGAGCCAGGAAGAGCTGAGTTCAAATTTGGCTTCAGACACTTGCTGTGTGACCTTGGGCAAGTCACTTAACCCTGTTTGTGTCAGTTTCTCCATTTGTAAAATAAGCTGGAGAAGGAGATGACAAACTGTTCCATTATCTTTGCCAAGGAAACCTCAAATGGAGTCATGGAAGATGCAGACTAACTCAAACAACAAAATAGAAACTATGCGTGAAAATACTTTCCAGCAGATAAAGAGTCATAACAGTTTCAAAATCACATGATGTGATTAGCCTTATAAAACCTTTAGAATGACTTAATAACTAAAACTATGCATTTGGCAGTTAGTAAAAAACATTTCATACAATAGGGATTTGTCTCTCATTCATTGTTTTCTCTTTCTCTTTTCTAATTTTCTCATCAATACCAGTATTCATGGAAACTTGTGCACCCCACGGACAAGTACTCCAACAAGGACTGCCCTGATAATGCAGAAGAGTATGAGCGAGCCACACGCTATAACTACACCAGTGAGGAGAAGTTTGCCCTGGTGGAGGTGAGAGGGTTATGCCTCCTTCGGGTTTGGATTTTGCTTTCTTTCCTCGTCCTTTTTTTTACTTAAAAAATAAAAAGACAGCATTAGGTTGTCTCCTTTCATTCTTGCTCCCTCTGTAGCATGGACCAATGGAAAGACTGCTAGATGTTTTAAGATAATTTAAGGGGACTTAATCCCTGTGTATGTAAAGTTCTTTATGTTCCTAGAAGTGATCTCAGAATTATGAATAGTTTTGGCTGTGAGGAAAACTCATGTTAGGGTCGAATTTCAGTTTCTTTAGTCCTGCTCTTTGAATTTTTTCCCTTAGCATCATAGCTGAGCCCCTGATAAGTCCTTTGTTCTCCTACCTGTATGATTTTGTTCATGCCATTTCCTGTTCTGAGAATGCCTGTGTTCCAGTTGAATTCCTTCTATTGATCTTTTTCTGTCCAATTAAAATGTCACCTTCTCTAGGAGCATACTCTGATGCCCCTCCCATTTCATTCTCATTTAGCATCACTAATGGTTTTACCATGTAATTGTAATTGTGTTTGCATCTTATTACCAAACTGACCTTCAAGATGTCAGTGAGCTTAGAATACATTCAGATTTTGTATCTCAGCCAGCCCCAACCTAGTACTCTATACACAGTTGGTGTTTAATAAATACTAGTTAAAAGAATAAGATGCTTTCCTAAGAAGTTCCTGGCCTAAGTTTGCTGAACCACATTTTTGCTGCAGACTCTGGTGGTTAGGGGTAGATGTTACATACCAATAATATTTCCTTTAAAGAAGGAAATAAAAGCTCTTTGGAGCTTTTATTGGGACTGGATTATCTTTCCTGGATCTCACAGATCTGGCCATAGAAAGTTCTTCACTCATTGAATTTCTTTGTGAAGCCACTAGACTGAGACAGGTTTTGTGCAAGGCCAACCCTCTGTCCCTTCCTTTAATTCACCTTCCTTGGTGCTGATTTCTCTCTTGAGCTCATTCTTACTTTCTAGCCTCAGGTCATCTTTTTGTGAGAGAGGGAATGGCCCTTGAGTTGTTGGAGCCCATTTTCCCACAACTTTTTTCCCCTTTTAAAACAGGAGAGGGGGTTCTAGTGGTAGGTCTCTGACCTGAGAGTCAAGGTGACTTTTGCTGTTTTTCACAGATAAATAAACCTTGTATCAACCACCGGTGGTATATCAAAGCCAAAATAAAAAAAGATGCTCTTGTTATGTTCCTTTTTAAGTGTTCTTCCAAGCTAGTTTTGCTATTTGCTTTTTTTCCTTCTATTTGAAAAGTTGGAGTGAACATTTCTGAACTCCTTAGGGGCAGATCCGATCATGTTACCTGCTTACTCAAAAATTCCACTGGCTCCCGATTCCTTCCAGGAGCAGATACAAAATGCTTTATTTGGCCTTCCGAGCCCCCTCCTGCCTTTCCATTCTTCTTAAACCTTACTACCCAATACATACTCTTCGATCCAATGACACTGGCCTCCTGACTGATTGATGAACAACACCTCTCATTT
This sequence comes from Potorous gilbertii, assembly GCA_028658325.1. Lineage (NCBI taxonomy): Eukaryota > Metazoa > Chordata > Mammalia > Diprotodontia > Potoroidae > Potorous > Potorous gilbertii. The sequence continues at coordinate 333,605,424 of CM053771.1, forward strand.
CTTGGTTCTGAGCATTTTGACTTGCTGTCCCTGATGCCTGGAATGCTCTCTCTTCTACTCTGTTAAGACTCAACTAGAATCCCACTTTCTATGGGAAACCTTCCCCAACTCCCTTTAATACCAGTGCCTTCCCTCTTGTAATTATTTCCTGTTTACCGTGAATATAGCTTGCTTTGTACAAATAGTTGTTTGCATGTTATCTCCCTCATTGGAGAGTACATTCCTTGAAGGCAAGCACTGTCTTTAACTCTTTTTGTGTTCTTAGTACACTGCCTGGTACATAGTAGGTACTGATTGCTGTTTTCCAAAGAACTTTGTTCTAGGGTTCTCCTCTTATTTGTACATTTCAAGTTAGAGGTGAAATATTCACAGTCCTGTTTTTTTTTTCCGTGATATACTTTGTGTCCACTGCCTGGAAGAATCATAGTAGAGCAGACAGGTATTTACATAAAATAAAGTAGATGGAGAAATGTTTCCTGTTTGTGAAAGGGATTGCTTGGCCATTTACCCTTCTCCTATCTGCTTCCAAGCCTGTTACCACTTGTTTTGTGGTGTACTGAGGGCCATTCCATACATGTATGTTTATTTTCCTTTCTACCCTTGGGCTTGATCCAGATACCTGCTTAAAGGAAGGTTTCTATTTACAGGTGATTGCTATGATCAAAGGTTTACAGGTGCTGATGGGGAGGATGGAAAGTGTGTTCAATCACGCCATTCGTCATACCATCTACGCGGCTCTTCAGGACTTCTCCCAGGTCACCCTCAGGGAGCCTTTGAGACAGGCCATCAAAAAGAAGAAGAATGTCATTCAAAGGTCAGTATTTGTCTAACTCCCCTTTCTGTCCCTCTCCCTAACATTTCTATAATTCTTTTTATTGTACAGGGGGTGCACACTTGTTTTGTTTTTTTGGGGAGTTTTTCTTTTTTCAGTACATGGTACACTAAAAAGGCAGCATGAGGTATTGAATAGAGAGGGCTAATCTTGAGTCAGAAAGACCTGGTTTTAAGTCCCGTCGTAGACGTATGTACTAATTGTGTGATCTTGGGCAAATTACTTAACCACTCAGTGCACTAGAGCATTCTCTTAGGCTGAAAATGGTAGCAGAGTTGCTCAACTGCTTGAATAAAGAGAATTATCATAAGGGAGAATTCCTCACATGGATAAAATTTTATGGAAAAATCCCCCAAACTCATCTGAGAACTTCTGATGTTTTCATCCCTTTGAAAGGGTGGTATCCCTCCCAAAGTAGTAATGTTGGGAGGTCCCACCCTTGTCTCAAGGATGCTGCCATCCCTTACATGTAATTGGCAGAATTAGAGAATTCTAAACGATAACCTAAAGAACACTCCACTGTAACACACCAGAGAAGAGGTGATCCAAGCCTCTGCTTGAAGGCCTCCAATGAGGTAGAACCCATTCCCTGTCAGGATGGTCCATCACATCTCACTTTGGGGTAACTCTAAATGTTTTTCCTTTCCTGTAATTATGACTTGCTGTAGCTTGGAGGCATTAAGTGGCTTGCACAAAATCATATGACTAATGAGCATTAGAACCCAGACTTGAATCCAGATCCATGAGGTCGGGTGCAGTGCTCTAGTAGTGTCATGTTACAGGGTTTCATTTCTTTTAAAAAAAGATTATCTTACTCCTTGTATTGAGACCAACGGGAAGTCCTTAAAGCACTCCCCAAATTGTAAGTGGCTTTGATTTCTCAGCAGTATTTTAAAATCTCTTCTTTTTTTGGTGGACAGACTCTATTGAGTTTTCTTTCGTCTAATTTCCCTGTAGACAGATTGACCTGTGGGAGACTCTGCCTTATTTTTTTTGATGAATAACAAATAAGACGCAATGGTTACTGAAATAACAAATGATATTTTGTTATGACTACTTCTTTTCTAGAAAAACAGTGGCTTTTCACATGGAAATCTAGACAACTCTTTTTCTCATGCTACTGAGTTTGATTCACTATCCTTTCCCTTGGTTCATTGCTGGTAGAAATATAGTGAATCTGATTTTTACAAGGACAGGGGACTGTACCTGTGGTTTTATTCATAAAGGGAACTTCCAGGTTAGGAAATTACCTCTGCCAAAGTAAGTTTTGGTTCTTTTTATAAAACTTAGAGCATTATGGTAAGAGTTACTCAGAACTCTGGGAGGTTAAATAACCTGCCTAGAGGTTAAGTAACCTGTCTACAGTTATATAATAATTGTATATAGTCACACAGTCAGGATGTGTCAGTTAAGACTGGATCAATATTAAAAATTTGTATTTGTTGGATGAATATTAAGTAATGTCTTCAAACTCTGCTTAAGATGGAAACCTTTGGGTGGAGATGTAATTATTCCTTTCTTAAATGTGTGTGTATGTAGATACACACGCTGACCAAAACACATTCATTCATTTGTTTATTATAAAACCATATAAGGAAAAGCATTACTTTTAGAATGAGGCCTTCACACTACATTTCATTTCTCTTTCCCTCATCCTTTAAAATTAGAGTTAATTGAGAATGAACTATATAGTGTTTCATACTATATAAAGTGTTTTGTAATGAGTGAATATTCTTTAAATGAATATAAAGCTTTAGTGATTATGTATAAAGTTTTGACTTTGTCATATTTTGCTGATCAACTGTTTTGTGCGTGTGCTCAGCGTTCTACAGGCCATCAGGAAAACAGTGTGTGATTGGGAAGCAGGACATGAGCCATTCAATGATCCTGCTCTAAGAGGAGAGAAGGACCCAAAGACTGGCTTTGACATTAAAGTTCCAAGACGAGCAGTGGGACCGTCTAGTACTCAGGTATTCTTCCTTCTTCACCCTGCGCCAATGTAGGTCTCCTATAGTAGAGCTGGGGACATTTTTTAATTCTGGTAATTCTAATGGTGGAAAGTATGTTATGAATAGGACATTAACAGGAAAATCAAAATGTTAAATTTATCTTCTCTGTTCCTTTCCCCCCATCCCCTGAGTAAAAATGGAAGTGTGTGATTTTGGTTATGGAATGATCTACCCACCTACAATGACTTTTCCCAGTGCTATTTCCCATTCCAATGGTTTTTTTAAAAAAAAAATCCAAATTTGCAAATCATACAGCAAAACAGATTTATTAAAAAAAAATTTAAAGTTTCCAAATTTCTTTATTTGCATACAGAAGCTCATTTACCTACTTAATCTCCTCCCTTCCTGAAAACTTGGGTGAAGAGCTATGTATATATGTGATTATAAATGGTCTCTATATTGTGCTTTTATGTACTTTTGTTGATGTTCAAAATATGTGGTCATGGTTTATGTATGGAAATCTGCAAAATGTTAATTTCTGTAAAGAGCAAAAGTTGAAATTGTAAGTTTTTGTGGCTTTAGTGTTTAATTATTATTAAACCACCACCAATGTTCTCCTCTCTTTGGTATGTTTGAGCCTTAAACTTCAGCAGCTTTCTGTGATCATTGCCTTTCACAAACTGATTTAATCAATTGTTCTTGTCTTATTTTTCCTTTTCTGGGGCTAAACACTTCTGACTGATCTCTTCTGTTAGGTGTTGTTTGTAATATCTTCAGTGATACTGAAAAATCTTTTTGAAAGATGTCAGCAAAACAAATAGCTGACTATCTGAAATGTTAAAGTGTCTACGAAGTTTTAAAAAAAAAAAGGACGGGGGAATTTGATCGTTTAGATTTGGCTTGCCCAAACACAAAGGACTTACCTACTTTTGAGTGGCTAAGTTTTCACTTGCATGTTGACTGCATTGCTTTCCACACCTAACAGACTAATCTATTTTCTCCTATTGTCCTGTTTCCATTTCCTAATTGACCCATGTGTGTTTTATTAACGGATTCTCTCCCCCGCCTTTCCCTGTCTGTTGGTTTTTAGCTCTACATGGTGCGCACTATGGCAGAGTCCTTGAACTCTGCTGAGCTGTTGAAACAGCTCAAGTCTTTGGGAATGGAAAAGCTTTTGCATGTGGTAAACAAGTTTCTGAGGCAGTCCTACATCTATCCACCTCTTTTAACCTTTGGTGGTAAGACATTACTTTTTTTAAAAGTTTATGGCAATAAGGTGAACTGTTCCGCTACAAGTTGTCTCTCTAGGTGAAGAAGTAGGTGTACTGTCCAGATGAGAAAGTCAATCCTTTCTCCACGTGGTATTTGGCTCACTGATTTATTAACTCCAGTCATGGGATACCAACATGGGCTAGCCGCATAGATGCTTGTTTTCCCCCTTCCTAGAAGGGTAACCATTTCCTGACAACCTCAGGGATTATCAATTTGTAGCCGAGCAGTCGCTTTCTTTGGTTTTCTCAGTTTTGCTCAACTAATGTTCCATGTGTATTTTTCCCCCTCCCTTTACAAATGTTTCCTTGAATGATACAGCTTTACATGGTGAGAACCATGCTAGAGTCCCTCATTGCAGACAAAAGTGGTTCCAAGAAAACTTTGAGAAGTAGCCTTGAGGGGCCCACCATATTGGACATAGAAAAATTTCATCGAGAGTCATTCTTCTACACTCATTTGATAAATTTCAGTGGTAAGAGATACAGATGATCAGTGTTCAGCCAAGCATGTCCTAACACCGCTAACACCATCCAGAATGTTTCCGATTGCTTAAGAGTTAACTTTGCTCCAATCTGTTTTCTACTCACCCAGGACAGTGAAGTGTTGTAACCTTTGCACCATGGTCACGTTAGATAATTCAGTGTTTGTGCTGTTTTGTTGTCGTTGTTTTTTAAAGATAGTCCTTCCCTGGCTATGGCACTCTTGTTAACATTATGTGATAACTGTAATTGTTTTGTCACTTTAGCAAAAATGAGTGCCAGGGCGTGTAATGGTCTGTTAAATATGTATAATTTTAGACCAGAGTGTGATTGCAAGGAACACCCCATAGTATGGGTTGCAGCATTTCTCAACCTCATACCCATTGTAGCATTGATGAGTGTTTAATGTCTAGACTTGATATTTGGAAGATGGTAACTCACTTCCAAGCTCAGGCAAACCAAGTTGTTTGTTTGTTTGTTTTTTTCCTTCATCAGGAATACCCCTTAGTTCCTGTTTGAATTGTAATCGGAAACATGCTACCCAGTAGATTTTGCCCACTGCCATCAGATGTATCTAGTCTTTGTCACCACCCCATTGTGCTGTCTGTCATGTTGAATTTGTTGCCTGGCACTTGGTTTTTAAAGTGCTGTATTTGTCCTGGCTTTCATGCTTATATATGTATTGGACGGCAGAATCATGAAGGCATTAACTTTAAAAAATAAAAGATCTTAAGTATCTTTTCACAAAGTTTTTAACTGTTTTTATTACTGCTGACCTGGATTGTGTGATAACTGTGCCTTCATTTCCTACAGATAGTCCTTAAAGAAATTTTCTCCTAATGAAGAGAAAATGTATCCTTCATATATCTCTACCCAAACCCTTGTTTCATCTCTCATTTTTTAAAAAAAAAGTGTCATGTTTCTTCTTTCTAGTCAAGAGACATGTCAGTGTTGGGGTAGGAATTGTGCAGTGGAAAGAGTGTATGGAGTCAGAGAACCCAACTTGAAACTGATTAGTTATGTGACCACCTGCAAATCATTTACCTTCTCTTGACTTCACTTTCCTCCATGGTAACATGAGGATTGGATGACTTCTGTGGTCTCTTCCAGCCCTAAACCTTTGGTTTTTCTGAATTGGCGAAAGTCTTTTGAACTGCAGTGATGGGCAGTTCAGTAGTAATTACTGCTCACCTAACGTCACTTCCAGCAACTGCAGTGCTTTATATTGGTATATATTAAAGCCCTTTACCCTGCCCCGTAGCTTTGGATTAAATTGTATTTTTTTCCATGTGTTGATTCTTTGATAAGCTTTTTTCCCTAAAGGGAAGCTTGGAGTAGCTTATTGGGGTGCTTTTATAAATGTATGTTTGTATGGACGTGCACATGTATGTAATTTTTGTTTTCTTGGGGTTAGGGACTTGGGAGGTTTTGCTCTTTCTTTCCCATGCAATGGGTCCCATTCTTACCTGGCTCTTGGAAATTTTTAACGTCCCTTGCGCTGTCATTTTATACAAATGGCAGCCACTGTTCTAGCTTGCTTTTTCTAGTTGCTTCTGGATAACTTATGTAAGAGACTAATGCAGTATAACTTTAAATCCCTGAAGAAACCCTTCAGCAGTGCTGTGACCTCTCCCAGTTATGGTTCAGAGAGTTTTTCTTGGAATTGACCATGGGTAGGAGGATCCAGTTTCCTATAGAGATGTCCATGCCATGGATCCTGACAGATCACATCCTCGAGACCAAGGAGGCATCCATGATGGAGTAAGCTTCTCTCATCTTCTTCCCTTAAGGGGCTGATATGGAGTACTTGGATGCTTTGTCCTCTGACTGGTATTTGGTGATGACTTGTTTTATAAAGAAAGAACACAAAGCAAAGTGACACACCAGTCAGTCAATCAACAAGCATTTATTAAGTACTTACCATATATGTCTGGCATTGTGCTGGGTACCAAGGATATAATTACAAAGAATGACACAATCTCTACTTTCCATAAGATTACAGTCTAACCCAGTGGTGCCAAACTCAGATAGAAATAGAATCACAAAGTCATCTGTGGTGATCCCTGAGGGCCACATATTGACTTAGAACATCATACATTAATATTATCTATGTTCTATGTTTTTTTAATACAGCATTTCCTGATTACATTTTCATATAGTTCAGGCCACACTCAAGGCAACATTTTTGATGTCTAACTCACTCTTTTATTCATTTTTTGACAATGGAAATCACTCATGAGTCTGTTTTGTTTAAAACCATCAGATTAAGTCATCTGAAGAAATGATGTGTTCCCCCAGGAGTTGAAATGATTGAAATGTATTTGAGATTCACTAAACTCTATTGTGTAGGCTGGAAAACAAAGGAAAGGGGAAGTAGGCCCACCTAATCCGGAGATTGAATTGATAAAGGGAAAGGTGTGCTCCCCAGGTGCTGTGGAGAAAATGTTGATATTTCTGTTCTTGTTGTAGTTTTGCACTAAATATCACTTTGCAAAAATCTTTTAAAAAAATAGAGGCAGCTGATTGGAAATATATGTTTGGGAATATGTGCCCTCAGTGGTTGTCATCATCTTAACTCAATTTTCTGTGACTTACTAAAATAGCATCTATTCTTTGCGTTTATTTCTACTTCAAATATTAGCCATGTCCTTTTCTTTCATTTTACTCTTTTGGGAGCTCTGATGTTTTTCCCAAATGGGGCAAGAAAGAATATATGGGCATCGTCATCATAGCTGGCATTCATGAAATGCTTTAATATTTTAAAAATGCCTTACAAATATTTCCTTTGATCCTCACAGTAATCTTGGGAGGTACATACTATTATTATATCCATTTTACAGATGAGGAAACTGAGCAATAAGAGTTAAGTGACTTGCCCAAAATCACACAGCTAGTGTGAGGCCAGCTTTGAACTCAGGTCTTTCTGATTCCAAGTTTAGTGCTCTACTGAGTCACCTAGCTGTGCCTTTGACATCTTTCAAGTGGCTGTTCCATTTCCAAAGTTTTTCCATTGTTGAATGGGTCCAGAAGGCCATCACCTATTAGCAATCATAAAAGCTAAGTAACCCATCCTAGTTGGAGTCTAATTCTTTACAGTTAGTCATCTCAAGCACTCTGCTAGGCCCTGGGACTACCAAGATAAAGTGAACCTGTCCCTGCCTTCTTACAGGTATGTTGGGATATGGGGATGTGAAGACATTGGGGTGTTCCATTTTTAAAAGATTCATTTCTTTTCCTTCTTATTTAGAAATAGATTAAGAATGAAAGCCAACTGTCTTACGAGTTATGAGTTCATAAGAATTATTAAATGTGTGAATTAAGAATTATTTCATTGTGAAGTTTTTATGTAAGAGCTGAATGTTGTCTCGGTTGAATGCTTTAGACAAAATTGAGAAAAATCCTTAAAAAAATTTATTTTTCCTTATTCCAGGTATGTTCTTTATTCCTTGGACTTGTATAATGACAGCGCTCATTATGCTTTGACCAAATTCAAAAAGCAGTTTCTCTATGATGAAATTGAGGCAGAGGTAAGTTGTTCTGTTTATTGAGATAGATTTGAATTCAACAATAGTTGATTAAAGTTTATGCAAGGAAGTCAGTGGCTTAAATATTTTCCAGTTGTATTTTAGTCTGGTTCAGGCGACTGTGGGAAGCAAAAATATCCAAGCTGAAAGAAAAACCCCTGAGGTGGAGCTCCCAGCCAATAACTGTTTATTAAAAGGACATGGTCCACTTTCACGAGTGTAATCTCATGATACTCCTTTCCTCCAGAAGCTTACTTTTATAATAATTGATACCTACATGGTACAGAAGATGAAAAGTAAAATACAGAGTCTTATTGGTTGATAGACCTATGTCTTGACCTTCCAGGAGAATTTTTGGTTCATGCTTATGGTCTATGACCAGTAGAGGATGTTCAAATGTGAGTAGAGCTGATGCCATTCCCTGGGCCCATGCTGGGCAATAGAGAGCCGTGGGCAGCTCAGGCAATGCAGAGACAGGGTCACCCGTTGGTTAAGGGCTCATTGGCCAAGTGCCATAGGCCCATTTCCCCAACAAAGGGACAATAAGAGTGCAGGGATAGATCAAAAAAAGCTGGGGGACTTTCCATATCACTGAGTTGTCTTCCCCACCCTGGGCTTGGTCCCCTACTCAGCGGAAAGAAAGGGTGGAGGTCCTCTAGTTAGCTTCCTATGATTAAGCAAGTGAACTTCATAACAAACAAGTGAACTTAAAATCTTGTAGTTTAAAGTTTCAGGGTATAATATAAGAAAGACTGTCTAACCTCATCTAATTATCCCTAAATAGATGTAAAGTATGTATTATTGTATTATTATTATATTTATATATATTTAATTTATATTATATTTATATATTTACTATAATAATTATTATATTAATTAATTAGTATATTAATAGCCAAATGTATGTTGATGAACAAGTATAACTAAGATAATTACTGCTGAATAATACTGATTGGAATAAAATAGGATTCTCAAAATCATTTCACATATAGCACTCAGGAGCCAGGGCCTTCATTATATTTGACACATCTCTTATAGGGGGCTCTCATTGTTGATCTGCATTGATTGAGGGAGTTTTCTTAGTAGGAATTCCCTAAGGTGATGAGATCATAGATCCAGACAAAACCATTTATTTAGTGTTTACAAATTATGTTTGCTCATTTAACGATCTTGCTTCTGTATAATACCATAAATTTAATGCTAATTGCTACCTTTTTTCATTAAGCCACAATAATTAATTAATAGTGCCCCTTCCCAAAGTTGATACTAACTTAGCATAATCTGAACCAGATATAGAGTGATCTCTTGAAGATTCTTTTCCTTGTTGAAAGCTAATGAATATAAATGTCATGCAAAAATAACAACTAACCCTTGAATAGATAGTCCTTTAAGGTTTTGACATATGTGATCTGATGGGACTTGTAAGATAAGTAAAGTGAATGTTATTTTCATTTTACAAATAACTGAGACCCAGGGATATTGAATGACTTGTCCAGTGCTACTGACAGAACCAGAATTTTTGAGATCAGCTTTTTTGATTCCATCTCCAGTGCTTTTGCCATTTTGCCATTTTACCTCTACTAATGCTAGCGCTAGTACACTGTTGTTTGAGGATAACATGAGAAAATAGATCTGACAGTACCACAAAAAATTAGAAGCACTGAACATATATAATATGATGGTATCACATAGCTTGCACTCTTCATGTCTTGGAAATCAGTATATTGGTCAGTGATCTATAGTTCTTTTTTTAGTTGTCCTTTAATTGTATACTTGGAGGACTGCCTTTAACTATGGTTTCCTTAACTATTTAATATTTAAGCATAGTGAATTATGTTCTATTAAAGTGCCCTTGATTCTCTGAGTTTGGTTAATAATCATCCTCATGTATAGCTTTTAAATTCTTTTCACAGGCATTAAATAATAAATAAATAAACAAATAAGCAAGCAAGGGAGCAAATAAATAACATGACATTAAACAGATAACTAAATAATTAATAATTAAATAATATTCAATAAAACTATACACAAATGCATATGTAAAGACTGGAAGCTTTAATGTATCCCTAATAAAAATAAGATCAAAATCTGAATTATCTTTATTATGATTATTTATCATCACTTGCAGTAACATGGCTTCTAATAATACAGCCCTTTGACCCAGAGATACCATTATTAGATGCATATCTCAAAGAGGTCAGAGATGGAAAGGTGTAGTATGTTGTTGCACTTTATGTGGTAGCAAAGAAAAGGAAATGGAGTAATAAATAGCCATCGACTGGGCAAGAGCGAATAAATTTTGGTACATAAAATGCCATATAAATAGGCAGTAAGAAAGGATGACTATATAGAGTTCAGGGGAACATGAAAATTTAGATGAACTAATGCAGAGTGAAGCAAGTGACATGGGGAGTGGCAGGAGGTAACCACGACGATAACAAAGTAAAAGAAAGGAACAAGTAAACAAAGCGGAATGCTGTAGAATTTGATGGCCAGCTTGGCCTCCCAGAAGACTTGAGAAAATGCACTTCCTGTCTTTAGAGCCTGGGTGTGAAATTTTGCATCTGTTATCAAATGTGGTTGACACATTAATTGTTTTGACTGAACCTCTTTTCTTTCCTTTAAAATTGTTTGTTCAAGCAACTTGGGGGGTGTGTGTGGAGGAATACACACACAGAAATCAATGTGATGTAAAGACCAAAGACATCAATAAATGCTAAGTATGTGAGAATTATAATGAGTTCAGTGGTGTTTTGGCCAGAAACCCTGAGGTTCTTCCTCCCCCAGATTGATTCTTTTTTGTTTTTTTTTTGAATAGGTAAAGAGGCCATTCTCTGCCTCACTTCTTTCCTACCCTTAATTTCTGAATGGGCATTGTCTCCGTCACACTGAGGCCTGTTAAAAACTTTAGCTTAAAAAGAACAATCTCTTCCACTGCATCCAGGGCCATCTTGCATCATCCTGATCTATATCTTGCCATTGTACCCAATTGTCTTCGTAGGAGAAAGTGAAGCTGGTGACTTTGCACAGCCCTGTCTCACTTAAATCCAGTTCACTTACATATCATGGCATCACCTCCCTGATGTCATGGTCCTCTTTGAGAAAAGAGGACAAACAACAACCATTGCTCTTACTAATTGTTAGTGTAGTCATAATTTGCTATTTTTGATATTTGGTTGTTGAATGACTTTAAAGGAGTTATTCTCCAAGCATTTCACAAAAATAGGGGGTCTTATCAGGGAGTAGAAATAATTTTCCAGGATTCTACAGTAGATCATAAGAGCAGCTGCATCTCCTACTAGAATGATCATCCCAGCATCATTTAAAAATAAAAGTTTATTGGATAGCTTTTGTTTTTATATCATCTGTATTTCCTACAATATTCCTCCTCCAGCCCCCCTTTTTTAGAACTATCCCTTATAATAAAGCACGAAGAAAGGAAGAAAAAGAAAAAACTTTCGACAAAACTAAAGAATGTATCACAAGTTTGATGTTATGTGCAGTATTCCATTCCCATGGTCCTGTGTATTTCAGTCAAGGAGAAATGAAAGATGCAACATTGTATCTTCTTTGGCATCAAGCTTCATTGTTACAATTTTACAACACTCAGGATTTACTTCTTTTTTCGGTTGCCATTCTTTACAGAGATGCAAGTCAGTCCTTGCATCTCTGTATTCAATACAATTGTCATAATGATACAATGATATTTCATTGTATTCATGTACCACAATTTTAGTTATTCCCTAATTGATGGGTAACTTTGTTTCTAGTTCTTTGCTCATCTTAGCATGTTCTCAGGCCCCCTTCTGACCTTCATATTCTATGACTTGTGGCCATAGAATCTTTTGTGGGGAAGCTTGGGGAGCACATTTCCTGAAGCTCATGTGTCTTTTCTTTATGTCTCCCTCCAACCTGAAACTTGGTTAAGAGGCCAGGGGGCAATGTGCGATGGTTAATAAAAATGCCAAAGTAGGATCCTGTAAAATCTGGGTTTTCTGTGAACTCACTTTGTAGCTGTGAGTGAGTTATTTCAGCTTTCAAGGATTGGGTTTCTCCTTTGTCAAAATAAAAAAAGTTAGATTTAGAGAATCCTTAAAGTCTCTTCCAACTCTAAAATTCCATAATTCCAAGTGATAAGTGGTGATGACTCTTCTTTTCCAGGGGAAGCATGATGGAATGGATAGAGTGGTGGACCCTGAAGTCAGAAAGAACTTTGTTTCTTATTCCACCTTTGACATTTACTAACTAGCTGATCCTCAACACATGGCTTAATCTCTTTGCATCTCCTTCCTTGCATCTGTATAAGGGAGCAAATGATACCTTATCGTACTTACCTTCCAGGGTTGACCAATGGCAACTGTTATTATTTGTCAAGACACTTCTGAATACCTCCTTAATGACAATTTGAAGTGCAAATTTAAACTGTCATTTTTTTTTTAACGTGATTGCGGTTGATTTACCTATTTTCAAATTTTAAAAACTTGGAGCATATTTCTTTTCTTTTTTTTTTTTTAGGTGAATTTGTGTTTTGACCAATTTGTCTACAAATTAGCAGACCAGATATTTGCGTATTACAAGGTCATGGCAGGAAGGTAAGTACTAAGTAGGTTTATGGCATTGGCCCAAGAAAACATTTCCATTTTTCTTAGAATTTGCAGTTTATTGGGTGACACACTTTCTGCCCTGTCCCTTTCCATTTTAGTTTGCTTCTTGATAAACGGTTACGGTCAGAATGCAAGAATCAAGGAGCAACAATTCACCTGCCACCATCCAACCGTTATGAGACACTACTGAAGCAGAGACATGTGCAAGTAAGTAAACTTGTGGGTTTTTTTCTTGCTATAAAAGTATCAGTTGTTTGACACTTAGTATTGACACCTAATAGGTGTCATTTGATGTAAAAATGGATATTACAGGGATTTTTGTGATAGTGTCTCTACTTGCATGGATAGTGCTTAAGTTGCAAAAACAATCTGTTTGACTGTGTCCATACAGTGAAATGTATACATTCATATCTAGCTTTGGACTGGCTTCTGGGGGATACGAATATGAATTTTAAGCAGGGAGATCATACATTGTCCCAAGTGTCAGAAATGAAGACCCTGTTGCCCTGTGGAGCCATTGACCTGGTTCTCTTATTGATTAGTATCAGTGCCCTCCTGGTCAGAGATTACCTGCTCCAGAGTTTGGCAGGTTCCCATGAGAAACAGGTGCTCAGGGTTATTAGTTTCCCTTCCCCATGAGTCACCTGGAGGAAGTGGTTGAAAGACCTTTATGCATGAGTGATTGTGGGGAAAAGAAGAGAGCCCTTGTTTGGGCATTTCCCTGGAAGAAGATTCATGGTTAATATATTGACTAATATATTGTGAGTGACTGTTGTTTTATTTTTTTCCTGTGGTCTAGTCATAGCTTCTAAGTTTATAAAGTTGGCTTTTTGATTTCACCTCCCTACAGACACACATACCCATTTGATGAATTTCTCTGTCACTTATTTAGTGTTCCAGCACCTATCAAAAATAAAAAACTTGGAGGAGAGTCAGGGAAAACTATTAATAAAAGGCAATGTGGCATAATGGAATGAGTGTTGAACTTGGAGTCCAGAGATCTGGTTTGAATCCTGGATTTGTCACTTGGAAGCTATGGGGCTATGAGCAAGTGCTTTGTCTGAGCTTTGCAAAGAAAGATAAGTAAAGAGAAGACACTGACAGCCTTACTGTTAAGGGTTGCTGTGACTGAAGCACTTTTTCAATCTTGAAGTGTTCTCTAAATGTGAATTATTATAATAATAAAAATATAATACTTTAATCACAAATACAAATTACTCTTGTTTTCTTACTTCCCCAGCTTTGATTATTCAGAGTTGCCATAAAATTGGTAATTTCATCATATTACAATAATCATCTTAATAATATGACTGACATCATACAGAGACATCTATAATGGAGGTCCAGTTTTATCACTGTGTCAAACTGACTAGGACTTTATTGTTGTGGAAAGATACATAGAATACTGCTTAAGAGGCTTGGGCTCTAATCCAGCTTTATACCGCTGTATAGCTAGTTATGTAGTGTTGGGAAAATGACTTAGGGTCTCGACTGAGCTCACCTAAATTCCTATTCAAACAACTTTAAATAACAACTCAAAATGAGTTTTGGAGTGACAGAATCTATAAGAGAATGAGGTGAAGTACTTTTCCAGCCAAGACAATTTAGGTCTTCAGGAAAGGGCAGACTAACACAGGCCATGACCCAGCAAAGCTGGCCTTGGGAGCAGCTGACTTAGTGGCTTCCATAGCTCTCAGACAGTAAGGAGGTCTGACACCTGATCAGAAGGAGATTACAGGGGTCCCTTTGCTAAACCTAGAGGCAGCACTCTGTTCCCATATGTTGAACCATGTCTCAGTCCCAAGATGAGGAGTATTAGCATACGAGGGCTTGCTGCCACAGGGAAGCAGGGACTCAAGTATGAAGCTTGGGACAGTGCCTCATTTTCCCTGGTAACAGAGCACAACTTTAGCATAAAGTTAAAAGTCAATAAATAGGTTGGGAAAATGAGCAAACAACAAAAAAGAGATCTGATCTTAAAAGGTCAGTGTGGGGATGGGGAAGATCAAAAGACATTCTCAGAAAAAGACAACGGAGTCAAAACTCCTACATTCAAAGCCTTAGAGAAAAATGTGAATTGGTCTCAGCCCTTAAAGGAATTTCTGGAAGAGCTCAAAAAGGACTTAAAATCAAATAAGAGTGGTATAGGAAAAAATGGGAAAAGAAATAAGAGAATGATGCAACAAAATCCCAAGAAAAGAGTCAGTACTTTGGTAAAGGAAAGACAAAAAAATACTGAAAAAAATAACACCTTAGAAAACAAATAGACTATATGGAAAAAGAGGCACAATCCACTGAAGAGACTTAAAAAGCAGAATTGACCAAATGGAAGATGCACAAAAATTCACTGAAGAGAAGAATTTCTTAGGTTCTCAGCTTTAGTAACATAAGTTTAATAGGTTGAGAACACCAGAAAGCTTGTAAATCAAATGAATCTCTTATAGTCAAGTCACAAAGCATTTATTAAGTGCCTATTATGGGCATATTTATGTGTTTGAGTTATTCTAGGAGAATTCCATCTTTCACCCAACTCTCACCTCATAGGCAGTGACCATACCCACTTCACCATCTTGGCAGACAAGCTAAACTTAGATTGAGGGTAAGCAGCAGACTTCAGATCTGTCCATAAGTTAGGGGAATGCCTACCCCAAGCATGTGAAGACTTCCCCAGGTGGAATAGGTGAATTAGAACAATTTGTTTCAATGGCTATGAACACAGCTCAAGCAGGCGTTGTAGAGTACTTTGAGCTTGGTCAGACAGTGAAGATGTCAAGGTCATCCGCTTGTTGCCAGGTCCTTCTGAGTTTGTCTTGTCACTGGTCTCTTTGATGACTGGAAAAGAGAAAAAGGCTGAAGACTTTGTTCAACCCTGTCTCACTTAAATCCAATTCACGTACAAGTCAAGACATCATTGTTCCTCTTTGAAAACAAAGGACAAATGACAACATCAGCATTCGTTCAGCCATTTCAGGTTCCCAAACTTATTTTTTACAGTTACGAAGGTCCACACTATCTCTGAGACTCCAACAGTATGTCTGTGAAGGAAGCCTTTCTTACAAAGGTGTTGATGATGGCACTTATATGGATTGGAACAAGTGTTCACTCTCCTGATCTCAGTGTACTTTTATCATTATATACAAATACCTATGTTCGTTCTTATGAGTATCCAAATTTAACCTATAAAACTGGTTTCTTGAAGGATATTTAGAATATTTTTTTTAATTGATTTAAATTGGTCACTTTTCTTTCAGCTTCTTGGTAGATCAATAGACCTTAATCGTCTGATTACCCAGCGTATTTCGGCAGCTGTGTACAAGTCTATGGAGCTGGCAATTGGGAGATTTGAAAGTGAGGACCTGACCTCAATAGTTGTAAGTACCGTTGTGCCATAGCGTTTGCTTGGGGTTACGTTACATCATTCATTCCCCTGACTCAGATCTTTTAGTAGTAATGCAGTTGGATGCTCTTCTCTTTTTACATAATTTTTAAAAAAATTCCTTTTTAAAATGGCAGATGTAATAGTTATAACAGTCAGCTAACGTTCATTAAGTGCCAGGCACGTTTGTAAATGAAAAAGAAGGAAGAGGCTTGTATAACTGTGAGCTTCTATTACATACATATCACTTGTTTTTTAAAAAGTGTATAAATATCATATATGCACACATGCAAATATATGCACATGAATGTATACATGTGTATATATATGTGCATATATATGTGCACATGCATACATTCATACATATATACACCTACATTCTATATATGTATATATATATGTGTGTATATATATATGTAAAATTCAGAAAGTTAATAATGCAGCCTCTTTATTTGTCTTTTTCTGGACTTTTTTATGGTCTTTGGTAGATTTAAAAAATATTTTATTGGTGTTCTTTTTGCATATCTATCTCAATCCACTAAACCTTGAGCCACGTATCCCTCTCCACCCTAACCTCACCAAGTGTAAGTTGTTCTTTGTAACAGATATGTATTGTTTAGGAAAAAGAATCAGCTTATCAGCTCTGCCAGAGAAATTCATCTCTCATTCTCTGTCTCTGGTACATTATCTCTTTGTCAAGAAGTGGGAGGTGTATTTTGCAGCCATTCTGTTGAAGTTA
>CM053771.1:333622698-333722325 GCA_028658325.1 Potorous gilbertii
GGCCTAAAACCGCCCAGCTAGTGCTTGGGGTCTGAGATTCAAATGCTGCTCCCCAGCCTCAGGGCTTTTGGCGGCAGGCCTGACTGCTCTTCAATGGGAGCTTATTTGTTGGTTTTCAGGTGGGGGCAGGGCCACCTCTCAGGCTCAGTTCCCTCAGGGGGTTTATGCAGAGAACTTTTGTAATGGAGCTGTGGTGGAGCTCCTGCCTGCCTCTGGCCAAGCTGCCTCTGCCTCTGGCCGAGCTGCCTCAGCCTCTGCTGCAGGGGCTGCCTCCCGAGGGGGTCCGAGTCCCAGAGATACCCCGCTCCCCTCTCAGCCCGTCTCTCTCACTGACCTGTGCATCTGTGGGTGGAGGGACTTTCTCGGCCGCTGGAGATTATGGACCCTGAAGCCTGCTTGGGTCTGCCCCCTCCTCTCAGTGCGGTGCGGCCAGGGCAGGGGGAGGGAGGGCTCTGCTCCCGTCTGGGGTGCGATGGACCCCTGGAGTCGGTTTTTCAGGGCTCTCTGCAACGGAAATCTCCTTCACTGTGTTTCTGCGCGGCTTCCACTGTTCCAGAATTTCTCAGGAGTTCTTTTTACAGGAAAACCATGGGATGTGGGTTCGGAGCTAGCAAATGTGAGTCTTTCTACTCCGCCATCTTGGCTCCGCCCCCATAGTCTGAGTATTTCAAAGTAGTGAGAGAGTATAAAGTCCTAACTTTGTGTCTCTGCCCCTTAATGTTGCTCAAGCTTAATTGATCAATCCCTAGCCCAGAAATTCTTGACCAAGTATGAGACTTGGGAACTCCTACCTCTTGGATGTATAGCACCCCTCTCACAGCTGCTATCTTTCCAGCCAAGAGTATATGCCATTTCCTGGTTATAGCTATTATCTTTTTTTAAAACAATTTTTAAAATAGTTTTATTTATTTTTAGATTTCAACATTCCTTTCCACAAAATTATGACTTCCAATTCTTCTCCCCATCTCTCACCTCCCCCCACCCCATAACACTTTGCATTCTGATTACTCCTTCCATCAGTGTGCCCTCCCTTCCATCACACCGCATCCCCACTGAGAAGGCAGGCAATTTAATACAAGCTACATATTTGTAGCTTTGCGAAAGGTTTCCATAATAGCCATGTCATAGCTATTATCTTAAGGGTCATGGGGGCAGATTTTACAAAGATCTTGTGTCTGGTCTTTGAGAGATTCTGCTGAATCTCAGCCCTGTTCCCTTTTAGAGGCCCTATTAAAAGCATCCTTATGTAACTTTATAGTACCTAGGACACTGGGCCTGGAGTCAGGAGACCTGAGTTCAAATCTCACTTTATACACTTAGTAGTTGTGTAACTCTGGGCAGGTCACTTAACTCTGCTTGCGTCAGCTTGCTCATCTGTATATGAGCTGGAGAAGGTAATGGCAAAGGATTCTAGTATCTTTGCCAAGAAAGTCCCAAATGGGGTCATGAAGAGTTGATACCCTGACCTAATTAAATCATCCTCATGGCTAAAACTTAATCACTCCCTTGTGATGTTCACAGCTATTAAGAAACTTCAATTAAAGTTCTTGCCCTATCAACATCCTAATTGGTGGCCTCATCACTTAAACTTCATCAAATTCATCCCACTCTCCTGTTTCCTTTTTTAAATTGTTTCTTTTTCAATTAACCAAAATTTTTTTCTCTTTTCCCACCCCTTTGTAAAAAAAGAAAGAAAAGAATAGAAAAACAAAGTTCTTACGGTAAATATGCAAAGTAATGCAAAACGAATTCACATATTGTCCATATCCAAAGACGTTTGTCTCATTCTACCTCTTAGTCCTTCACTTCTCCCACAGAAGTTGGGTAGCACTAGTCATCATTGGTCTTCTGGAAGCATAGCTGATCCTTATGGTTTATTAGAGATCTTCAGTCCTTCAGTTTGGTTTGACAATGTTGTAGCATCCTTTGGTTCTGCCCACTTTCCTGTGAATCAGTTCATTCAACTCTTCACAGGTTATCCAAGATCTAGAGCTTCCAAGTACTTAGTTTTTTAAAACATGGATTTGGGGGAAGTATTTCCAGTATTGAGAAATAAGAGTAGACTTCTTTCTTTACCTACTGGAAGCTGAGAGGTTTCCTTTTAGAAAGATAATATAGGATAGATTATATGAAAAGTGAAATAAGGTTGTTTTGGACAAATTGACCTTGTTATGTGTGCTGTTAACTTTATCTTTACTTGATCATTTTGGGATTTCTGGAATGGCCTCTTGTAGGGATTTCTTTGTTTGACTTCATAGAAGTGGATCAAGGTATCTTCCTCTTTTGAAAAATATTAAGAAAGCACTTAAAAGTTATTCTAGACTGAAGCCTTGGATTTATCTGAAAGAGAAATCTTACCATCCTTTAAGTTCTGATTTTTAAAAAAATGTCCTGCACTGAAAACATTCCACATTATTCTTACCAAAAGCCTCATGAGGAAGACTTCTGGGTCGTGATCAACAAAGTAGAAGGCTAAACAACTTCTCTGATCTTTTTTACCTCTCAGACTTCTTCAAAATTAGAATTATGTGTAAGAGATAAAGCAGTTTCAGTTGTCTTCACAGTATGTGAAGGTCTAATGAGGTCTACTTACTGCCTTATCTGCTATCCCTAGACCATCCAGTGGCTTGCAGTTGAACTCATCTAGGTACCATCTCATATTCCATCTAGAGGCACACACACACAAAATGGTAAAAGCTTGTTCAGCCTGGGACTGCAAAGTCGAAATGCAGTCTTCAAAGAACTGAAGAGTAGAAGGAATTAGGGCAAGATGCCAGAATATGTGAGTAGATCCACTGGGCCTAAAGCAAATCCTGATGGGGCCAGTTCTTTCCTTCCAGAAGTAGTTGGGGCAGAGACTGAGGCTGGTGAGATGGAGATTCCTTAGAATGGGAGGAGGCTGAGACAGTTTTGATTTTCAAACCAACGAGAAAAGTCTCCCAAAGGGGAAGGAGTCAGAAAATGAGCAATAAGAGAAATGTAAGGAAAAAAGGCTGAAATTATCAAAACTCTCATGAGAAAGAATTCCCCATTAAAAACTTTGAACATAAACATTCCACTCTGATGACTGACCCTCCCCGGATTCCTTTAAATCCCAACTAAAATTACACCTTCTACAGGAAGGCTTCCTCAACCTCTCCTAATTTCAGTACCTTCTGTCTGTTAATTATTTCCTATTTATCCTTTATGTAACTTGCTTTTCTTTGCATTTTGACTCCTCCATTAGATTGTAAGCTTCTTGAGGGAGGGGTTTGTCTTTTGCATATTTTTGTGTTGTATCCCTAGTGTTTAGTGGAGTGCCTGTCACGTAATAAGTACTGATCAATTGATGCCAATAATAGAAAGGAAAATAGCTTCCAAGTCATCTAAATGTGGCCAGACATCTATGAATAAATATTGCAAGGCAAAGGAAAATGAATCAACACCTGTTGAGGCACAGGACCTTATGGATTCTCTAGAGACAACAAAATCACTACAAAATGTTTCTCAGTGGTTCAAGACAGAAATAAGAGTTGTGAAAGTAGCCTTTATGGCCTACACACTGGAAATAATTGGTAGAGTAGAAATAGTACCTCTGTGACAAACTTCATCAAAGAAACAGAGAACAGCAATTGGGGATGAAGTTTCCCTGTAGAAATGAGATTTTAGTTATGATATGAAGGAAACCAGGGAAGCCAGTAAATGAAGATGAGGAGGGAGAGGATTCCTGACAGAAGTGAAGGATAATCTGGAAGAAAAGAACCCAAAAACAGTCATGTTACAAGAAAATGTGATCTCTATATGAACTGAACTTACTGACCTCAAAGACAGGCAATATTGAAACAACTTAAAGATCTCCCAGAAGAACACATGTCAAAAAATCCAAATACCATAATGCAAGAACTAATCAAGTAAATTGTCCAGAATTTCGGAAAGCAGAAAACAAAGTGCCAATCAAAATAATCCATAGATTGCCTCCAGTCAAAAAAAAAAATCTGTACTACAAACTGCAAAACACATAGTGGATAAACTTATAGTTTAAATGGCAAACAATAGTTCTCCAAGTGATCGGGAGAAAATCTTCAAAATATAAAGGAAAAGAAATTTGAATAATTCAAGACTTTCTGCATCCACTAGAAACCACAGGAGATGGAAGAATATTTTCTAAGGAGCAGAGAAGCTCAAGATGACATAGCCTGAAAACCCAAGGTGACAGACATACCCTGCAAACCTAAGCCAGACCATTAATGAAAAAAGATGAATGTTCAATAAAAAGAGGCATTTGAACTATTCTTACAAAGAAAACAGAGCTGAGCAGATTGTCTGCTTTGCAAACACTGCAGAGGGTAGAAATACAAGAGAGATAAACATATATACTGCAACTCGGGGAGGCCCAAGTTATAAATTATCCTAGAAAAAATGGGGAGGGGATATGGAAAAAGGCCTTACCAATTTTTAACTGTACCCCCAAATCTCTCTGTCCTGACCATTCCAGGAAAGACTCCTTCCTAAAAGGATTAGGTTAAGAGAAGTCTGATTACTTCCATTGATAAGGAAAGAGAATAAGCATTTAGCTACTGTGTTCCAGGCACTGTCTTTAAGTGCTTTACAAATATTATCTCATTTGATCCTTAAAACAACCCTGTTGTTATCTGTATTAAGGAAACTGAGGCAGATAAGTCCTTAAATGACAGTCATGCAGAGATTTAATGGTTTTAAGAAAATGGTTCTCCAAGGGCTTGCTAAAAGTTTAGGGACTGTTCTCTTTGATGAAGTAAGATGTTAGTTGAACTGTTATTCAACTATGAATCCTTGCTCAATCTTGATTGTGCAGTTTTGTCTTTCTGGGAAATGCTATTTACAACTCCAAAACGGCTTGGTACAAGAGAGATTATTCAGGGCCATGGAATAACTCTAATTCTGCCCATCTTTAGTTCTCTCTCAGCAGAAATGTTGACTATTTTGGGGGAATTGTTCACAGTATGGTTGTTGTCCTTGGCTCTCAAAGAGGACCAAAATGACATCACCACGATAAAGCCAAGTTTCATTGTGTTCAACTGTGACTGATCAGACCAAGATGAGCTCAGAATGCTTTACCACAGATTGGGCACAGATAGTCCATGTGAACATTTGGGGTGGATACTCTTAACTTGAGCATCCTGTTTCCTTTGAAAGTTTCATTGTGTTCAACTGTGGCCTATCAGACCAAGATGAGCTCAGAATGCTCCCCCACAGATTGGGCACAGATAGTCCATGTGAACATTTGGGGTGGATACTCTTAACTTGAGCATCCTGTGTTTCCTTTGAGCTGTTTCAATTCTGCTCTGCTCAGGAGAGCACAGCACCTTCTCTGATGTGGGCACGTCATGCTGAGTGGTCTGTGCCAAAATTTCTTCCCATGTCACACCATCACTTCCATAGTTCTTGAGAGAGTCCTTGTATCACTTCTTCTGATCACCACGTGATCCATTGCCTGCTCCATGTGAGTTCTCCATAAAATAGTCTTTTTGGCAAGTGTATGTTTTGCATTCAAAGAGCATGAACCAGCCCATTGGAGTTGCGCTCTCTAAAGCATAGTTTGAATGCTTGGCATTTCAGTTCAAGCAAGGACTTCAGTATCTGGTACCTTATTGATCCAGGTCCTCAGAATCTTCCAAAGACAGTTCAAATGGAAGCGATTCAGTTTCCTGGCATGGTGCTGGTAGACGGTCCATGTTTCATAGACATACAACAATGAGGTCAGCAAGAGCAGAAAGCAAAGTATAGGTCTTCTCTCATCTTGTAGCTTTAATTCCTTACGTCATCTCCAGCTTTGGGGATACCATGTAGTGATCATCTCTGTCCAAGGTGCTTGCTACTTAGGTATTCCACTCTTCTCTAGAGTCTTAGACCTAGGGCAGTTCACAGTCTCTCAGGCTGGTGTTCTCTTTCTTGTGAGAAGGCTAGATTTCAAGCATCACTCCATTTGGGTAAACAGTATCCCTCTGCAAAGGAGGCTGAGGTTCAAAACCATTGTCCATGAACTCCCTTAAACACATGGAGCTCCCATGATGCTTCTCCAGGACATTATCACCACTTCAGCTTCTGTTGTGTCTTAAACAGGGAGCATTCATTCTTAAGTCTTGAGTCTCTGACCTGTGTTCACAGAAGGGGTGAGCACACGTAATTCCTGTGCATGCTCCCATGAGGAAGCTATTAATGGCTCATGGTGGAGAGTCTATACATGGCCTTCTCTCATCTCTATAAAGCAGATCTGCTGCTCCAAGAATTTCAGAGGCAAGTCAAAAAAAGGAGCTTTTGTAGTGGTTTAAAATTTACTCAGAAAAAAAATGTCTTCTTCAAAATGCCATTTTAAGGTAACACAGGTACTTAATTTTAATTTTAACAATTAGTAAACTGACTCTTAAGGTGTCAGTGGAGTGTCTTCTTAGCAGTCACATATCTCCTTACAAAGTCAGAACAGAATGTAAATTCCTTGGGTAAAGAGGTTGTGTAGCACATAATGCTTAACTGGTTCTCAGATCTCCCGGCTCCAAAAGTTTTGTTGTTTTTTTCTTTTCCCCAGGCCTCCTTACCACCCCTGCAAACAGAAGAAGTAGGGTAGTAAAAAAAAGAAATTAGATTGGATGAGAGTCAGAACTTTGGAATTGAAAAAACTTCAACTTTGGAATTGGAAAGAAGTGGGAGGCCAATATCATCACTCTTGACATTTTTAAGGCCTTTTAAATAAAAAAACGTTGTTGACAGAGAGATATTTTTGACCCTTAACGATGACTAGTAAGACCTACTGTTTTCCTGTGGCTCTCTTATTGAGTCTGGACCTTGTGATCTTGTTGTAAGGTAGTAGCTAATTACACAGAGAGAAGGAAAGGTGGTGTAAATAAGGGCTCCTGCAGAAAAGTCACAGCTTAGCCCCTTACTTTTGAGTACTTGCTGGTGTTAAGACTGTAGGAGTCCTGCTTTCTCTGATAAAGAACACTCCTCATAAACACAAGGCAAGAATGATTTTTTCCATCAATGTAGAGTACATTATTGACCAGTTCATGCCCATTATTATGTTATTTTAAAGCTTATTTTCTGCAACTGTGATTGTTAGAACTTTCTCCCTATGTGTTCCAGTTTTTAAAGACCACTTGGTTCTTTTTAAAATAAATTTTTATTGACATCTTATGCTTTTACATCACCCACATTTCCCTCAGTATCCTTCCCCACTTACCCTCCCAAAGAACCATCCCTTGTAACAAAGAATAATTTTTTAAAATAGGTAAAAGGGGGTAAAAACCCTCAGCAAAATTACATCAAAAAACCCCTACTCTTACATGCATTATTACATACCCACGAGCATCCACATCTGCAAAAGAGTGAAAGGAAATGGCTTTTCCTATCTTTTTTGATTCCAAGCTTCATCTTTAATATCACAACATTCAGTTTCTTTTGTTTTGTGGTTTGTGTTCTTTCCTTTTACATTCTTCTAATCCATTTATATGTCGTTTGAGTCATTTTATATGTCTTTCCTTTCTAGTCTCTATTTGTCATGTTCATCTTATAACATATTAATAGTTCATTACATTTCATGTAGCACCATTTATTTAGCCTTTCCCCAATCAGTGGGCCTCTGCTTTGTTTGTAGTATTTTGCTAGCACAAAAAAATGATGCTATAATATATCTTGATGAAGATGGAGGGGGCATATTTTTGGTCCATTTTATTTGTATAATTCCAAATTACTTTCCAGAACAGTTGTACCAATTCACAGTTCTACCAA
Organism: Potorous gilbertii; assembly: GCA_028658325.1. Taxonomy (NCBI): domain Eukaryota; kingdom Metazoa; phylum Chordata; class Mammalia; order Diprotodontia; family Potoroidae; genus Potorous; species Potorous gilbertii. Next base: position 333,630,442 of record CM053771.1, read on the forward strand.
TAATGCATTTACACTGACCGTGTGATTCTTGTGTGTTTATTAATCTTACCAATCTTACTGATAGGGATGGGTTATAGAATTCTTTACCAGTGCAGATTGCAGTTCTCTTATTCTCATATCTACAGCTGGGGGGGCCTCAGGCCGTCTAACTCAGCCCCTTCATCTGCAGATGAAGAAACTGAGGACCAGAAGTTGAGTGACTTCCTTTAGAGTGACGAATTTGGGTTTTGAACTGGAGTTCTGAAACTCCAAACCCAATGACTTTTGTGCTATACCACAATGAGATTTTTGTAGGATATTTAGGAATAAATTCTAGTATCATATCACTTTGAAGACTAGGAAATTTACAGTGTCTAAGAAGCTTGCCAAGGGACTTTCAAAGAGGTTGAACATACGAGAGTCAAAAGAAAGAGTTCTTAGCAACAATGTGGTAGTGGCAGTTGGGCCCCTGGAGTTGTGCAAGGAAAGCATACTTGGCAATTTCCTCTTTCTGGGCTTCCTTTTAAAATATTCCTTCAGTAATCTTATCTCCACTCCAGTCCAGGGGTGGGGGGGAAAGAAAATCTTTGTGACAAATAAGCGTAACCAGGCAAAGCAGATTCTCACTTTGGCTACATTCCTCTCTTTTAAGATTTTTTTTCTCATTCTCTATCCTGAGTCCCTTCTCCATCAGAAGACGGGTAGCCTTCTTCCAACGTCGTTCTTTTGGAATCATGCTTGGTGATTGTGTTAGTCAGAGTACTTACAGCTTTCAAAGTTGTTTGTCTTTGTTCTGCAATACCAAGAGTATTGCTGGAGTCATCATCCTTAATGAAAAGAATTTTTTCTGTAAATCTTGGGATTCTGTCAAAAGGCTGCACCTGGGGACCTAGAAGACTGTATGTTCCCAACCCCTGGTCTTGGGGATGGAAATGTTTGAGAAGCACTGTAGCAGTACCACTTCCTAGGTTTATTCTGAACAAAAGCTTCTACTTTGGTCGCTCTCTGGTTCTCTGAGTCATAGGTGCTGCTGCCTTAAAATGTCTAACATCCTGACTATAGATAGGCCTTTGACAGTTGGACCAACCCTCAGATTTGGTGAGTCAAAACTAATTTAAAATAAATTATTGGGACCCAGGACTTTTATCAAACAACAGTATAATCAACTAGAGACCTAAGAGTAGCAGTTGAAATTGAAAAGATCTATGAGGATCGAGTTTAATGTTTGTAAAGTGCTTTATGACAAGATGTTAAGTGGAAACGTACTTTTCCTCTGGCAGTGCCAAAAATATTTTACAGACTCATTGATGAATCCTTTGGGGTAGTTAAAAGCTTGCTGGCATTACTTCCATCTTAATAACAGTGTAGACATTGACGCATAGAGAAGCAGAGTGATTTAACTTAGGTCAGTTCGCAATTCAGGCATAACCAATACATGAGATGTTTATGACTATGTTAAATGAGTTTTATAAGAAAAAGAAAATACGATCATAGTATGAATCGTGGATGTAGAGCTGGAAGTGACTGCTGAGTCTAGCCCCTCCCTCATTTATAATTGGGGAAACTGAGCCTTAGAAAAGTTAAATAACTTGCCCAGATCTACCAGTTAGTGAGTTTCTGAGATAGGATTTGAACTCAGAGCTTCTTGACTCCCAAGTCTAGTGCTCTGTTGCATCTTGTCCAACAAGTCACACTTGATAGTAAGCATCTAAGGTTCAATTTGAATCCAGATCTTCTGAGTCCAGAGCCAGGGATCTTTCTAGAGACTGTTATGAAACCTCCTTGTCATTGAAGTCCTTGCCTTTAGGTCTGAAGACAAAGTTACTAATGGATTTGAAGGTGTATCGTGTAGAACAGAAATGGTAAACACAAGGGACCCAGCATTCCAGAGTGCTGCTGGAACCAGATTAAAAATACAGTAGAACATAGATAATGTTGATTTATGACTTTCTAAATCAGCATGCTATCAGTTTAGTGGTGCTGTTTCTGTTGAACTTGAAACCCCTGAGATTAGCATTGTTTTCATCTTAAGTGCTTACACTTAAGTGGGATGCAGACCCAGGATTTTCATAATGAACCGTTTCAATAGGTCAGAGCCTTTAATAGATAAGGGCACACCAAACTCTAAGCTCAGCTGCCATCTCGGCATCATGGATCTTTGGCAGTCATATTGTTACAGAGAGTAGAAATGCTCAGCTTCTAAGGGAGCTGCCTGGGATAAATGGAATGGAATGTCCTCGCACCATCAGAAACAACCACTCTGAAGAATTCCAGAAAATGGAAAGGATTGTAGCAGTGCCAAGTAAGAAAAAGTAGGAGAATAATATAAATGCAGGGACTACAGTAATATAAGTAAAACAGCATCAGAGGTGGTCGGACCCAGTTTAATTGCACTGGCCAATCTTGGTCGTAGAGAAGAGAAGATAAAACATGCTTCCCTTCTCTTAAAGAGATGTGAGGAACTGTGGGTACAGAATGTTGCATACAGCTAGACAAACGTTTTGTTGCTTAGCTGTGCTAACCTGTTTTTCTTCGTTTACTAGGGAAGGTTCTGTGCAACGTAGGTAGGGAAATATGTCTGGTGGTGAATATTTGTGGCCACAATAGCTCATGGAAACTGTCTCCTAATGTTTAGGGAGTGTGATCTGTTAGTGTCTGGAACACTTCTGTTGGTGAAATCAGACCTTATGAATTACCAAAATATTCTTAGTAACACAAGTTTACCAGTGTTTCTATTCTCTGCAGTTGCAAGGTACCATTCTTCAGTATGTGAAGACATTGATGGAAGTGATGCCAAAGATCTGTCGATTGCCCAGACATGAGTATGGCTCTCCTGGTGAGTGTGTGTGCGTGTGTGCGTGTGTGTGCGCGTGTTCTTATTGAAATGCAGTGTAACTAAAGCTGTTGACAATTAACTAGACTACATCCCTCAGTTAAACAACAAGTTTTTATTAAGTATCTACTATGCCTTCAGGCACAAAGAATGAAACAGACCCTACTTTTAAAGAGCTTCCATTGGAGGGGACCGGTATGTATTGTATACTGTATGTACTGCACAAATATAAAGTAAATCAATGTGAACATATATAAAGTAGTTGGAAGTAGTTTGGGAAGGAAAAAATTTGGGATCAGGAAAGGCTTCATTCAGAAGACTGTGTCTTTGAGTTAGTTCATGAATAAAGAGAGGGAATCTGATGTGGCATGACCAGTGCAAAGACTGGGAAGGGAGGTGGGGTCATTTCATGAGAAATGGAGAGAAGGCCAGTTTGTCTGGATCAGAGAGTTGGGGAGAGGGAAATAATGTTCAAAGAGGGTGACAAAATAAGTGGAAACACCTGTATCTTTATGACCCATCAAATTGATGGCTTTGAAGTGAGTATCTGAATTCTTTATTAAATTCTGGTAGGGAAAAGAGGAAGTGTGGGCTGTTATTGAGTAGTCTGACTTATGTTCAAAGAAAATTAATGCTTAGATGAAGCTAGGATTCTCTGTTCTCAAGAAATCCACTGTTTGTTAGTAATGTTCAGATTTGGATAATGCCAAAAAAGCAATCTCTAGCCATATGCAAATATACCTTACTTTTCTGATCTTTGCATTTGGATCTGATCCATTTAGAAACTCAGACTTTTGCAGGTACATTTGAGAGGCAACCCCCAGGAAGGAAGAAAATAGACGTGAAAAGCCTGTTTCATTCCTGTATATATCAGTTGTAATAACAAATCCCAGACCCATTTCAGACACCCTTATTACCCTTCTTGAGGAGGTAGTAGAGACCTTTATTTAAATCCACAAGCTCTTTCCACTCTGTATTACTTTCTTCTGGATCCCTTGCTCAATATATTCATCCACTTACCTGGTTGCCACTCCCACTTCTCTTGCCTGAGGGAGAACTTCAGTAGCCCTATCCCAGATGACATGTCTTGACCTCTGGCTCCAGTGTCACTACCTCCAGTAGTCTGATTTCTTTTTGTTTAATGGCTGCACATCAGATTTTACCTTTAAGTAATTTAGCAGTTTCTGAGTTTTATTCCCCAAATCAGATACTTCATTAGGAGGGCTTTATTGGGTTTGATTGATTAAATAAGACTGACCATTCCAGGCTATTTTTACAGATTTTCCTTCTAATGAGAGTTTATCCCTACTTAAGAGAACATAAGCTACAGATGGGCATATTAGGTCTTTAGGAACCTTATCCAAAGATTCTGTTCCCATGGTAACAGTCTTAAAGTGGCTTTCAGCACACTTATTTTGGAGCTTTCAAATACAACAGTTTTAATGATTTCAACAACATAGTCTCATCTTTTAGTGAAAATTGAACCTTGCCAGGAGACTTTATTTTTAAAAAGAAAACAAGTTTGTTTCTTTAAAAAAAAATTTCTTTTCCTTGAAAAATTTAAAATGAAGATATTTTCCTGGTTTGGTAAAGTAACTGAGTTTGACAGTTCACATGATCTGTGATGGGTTACAAAATGTTCTCACGTATCATAAATTTTTAATAGAGCTGTTTTTCAAAACCAATTCTCCATCACAAAGCCTTTCTATAGCCCTGACATACATGTGTGTGTGTCCAATGTATTCACACGACAAAATCAGAGATTCCAAATTATAATAAATAATAATAGCATTTATAGCACTTTAAGGTTTGCAAAATACTTTATAAATATTCTCTCATTTTATCCTCACAGTAGCCCTGGGAGGCAGGTGCTCTTATGACCTCTATTTTAAAGATGAAGAAACTGAAACTGAGAGAATTTGTGACTCTAGCAAGTCATTTCACCTATTTGCCTCAGTTTCCTCAGCTATAAAACAGGGATCTCAAGTGCCTGCCTCCAAGGATAGTTGTGAAGATAAAATGAGACACTGCATGCTAAGCACTTAATATTATCTCATTTTGTCCTTGGGCACTCAATAAATATTAATTTACTTCCTTTCTTTCTTCCCTTCATTCCTTCCTTCCTTCTTCCTGCCTTTCCCTCTGGTGCCTAGTGCCTCAGGCAGGATTCAAATAGTCTTCCTGACACCATTTTATCTATGATTGTTCCTAGCTGCCTAAAGGAGCCAAATTTTTTAATAATCCTACTCATTGGTTAGAAAGAAAGTTAGAAAAGACTGGGAGATGGGAGAAAAGATGAGAGAATGATGCTAACAAGAACTTTAGGTAAAAGATTTCTGTCTGTGGTTTGAGAAAGACTTGTCTTAGAGGCAGGAACTAGATCTATGATTTTATTGATATAGGGAGCAAGTCCCTACACCCATGTAGGGCAATTCCTTCTCTGCAACTTGTAGTCTTAGGGAGTTGTCCAGAGTACTGAGAGGTGGGAGCACACAATCAGGCCACACAGCCGGTATGTGTCAGAGGTGGCACTACAAACCCAGGGCTTCCCAGTTTTGAGGCTGCCTTTATATCCACTCTGTCACCAAGGTAAGATATATTATGTGATAGGTTTAACTGAGTGGACGGGAGTTGGGGAACTTAGTTATTCGTTAAAATCCAAGCCATCACTGTAGCAGCACAATGGACTTCCTCCTCCCATCTTGGCTGGAGAAGTAAAAGGATGCATGCCATTAAAACACAATTCAGTCAACAAGAATTTTTCACTTACTCTGTGATCATCACTGGTTTAGGGTGCCAGGGGAGTTATAAATGAAATCTGTCATGTGGTCTTTGCCTTCCAGAAAATTGTAAACTAGGGGACATGACATATATGTAAAAAGTCAAATGAAGATGCAAAATGATATGAGATTAAGTGCCAGAACAAGTGGACCAGACAGTAAATAGCAGAAAAGTTTTGAAAAGCCAGAAAACTCTGTCATGTGACACAGTGCCTGGTATAGAGTAGAGGTTTAAAAAATGTTTATTGACTGACTAGTTGGGAAGGGCCTCAGGTAGGAGGCAAAACTTGAGTTGGACCATGAATTTGGATAAAGAAAAGAGATGAGTTAATGAAGGCCTTCTAGAAGAGAGTACCATCAAGAAAGGTTTGAAACAAGTATGTATGATTAGGGAGCAGTGAGGAGGTGGGCCAGATGATAGCAGAAGATTTTTGAAGAAAGAGAGTGGGAGGAAAAGTTGGCAAAATCTGAAGAGACAAGGTTGTGAAAGGTCTTAAATGTCAGCCTGAGGAAGTAGGGTTAGCTGTACAAAGATAGTTAGGCTGGTTAGTCCTTGAAGTTGTTGGTCATAATCCCTCGACACCCCTCATATTGTGAACACCGGTTTCCAAAATTCTACCCATTCTTGAGTGTTACTTGACTGCTTTGCATCAGAGTTGAAATGTGGCATCTGCCACACAAGCTCTCTGGTGGTAGCAGTTGGGATACAGCATGGGAGGCCAGCATTTGGTGGATCCCCTCTGCTTTACTTGGTTCATTTACTTTCAACAGCTTGTTTGTAATGAGGACTGTTACTCATGAGTAATAGGAAATGCTGTCCTGAACACTGTACTTTCCCCCTCCTTGCTGACACCAGATTAGAGCCTTCCCCTTAACAAAGCATTTGTCTTGTAAACACCTTGGAAAACTCTTCCGCCCGTGGCACTTAGACAAGTGCAGCTGCTTTCCGAAGTGTTTTTCAGGTTTTAATGAACTTGATGACAGGCTTTTCTGCTGCTTAATCATTTTATGGAGGCCTCAGTGGACTCAGTACAGAAAGTGTTCTGTGATGCTGATGTACCCATGAGAGGTCATCATGGTGCCTTGAATACCGCAGGTATTTGAAGAATGAACCATTTCAGAGCCACAAGCTGATGGAGATTTTTGACCACCTTTACTGTGGTTTTCTTTTATCTGGTGTTAAATACAAAAAAGAGGAGACTTTTTTTTCCCATACAATCAGTGACCTACCAAAAGAATGATTTCTACGCTGTGCATTTGGACAGCAACTGTTGACACTGACTCTGTAGCAGGAGAATGGGGGCAGCCTACTCCTGTGCTCCTTCCTCTGTCCTCAGGTCCTGATTTTGCTAATGCCAAGATTTTAGATTTAAAAGAGAACTCAGATAGTTCATCTATTCTAACCCACTTATTTAGGTAAGGAACCTGAAGTCCTGTGAGGAAGGTTACTTGCCTAAGGTCACACAGGAAGTAATAAATGGAAAAGGCCTCATTTGAAACTAGGTCCTCTACCCATCCAACACTCTTTCCTCTGTTCTGCTGCCTCCTGAGGATACAGAATTGAAGAGTGGATGAGTGGTAGAAGGGGAGGTAAGGGTTATAAATTGGAATCTATCAAATTATCCAGAAAGCCTTTTAGAAAGAACTGCCACTCCATTAGACTATTATGGCCCCCAAGAGTTATCCATCCCACTGGCCCTTTTGGTGTCATGAACCCCTTTGGCAGTTTGGTGAAGGCTATGGATGCCTTCTCACAATAAGTGCACAAAGTAAAATACATAGGATTACAAAGGAAGTCAATTATATTGAAATGCAGCTATTTACAGATCCCAGGTTAAGAACTCTTGCCCCAGACAAATAGGTGCTGGGGATATAAATACAAAGAATGAAACAATAAATGAGAAGTATAATCAGAGAAATAAAGAAGCATTAACCACAAGGTTATTTGGGAGGGAGGATAGAGCACTTGAGGGGCCTCAGGAAGACCTATCAGTACTAGAGCTGCATTTCAAAGGAAGAAAGGGATTTGGTGAGGCAGAGGTGCAGAAGAGGAAACATCGACTATGCCAAGTATCAGTCAGGAGCCACAGGAGCTTTTGGGCTCCCACCTCTTGCAGGTTCACTCTGGGCAGCCAGAAGGACAGCAACAGAGACATGATAAGACATCAATTCTTCTCTAGGAGGTTGCTGATGATGGGAGCATCAACTCCCACAACATCCCCTAATAACTCTTCTTGCAGAGGCAAGTGAGAATGGGAGTTCCAACTCCCACAGTATCCCCTACATCACAGCATTCCGGCTTGTGAATTCCCCACTAAGCCTTGATGGGGCCTGGTCAAGGCAGGCACAGCTTTACATTCCCCCAAGTCTGTGCATTCCCCTTGTGGGTTCCCCACTTACTGACCAGTGCTCACTTGATTTATAGGAGAACAAAGAAGGCAATTTGCAGCAACAGCCTTACAAGTTTACATCGTTTAGCAATATTGTGATGATTCAGCACAGCACATGCACAGTAGGTGTTTGTAACTAAACTCAAATGTTTACATTATCCTGAGATGATAATATGATACGTAAGTGTGTTGAGACTGTTTACAAGCCATGAGCTTGGGAACTGGTATCTTAAAAAGAATAGCAAAATTCATCTTACAAGAGGCATGGGAGAAAACCAATGCAAAGGTAGAGACGAGATGGAATGCCACATTTGAAAAAGTAAATTGGACTGTAAAACAGAAGGTTGGACCAGATAGTTTAAAGCCCAGTTGTGTGACTGGGGTGTGTGGGTGTGTGTGGATTTTATTTTAATTATACTTTTAAAAAAATGATAGGTATTTTTGTAGTGTAGTAGTTTTGTGGGCAGTTCTGCAGTGTAGAGATGGTAAGATACCACCACTACCAGTGGCAGATGGCAGCAATTCTGCATCTCATTGTGTTGAGCACTGTGGTGTACTGTGGTGTAGTATATTTGGAATGAGCAGCCAGCATGTATCAAATGTGGTTCTCGAATCCGAATCTTCTTTATCCGGGACTGTATTCACTAAACCACACTGTCTCATCAGAAGAAGTATAATATTGTAATTACACAGCTGGTGATGACCAGTGCTCAGCTCAGAGGTTAGAGGGCCCTGGCATTCACTTTAAGGAGTTTTTAATCTGCATAAATATGTTTAGTTGGGTGGGGGAAGAGGCGTAGGAAGGGATGACCTAAGCAGTATGATGGGCCTACCCCTACCCCCCAAGTCTTGATCATACCTGAAGGTAAACGTGTGAAGGCTGGAAAGTGGGAGAGCACTAGATAAATTCTGTCTTCCCTGGCAGTACAAAGGTGTTGATTCATGTGGAATGTTACTAATGAAGGTTGTCAGGTCACTAATTATAGGAAAGTAAATTTGCCAAGGAAAAGGACAACAGATAAGTCCTAGCAAATGTGTATATGTGTGTATGTGTGTGTGTGTGTGTGTGTGTGTGTGTGTGCGTTGATTTTTTCCCCCCACAAATATCTGAACAGTATAACCCATTTCTAAAACCAAATCCACACAGATATAGTCTTCCTGGGGTCAGGGAGTGCTCAGTTTTTGTTTTAGTATCACCAGTGTGCAGTGTCTTACACAGAGTAGGTATTTAATAAATGCTTGTTGAATGAATATGGACTGAAAAGCAGCTGAGCTCTGAATCAGAGTAAACAAACAGTCTTGGTTCTAGAGCATGGCTAATAAAACTCACCTCCATCATAGGGAGGGTAGAAGAGATGTGAAAGGCTTTATACCCTCTCAGCTACGTAGTCACTGTGTGGTTTGGTTTTGCTTCAGTGTTTTTCTATTCTTACAAGGAAAAGTAGTGTAAAACAAGCAACAATATATTTTTTCAGTCTACCATGTAGAATACAAATGCAGCTTTGTTTCTGGAAAATATATTTACTTAAACATAACATGCTACTGTGAAGTAAAACTATAAGATGTGTCTGTTCCCAATTCCTTTTGGTGTTTTGAGTTGAAAATGGTTTGAACCCATCCCAGTATTCTCATATTGGCATGCCTTCCCTGCCCACTCCATCCCATATGAAATAATCTCTAGTGCTTATTTCCTCTTTGAACTTTTGAGGTTGGGTCATTTTGTTATGATTCAGTGCTTTTCTGGGTATGGATTATTCATTAACTAGGAGGAGCCACCCTCCTACCTTAGGGGTAAAGAGGATCAGAGCACTGACTGGAGGGAGTCAGTCACTCTTCCTAATCTTTCAGCTGCCATTTCAGGGAACAGATTAAATTCAAGCTCCCAGTTAAAAAAAAAGTACTAAATTAATTATCTAGTATTTCCCAGTGGATGCTAGTTTTAACCTAACCATCAGAAATAATCTGGGCAAAACCCTATCCCAGCCTCCTGGAGGTGATTTGAATTGGATAAAGATAGCTGATTAAAGGAGAGAGAGAACTGTATTAAAAAGTCATTTAAGGGAAAGTACCTATAAAATAGCCAGTTCTAAGGAAATATGATCTTAAGCTAGGGCTGCATATCACATTTATTTGTGGCCCCTGCCTATTATACTGTGAGTACCCAGAAGTAAATTAAACAGTTTGCACCTATTATATGCAAGACATGATGCTGGACCTGGTGAATAAATAGCTAAAATGCAGAACTTTATCTCAAGGATTTACATTCAAATGAGGAGTAAGGGAAAGCATATAAAATCATGTGTGATAAACAGAAACATTCAGTAAATACATATGGGTCAACAGAACTATGGGAAATTTGAGCAAAGAGATGACTTACTTAAGAATTCAGGAAAGGGTACATGGAAGAAGAGACCCTCTGAGTTGGGCCTGAAGGGAGGGAGTCTGTGTTGGGCATAGGCACAGAGAGATCTGTGCCTATCAGAGGCACAGATATGGGAGAGGAGAATGAAGGAGTAGAGGGGAGGATAGTACAGTGACATATGTGAAGGGGAGTGATAGGAAATAACACTGTAAATGTAGATTGAAGACAGCTTATAGAAAGTTTAAATACCAGCATCAAGACTTTTATACTTGTTTCAGAAGGCAATGAATGGGGAACCACTGGGGTTTCTGAATAGAGTGTGACAAATAGAATGATACGTTCAGAGGTCTACATCGGCAGTGGTATGAGAAGGGGATAGGCTGGAGATAGGAAAACACGTAGTATATTTTAGTACTCTAGATCAGTGGTTCTCAAAGTGTGTTCCAGAGAGCCCTGGGAGTCACTAAGACTTTTTTCAGGGGTTCTGCAAAGTATAAATTATTTTCATAATAATACTAAGCCATTTTAATTTTGAATATGGTAAAATATTCATAGGGATGGCTCACATAAATAAAAGATCTTTGGGGGAATCCTTAATATTTTTTTAAGTGTAAAGAAGTCCTGAGACAAAAAAAATTGAGCCCTACCACTCTAGATCAAAAAAGATTAGGGCCTTAACTAAGGTTAGAGAAGTAGCAGGAGGAACTACGATGGCACACTGTTACAGAAAGGAAAAGAAAATGTCAAGGCAACAAGAGGAACACATTTTATGGTAAATAGTTACAAAACAAAGAAAAGCTTAAAAAAGAGTTGGAAGGGTATTCATAGCTCATGGTTAGACTGCTCCAATATAATAATAAAAAAAAAATAAGATGATGCTTAGTTACATTAGAAGTCCAAAGAATCTTAGATTTAGAGCTGGAGAGGGCCTTGATGTGAAAGAAACTGAGTCACAGAGAGATTAAATGATTTGCCCAAGAGGTCAGATTTGAACTTATAATCTTACTGACTTGAGTCTGGTGGCCTGTCCACTCTGTCATGCTGCTTGCTTTCTTGAGTGGATTAATTTATCAAGTCAGTGCTATATCAATTTAATTTACAAAATGGTTACTTTGTAAGATTGGGCAAAATTATAAAATTCATTTCAAAAGAAAAAAAAGCATAGAATCTAGAGAAATAATGAAAAAAGTAGAATGGGGGGAATAACATTTCCAGATCTCAGATTATAAAGCAGTAATTTTCAAAAGCTATTATGGTAAAAATAGAAAAGTGAATGAACAGAACAGATTAGATAAGTTAATAATTAGAAATAAATTCAGTAGCCCGATGTTTATTTAAAACCCAAGAACATTTGACAGGAACTGTTAAGAAAACTAGAAAAGTAATTTCCCTCCCCTCCTTGTGGAAAAGAAGTTTAGATCAGAATCTTAAACTCTACAGCACAAAAAGTTCCCAATTAAGTATAAAAAAGCCACATTTCTTTATATATGTATGTGTGTGTGTGTGTGTGTGTGTACACACACACACACACAAACACACACACAAATATATATATATAAATGAAGGAGGAAAATAAATGGAAGATACCTTTTTTTACTCTATGTAGGGGGAGAATTCTTAGTCAAAGAAGAGGTACAGGTGATCATAGAAGATCTGAAAAGGTAGTATTAGTTACATTAAGTGGAAAAGCTTTTGCATGAACAATATCAGCAAATCATGGCTAAGAAGAGAAAACTCAATTAAGGGAAAAATAAGTTTTGCCTCTTGATATCTCTGATTAAGGGCTGACATCCAAGATAGGTAGAAAAAGAACGCAAATATAACCTTATACGGCATCTTTGTGGGTAGATGGTTAAAAGATATGGATAGTTTCAAAACAAGTTTAAAAATATTAACTATATGAAAGCCAACTGTAAATCACTAAAAATTGGAAATGCAAATTAAAACGATTCCCAGATTTTACCTGGTACCCAGCAAACTGGTAGAAATGATAAAAGGCAAAAAAATCAGCATCGGAAAAGCTGAGGGAAGATGGGCACGCCAATAGAAAAACTGATCAGTGGGTCAGACTAAATCAGCAAAAATTAGAAATAGCCAAACCCAGTAACTCAATTTTGTAAACAGAACAAAGCTGCTGGGGAAGGACTCCCTAAGACTCAGTTCGTAGAGTTGAGAATTGGTCCAGTGATTATGAAAATAGTTCAGAATTATTCCAAAAAGATGATTAAATGGTTCTTATCCTTTGACCCCAAGATTCCATTATTGGACATATACCCCAAAAAAGACAAAGACAAAAATAGAGTTCTCACATACATTGAAATTTTCATAGCAGTACTTTTTGTGATAATAAAGAACTGGAAAAAAAGTATGTATTGGTGGGGTAGGGGAGATTTGTCACATGAGTATAATAGAGTATTATTTATCAGTTTTACCAACATGAGGAAATCAAAGAAACATGAGCTGACATGTGTGAACTTGATAGAGTAAAATAAGCAGAAACAGTAAAACAAAAAACATGGCCATGCAGAAAGGAGCAATAATGTTACATATAGTTATATATAGTTACACTGACCAGTCTTACTTGGAGAGATTCCTCCTTACTTGGAGTGTTGGGGAACAGCAGTGTTTAGAATACTGCATCAGATGCAGGCAGCAGAATGGCTTTCCATACCATTCTTTTTCCTTTGTGAAAAGGGAAGGTTCACTGTGGAAGGAGAGAGCAACATTCCCACAAATAAGTAGTATAAAAACAACAGGGATCTATTGAATTTTGTAAAACAAATACCCTTAGTTTCCACAAGATCCTTAATGACCTTGGGGAGACCTTTTTCAGTAGGGTAGTCAAAAGAGGAGTCAAATTGCATGAGGATAAGCATCGAGCCTAGTCTGCCTTTTCTAGAAGATTGGCAGGTGAGGGAGAGGAGAGAGAATGATAGCTTGAAAACATGTCAGGGTCAAAATTTTTTTATAAGATAATTAAGGCTCTGAATATGTCTGTACACAGAAGAGGACACAGGCAAGGAGGAAAGATTAAAGATACATAAAGGCAGAGCAAAGAAGAGGTGAATGTGAAGGGGGTAGCCTTGACAAAGAGACAGGTATACTTTCCGAAATTGGAGTACAAAGGAAAGAGGGTGAGGCTTTTGTGTGCTTTAATAGGGGGTGAAAGGGAGAGAGTTCAAATTAAATGGATTTGGTAATCTCATGTAAGTAGAGGTTAGGTCCTCTGGTGAGAAGAAGTGGGACTTCTGAGAATTGTGTAGTTTTGAAGTAAAGATGAACTTTCAAGACCCACAGAGTATTTAGAAAGATTGCCATTCTGGAAGAAAAACAAGAAAATCAAGAAAAATCATTTATGGAGAGAAATTTAGAAAACTGAACTGTGTATTACATTTTTGCATCTCTATACAATGTCCCTAGAAGTACATAAACCTCATGGCTAATGTGTGTGTGTGTATTCCATGGGATATATGGGACAATGGTTTGGGGGTTTTCATTTTCTTCCATCCAGTGTTGACTGGCATTTTTTGCAATCCCAGGAATCCTGGAGTTCTTCCACCATCAGCTGAAGGACATTGTTGAATATGCGGAACTGAAGACAGTCTGTTTCCAGAACCTAAGGGAAGTGGGAAATGCTGTCCTCTTCTGTCTCCTCATAGAGCAGAGTTTGGTGAGTGCTCAGGATTGTCATCTGGTTTAGAATTTACAAAACTTTGACGATGTTCATTAGTTTTATGAAGGCTTAGAAATCAGATTTTTTTTTTTAAGGGAAGGAGTTTTTTTAATCCTTCCAAAGTCACCTTCTCCTCCCATAAAATTTAAAAACATGGATTCTTGTAAGAGTATTTTGTTTTTGCTTTAGCGGAGAGGGGAATGTAAAATATTTTGGATGATTTTCACACATTCATCAAATGGTAATTAACTCATCATAATTGGTGCCCATAGACATTGGAGAATTTAGTTTTAAAACAATAGGAACTATTATTCAACCAGCTTTGAGTGCTTCTTCTGAGCCGAACTGTCCAAGGTGTTGGAGTTACAAAGACAAAAATGAAAACACTACCTTCAGGGAATTTACAAGTTTCTAGTACTGGAACTTATTGAGGAGACTGGAAAGTGGGAAAAAAAAAGACAATGCTTAGAGGTTTGGCCAAGAGCAGCGGGAGTAGAGAGATAAATGTTTGTCACCCAGTTTTGATTCATTTCAGCCTCTCTAGCCAGGAATACAAGTTGTGCCTCATTTTAAGAAATATCAGTACATAAAAATTCTCTTTTTATGCAATACGTAATTGTATTGGAATACATTTTGGAATAAAGGTGAGACCATAAACCCATCATGATTCTAAAAGAAGCTTAGAATTTTTACAGCTGGGTAAACCAGCATAGAACAGTTAAGTGATGTATGTTCATGGTAACACAAGTCAGCTTAAAAGTCACATGAGGTCTTTTTGTTTTCTTTAAACTAGAGCTATACTGCCAAGATTGCCTCAATTAAAAAAAAAAAACAGGACCACTTTGTATATTGAAAAATTATAGAACCATAGAAATTAGAACCTGAATAGAACTGGTGCAGAAAAATGCACTAAGTCCACATTTATGTAAAGGAGCTCATATTATCTGAGCAGCCTTACAGCATTTGTGATGGTAGCATGTCGTTTAGTGCTGACTGAGACTTACTAGTGTCCATGGGGCATTAAGAAAAAAAAAGACCCACAACATCGGTCATCTCAGAGCTCGGATTCAGGGTTTTCAAATGATCACCTAACACAAACTAAGCCTTTCCAGTACCTTCTAGACATCTTTTGCATCCTCTTTCTGGGGCCACCCAGACCTTAGCCAGGAAGAAAAAACCACCAGCAAGGAGACCCTTCCCTTTCCTCTTCAGCCATTGGAACAGCCACTTAGGAAGTGACAGGATTCTTCATACCACTTAAATGAGCTGCGAGTCACCAATGGGAAATCTTCCAAAAGATGAAGGACCAGGAAGTTTTACTGCTTGTTCTCTTGGTGCAACCCAAGGGCTCCAGCACACTTGCCGTCTGCCTTGCTGCTGATCCCTTATGAGTGTTGCCTGCCCCTTCTGGAATTAGCCCCTTGGGAAAAGAGACTGTCTTTTTTTCTATTTTTATCTCATGTTTAACACAGTTGCTGGCATATAGCAAGCACCTGACAAATGTTTTTTCATTCATTTTTTAAGCCTCCAGTGAGAATTTTCTCTAGGCAGTTTTCTCTAAACAACAGAAAACTGGCAAATGGGAATGGATACATCAGGAATTTGAGTGACTTCTCCAGTTCCTAAGAGTAGGGTTTCAGTCCCCCCTGCCTCCTCTGTGCTAAGTGCCTCAACTTAGGCACATCTCACTTTTGGAACTCAGTATGAACAATCAAGGCCATCTATAACATGGCACCATTCTGGCAAAGTAAATGTATCCATTTCCTGGCCTGCCTCTCTCACACACACACTATCAGTCATATCTCCTTGACCATCTAATTCTTTGTATTTCATCCAAGGGACAGATTTGTGCCTGTGACATTCCTTTGTCATGAGGGAGTATGGAGCACCTTCATTTATATACTCAGAATTGGAACCTGCCCCTTAGAATGTGTCCGCTGTCTCCATTGACAACCTCAGAACTGAAAAGACCAGAATTTCTCATTTCTTCCATAATTGGATGTCTTGAGGGGCAAATATGTAAATTTACAATGTCACCTGATCGTATTTGAGACCCTCTACCACTAAAGGAATATCCCATTAGGATTTAAGTTATATGTTATTCCTACAACTCTTTCCTCAGAAACACCTTCCACCCTGAGCAACTGAAGAATCTTACCACCTCTATGCTAAGCTGAGAAAAGCCTCCAGTATTAGGCAAGGCTTTGTTATAACACTGCAGTTTCCTTACCATCTTGGTTTCTCTGTTCAGGTGGCAGGGATAGCAGCTAGATAAGAATTTATTTCAAAAATTGAGATTTTATCTTCTCGAAATCTAATTTCCTCCTGATAAAGAATCTCCATCTTTCTGAATTTATTTCAAAAACATACAAACAAAACCCACCAAACCCCCCAAAACTAACTTGAAAAAATATTTGGTCATTTTTAGATTTTGTTATTTTAAATAGCTGAGTTTAGTGCCACTTCTGTCCAGCTTAGGGGTTTTAGTGGAAGAGTTGGGTTCTTGCTCAAATATCACTTGGATTGTCAATTGAGATTTCAGCCTGCTGTATTTATTTGTGATTCAGTGAATATTTCTTAGTAATGTGAGAGGTAGCAGATTAAAAAACTGACCTCAGGAAGACTTTGGTTCAAGTTCAAGACATATTAGCTGTGACCCTGGACAAGTCCCTTAACCTCTCAGTGTCTCTAGGCAGCTACCTCTACAATACCATAAATAGCAGTTGCTAATCTGAATTAATGTAGGAATTTCTTTAGGAAAGAACTCCTTACCCTCAATGAAATTACAGATCCAGACCAAATCCAAACAGGCCAAGGAGATAAAGTAAAGTGTGATTCTTGCAATCTCAGTGTTTTATATATTGCCGGATGGTTGCTGCTTTTTTGATTTTACTTAAAGTTTCTCTAAGTTAAAATATTTTGAGATGTTTACTTCTTCATGTAAGATATGAGGTGGTTATTTCAACTTCTTTTATTTCTATAAGGTAATTTATTCAGTGTGTTGTAACAGTGATTGTGGGCAAGTCACTTAACCTCTTAGCCTCAGCCTCCCCTTCTTTGAGGAGAGTATTTGCATCCTTTATCTCACTAGGTAGTTTTGAAGAAAGTGCTTTGTAATCCCAGAAGCATTGAAGAAATGTGAGTTATTGATATTACTCAGTCCCTAGGCATATTTCAGGTCATGATGCTCATTTCTTTTTTGCCTAAAGTATGAGTGAGACTTTAAGAAACTCTATTTACTTCTGGGAAAAGCCTGGGAGATAGGCATTCCCTAGATTTAAAATAGACTTGTCACCTGTGCCTATCATTGAAATGAATCACTGTGCAGAAGTTTTGCTTCAGGTCTATGTCTTTAAGATCTGATAGCTCTGTAGGTGAACAGAGCTTGGCCTTGTTTTGTGCTTGGAGGGGTCAGTTCGCCCATCTTGTTTACCTGTGAGATCAGTGCCCTCTGGTGTGACTTTTGTAAATAGCAACTGGCCTGGATCATTCAAAAATATCTTTGTCTTGTTAGGAGGCTCTTACTTCCTAACTTGTCTTTTTCTCCTTGGTTTTAGTCCTTAGAAGAGGTGTGTGATTTGTTACATGCGGCTCCATTCCAGAATATCTTGCCAAGGGTTCATGTCAAAGGTAAGAATGAAGCCTCTGTTTGTTCTTTTTTGCCCTGTACTATTTAGTTAGGTTACCACTGGCTTTTCCAAGTAAGGTCAGTTGACAATTATGTACAAGTAGAAGGCTCAAACGCATAAGTTGGTCTTTTGTTTGAAATTTGATGGTTTTCAATATGTGTGGCAGTGAGTTAGCTGTGGATGTAACTTTGTTCTTCAGGGTGATGTTTACTTAATCAGAAGGAAACACAAAAATTACAAAATATAAATAGCATCTTTGCAATATTTTATTTGCTTACAAATTAAGTACTCTCCATTCCCCCAAGGAATTTAGGATGTGATATATGAATATTTTGTTTTTGTTGTTACAGAAGGTGAAAGACTTGATGCAAAAATGAAAAGATTAGAATCAAAATATGCTCCGTTGCATCTTGTTCCTTTAATTGAGAGACTGGGGACACCTCAGGTATGTTGCTGTTTGGGATATAGCTCATTTATATGTAAATGTGAAAATGAGTTATTTAAAAAAAAATGTTCTTCCCCCCCAAATATGGTCATCCTGAGAAACTGATACAATTACTAAAAGGATCATTGGTATAAAGGATGATGTATTTTATGGTGTCTATTTAAATGTCATATTATTGTCACTGAGATTCCATGGAGGAAAGGAAAAACAGGATCAGGGAAAATGGGATGTAGAAAAAATACCCTTTTTCTAGCCAGTGAATAATCAGTTGATGGATAGAATAATTAGAAGAGGCAAAGAAATGCAAAAGTATCCTTTTTGGATACAAGTATCCAAATACAAAGCACATCCATTAATCTTCTACATGCTGTAAGAAAAGTTGTATTAAACAAACTGCTCAAAACAAAGCATTTTAATGATGGAATAATTAAGAACTGTGGCCTACTGTGAAGCAGCAGAAGGCAAGTATACATACATGTCTGGGCTGCAGAAGTAAGAAGTAGGTGGCTTTTACAGGCTCTGAGCTGACAGCCTTGACTCATGTACACTGCAGCTACACTGATCAGCTCACACCCAAAGGGCAATCTTGATGTACGTCTAGCGTGTAGGGGAGTGTTGAGTTAGACAACAGGGTTTTCCACTCTAAGTGTGTACAAAATAAGTTATTAGTAATAGCAATATCTCCAAATACACGGTTCTAGTGTACGTACATTGTAAGACTAACGAGGGGAGAACTTAGTTGCAGACCGCATAGTGAAACTCTTCCTTGGTAGAACATTTATTGAATACCATTTAGGTAAATATTAGAACCTCAGTTCTACACAATAAAAATCATTAACTCCTTGAAACTCATACTTCTTGGGTTACATTTTAAGTCCTACTTTTTCTCCATTGCTCTATTTAAGTGGGAGGAAGGAGGGCTGAGTTAAAAAACATACTTATTATATCTAAAAGTCATTGCTTTCTTTTGAATACCAGCAAATTGCAATAGCAAGAGAAGGAGATTTGCTGACCAAGGAACGTCTTTGCTGTGGTTTATCTATGTTTGAAGTGATCCTGACCCGGATTCGGACATTCCTAGATGACCCCATCTGGCGAGGACCTCTCCCAAGCAATGGGGTCATGCATGTGGATGAATGTGTGGAATTTCACAGGCTTTGGAGTGCCATGCAATTTGTGTACTGTATTCCTGTAGGAACACATGAGTTCACTGTAGAGTAAGTGCTGTTAAATTTCAGCCTGCCCTTATTTTTCAAAAGCCAGATGCTAGAATAACCAGCATAATGGTAGGTTTCCAAAGGGACCATCATTCCCACATCAGGATGACCTGGAACTACAAAGGGTCAGAGATTCATGTAGTGGAGGATTAGAATATTCATTCAGGTTCACTTAATCCTTACCTGGAATCCCAAGCCAGCCTTTAAGGTCCTTGGGACCTCAGTTAAGACATAAAAAATGGAGGGAAAGGCCAAAATTTCCAAACCAAAGCAGCAAGACATCTAGCATTTAGGGCTGCTGACTTAAACACCAGACCCTGAGAAGCAAGTCGGGACAAAAAGTACCACAGTATCTCCCCAACTCCTAAGCTAGCTATTTTAAGGCAATGAAGATCAAACTACTTTCAGATCTTTAAACGAGTACATGGTGAAGATTTCTTTGCAAGCTTCCTTTACTGGTTTTGTTTTTAATTTTTTAAAGGAGAACTGATATATTTGAGACTTGTGATTTTTTTGGGGCAGTGATAAATCACAGATAGCAGCTATTAATATGAAAAGGTAATTTCAATAAGCCTTCCATTCTAAAGAGAACAGAGTTGACAGGAACTTAAGAGATTATCTAAGCCAGTGTCTTTCATGTGTGTAATGTAAAAGGAAACTGAAGTTGACATGCCTAAAATCAGAAAAGGCTTAGAAAGCATTTTACATGATTATCCGTTGAGCCTAGCAATAATCCAGTGAAGTATTTATAAATCAATACATTGAGGCTCAAAGATTTGCCTGTAATTACACAGCGAGTTAAATAGAAGTTTTTAGTCCTAAATCTAAATCCAGTTCTGCCCCATTTTACATACTTGTAATTGCCCTTTTTTTTTTTAAGAAGAATTATATAATTACACTAATTTCATTCAAAAAAGTTCCGTTATACTTGGTCACTTTTTTTCAGACAGTGCTTTGGAGATGGGCTCCACTGGGCTGGATGTATGATTATTGTGCTTCTGGGACAGCAGCGTCGCTTTGATGTACTGGACTTCTGCTACCATTTGCTTAAAGTACAAAAACATGATGGCAAAGATGAAGTGATAAAGAACGTGGTATGTCGAAGAGGATTTCCCCTCACTTAGAGAAGTTACACAAAAAGTACAGTTTTTGGCATAGTAGGATTCCTAATATCCACATAGGTGCAGCCTTTTCAGGGCAAAACAGGATATGTTTTTTCTTTTAACTGCACTTTTACCAGAAGAGTTAAATGAAAAGATATGGGTGGAAAAGGTTCAAACAAAACTCTGAGGATGAGAGGGAGGAAGACAGTAAGTTTGGTAAACTACAGCAGCCTCCTACTTCCAAATCATAAATAGGACCTCAGAACTACCATCTTTTAGAATGAGGGATCAAAGTCTCTCCCAGCACCAATGTAGTCACTGCTTGCGTAACTATACTGTTTCAAACAGTTTTCATTATAACAGTATACTTGAACTTGTGCCAGGAGAGAGTTTGAGCCACTTATGGGAGACTAATGAAAGGTTTAACTCAGGTCTGCAGGCTATATGGCCTATGGGCCATTTGTAGCCAGCCAAAGGATTTTGGGCAATCAGGGAAAAATGTAGGGTTGCACACTCTCCTGTTTATCATGTGATCCTTGGCAACCAAAGATCAGTCTGTCTCTACTCTGTGGCCCAAAGAAATTAAGAAGTTTAGCCTATTTTAATTGTGGCCTCCCACTCTACTGCCAAGTTGTGCAGGTCTGGTTTAAATGTTCAAATTTGACTTTTAAATCATAATACTTTCCTAATGTGGAATTTTTTCAGCCTTTGAAGAAGATGGTTGAGAGAATCCGAAAGTTCCAGATCTTAAATGATGAAATAATTACTATCTTGGACAAGTACTTGAAATCTGGTGATGGAGAAAGCACTCCTGTGGAACATGTGCGCTGCTTCCAGCCCCCCATACACCAGTCTCTGGCCAGCACCTGAGGGATGTACAGCTCGTCAGATCTTTAGTGTGGTTTCAGAGAATCACAGTAGCATGCTTTCTTTTCCCTCCTTAAATAGCTAGAGTTTAGGAAATATTTTTCAGTATTTTTTTTGTGCTTGTTAAAAAGGTGGTGCTCTTTTGATTTCAATCTAAAAGCTTAATTTTATACAATCTATACTTATTTTTCTAGACTAAAATTTTATATGCTTTTGGAAATTAAGAAGACTGAGAAAAGTAATGGCTACTTATTGTTAATGCCATAATCTTGGGAAGCTCTTCAGCTGACAGTCCCAGCAGCTAATACATAGGAGGCTGCTGAGTTAATTTATTTATCAGTTGTCAGTGTTCAAGGAAGATGGAAAGAATTGTGAACTTGGGTGAAACACTTTATATGCCAGCTAATTGTAATAAAATTGTCTATGTATTAGAATAAAGCTACATGCTCAATTATTTTTTAGCGTTATGAAGATTTTCTGGTGGTGTTTCATGAATGCTTTCTTTCTCTAGTTGTTGCTTTTTTTTTTGCCATGGGTGTTACTTCCTTATTTTTCCCTCCCCAATAGAACTGTCAAAATGTAGTATGTGAGAGGTATGATTTAAAGTTATGGAAATAAAACTAGTGAATCATGATTTTGTTTCACAGTTCATTTACTAAAACTTCCAGTTTAATAAACCCTAGGTGCATTTCACCCCTTTTTGAGGCCCAGCTGACCTGGAGGTCACACAGTGAGTTGAAACTTTCACTTTTAGGCCTGTAAAATGAGAAAAGATGCTGATTTGGGGGCTGCACGGTTGTTTTTCTTAGAAGGCAAGTTCACAGCTTGTTACTTCACAACAGATTTAAGCGTAAAACATTTAAAATACCAAATGCCAACAGCATTAATATTCTATAGTCTTTGGAAACTGGAAAACACAATCAAATCTTAAAGTACTTGTAGGAACAAATTCATCTACGTTTAGAATCTTACAAATTGAATATCATTTCTGCTAGGTCTTCCTTCATGTTAATGGAAACAGTATATCCTGGCTTATCTTATGGTACCAACTACCACATACAAGTCTGCTTTTTATGTATGAAGACACTTAAGCCACATGCTGATGTGAAACATCACAAAGGATTGGTTTGTAGTATGAAGGGTATGATTACCATACAGTTCCTGAAGTTTTGGGGTTTTTCGTGGGGATACAGACAAGTAATATTTAAAATGCAAGGAAGAAAATTTGGCTTTTGAAAATTTGGTCTTTGAAATGTGACAGAATTAGACCTTGCCTGAAATCAGTATAGGGTGACTACAGTATTTATTTTTTTAAAAGTAACAGTAAAATGGAAGGTTAAAATACATACTCTCAGGTGAAGTCTAAGATCCAGACAGTGAAAGCATGCTGAAGAACACACTTGAAAGTCATTGTCAGTCTATTACTGAAATAGTGAGGTAACTGTGGCCTCAAGGACACATGTGGCCCTCTAGGTCCTGAGTCCTTTGACTAAATCCAAACTTCACAGAACAGATCCCCTTAATAAAAGGATTTGTTAGGTAAAACTTGGACTCAGTCAAAAGGCCTCACCCAAGGACCTACAGGTTACAGGTTCCCCACCACTCTGCACTAGACTATTAAAACAGACTAAGACTTTAAGACACTCTCCAGGCAGGATAAAAGTACTGATGATCATCCACAGTTAACTAAACATTAAGTGGAACTCCCTTGGCATTTGAAAAGAACTCTCAATTCCTTAGCTTACCTAAATGATAAGTTTCCTGGGGTTGAAAGTGATTCTGGATCTGATTCTTATAAAAGAGGCAGGAACATTGCCCTGGGCATTGTCCCTCCTCTAGAATAGAGGTGTCAAGACGTGGCCACAACACACAGCTATGGCCTGAATCAAATTAAAATATAATTAGGAAATATTCAATAAAATACAAATATAACGTATTACATTTTAAAACTAAATTAATATGCAGTCCACAGCAACATGTATTGATTAGTGAATCCTGTTTCTCTCTGAGTTTGATACCACTGCTCAAGAAGATCCTCATCATTTTCACCAATTAAAGTTTGTAATAAAGTGGGAGACAAGGTCTCACATTTAGCCTATGATTAAGGATTTCCAAGATTTCATGGGAAGGACAACTAGTTAGGATCCTATGGCCTGAAATGCAACAAGGATAGTCAATCCTGGAAGGATGACAGGTCCTATATAATGAAATGCTGATGATATAAAATTCTTTTGAGGTAGTACAAGCACTCACTACCAACTTATGGGAATGGGTGGGGCAGGTAGGGAACAAAAGCAAAGGCAGTTAAAATGAAGACAGCAACATAGCACAATCCTTTAAGAAGAGTACTGGGGCGGGATAGGATGGAGGGAAATATAGTCAGTCTTTCATAACATGACTTATGGAGGTGTTCTGCATAACTACACATGTATAAACCTATACTAAATTGCTTGCCTTCTCAATAGGGGTGGGTGGGGAGGGAAGAAGGGAGAGAATTTGGAACTCAAAAGTTTTAATAACAAACGTTAAAAATTGTTTTTACATGCAACTGAGAAGGAAGATATACAGGTGATGGGGTATAGAAATCTATCTTGCCCTTCAAGGGCAGAAGATAAGGGGGAATGATAAAAGGGAGGGGAGACTGAGGGAAGGGATAATCAGAATGCATGCCATCTTGGGATAGGGAGAGGGGAAAGATGGGGAGAAAATTTGGAACTCAAAATCTTGTGGAAATGAATGTTGAAAACCTTAAAATCTTAAAAAAAAAAAAAAGTGCTGGGAATGCCAAGTATCAAAGCACTTGGAGGCAAGCAAGAAAAAAGACAAGAAAACTTGTTTCTCATTAGCCATACTGGGAAATAAAAGAGGGATCAAAGGAGAGCTAGGTCAATAACTGCAGTGTGACGGGAACAGCAACTGACAGTGAAAAGGCAGAGATGTTCAATATTTATTATGCTTTTTTTCTCTGCAAAGGAGCATGACCTTTAGACTGGAAAGGAAGCTAAAAGAGAGTTAATGCTCAAAGAAGGAGATAGCAAGAAAGCAGCACCTAGCTGTTCTTGGTGAGTTCATGTCTGGCTCAAAAGAACTACACCCTCAAGAACTACAAAAAAACTGGCAAATGTAATTGCTGAGCCACCGTCCAGAAAGCTGTGGAAAACAGAACTACTTCAGGACTGGAGAAAGGTAAATGCTGTCCTTGTTTTCTAAAAGAGAAGAGACAACTGAAAACAACAGGTCACCAAGTTTTATTTTCATTCTTGAGAAAATTCTAAAATTAAAGGACCCACATGACTTCATCAAAAACAAGTAACCCCTTATTTCCAATTTGTAAATTGTTAAATCAGAAGAGTGCAATATGTTTGCCTAAGTCCTGGAAAAACATATAATGAATTTTCATGCTGTTGCAGAAAGTATGGGAGGTTATGGGGTGGCAGGACAAGTAGATTCTAAATGCAAAGTATACTCGGTTAATGATTCATGTCAATTGAGAATGGCTGGGACAAAGGCATAGGTGGCACAATCAAATTTGCCCATGACAAAGCTACAAAGGATAGCCTGGTATCTGTCATCCTGGATGACAGATTAAAATCAAAAAATGAACTATATTTGAAGAGAGAAACTATATAAAAGCTCACACAAGAGAGATCCACCTCATACTTTCAGGGAGGTATAGCTAGGCAGCAGTTTGAGAAAGATCTGGCGATTTTACTGGACCGCAATAAGCTCAACACAAATCAACAATGTAATACAGATAGCAGACAAGAAAGTGTGGTAAAAACCATTTAACATAATCGTGGATTCCATTAAGAGAAGCATCATTTGCAAGCATAAAGAAATGGCACGATCCACTTAATACTCTACCCTTGTGAGACCTGCTCTAAAATACTGTTTCCGGCTGTGGGCACCCCAGTTTAAGAAGGACACTGATAAGTGGTAGAATGTCTAGAAAAGGGGGACCAGGACACCAAAGGAAAAGTGGTCGAAGTAATCAGGGATGTTTAACTGGGAGAGATCGAGGAGAATGTAACTTAACTGACTAAATCTGAAAGGCTGCCATGTGTGGAAAAGGTATTCAGATTTCTTTGAACTTGACCTCAGAGGGTGGAACTGGGAACAATGGCTTGAACTTGCAAAGAGGCAAATTAAGGCTTGCTATCTGGAAAAAAATTCCCAACACTTGGAGCTAACCAAAAGTGAAACGGACTGCCTGAGTAGATCTTACCTTTCTCCAGGTTGTCAAACAAAAGCTGAATAACAACATATTAGGTACATTGTAAAAGGGCTTTTTCCTATATAGGTTAGACTGGATGGTATCTGGGGTCTTTTCTAACTCTTCCACTGTAAGACTGTAATTTTTAAAAATCGGTGTCAATTTGAGGGGTTTTTTTCCCTGTAAATTTCACATTATGCTGTTAACTTGAAATTGAAAAAAGATCCCAAAATAAACAAATAAATTTTAAAAAGAAAAAATTCCTAGAAACATCATCATAGACATTTGTGAATAGTGTTCATGAAGGCTCTTCAAGTGATAACAATATTTATTTTACATACATCTGACTAAACAATTATAAATCTAAGACTTGTAAAATGTACATGACAGAAGCAATAATTCATTTGACTAAAACTTATTCTCTAAAGTTATCAATTTGGAAAAAAGATTCACTTCCAATATGTTTTCCTTTTGTCTGCTTTGCAGGATGATCCAGCAAAAATTATTACTATTTTTTAAAAACCTGTTATGGATGATAATTACACATTTTACATTAGAAAACAGGGAATTAAATTCCAGGATCATTTATTTGGTTATCAGGAAAACTAGACTGAAAAGTTATCTCTAAATTCCACAATCTTAGGACAAAGACAGAAGTTAAATCACTTCTGCAGGCTTTTGAAAAAGTCATTTCTTCTCTCAATTTGTTTCTCAAAAAGTATTTCAAAAGTATAGTTAAGCTTAGGGAAAAGAAAACTGGATACATTATTGGATTCCTCACTTAGCCACCGGTAACTCCTTACTTACATTATACTAGCTGGCCGCCCTCACTCTATTGTCGTGAATAGCAAATAATTAATATGAACGGCTACGTACAAACTTTACAAATGTATTTAAGTTTCTCTACCCTTTAGAAACTGAAGTCCCTCCTCAAAATATCGATCTGAAAATTCAAGTTTCTAAATGACTATGAGCGTCCTCATAAAACTGCCACTCAAATCTCAATAGGTAAAGAAGTCCTTCCAGTGTAAAATAACTGGTACTACAATAGAACACTAATAATTGTACAATATGCAAAATTTTGGTAATAACTCACATTCATATAATGCTAAGGTCAGCAAGGCACAAGGGAATGAAAACACTTTAGTGAAGAATTGTTAAACTGCATTTTAAAGAAATAGTATGTTTTTTCAGTGTGGTAACTGAACCATTCATAAATACCTAAATATTTTATAGGGACACTGTATTCACTTGACAAGGCAAACTTTACATCAGAAAATCATCCTTACATTTGAGCCAAAAATTATTCTATTTCTTGTCCACTTTGCCTAATTTAAGATTCATTCAAAATAATTCAAAATTAAAGTAACTATATTTCTCATTTCCGATACTCTATTAATGTCAATTATAAACTAATTCATGACTCATCCAACATGAGTCACAACTGTGTAATCCACAGGATACTATATTGCAATATTTTATTCTTCCACATACTGGAAGAAGATTAAGGAAATGTTAATGCATTGTCATTTGGTAAATGACAAGTGTTCATTTCAATCTTTATAAGCAATGAAGAAATAAAAGCATTTTATTTTTATAATTAAAACTGTCAGTGCAATAAGTTGCTTGCTTTTTTTTGATGAAAGATTTGAAATCTAAAGTCATACAATTATACAGTATTAATAGAAACGCAAACCAGCCATACTTAGGTCATCTTAGTGAACTGTTTTACGCTTCATACATAAGAAAAGTAAAACCATTATTGTTTTTTTCCCCAAATTAGCGAAATCATTTTAAAAAAGATTGTCTCTAGACAGCATTTAAAATGACAATTTCTATTTTCAGACAAGCTCATTTTACAGGCCAAAAAAAAAACCCCACACAATTACAGATGAAGTCTTCAAAAATTATATCTATTTTCAAAAAGTCATCAGATTTCCATTTCTTCTGGAGATGTTTTCACCAGTTTGTTGCTCACTTCCGCAGGTTAAGCTTCCTTCATTATTATTAAAGACTTCGTACAAGTTGGACAGATTGCCATTCACTACTTTTTCATCTTTTCTAAAAGACACAGGCAGACTTGCTAGACTAAAACTGACATCTTTAAAGGCATGCAATAAAAAGATTCCCACAATGATTGTAAGGAAGCCACTCAAAGTGCCAATGATGTCATCAACAGGCATGTTTTGCCACTCTTTAAAAAGAATAGCTGAACAAGTTAAAACAGATGTAGTGAAGAATACATAATATATTGGAGTCACTATGGATGTATTAAATATATCCAAGGCCCTGTTTAAATAATTGATCTGTGTACTTACACAGAGTATAAGGCTTAGCAGCAGGATCCAGGACAGAGGGTGCCTCAGCACAGGCTTCCCTGCAAAGAGTTCTTTAATAGCGATGCCCAGGCCTTTAACACAAGAGACGGAAAATGCTCCAATGACAGAGCAGATTGTTATGTAAACAAGTATGTTTGTTTGTCCATGGCGAGGTCCTACCACAAAAATTAGTATCAAGGACACAATGACAATCAATGTTGCAAAGACCACAAAACCTGGAGGAGAGAAGGAGGGTAATATTTAGTTAAAAATGTTAAGTGCTAAGAGAAACCTCTGGCATTTTGTATAACAGCCTAAGAAAAATGAGGGCATAACAATGTCAGCCTACAAACTGTAATTCAACTTATTTTACAGAGGAGGAAATTGAAGGTCTCCCAGATAAAGTGACTGGCCCTACATCACAAATAATCACACAGCAGAGCTGGTCCAGAACTCAGGTCTCCCACTACATGATGCCAATTACTCCCAAATGAAGAATAAATTTCTAGATCTGCTTTCAACATAATGACAACGGGTAAAATTTATTACATTTTTGTTAAAAGAAAGAAACAAAAACGTACATCTCAACCTATGCTATAGTCGTGCTGCTAATCTAGTTCTGTAAAGAACAGTTTGTGTAAATGGGTTAATTTGTTTGCCTACATTTTTAAAACCCAAAATTGTTATAAAGCTCCAATTCTTTGTAGACTTCATTTTTCTGACATGATCTACTTCAAGGCCTTGCAGAGCTCCCTATTCTGACACATTCTTCACAGTAATAGAATGTATACCAATCCAATAAAAACAGAAAATAGCAAAGAGGGAGCAATTAATACAAATTTTAATATAACCAGCTTCATAAAAATAACACCAAAAATCTAAATTAGTTAATTTGTGCTCAAAGGACACTATATCTGAGATATTTAGGAGAAGAGGAGGCAACTGTGTCCGTGAGCATAAGAGAATATAAGAGAAACCATAGCCCAAATTTGAAATGGATAACTTGAGAAATAATGCAAAAAGGAGACTATTTTATATGATCTTTTCTTACCTGGATCACCCAGCTTATGAGACATCTCATTTAAGGTCTCTATCTCCTCCTCTTTTGGAGCATGAATTACCATAACAGTAGACCCTAAAATACTTAATAAACATCCAATTTTTCCATGCAGATTAAGTCTTTCATTTAGAAAGTATGACGAAAGGATGGCACTATAAAGACAAAAAAATCATCCCAGATATTAAAAATTATTAGTTTCTTTCCCCTTCCTAACCTTATAATATATGTGAAACAAACATCCATCCAAAGAGTGGGGGAGAAAAATCTGAGGACCAATAAAAAATAATGAATGGTCATACCATAAATTTAGATCTCATTCCAAACAAAATGCTACTTGTCAAGAATGGTATTTCCAGAGAATTATTTAACTTTGTGAAAAATAAAAATGTTTGTTTAACTGAATTAAATGAATAATCTGGTCTTACAATTTTGTAATTATAGAATCTATAGAGGCTCTCTCTGTGTAAAACTAAAAATCACCAAGTACTGATTTCCACTGGGTCCTTAAAATGATTTCTGCTTATACAAAGACTTTCAACTTAACATCAGTGACCTAACAACTACATACAAAGCCCAACTGTTACTTAATAGAAGATTCATAAGCAAAACCAAATAACATTAAATAAAATGGAGTTTGAAAATATTACTACAAATTTTACATGTGAAATTTCTGTTCTTGCCAAGCAAAAAACATCTTCCTTACCTTACAAGAACACTAAGAGCTCCTAATGGAGTCACTAATGTGGCTGGTGCAAATGCATAAGCAGCGAAGTTGGCCACCTCACCAGCTCCCACTGTGGGTTGAATTTTAAAAAAAGTTTAATGTCAATTTCAGTGTTATAGATCAAAATTGTGAATTTTTTAAAAATCCTATATTCATATGGGGTATTAATACATGGAACCTCTTAAGCTTTATGCAGTATTTTATATGGATTATTTCATCTACTTAAGTATTCTGAAT
Organism: Potorous gilbertii; assembly: GCA_028658325.1. Lineage (NCBI taxonomy): Eukaryota > Metazoa > Chordata > Mammalia > Diprotodontia > Potoroidae > Potorous > Potorous gilbertii. Next base: position 333,660,272 of record CM053771.1, read on the forward strand.
ATTGTCCTGATTTAATTTGGGGAGTTCTTATTACTTTGTTAAAGAAAACTTTCTGGCACAATACACCAAACCAGTAGAAAAATCAATATAAAACCAAAGGGCTTAACTGAAATAATATAAAGAGAATGTAAAGTTAATGCCTAAATATAGGGTGCAAAAAGTAATAGTTGGACACTTTAATTATAGAGTTCCTACAGTGAAACAAATACAAACGGTGCAAACCAGCTAAGGCATAATAAACTTTTTCTTAAACACAGAAAATGAAATGAAAGAAAATCTGACTAGTCATAACCAGAGGACAATAGTATAAAGTAGTGGTATCAAACTAAAATGGAACCGGATAAAACCTATCATATATTAACTTAAAAAAACTACAAATTAACATTATTTATACTGTGTTTTTATTTATTTTATTCAATATTTCCCACGAAGTTTCAAGCTAGTAAGTTTGACACTTCTGCAGCATAGTGTAATATACTGAAATTGAATGTTTTTTACATGAAGCTTTAAAAATCTACTACTATTTAAAAACATTTTAATGTTTTATATCATTATCTATGGTCTCTGTATCAGATGGTTTTATTATGTTTGAATTTTTTTAGCGGGGGATGGGAAGAGGGGTGGGTGAGATGGAAGGTATCGGGAAAGGTATAATATGAAGGAAGGAGAGGCTGTTTACTCTGAAGACCATCCCCGTTCCCCAAAAAAAAAGACTGATGCAAAAATAAAAGGCATTAATAAAATGTATTTCAAGATTTTTCTTGGTTCCAACTTAGGGCAATAAAAATTACAGAACGCTAATAATTTAAGTGCCAAATGTCTTCCACTATTGTTTGAATGCCCTTTAAAAATAATTAAAAATACACCTGAAAACTATTTCCAATTTCAATTTGTAATAAAGAATCACTGAAGAAAAGATTTATCTTTTGAACTTTTTCTTTAAAAGTCTCCTAATGAAATTCAGATTATTTTTTGTTTAGAATACAAAAAAAAAGCACTGGATGGTTCAGAAAAATATACTACCATGTAAAATAAATGGCAGTATATTTTTCTGAGTCAACTGCTGCTGCTGCTGCTGCTGCTAATATTTTAACAACAAATAACATTGCTATCAAGTTTTCAAAGGAGTTACTCTCAAAGATCATCTGTCCTTATGCTGAGGGAGAAGGATGTTAACAACAATTTGCTAGGGACAGATGAATAAAAGAAAATATTTTAAGATAACAGTTTATCTTAAAACTTTTAATTCTGGAGTAAAATAGGATAAATTAAAATTTTTTACATAAAACTGCTTTCAAATTTGTACTAATAATCCAGGGGTGGTGTAAACATTGGAACACAGAAATGCAGTTATTTCCTGGTCATTTTATTTAATACTTACTTGATAGAAGTCCAGCCCACCATAACCACTCTTTAAGATAAGCATGGCCACCTTGACCTAGAAATGAAGAAAAAGTGTTTTTCAGATCTCTGGAAGATCATCAGACTCTAAACATTCTAACCACAATCAATAAGGATATGTAAAATTTAAGGGGAATATGGGGGAAGGTGTTCAATAACTAAGGAAAATCCTATCTTCAAAGTATTTTTTCATAACATGAAAAAAATTATCAAATTTGTAGTGCAAACATGTATAAGTATGAATATTAAAAAAGAATAATGAGGGTCTCTAGTAATGTTTTCACAATGGATCAAAGTGTGCCTCAAAAATGAGGTTTCCCAGAAAAGGGAAATATTCACTGGAAAGTCTATATTAAATGTATTTATCATGAAAGTTTTTAAAAAGATTTCTCTCAATTCAATAAAAATCACATTCACTTTTATCATTACAATTCTCTTCCTCTTTGACATTTTGGTTCTTTCCCCCTACTTTTCCACAAGATCTCACCTTTGCTATATGCACTAGAGAATATGATTATAGGTCAAGTTTTGTACAACCCAAATCTGGAAGGAAATTTGACAGAATAACAGAATTTGAAAACTGGAAGGGACATCAGTGGCCATCTAATTCAATCAACAGTTACCCAAAAGGATTCCCCAGGATAACTATCTTCTAGTCCCTGTTTGAAGGCCTCCAAGGAAGTAGAATCCAGCACCCCTTGAGGGAGCCTATTGCATTTCTGGACAGTTCTACTTGTTTGGAAGTTTTTCCTGAAATCAAACCTAAACTGGCCTCTGTGACTTATACCAACACTCAAGCCCATCACCAACAAGGATGATTTCCACTATGTACTCTCCAATTACTCAATGTCATTCCTACACAGTAGCGTCCATAACAAAATACAATATTCCAGAGAGGTCAGAGTTCAGGAGGGTTATCAATTCCTTGTTCTTAGAACTGTGACTCTTAATGAAGTCAAGTTTGCATTAGCTCTTTTCACTACTATATTATATTGCTGACTCACTGATCTTGCCATCCACTAAAACCCCTAGATCTTTTTCTCTGCCATTCTCCTCCTAAAAAAAATTGCTTCTTAACTTTGTTTCCCTTACTGATAAAGTTAAATTTTATATTCAAGTATGAGACTCCCCATTTTCCCCTAATACATTTCATTTTATTAGACTCATCCAATTCAATAGCTTATCAATATATTTTGGATTCTATTCTTCCCAGATCATCTGCAAACTGGATAAACAAACCATTAATGCCTTTAGTCAAGTCACTGATTTAAAAAATTAACTAGCACAGAGTCAAACATTAATTCCTAGAATAGTCTAGAGACCGCCTTACCATGTTATTTGGCTACATCTACCTACCCTCCCACCCGTCTACAAATGGTACGTCATCAAGTGTCTTAGAAATGAAAATTTCTGACTTAATCTCCTGATGTATCACAATGACTATAACTCTGCAATGCTTAAAAAAAAGTACATGAATGAGTAAGGCAGATGTCAATAAAAGTTTTGTGTCTGCCTATCATGCTACTAAGAGGGGATTAGACACTAATTCTTCCTTGTACTCTTTTCCTGGTCTCATGTACTTAGGAACATCATAATTTATAGAGAAGGAAAGTGAAGAAGCCAAGCAAGCAAGCAGATGCAGGAAGGGATAACATTTTTGTGCATTTTTTTGTGTATGTGGGGGAGGTTATTTGTCTTATTTGTCTGATTCCTCTCATTCTGACAGTAACCTAGAACTCTATTCCTAACTGGGGTGAGGGAGGAGAACAAACTAAATATAAATAGCTATGAACCTACAAGATAATTTTATCAAGAATGAATCTTTATAGAAAGCATAAAAGACACATGGAACCTACCTGCTCTCATGGAGCCTTTTCTGGCTAGCCGTAAGAGACCCTTCTTTTTTAAAATAAAGCTTCCTCCAATGAATATACTGGAGCTCATAGCCAATCCCAGACCAATATAAAAGTCATATTTTCCACGATCCCGGCTCATCTCGTTAACTACTGGAGTGTTCAAGTGAGTCACATTGATCACAGAACAGAGAAACTGCTGGTACTAAAGGTAGGGTGACAATCTTCAATTCTAAACACAAAAACAGAATAGTAGAACAAATTATTAGAAACATAACCAAACCACTGATAGGATACTTAAAAAACTATTCAACAATAGAAAATCTACACCCTCTCTTTTATCCTCAAAGAAAGGTATTTTCTTTTTTTCTAGAGACTACAGCTTTCCTATTTCCCAGGCTGGAAATCAAACTGCCACCTACAGGTCTTAGCCCAGTAATAGTCAGCACAGGAACAGTTCAATTTTTCTAAGCTAGGTCAGCTCGCTTCTTCTTAGAAAGCCACCGTACCAGGGGCTCATCATACTGATGTCAGACAGTGCAGATAACTAATCAGTTTGAGTCTACCTGTAGCTCAGAATTCCTGAGTTTAAAGACTTCCAGACTTAAAGATTACAGACAAAAGCCACCATGCTTCATTTTTCTTCATTTTTATAATAGTGAATGTTTGCTTTTAATGAGAAAAAGGAAAGCAAGCTCATTAGGAATGGAAATTTAGCCTATAAAAAAGGAATTTAATGAGTGTCTACAACAAGTCAGATAAAAAATTTGTGGGTAAAATTTAATTTTTAAATTAAATTTAAAATTTAATGCCATTATGGCAAGACAAAATTGTAATGGATCTGAATAGTTAAATAACAATGTTTTTGACTCAACAAAGTAGAATCCTTTATAAGGAAATATATAACATGAGGAATAAATATTAACACAAATCCTGTAAAGTGAGTTATTTTCTATATCTAGTAAGGACATGCTGCTGTAGTACATATTTCCCTTTAGGCACATGAAGATAAAAGGTTTTCAAGCAGGAAGGAATGACTTGCCTAGTATTTTCCAGTGAGGATTCTTTATCAGGTATGGTTGAATTCAGGAAATATTTGAATACAATGTTAAATACTAATTATAAATGCCCTTCAAACTTGGGGAAGAAGTAATGACTTAAAATGGAAATGAAAAACACAAATATTACCTGCTGGAACCCAAGAATTCATAGAAAGCCAGCTAATTACTATTCTTGTACTGAAATTGAATACCAATGTATGAAGTAGGAGAATGGTCTAAGAGAAGTATAATCAAAGCAGAAAGACAACAAAGGAGAAAGAGTTAACAGAGAGGAAAGTGAGGGAAAGTGACTTGCCCAAGGACACATTAGTCCAATAAAATCTCTGTGTCTGCGACAAAGATACCATCAGGTCTGGAAGAGCTTTCAGAAACAGTGCCAAACTGTAGTTCCTCCTGTTCCAGCATGGGGACAATTCTAAGAGAAACCATTCAGAAAGGCCCAGGAACATTCTACAATTAAAGATGCATCTGGAATAACAAACTTCTTTCAAAATGGAAATACCTTCTGGAATTAATAAATCTATTAGTCACACCTCAGTATAAATAACTTTATCCAGACTGCTTTGCTACTGGCTTACATAATTCACAAAGAGGAAGAGTAGTGTTAAGACAGTTTGGTACAACGGAAAGAGCACTGATTTTAGAAGGAAGCTTTTCAAACCTCAGATCTGCCACCAAATAATCAAGGCAAGTCCCATAACCTTCCAGAGCCTCAGTTTTTCTCATCTGTAAAATAAGAAGACTGACCTAAATGACCTTTTAAGTCCCCTTCCAGCTCAACAGAGGGCACTAGCAATGACTCCCAAGAGGAAGGAGGCATGGAAGGTAAGAGGGTAAGACTTCAACACATTCATAGGTTACTTACAGCTGTGCTAGAAAAACTACAAAAGTGAGAATGGAGGAAGACAAAAAGGTTTGTGGAAAGTTTAGTTTTTCATTTTCATTCCCTTATGGAGCACGTAGGAGTTTAATGTAATGGGCAACTAGCTTTCTGATAATTCTTGAGGCTTTCGGTTCTACCTTCCATCTCTGTCCCTGTTCCAGAAGCACTTGGAAATCACTATAAGATCTCCTCTAGTCTTTATAGGTTCATTAGTGGCCCTCTCCTTCCACTGATTAATAAAGGATGCAATAATCAACAAACTCACTCACCTTCTCTAACGCTATCATTTTTTGTTCACGGTACTACTACAATAAACAAAAATTGGTAGAAATAAGCAGCAATTTACAATGTTTTTTACACAATGACTTCTACACACAGAATAGCTACACAGTACTCAAGAGTCCCATTTTTTCCACTTTGCACTATTTCACGTAAGTTTTTCCACATTCTGAGTAGTATTCTTATTTGTCAATCTTTATAATGAAAGTAAAATTACACTTATATCAACATACCACATGCTTCTTAGTCATTCCCTAGCTACTAGACATTTGGATTGTTGCCAACTTTTAAAGATGGCACAGCCTTAAAGGTCTTTGAATAGAGAAGTCTTTTTTTCCCCTCTTTATTTCAGTAAGTTATACTTGGCTTGATGGGGATTAATGACCACTTCTTGGGTGCACTGTCAAACTGAAGTATCAAAAAATGGCACCACCTGTATTGGCACAAGTAAGGTATAAATGTACTTCTTTTTCCCAGTGTTGCAAAGTTGTCTTATTGTTATTCATATTCAATAATTTAATTGGTGTGAGTTATCTCCCAGTTATAACTTTTATTAGTAAAGTTGAACCTTTCCCCAAGTGTTTTATTATTTGTAAACTTCTTGTTATATTCCATTTGTCTGGCCAGTGGATACTAATACTATCTATAGAAAACTTGATATTTATTCCTTGTAAATCTTGAAATCTTTCATGAGTACCAACAATTTCTCCATGCTTTCTTTTTATTTTTGTTTTACTACTATTCACTGTGCAATTTAAAATTTTTATTATCAAAATGACAAACTGTGTTCCATATCATTTCTTCTATTACAAGGATGGAATGACATAAACCAATCACCAGTTTCTAAATGTTGATATTACTACTATTATGACTCGTAAGGGCAATGCAACTATTTGCCCCCATATTCCTAATGTCATGTTTCCTGGGAACTACTTAATAACAGTAGGCAGATTTTATCTGTAATTTCATAGTCAGAATATTCCCTACATAACTGTGATAAATATGTGATTGCTTTCGGTTCTGTATTTTATGGATTTTCAAAACTATTTCAAACTTTTCATTCCCTAGACAATCCTTTAACACTAAAAATGACGAGCTGCTAAATTGCATTGGTAAAGAGACTTTCCTCACGCGAGTTCCCTATACCAGAGATGTCAAACACACAGCACACAGGCCTTGCAATACCCTGAACTAGATTAAAATGTACTTGGGAATATTTAACAAAATAAATAAAAACACAACAAAACACAATACAATAAAGTTACATTTTAAAATTAATATGCAACTGGCAGGGATCCTTACGTGCAGATTTGTGACCCCTATTTCTGAGTTTGATACTACTGCCCTAAATCAATGGAATCATAGTCTGGACCTTTCCTCACAGCTCATTCCAAAAGAATTTGAAACAAATTAACATCCATGCAGTTTACCAATATAAGGTACAACAAATTTTACAGGGTCCATGTTTACTTTCCTCTATGCTAAAACCCCATTTTTCTGAGAGCACTTACCATATGACAATTCTTTTCCCCACTGTTGAACCTCACCAAGTTTAACCATAAACTACATTTCTATATGTATTTGAATTTAATCTTTGAATCCCTATGTCCCATTGATCTATTTTTTCACAGTCTTCCTAGCAACCTAAATCTATCAGGTGCTAAAGCCTACCAAACTTATTTGAGTGTTTAAATATACCACATGCTTTCCATTACACCACACTATACTACACACCTGGAACACTTGTGCGTGCGTGTGCATGTGCCTGCTGAAATGCTACTCTTACTTCAGGATCAGTTCAAATGATAATTCTCCAATTTCCAAGCTTTCCCTGAATCCCCCAATTCAATAGTTAATAGCAATTACTCCCACCTCAAGTCCGCTGCTGCCCAATGAACAGGGTCAACTCTTGGGAAAATTGAAACAAGTTTTTTTCTTCTGAATCCTCTGCCTTTAATTTCTTTCCCTTTTCTCATGTCCAACTCCTCTCTCAGTTTCAGGCAAACAGTGCCTTCCTACTTTTCTTTCTCTCAGAGGCAGACTTGATGTAAATATTTGATACTTGTTGGCAAGACTGATCACACTTGATGAAAATACATAATATATTATTCCCTCTGCCTCAAGAGTTCCAGATACATACTTTCTCTTTTCTGAAACCTTAAACATTAGTAATACTTATTAATGATTTTTATATCATAACCAACACTTATAGAAAGCATAGAGATCAAGATATAATATCCTATACTTGTCCTGAGCAAGTCCTATTTTAAAATAACTAATTTTACACAACACTCGCCCTAAAAATATTTTAGTTTATATGTAAAATATCTGTAATATGTTTGTATGAACAACATGCCTAAAGGTTATTTCCTCTGAAGACAGAAGCAAAGGCATTTTTAAGAAAACACATATAACATTACATTTTAAAACTAAATAAAATAATACAAGTTATTCTGATGTTATGTCAAGCTTCTAAAAACAGAATAGCTATCCATCATTAAATTCAAGAACTATTCATTTCCATTAAATTAGAAAGAGTCAGAGAGGGAGATATTGCATTATTTATTTACATCTTCCATAACTACTGTCTTACATTTTCCTTTAGATATTTTTCTTATACGAAGAAGCAATAGTATATCCAGATCTACCTGGACCAAAAAAAAGAGAAAACATTTCTTTCATGTGTATCTACCTTTTAATCATTTCACAACCATAAAATGCTGGAGAAAAAAATCTAGATCAGGTTTGTGGTTAAAAGGTTGGTTATATCACCTAGAATCACTCAATTATAAACCAGGCATGATTTATAAATCAGATTAACACAAATACTCAAAATATCATTCAGGTCATGAAACTACACATCAATAATTCTGTAAGACTAAAAAAATCAATTCTGTTTATCCTTTCTATTAGCTGATGGTAAGTAGCTGCTCAATACATGTACATGGCTGACATTGTAGGCAATGCTTTACACTATGTGAACTGTTTTACTGCTCTTATTTCACTTCATCCTCTTAAAGGCCCTGCCAGGTAAGCAATTAAAGTATCATATACCTCCCTTTCACGTACGAGGAACTAAAGACTTTGTTAAGTCAAGATAACTTGTCAGTCACAAAGCTAAGAGGTGTCTAGGCCACAATTTGAACCTAGCTTGTTTGATTCCAACTTCAATGTTCTTTCCACTAAGTTCTTAGAGACAATATACTAAACAATAATATAATGGAAATGTTTTAATTTGGGGTCTATTAACTTTGATAATTCTATGTAAATTCTCCTTCGTAATCTTGTTAATTTTATTTTACACCTTTAAAAAACAGTATTCTGAGAGGGGATGTATGGGTTTCATCAGACCACCAAAGGGGCTGAATGACACAAAATGTTAAGACTCCCTACTTAGAAAATGGGCTCTCTTTATTATGTTTACTTTCACAAGATAAACCCACTGGTTATAATTACAGTTCTGAACTAGGTCTCCACTGAGAAAACGATGCGCTGATATAGAAATACTGCATTTTTGGGACAGCCAACCTTCCCAAGTCAAGAACTTCTTGGCTTTTTTTGGAGTACTTGACACTCATTTCCCTTCTCTTCTCTGAGTACTAGTAATATTCCTCTCTCCTGATTCTCCTGCCTGTCTAATCAATCTATCAGTCTCCTTTCTGGCTCTTTACCTGTGTTGGGGGGTAAGGTGTGTTCAGGGGGAAACAGTACCTCTGGGTGAGGGCTGCCTTCCACCTTTGGTGTCTACCTGATCCACCTCTCACCTGCGGCTCCAAGAAGCGGACGCGTGCACAGCTGCTTTGGAAGATAGGCTAAACCAGGTTTCAAACCTGTCAGTGAGTTAGGGGGGTGCCTACTAAGCATGTGAAGAGTCCCCCTGGTGGAATAGATGGATTTGAACAATTTGCTCCAAAGACCATGAAGGCAGCTGAAGCAGACACTATGGAATGCCTAGAGTTTTGGTTAAACTAAGACACCAACACCATTCACAACATCTTGAGCCATCACCAGTCAAATTGACTCTGTCCTGCCACTGAACTGTGAAGACTTTGGAAGAGAGTGAGGCCGACAATTTCATGTGACTTGGCCACACTTAAATCCAATTTATGCATGAATCAAAAGACATCACCACTTTTCCATTTTTACCTATCTCAAAGCCCTGGGGTGACAGAGGAGTGACAAAGCAGCAGGTGCAGATCCACTGGGAGCTGCAGTCACAACCCTGCACACAGGCAGCCCAGGCCATAGGATGGTGTTCTCACTGGAAGCAGCAGTGGCATTTGGCAGCTCTCTGGGTGTCTGAACAGTCTCTTGAGGACCACATTAATCACAAGGGGCTAGAAATGGTGCACTCAAAATTTCTGGTTACCCAACCCTGGCCTGATTACTATGGCAGGTAGGGACCCAATCCTGCGGTTAAAACACAAAAAATGTACAAAAACTTCTGCAAAGATGATTCCACTCACTATTGGTATGTAGAATGTGCGCACACTTATAGACAACATAAAATCCAGTACACCTGAAAGACAAATGGCTCTTACTGTGAGAGAACTCAGCAGGTATCACATCCAAATAGCAGCTCTGAGTGAATCAAAGCTGGTAAATGAAGGTCAGCTTACTGAATCTGCAGCAGGATACATGTTTTTTTGGAGTGACTGCAGTGAAGGGTAGCACTGTGATGCTGGAATACATTTTGCAATCAAAACTAATCTAGTCAACAAATTTGTATGCCTACCAAAAGGCTTGAATGACAGGCTTATGACAATGGAATTGCCTCTTGCAGGAAAACACCATGCCACCATCACCAGTGCTGATGTTCCCACCATGACGAACCCTGATGAGATCAAAGAAAAATGAAGACCTGGAGACCTTTGTCATTAATGTGACAAAAGAGGACAAGCTTATAATTCTGGGTGATTTTAATACTAGAGTAGGCTCAGACTACCAGGCATAGCAGGGAATCCTTGAAAGGAATGAAATTGGAAACAGCAACAGCAAAGGTCACACTACTAAAACTTGTGCATTTCATGACCTTTTCCTCACCAACACCGTTTTCCATTTACCTAACTGCAATAAAACTTTGTGGATTCACCCTTGAAGCAAACATTGGCATGTGACAGACTATGTGATGGCAGGGGAAGAGAAAGACGGGATGTGAGAGTGACAAAGGCAATGCATGTTACAGAGTGCTAGACTGATCACAGATGCACCCTCTACAAGCTCAATATTTGCATTCATCAAGTGTTGGCCCCAGTGCAAAATGACCACCAGAAAAGTTAATGCCAACAGATTAGAGCACTTCTCTGAGCAGGAACAGTTTGTTGCTGTGGAGGGAACTTTGTTGCTAACATGTTGGCAGCAATGGAGTAGAAAAGGAGTGAGCAGCTTTCAGAGATTTGGTGTACAGCACAAAATTTGCTCATTTGGGTCAGAATACCTAAACACATCAAGACTGGTTTGATGAAAATGATAGCGAAATTCAGAAGCTGCTAAATGTAAAGTGAGAACTCTACTTCACCAGGAAAAGAGTTCATCTGTCTCTAAGAAGGCGACATTTAACTCCATCAAAAGTAAAGTATAAATAAAGCTTTAGAGAGATACAGGAATCTTGATTCAGTAAGGCAGCAGATGAAATTCAGTTTTATGCTGGAAGCAACAACCCAAAAGGCTACTATGATGCCCTAAAGGCTATTTATAGGCCAAAGACATTTCAGCAATTCAGTGTTGCTAGAGCCACATTGTTTAGGGATAAGGACATGATCCTGGAGAAACACACTTCCACTGTGTTATCAACAGACCACCATCAATCAATGCTGAAGCCACTGTTTACCTCAGGTTGAAGTCAATCCCTCTCTAGAAAAATTTCTAACTGAAGAAGAGTTTTTCAATGCCTTTAGGCTCCTCTCCTGTGGCAAAGCACATGGTGCTAATTTCATTCCAGATGAAATTTACAAAGGTAGGGGATCCATTGTTCATACAAAAACTGACAAATTTTCCAAGTGATAAAGCAAGAAGAGGTTATCCCCCAGGAGTTCAAGAATACTTCTACTGTCCATCTCTATAAAGGTAAAGGAAATAGATTCTCCTGTGACAATCACAGAAGGGTCTCTCTCTTAGTCATTAATGGCAAGACTCTTGCCAGTATACTCCATAACAGGCTGCTCCTTCACCTGGAAGATGATCATCTACCTGAGAGCCAGCGTGGCTTCAGAAAAGGCCAAGGAATGATCAAAGTGTTTGTTGTTTGTTACCTGACAACTCCAGGAGAAATGCTGAGAAATATGTATGCAACATTTACAGCTCTGAACAATGCCTCTGATACTGTTAGTCATGAGGGATTATGCAAAATAATGTCAAAACTTGAGTAGTTATCATCAGTATTGTACATCAATTTCATGATGGCATGCCTACCCAGGTTCTAGATAATGGACAATTACTATCGCACTTTCCTAGCCACAAAATGGAGTGTTTTCATGTTTTCAGCCATGTTTGTCAAGCGCTTTCAATGAGGACGTATATGACATCAAAGTCAGCTATCGCACTGATGGCAAATTCTTCAACCAGGCTACAAACCACAACCAAAGTGAAGGGAGTATTGCAGCATGATTTTCTGTTTGCAGATGACTGTACTCAAGGTAGCCTCTGAAGCTGAGATGCGACAAAGTATGATTGATTTTTCTGCTGTTTCTATTAATTTTAGCCTAACAACTAACACCAAGAAAACAGAGCTTCTCTACCAGTCAGCACCACACCATCCATATGTGGAACCACCAGTTACAGCAAATGGAGAAGTTCTGAAAGCTGTGGATAAGTTCACTTACCTTGGCAGTGTACTCTCCAGGGATGTACACATTGATAATGACACATGGACTGCTAAAGCTAGCTCAGGGTTTGGGAGGCTCTGAAGAAAAGTATGGAAGAGAAGAAGTAATAGACTGACTACCAAACTGAAGATCTATAGAGCCACTGTGCTGACTTCATTGTTGTATGCCTGTGATACCTGGACAGTCTACCAGCACCATGCCAAGAAAACGAATCGCTTCCATTTGAATTGTCTTAGGAAGATTCTGAAGGTCACCTGGCAGGATAAGATACCAGACAGTGAGGTCCTTCCTCAAACTAAACTGCCAACCATTCAAACTCTACTGCATAGAGCGCAGCTCCAATGAGCTGGCCACGTTGTTCAAACAAAAAACATATGCTTGCCAAAAAGACTGTTTTATGGAGAACTCACACAGAGCAAGCGCTCACATGGTGGTCAAAAGAACTGATACAAGGACACTCTCAAGGTCTCTCTTAAGAACTCTGAAACGATTGTACAACATGGGAGACATTAGCAAAGGACTGCTCAGCATGGCGTGTCCACATCAGAGAAGGTGCTGTGCTCTATAAGCAAAGCAGACTTGAAGTGGCTCAAAAAAACATGAGATGTGTGAATTTAGAGAATCCACCCCAAAATTGCTCATGTGGACTATTTGTGCCTGACCTGTGGTATAAAGCCTTCTGAGCTCGAACTGGTCTGATCAGTTATAGTCTGACACATTATACCTTGACTCTAACAGTGATGTCATTTTGGTCCTCTTCAAAAATGAAGGACCACCATATATTATCGCCTGTATCACATCTGAGTATACACCAAGGCTGTCAGGGTCCTATTCTCTTATCTACTATATTCCGTAGCACAGTGCCTTTCATCTCGATGTCTGTCCAAGAAGGATTCAGCAGAGGGACCCTCAGGCACCCTTCCCCAAAGGAACTCCAGTTGCCCAATCTCACGTGGTAAAGATGTAGGAAAATTGACTTTAAGTCTCCTAGTGAGATGAAGGACCACCAGACCTTAGCAATATGCCCTACCACAGCCCTCTAAAGTCTTCTGGGCCTTACCAACCACCTTGTTATGCCTTCCAGACCTCTTGGTACTATTATTTCACCTGCTAATGCACCCTTAGGATTTCTGGGTCTTTCTACTTTCTCATTTTCTCTTTTTGTATACCCAACATTTTGCACATTACTTGGCAGAGAATAAGTATTTAAATTAGTAACAATACATATATATGTATACATATATGTAATATATAATAACAAATATATAGCACATACTATAGCACTTTATAATAATTATCTCATTTGATATCACAAGGACTCTGTGAGGTTAAGTGCTATTATAACCCCATTTTACATGAGGAAAGTGAGGCAAACAGGTTAAGTGACTTGTCCAAGGTCTCACAGCTATTAAATGTCTGCGGCTAAATTTGAATTCAGGTCTTCCTAAGTCCAGGTCAGTCCTCTAACCACGGAGCCAGCTACCTGCCTCTGGATAATCTTTTCCACACAGATGACTCCCAAATCTACATAACTCATTCCAGAATTCCCGTTTCTCTCCAGAACTGCCTCACCCACTGTCTATAGCTAAGTATTTCACAGACATATCAAGCTAAGCATATTCAAGAGAGAAATCATTATTTTTCTCCCGAAATCACCTTCCAAATCTCTTTATTTCTGCTGACAGTATCGCCATCCTCCTTGTCCTCCAGGTTTATAACTTTGCCTTTAACCCAACTCTTCCTCGCTCTCCCTCACCCCACATCTCTAAATAGTTGCCTAATTTTCCTGTTTCTACTTCCACAACATCTCTCATATCCATCTAGGGGTGTAGGGTGTGTTCAGGCAGGACCAGCATCTTGGTGTGATGGTTGCCAAGCCCTTTTTGGGGTTCTTTCCACCTTTAGTGTTTTCCTGTTTCAATCAACTCTTACCTGTGGCTCCAAAAACCTGAAGCATTTGCAGCGGCCACACCCCAGTAAACCATTTCAGCAGAAAGGCCAAACCAGGTTGAGGGTAACCAAGGTGTCTCAAACCCCTTGGTGAGTTACGGGGGTGTCTACCTCAAGCATGAGAAGACTTCCTGTAACGGAATGGGCAGATGAGAACAATTTGTTCCAACAGCCATGAAGGCAGCTGAAGCAGGCAATGTGGAGCCTGTAGAGCTTAGACACTGAAGGTGCCAAGGTCATCCACTGCAGCCTGAGTCATCGCCAGCCACCTTGGTTCTGTCCTGCCACTGGACTATGATGGCTCTGGAGTACAGAGTGAGGCTGATGACTTTGTGCAACTCTGCCTCACTTAAATCTAACTTATACATGAATCAAAAGGTATCACCCAAAAAAAACCACTATCATACCCATCCATCCTCATTCAGGTACCACCTCAGTTTAGGTCCTTGTTATCTCTCACCTAAACTACCACAATAACCTCCTAACTGTTCTCCCAGCTTCAAGTCCTCTCTGCTTCACAGAGCTGCAAAAGTGCTGTTCTGTTGTACTGAATACACTGCAACGGTTTTCAAGTGCCTCTAAGGCAAGGGTTTTTATGAATACCTGTAGTACTATGACGAAGCCTTATTAGAATGGTTGTAAACACATAAAATATACAGGACTGCAAAGAAAAAGAATTATACTGAAACATAGTTATCAAAACCTATATGTAGCAGGCAGAGAGACATACACACACACACCCCACTTCATCTCCATGCCTTTCATTCCCTATTCTTAGAATTCAATTCCATTTCACCTCCTTCCTCTAAGACTTAGCGCAAACATTCTCTTCTACATGAAGCCCTTCCTAATGCATATACCCTATCCCCCCAACCCGCTAGTGCTCTTTCTGCCTAAACTACAATGGATAGGATGTCCAAAGCTTAATAGTACACAAAGACTTCTGTATTTATTCTCTATACATTCACATATCTAAATGTTGTCTCCATCCTAATTTGAACCCTTTAACTCCTGATACCTAAATTCTATAGGGATTTTTATTTCCTCTAGTCTCTCTCACCTCTAAATAATCTTTTATACTGCTGCCAGACCAACAATTTTCCTAACCGGCACTTTCATTGTACCATGCCTTTGCTCAAATCTCCGCTACCAAATGCTTCAGCTTTTCCTTCAATGTTTCCATAAACTGGGTTCATCCTTCCCATCTTTCACCTAGATCAGGCAGGTATTCTCACATGCTCCGCAAAATCATATTCATCCTCAACTTTTTCTTACTAGGCAATACCAAGGACTGAGCAGTTAGCCTGGAGTCAGGAAGACCTGAATTCAAATTCAGCCTTAGGCACTTACTAGCTGTGTGACCCTGGGCAAAGTACAATACCTACTTCACAAGATTGTTCTGAAGACAAAATGAGAAAATATTTGCAAAGCACTTAGCTCAAGACTGGCACATAACAGATACTTAACAAACGCTGATTACCTTCCCCTATTCCCTACCAGTAAGGCAATAACCATTTACTGGCACTAAGCTAAGCACTAGGGATACAAAGAAATGCAAAAGAAAGTCTCTGTAGTCAGGAGGTTCACAATCTAATGGGAGAGCAAAATGCAAACAAGCTATACACAGGATAAATTGTATGAAATAATTATCAGAAGGAAAGCCATAGAATTACTCTTCCCCACACCCTTAGCTCTTCCCTGGCTCCTACTCTCTATTATAAGAAATGACTGTCTAGGGAAAGAAGAGGGAAAGATATATCTGGAAATAATATGAAAATCAAAAAGATCAACAATAATTTAAAAACTCATTTCACCCTTCAAGGCTCAGCTTAAGTTCTACCTCCTTCAACAACTCCACCCCTCACAGATCTCTCAGGGAAACTTTTGCTGCATTTAATTTCTCACAATGTAGTACTTGATTACTTTGATTGACATTAGATGAGTAACTATCTTGTCAGACTCTCTCACAGTCCCCATTTTGTACTTCTTCTTCCCTCCTGATCCAGAGTTGACACTTGAAAATTTTTTATTACAGATAAATCTGGCATTAGACACAAGCAGACTAATTTGTAAAACTGTATTAATGGGAAGAAGGGGAGCAACAATAAAATTTCAAGTTTCCAATTGTGATAAAGTCTATAGGCACTAAGTTAATGTTTACACATTATTTAATTGAGTTTGAAAATTGAATTTTCAACTCATACATCTAAGATGATGAACTTCTCCGATGCACCTAAGAACAGTTCTGCTCTCATTTTCTGTTTTCAAAAGGCAAATCACATAACAGACCGCAGAGTTACTTTTTATGTTTAAGAGATTCAACAGAGACCAGGCCAAGCTGACAGGCAACCAAATAGTCAAGTGTCACCTTAGCAAAGGCCCCAAGTTACAGGTTAAGATCCTTTAGGTGAAGCCTCATCAACTTCACTTCTCCTAGAGGAAATGAGGAGTGGGGGGAGGGAGGGGTTGGAAGATCATGAGATGCACCTTGCATAGTTGTGTCTATGACTATGATTTATCAATAATACTACATTCTAAATAATAACATATTCAAACAGTAAATAAAAAATTTACTTTAAAATATTTCTACTGTTCTCTCAGACTTCTGTACAAACAAGTTGCTGTTTCATATAAGGAAACACAATTTAAGGCATGCTCTCTGGTGGAGAGTATAGTGGCAGACTGGGTGGATGGTGAGAAGGCCGCTGGCTGTTTTAGGAGCTCCAAAAATGCACTACGAATTAGGGTTTGAGCCAAATATCACACAACTGGTTAGTGACAGTCACCGGGACCAGTGAAAAAGAAATTTAAACAGTCTGGGGGAGGCAGAGTCATGGCAGGAACTCATCTAAGCTCTCTTCCAACCAAAACCCTCCAAATACTTTTAAAAACATGACTCTCAGCAAATTCTAGAGTAGCAGAACCCACAAAAAGATGGAGTGAATCAATTTGCCAGCCTAAGACAACTTGGAAGCTTGGCAAGAAAGGTTTATTGCACCAGGGTGAGTGAGGAATGCATTCCAGCACAGGGTGCACCAGCACAGTCCCAGCCACAGCAAACCAGGAGCAGGTCTTGGAAATGACTGAATCAGCAGTGGTGGCAGCTGCTACTTCCAAAGATCTCAGCCTACAGATGGTAAGGGGGTTAAACAGGTCAGAAGGAGATTACAGAGGTCTTTTTGCTAGCACTGAGGCAGGACTCTGTTGTTTTGCCAATACTTGGATCCCAGTCATGGTCCTAGCTGGCAGTCCCAGGACAAGGAAGAACACTAGGCATAGCAGAGCTTGCAGCAGCAGTGGAGCGAGGACCCTCCTCGAAGTTCCAGGGCAGAAAAGAGGGCTTGTGGTTGCTCACACACCAGAGCACAGGCTAGGAGAGTAGAAAATACATCTCCTTACATCAAACCACCTTAGAAGAACTGAAAACTTATAGGTCAGTAGAAGTACCTCTGAAAACAGCTGCACAAAACCCCTGAAGCTTGGGACAGCACGCCCTCCACCCTCCACATAGAGCACTGCTTTAACAAAGAGTTAAAAGTCAACTAACAGGCTGTGAAAATGAATAAACAGAAAAAATTGACAACACAAAGTGACTATGGTGACAAGGAAGATCAAAACACACACTGAGAAGTTAACAAAGTCAAAGCTCCTACATCCAAAGCCTCCAAGAAATGTATGAATTGGTTTGAAGAAAACACAATTTATCAGCAGTCTAATAAATGAAATAGTAAAACCAGAAAACTGTAAAAGGAAATATTTTACCTTTAATAACTGGGGATTTCTTAAAATTTGCTAACTATTTTTTGACTGGATCTTTGATTTTATTAGTGGAGAGAATTCCTAATAAGAAAATGTCTTCTACCAATGGAAAGTGATTTGCCCAGGATAACATAGCCCGTATCTTATCAGAGGCAGGTCATTCCGACTTGAGACCAGTTCTTTATCCCCCATATTACATGGTCTATGACTAAACATAATTTACACAAATACTGAATATTTTTCTTACAGATAAAACACAATGTAATGAAAACAAGAGAGAATTAAAAGATCAGTTTCTTTCGCTTATCTATAACTGTGTAATAACAGGGAAGTCACTGAAGTTCTCGAAGTCCAATTTCAACTGTAGAACCTGTATTAACTGAGAGGATAGTCATGGTGAAGTAAGCTAGAACTAAACTAGAAAGTAATTATAACTGAATTATAATACATGTAACAACTATGTAATATGCATAACATATAATACATGTAATAATATACATAAGAGTCATATCATACTGTTTAGCCAAAACCTACAATGTTTTAGAAGGGAAATAAGATGCTGGAAAGGTGGAAAGACAGGGAGGTGTCAGTCAATGACTATTATGTGTCAAGCACTAGAGTGCCAAGCACCATGCAAAGGAACAGTATAAAAATGAAAAGAATGAAACAAACCCTGCTCTCAAGTGGTTTTAATTATACTTGTGGAGAGCCCAGAATGCCAAGAAGGGGGAGTAGGGGGAGGTCTGAAAGCTTACTTTTTAGGAAATACTGAGCTACTGGAGATTTTTAAAAGCAGGAGTTGCATACAACCATTATGTATCAGAGGTAGACCTTGAAGTTGGGTGCTCCTGACTGCAAGGCCAAGTTTCTATCCACTGTATACCATGATTCTTCTCATAAGCTAAATTCGAAAACTCCTGATTTTTTTGGAATATCTCAACTTAAGAGCTTAGCATAGTACCTAGTACATAGTAAATGCTATAAAAATGTTATCAATAATATTGTTATTAGGATGCCACTCCTACTAGGAATTAGGGTTCAAGACAGAATGTCACACAACTGCCCCCTGCACATTTCTGAAAACAGTGGTCCATAGGGGGTAGAGTGCTGGACTTGGAGTCAAGAAGACCTGAACAGAACCTGAGAAAGTCACTGTCAGTTCCCCTAGAAAGCAATTCCTCTTTATTTCCACTCAGAGTCTTTCTCTTCACTTTAAAACCCAGCTTAGGCAATTATCTTCTTCAAGAAGCCTTTCCTGATCCCCTCAACTACTTTTAAAAACCAATTGGTTTTTTCATATTTTGTTGGTTTGTAGCACCCTAATGGCTATGGACACTGAAGCTAGACAGAATATCTTGGCTCAACCTCATCTTTCATATTCATCAACTTACCAGGTATTACTGGGACCTCTTTCACATCTGCTTCTCCATTGACCTCATATCTTTATTGACGCCTAATTGGTCTGCAGAAGGGTCAAGCTGGGTGCAGCAACTCTTCCTGGTGTAGCCAGAACCAAATCAAAATGTAATTGGGAAATATTTCAAAATAAAGAAATATACAAGGGAATATTGATAATAAAATATGAAACACAGGAATCCTTATGGTTGGTTTTGTGGCCCCTGTTTTTATCTGAATTTGACACCGCTGGTCTATAAGAATTGTTTTATCTGTATCTCTACACTCCCTTCTTCCAACCTCAATCCTTCATAGTAATGCCAGACTTGTTATCTCTCTGCATAGGTCCCTTCTACTCAAACATCTTTAGTGGCTCCCTATAGTCTACTAAATAAATTCAAATTTCCAGGCATTCAAAATCACCCACGAAGGGCTTTAAATGGCACCATCTTATCTGCACAGTCTCATTTCATATTATGCCCCTCTACACATTCTTTGCTTCCAGGAAGGCTGAGTACTATAGGGGAAAGAGCATGGACTCCAATTCAGATGCTTAGGAACAATGTCACTTTCCACAAACCATTTAACTTTCCTAGATCTCAATTTTCACATTTCCAAAATAAGGGGGTTGAACACAACAGACTCAAGGCCACTTCAGCTCCAAATCTATGATCTTTTGAGCCCAAACTGCTCCCTGCTCCTACCCTTGAATACTTTCTTCCTTCTGCCCAAGAAGCATGGTTTCTCCTGCTACGAAGGCTTTGTTAGGTTTGTTTTCTTTGCCTGGAAAGTCCTTTCTTCCCTTTACCAGTTGAACTTCTATTTTAATGTCCCACTCAAATGCCATCTTACCATTAAACTTTCCTGGATTCTATAGTTGCTAAATTATACACTTATCAAGAAACATTACATATTACAGAAAAGCTGTACACATACTGTTTGTATAACCATGGGTAGGTTACTTAACCTCATGAAACCCAATTCCCCTTCCCCATAAAAAGAGAAAAAAACAGAACACTTTCTGTCTCTCAATTCCAAGACTGTAAGGTACATACAGGTAGGGTCTACGCCTTTTTAAGTCTAGTACAGTGCTCTGCACTTGAAAGGTATTTAACGGAGGAGGAGTTGAAATGAACTGCTTAAGTTCTGGTGGAGCTGCACATTTCCGAATGCAGTGGTCTAAAGCAGGGAGAATGCTGAACCTAAGAGTCAAAAAGACCTGAGTAAGACCTGAAAAAGTCACTTAGCTTCAGTTCCCCTAGAAAACACTTCCTCTTTATTTCCACCTCAGAATCCTTCTCCTCACTTTAAGACCCCAGCTTAGACAATTGTCTACTTCAAGAAACCTTTCCTGATCTCTCAACTACTCTCCCCACATTCCCAAATTACCTTTATTTTAGCTGTGGTATCTATGTACTGGTTAGCTTTATATTTATTCTGTACAATTTTTATTTGTACTTGTCTCATCCATTAGAAATTAAGTATCTAATGAATATGAATGGTTTCATTCTTTGTGTGGCCCAGTGCCAGCACGCAGTAAGAGTTTATTTCATAAGATGGGGATAACTACACCTACCTCACAAAGCTGAGAATCAAATGAGGTAACTTATGAAATACATTTTGCAAACGTTATAGTTTTGTGTGCGTGTGTGTATATATATATATATATATATATATATACACACACACACATAAAATCCGTATATACGAACATATATGTACATGTATGCATACATACATACGTGTGCATATATTATATATGAGTAGGTGAGATAAAAAGTAGTCACATGAGACATATTTAGTTTGATAACTAAGGTGTTAGGCGGTGATAACACACATACATACATGCGGGGCATGGAAGCATACAAACGTGTTAGCTGTCAAACCTGTCTTACAAATACGTACACAGGGTACCCCTCATGCACGCATGTAGGTAAGTTTTCCAACCCTTTCCTTTCTTTCTGCCCACCAGGGTTTGCAGGAAGGCAGGCGGATGCCCCAAGAAGACCCTGCATTCACCCCTTAAACCACCAGACAAGCTACAGGTGGAGGGCCGCCGGCCCCGTTCAGACTGAAGAAACAAGAGAAACTAGCAGAACCCGAGCCCGCAGACCCCTGACCCCACCGGACCCCCGCCCCCCCACCCAGTCACCTGAGACTTCTCACATCCCCACAGAGGCCGCCGGGGCCGTGGCAGTCTCCCCCTCTCCCTTCACCGTGGAGCCGGAGCGGCTGGGGTCCGGGGCGGCGGCCGCGCGCACTGCTTCCTCCATCAGGGTGAGGCGATCTCGAATAAAGCCTCGGGGAACGACAGACCACCGAGGCCTCCGCCGCCCCCGGCTAGTGGAAAGCGGGAGCGGAACCAGCTAAGGCTTCCGGGCGGGCGCCGGCCGAGTGACGCAAGCCACAGCCGGGCTCCCCTCGGGGGCACGCAGCACGTCGTGCGCGCCACACGCAGTACGTAGTACGTATCACGTCCCGCATGCGCGTCTGGGTCCTGCGTCCACTTCCTCCTTCCTACTATTTGTTCCGCCGTTTTGTTTTGGTTTTCTTTTGGGGGGGCGGGGCGGGGACTCCTTCCACCGCCTTTTGCGGTTCTTTGTAGGCCTCGAGCGAGCTGCCCAGAAGGAGGAAGCCCAAGGAAGTAGGGTCTTTGACGGGGCTGCCACCGCCGTGCGGTGACCGGCCTTGTGACCTTCGACCTCTCCTCCTCCGCAGGGCACGTGGGAGGTGGAGACTCCCCGAAGAGACGAACTTTTTTGGGGCAGCTTTTAACTATGATACCTCAAGCGGGACAAAAGTTAAGGAACGCGAAGATGATGAAGTCGCCAATTCGGACTACGAAAGACAGTCAAAAAAAAACAAAAAACATTTAAAGCTCGAGGCGGGTTGTTCCATAGCGTGTCTTCTCAGCTCAGGTCGTTTTCCTGCTCCAGTATTTCAGCAGCACCCTCTTGTCTTAAAAAATAGATAAATAAATTCCTCTGCTTTTTAAAACCCTTCGCAATTCGCCTCTACCCTCTCTGGTCTTACCGCTTCACTCCTTCTCGTGTCCCTTTTTTTGTTAAATCGTTTCCGTCGTGTCCAACTCTTCATGACTCCTTTTGAGGTTTTCTTCGTAAAACTATTGGAAAGAGTTGTCATTTCCTTCCCGGCTTATTTTACAGATGAGGAAACTGAGGCAGACAAGGGTTAAGGGACTTACCTAAGGATGTCCGAGACCAAATCTGAACTCCTACATTCCAACAAAACTAGCCCAGTTGATGTTTCCCCTACACGAAATTATGGCAGAAAAACCCACTCATCTTTGTAGAATTACTACTAATCTGTAAAAAGTGTCTTATGTACATTGTTACCATCATATGGAGCAAGTGTGTTTTCCCTTATAACTATATGAAATATATACATATATATACATTATATATATATATATATACATATATATATGTATATATATATATATATATATATATATATACATACTTGTAAATATATGGAACAAATGTTTTACTGATACGTACTCTGAGTTATCTTGCTATAATACCTTGGCATCAGAAGTTCGTTGTCCTAAACGCGAAAAGATGAGAATTTGCTTCTTTTCCCTGCGCCCCCTTCCTGCTATCAGATTTGGGATAAAAGATTGCTTTTAAATGGAAGAAGAAGCGAAGTAAATAAGCATTTATATAGTCCCTACTACGTTAAGGGCTTTTTGCAAATATCTCATTTGATCTTTACAAGGCTAAAAGGCCAAAGAATTCTCATCAAGACTTGAGCTTGCCCTGTTTTTGCTTTGGACCTCAGTAAAAACCTCAATTGCTGTTACTGTGTTTCTATTCCAAGTCCCTTTGACTCTTTTGTATCAGCAAGAATTTAAGAAGACACAAGAGAATTTATTTTGTTGCTTCTATTGACTTGTGGAAGAGTTGCTCTGTTTCATTATGTATCTGTCTTCTGAGCTAGAGAGCTGTTGGAAGATGTTGCAGACTCTTTTAAAGGAATGGGTTCTCCTCCCTCCTCATATGTCCTGGGGTTTTGTTCTCAGCTGAACCTTCCCCACCTGGAGAAGAGTGGAAAACCCCTGCCTCCCAACCTTGTTGCCTTGAGCTGCTTATATGTCTTGTCATAAGAGAATTTTTCTGGCTTTCCTTTATTACTGCCATCTGCTTAAGACAGGCAGTCATATAACTAGCTGGAATCTGCAAAATCAAACTGAGACATCAAACTAGCTCCCATGATAAACTGGTTATGGTTAAGAGATTTTTTATCTAGATTTTATTACCTCTTTCTGCTTAAGAAAAAGATGTCACATAACTAACTAGCTATGACTGGTTTTAATGATTTGTCTGCAAATTTCAGCTATATCACCTTGGAGACTAGTCAATTATTTAACCTGATAAAGGTGTTCAGTTTCTACCATTGTTCTTTGATGTGTAAATCTTTACCTTCCCTTTCTTCGGTTCCTACCTGTGTACTTAAAATCTACATAAGGTTGCTGAAACAGATGCTCAGGGCCCACTGGTTTTTGTATAAATAGGAGTTTATGCTCTGAGCACAGAAAACTGGGTTGAGCTTTTCTGTGGGGGTTTTTTGGGGTTTTTTTTTACATTTCTGCATGTTCATAAGTATGGTTGGCAGCAGTACCTATCAAATCCTTGGACAATTTTTATATCACCATGTAAAGAAATTAGTAATTTTAGGAATGAAATGTTTTCAGTATTTGTTAAATATCTAGGTTTTTAAAAATCAACTTGAGCAAATTTTAATTTTTTTTTATTCTAAACTTAATCCCTTAAGGTGAAAATGAGTATAAAACAAAGAAGGGAGGGGAGAGTTCTGTCTTCCTTTCCTCTTCTGGGATATTATTACCTTGGAAAATAAAAGGAAGAAAGAATTATTGCATAGATGTGACCTCTACCACGAGGAGAAAATAACCTTAAGAAAATCAAAATAGTTGAAACCAATAAATCTTTATTAAATGCTAGGCACTTTACTAAGTGCAGGAATCATGTTCACAAAATATGTACAATATTTAAAGTTTTTTATATGTATTAGATTTAATGATGATTTTACCATGGATTATTAAATTGGATAAAGAAAAAAGAGGTTGAAATTGTACTTAATCTGACATTCTTTTTGTGACATGTTACTATCACAGAGGTAGAAACCAGTCTCTCTGTTTACCTCACAGGTGATACACATTTATTTATTTGTTGTTTTTCCCCTAGGAAGAACTTTTTTTTATTCAGTATAGAACACTAGTGTTTTTTAATTGAGTTAAAAGATTTTTTTAAAAAAAGAAAGCAATAACCTCCAGTTATTTTGCTATGTTCAAGAAGCAAGTTAATGAATGCCTTTCATTCCCCTCCCCACCCCACACCCCACTTTACTGAAACAATGATTTGAATGTTGTCCTTAGAGTTAAACTTTCCCTAAAGAGACCAAGGCATTGTATTTTGTGACCTAAGATATATAAAGTGTGATTTCTAAATGTGTTTGAAACACAATCCTTAGTGTGTTAAATTGACCTGAACCTGAACTAATATTTAAAAGTGAAATTCTTGTATCAATGAGATAGAAGAATTTAAAGCCCTTTGAAATATTCTAAAATTCAACTCACTAATATAAATTACAATACACTAATACAAATACAATTCTAAAATTCAGTTCACTAATGCAAATTAAAACAATACAATACAATTTTTAAAAACTCAGGTACCACCTCACATCCATCAGATTGTCAACGTTCAAAAAAATAAAAATGAATAAGGGTAAAGGGTCTATGGAAAAACAGGTACATTAATGAACTGTTGGTGGCACTGTCAACACTGATTCAGTCATTCTGAAAGCATTTCAGAACTATATCGCCAAAGCTATTAAAGTGTGCTTACCCTATTCTTTGATGCAATGTTATCACTACTAACCCTACTAACTACTAAAACTATTAACTGTACCCCCCAAGAGATCAAAGAAAGAAGAAAAGGATTCATATGTACAAAAATAAAATGCATAAAGTCCTTTGAACTTAGAATCAAATCATAAAAGGGAAAAGTAGCCCTAGTTTTGGAAAGATAGCATATTTCAGCCTTTAGAATTCAGCTTCTTTAAATAATACCTATTCCAGGTGCCTGTGACTCTTAAGCTAGTGTAGCAATACCTATTGACATTCTCTTCCTTATTACATAAAAGACTATTTCATTCATTAGGAACTATAACTTTAAGGCAAAGATAGCTGAGAGTCTTCAAGGCCCTTATGTAGACAAAATAAGGACTTTTTCCCAAAATTGTTTATGTTACAATAGCACTTGGACTACAAAAACTGTATCTCTGAGAAAAGTTTTCAAAACAATTTCTGTGAGGGACAAAACCTGGCAGCTGAAAACAGAATATCAGAAATAACTTTAGAATTAACAGAAACTTTTTATTATAATATAATAGAAAATTGGTTTTAGACATTAGATATTTTCATGCATAAATGCTTTTCTATATGGAAAAGCTAACTACTGGTCCTTTAAAACCCCATGAAAAATAGTGATGTGAACAATTTTATTCTTTTTGAGATATGTGATTTCTATACATAAAAAAATTGCTGTTTATTTTGGCATTTGAGCAAAATATATAATGTAATAAAGATGAAGACTGGAGGAATGAAATAAGACAGGATTCATGCAGAGATTTGAAATAAAACATTGCAGTCTCCCCCTTAACCTTTATGAATTTATAATTTTGGAGTCCCTAATCTGATTGCCCAACTAATTAATCTCCTTATCTGCTCAGATGTGTGATGAAATTACATGACAAAAGGAGGAGTTATTGGCTATATATGATAAATCATAGTGTGTTTATTAATTATTTATCAATCATTAATTTTTACTATTGATTAAATTTTTATTGGTTGTCAGTTATTAGGATGTATTATCAATTTTAAATAAACTTTTAGTATTTATGACTGTTGAGTTCTGATTATTGTTGAACCCTTAGATAATAGTTGGATAATCATTGGCTAACTATTTTGCCTTAAAATTATTTCCTTATGCTACAGCACAAATTCTAACCTGGTTGATGTAGCCCAAAGCCTCTTGCTTGACCCACTTGATAGTCATATAATGTTGGAAGATAGATTTTTAAAAGTTGAAACAGCAGACTACTTTCATACTGTTATCCATGAGAAGTTTTCAAATCACTATTAATGATTGAAATTGTATAAAGGCTTGCATCCCCAGAAACTAGAATCTCTCCTCCAAGCCACTGAAAAGATGACCTGGAAGCCTGATGAAAAAAGTGCTTACCAAGCACTCAGATCACCAGTGTTGCTATAAAACAAGGCCTTTACCCTGGGATACACAGGTCCCATTTTAAGACTACAGGTTGAACATGAAGTAAAAAGGACAGCATCAGTTTCCTGGAAACCTCTGCCTTACCTGAGAAATCAACATTACATGTAAAAAATATAGTACCCACAATGTCACCGACATTTTTGCTAAATCTTAATAAGTGCCATTGTCCTGAGTGAGCCCACATCGTCTCTCCGTAAACACCCAGCTATTCATTTCTTGTGTAAAATTTTACATCTTCACCATTTTATTATCAATTTTCCACTGATTTTTATTTTGACATATATTATGAATCAAATATATGTAATATGAATTCAAATTTGTTCTAGTAGCACCAAAGTAAAATGCCTTATATGAATCTAGTAGGTACTGAAGATGTTTTCAGTGTTGTATTACTACAGATTGTGTTACAGTTGTGAAAGAGTCCAAAAGCCCCAATGTGTTATTAATATTCATTAATATTAATATAAAAATAACTATACCTCACTCCAAATTTTAAGCAGTCACATTTACTACATAAGATAAAGTCTCTGTGGATTGTAATTTTCCCTTGACCTCAGTTTAAATCTAGGTCTATTAAAAATCTATTCATTCTATTCTAATCTATTAATTAAATTTATTAATTAAGTAGCCACTTGGCAGAAGGGATTTTTTGGAGGGGAGGGGTCAACTAGAAATTGAATTAGGATTTAATGATTGGGTCATCTTAAGAATTCTTCCATTTTATTAATCAATCTCTGCCTGAGACAAAAAAGTACTTCCTCAAGGGATGCCCAGGTTGCCATGAAATGACCCTAGAGTAGGTTAAAGGAATTGCTAGTTACTATACAGTTCATTAGAGAGGCCTTTGTACAGGCTACTTTAGCTACTATAGCTCAACAACCTAGGATATTTTGAAAATAGTTCTGCTACAGAAGGAAAGGTTTGTTTTTTTAAGCCCTCCTTAATTCTAACCTGGGTGGGGGGGTGGGGAGGTGAGGGTGATTCACTAGGCAACATAATTTTATTATTTTTCTATTTAAAAATGAAAATTTCTTAGATAGTGACAGCATTGGAGTTTTCCTTGAGTAACCCCAAATTCAAGGATTTGGATATCTAGCCTTCCATACCAGGGATTCTTAACCATTTTTATGATATGAAACCCTTTGGAAGTCTGGTGAAACCTATGCATCCCTTCTTAGAATAGTGTTTTAAATGTACAAAATAAAATATTTAGGATAAAAAAGGAAACTACACTGAAATATGGTTATCAAATATTTAAAAAAAAAAAAAGGTCTTGAGTCCAAGGTTACAGACTTCTAGAAAGGGAAGGGCAGTTCTTGACCAGCATTCCTCTTGGAAAAAGATCATTTCCCACATCACACATACCCCTCCCCAATAACCAGAAAATCACTAAGAGACCATGGAGGGTGAGGTGGGGAATCTGGTCCTTGAAGTCAAGATCTAATTACAGTCCAAACCATAGGGTGGCACTATGAGTCTGAGGCCAACTATAGAACCTGTAGGCAACTATAGGCAAGGTAGAGATTTGCTGGAATATCAGAATGGTAATTCTTTGCTGCCAACTCCAACCTGCCTTTCATAGGGAATTTAAATAATAAGGCAGTGCTGAATTAGCAGGATTATAGTGGAAAATGTGGCCCACCAAAGAGGAAAGTTGTGTTAATTGTTTTAGGGTTATCATGAGGGCTCTATGTGCTTTCTGTATCTATCTCCATTGAGTCTTTTGCACTTTCTGCATTTTCTGTGGGATGAAATAAAGGCTATCCTATCCAAATGGCCTGTTACCTTAAGTACTTTTATAGGAGCTAGGGACCCTTTTACTCACTTCTATGAAAACCTGGAAAAGCTACACATAAGATATATCGGGGATTTCCCAGAATGAACTCCTGGTGGGGTAATAATGAGTCAAAAAGAAATTGACTTTTTGAGTCAGCCCGAGAGTGAGCCCAGTCCATGTAAATCCAGGGATTAGGAGTCATAGGATGCAAGCTATAAACATATCAGGGTAGTTAGGATTCAATCAGGGTCCTTTTTGGAAGTAAATTTATTTCCTTGAATGCTTGTATTAACATAATGAGCTAACATTTTAAGAAAATTAAAATCATAGTGTAATGTATTAGGGGAAGGCAAAAGGAAGGAAATTATTGAGTTATGAGCAGAAATTAATCATTAAAACAGAAAATAAATCATTGAGAAGCTGTGATAGATGAAACCAAGTTTTTTTTAAAAGAACATTTAATCAAAAATTAGTGAGTTTAATAAAAAAAAAAGCAGAAAAAAATTTAACAAACTTGGAGCTAGAAAGGCAACCACAATGAATGCAAAAGAAATTGAGAAAGTTGTCACACCTTACTAATACAGCTTTATTTTTCCCAACAAAATTGAAGATTTGAAAGAAAGTAATGAATAATTACAAAGATGTGAATATCCAAGATGACAGGAAAAGAAAAGGAAAAATTAAGTCCTATTCCAATAAATATGCAGGTGACACTGTGCCAGCATAAATTCTAATAGACTCTACTTGCTTGGAAAGGCTCCAGGTATAGGCCTGGTAACAGATTGTCCACTGGCCGAGAAAGAGCCTAACTGAGCATTGAGAAACTCATCACCAGAAAACTGACCATCAGATGATGAACATTTTTTACGCCATGGTAGACTAAATTGAGAAATATAGATGATATAAAAACAAATGACATCAATAAAAATGTATTTGAAAAATAATAACCATTTCAATTTCTACATTTTATTTTACCCAGAGTTGTATGTTGAAAAGCTGTTGATTTTGGAGTCAGGTAACTTGGGTTCAAATTCCAGCTCTTACTCAGTTTCCACATGGATACGATGAAGGTTTTAGATTAGATGACCTCCAAGGTCCCTTCTGGCTTTAAATCTACAATCCTAATAGCTAGCAGTGTTTTCACATGAATGATTCTACTGTAAGTAAGTATCCACCCTAGGAAAAGGAAAGGAAAAACCCCATGCTTAAGTCTTATGTATTTGAAAGACATTTATTAAAGGTTGTTCTATCCCACCTAAGGAGGGATAGAGATCAGAGGTAGGGTGCTATGGTACTCAGAATTTGTGTCCAGCCCAAGATGGCTTCTCAGCTTTCTCCTTTTGTACAGATCTCTGCTCTGTCTTAGCTTCTGCTTGATCTATCCTTTTCAGGATTCTAGGACAAAGACTGGGAAGTCTGAGAACAAGTTCTTTCATCAGTTTTCTTTTCTGTGTACCTCACTACTTTTGCCTAGGTTAAATGGGCTTAGGACATCGTTTCTACCACATGGCTAATTTTCTAGCTGTATCATGTACATCATGTTCTAATAATTATACTTTGACTTCCACTTCATTTCCAATGTTAATTCTTCTAACATCATTTTCCTGTCCTGCAAGAGCTAGAATTGTTTTTAGTGGGAATGCTTCTAATGTGCTCCAGTGACTATTACATTGGGTCTTGATTTAAGACAAATGTTTTTAATTTAACTGAGGAAAAATTCCTCTATGCCTATTCATTCTAGCATTTTTATAAGTGAATATTTAAATTTTTCTGCCTTTATTGATAAAAATGTGGTCATTTTAAAAATTAGTTATATAGTTTATGATAATAAAATATACTGATGAGTTTTATCCCTTCATCTGATCTGACTAAAAAGATCAACACAAATAATGTAATTGTGATTTCATATGTCCATGTACTATATAGAAAATTATAAAACATTAATGCTTAATGCTTTGGCAATACATTTGATTTATGTAATTTTCTTATTTTTCTGTGGAAGTGACTGGAATTTCATGCTAGGTTAACATACTAAAACAGCATTGACTAGCCAGAAGAACAAGGCATATTTTGGGAGTTTTGTTTTAGAAATCTATTAAGTTTTTTTTTTTTTTTACTTCCTTGAGATTTAGTTGCATTTTTTTAGAAAGGAAAATTTTGCCTTTGGGATTGCCAGCTGTTTTCCCTTTCTTCCCTTTAAAAATATTATTTTTGTTTCTAATTTTGATGAATGCTTTTTTGTCAATAAATGTAAACTTTTGTTGTTCATTATAATCTATATTTTTAATGTCAATTTTATTTTTCTGTTATAGCAAACAAATATTTACATACCTTTTATATCTTTCAATATAGAATGTAGGCATATGAACTATTAACTGCATTGTTATTTTTGTTGATTGTCAGATTAGATTTCCTTTTCTAGAGTCTGTAAGTATCTTGGGACTATTTATTGATGAATTTGTTTGTTTTTTTTGAAATGGATTATTTCCATTTCTATGTTCAAATAATATAATTTTGTTTAGAGGATATATAATTTAGGGATCCAATCAAATTTTTTGAGATTTTATATCATTTTTTGTCCAACTTTGACCATTTTCCATATTATTTTTGAAAAGTCTAATTCATTTAATATAAGTTTTTTTTTTTAAAGAGCTGGCTTATCATGTTTAGAATCTCCTTACTGAAATCCTATGTATTCTGCTTGCCACAAATGACTAGGTTTTGTTCTCTCTTAATTACATTTTTGAATTGTACATCTAACTTTTTTGTAAGAAATTTGGGTTTGTTTTTCAATTATATTATGTCTTTTTGACCAGACTTAATTTATTGTTATTTACTGCTTCAGGTGATTGTTAATTTGGGGGATATCGTTTTGCCAGTTCTTTAAATGTTCCTTCATTTCTTTTTTTAACTTATACAGCCCCCCTTCACTGACTTTAACATTATTATTCAATCTAATTTATCATTTAGTACTTATCCCATCACATCATTCATGATTTACTGTGATCTCCAAGGGGATTTTTCCCCTTAGGTGTTTAATATAGCAATACTGCTTTATTGGCTCACATTTTAAAAGGAATCTTTTTACTCAGGTAGCTATTTTGGTATGTGTATAATAGTACAAAGGCAAGTCTGAAACATGAAGCTAGTTGCTGCTGATACATAGAAAGCTTTAGTCAGGTCTAGGATGAGAATAGAGCTAGGTCCTCCTAGTAAGGGTTCTAGAGGTGGCTAAAGAGCACTTAATAAGTACTTGTGGAAGGAATTTATGAAAGATAGCATTATTTAAAAAATAACCACAATGACAAGACAACATATCCTATCTATGGGATACACCTGGAGCATTGTCTCTGCCCCAGGCTGCTTTGTCAAGGGTGAAAAATGGGCTGAGAAGTTTGGTCAGGACTTGGAGGATCAGCCAGTCAGGAATGAATGGTGGTGTCTCTCATAGGACTGGGCCATTGTCTTGTTCTGCTCTGGGAAAATTATTCAAGTTCTCCTTTGGCACCCACCCTATCTCAGACCCTGATTAGGGACTGCTTAGGGGTATATGAGTGGTGGGGACAGAGAGAAAGGTAGGCTGAAGAATGTAATTCCCCATTGATTTGGAGATTGAAGGGAGAAATTCCCAAAATGTGTTTGCAGCCCAGGATAGAAAGAGAAAGTAGGGTGCATAGTTAGGTGTTGGGATGAGAGAGAAACTTCTGTAGGTGATGGCAGGAAATGATATGGGAACATATCAGAAACCTCTAAACTTTAAAGCCACACAGACATCTAGGCAGGGTGATAGAGGTAGATGGTCCCTGTGTGGAGAGGCAATAGGACTGTCAGTGGAGCTTTCACATTCCAGTAGCTGTGGCAACATCACCCATCCTTGGTTTTTTACTTTGTCCTACCAAAAGTTCCATTTTTTTCTCCCCCTCTCCTCACTGACCCCTATCCCCCTTAATTTTCTCCTTTTTCCTCCTTCCTTTTTGGGGAGATAGGCAGAAAGTTGGACTGGGTTTTTATGTCTGGGAGGGGTTTAGAAGCTCCTGGATTCTTTCCACTTTCTTGTTTTCAAGGAAGTTCAATGAGAGAATTTAGAGCTAGAAGGAAGCTTCAAGAACATCTTGAAACATTTATTTTTACAGATGAGGAAACTGAGACTCAGAGAGATCACGAAACCGACAAACAGAAAAGCTAGATTGTGTGACATGAAATCTAGAACTCTTGTCACTACTTCATAACTGATTCCCCTTCTAATTATCTTACTTTTGTGTAATATTTCTGAATTTGAATATTCCTTTTTCCATCCTGTAAATCCTAGAAAATGTTTGTTTTCTGTAATGTATTAGTGAAAAGAGAAAGAAGAGAGTTATAGTCACCCAGCTATGGTAGTAGCTGGTAATTATGGGTTAAGCATTTCTGTATCTGCAACAGATGCATAGTTGGGCATGTGGCCTGAATTTGATGCCTTTCCAGTTTGGTGGGATCTGCCATGACTTGAATTTCATTCCATTTACACAACCTTTGCAAACAGAGAGTTGGCATATAGGATCATCATAGAGCTGGGAGAAACCTCAGACACCATTCAGCTCAACCAACACGCAAAGAAACTGAGGCCCAGAGAGTTTAAGGAGTCTGTTCAAGTTCACACAGGTAGTTTATAATTTGAGGAGCATTTGAACCCAGGCCCTCTGACTCCAGAATCAGGAATCTTTCTACTATGCCACACTGCCCCTAAGAACAAGACAGGTGCCAAGATTTTTTAAAAATTTAATTTGATGGTTCCATGAAGGTTTAGCCTGAAGAACAAATGAATCTCTTTGTTCTAATCTCATTCTCTAGAACCAATGGTATAACATATTTATATATGAAAATGACTTGTGATATAGGATACACATTCAAAAGCTATGTCACTTATCTTTAGCTTTTAAAAATATACAATATAAAGTAGTCTTAACATATAAAAACAAGCAATACTGTCCTTTTATACCAGAGTAGAGTTGTCATTGAAGTTGTCCTGAAATGTACACTTTAGTGATTCAATCCTTTCCTGTATAATTCAGACAAAAATCGAACACCTGAATGACCTCCTTTTGCATAAAGATACAAAAACCAGAATACTGAACTTTACAATGAGAATTTCTGGCAAATAATTAAGGTAACTTAAACCTTGTGCCTATAGAAATACTTCAAGCATGCAAAAAATAACAACAAAGTATCAGCTAGAAATAAGTTATTTTATTTTAAAACACATTACAGGATAATAAATATGTTATTGGAAAACTTAGTAAATAGCCTTTTATAATTTACATGAGGCAACTACAACATGCCAAGACTATCCTTAAAAAGCAAAAATTCTTAGTCATTAACAAATGTATATACAATATTTGGAGGCTAATAAAATAGGTCTTTTTTGATCTCCCTTGATGCAACTACACTAAAATGACATTTATGTAACCAAATGCAATTATGCCTTTTTCTAGTCTAGACTACATCCTCCTTTCATGTTTTACATTCTAATTTTCAGGAAGACAATATTGGAATTTTTAAAAATCACACTCAGGAAATTACTGTGCAAACAGCATCCTTTTCCCCCCAAAGTGTAAACCAATCTACATTGAAAAGTATTAGATCTATAATTTATGAGTTACAAAATAAAATAATCTCCATTTTCATTGTGATACTTTGGCACTATTAATTTAGGAACTTCTGACATTTACTACAGTGAATGCAAAAGACATCAGAAATGTGTGGGAGCAGGGAACACTGTGCTCCAGGATATCAAAGAGTTAATTATAAAGATGGAACTCCTTGAAGACAAAACATTAAGCATAATTAATTACAAATTTATTCTAACAGGAAATTTCAACTTTTTTTTACAGGTTATAAATTCTCTAAAGAACATAAGTCTAGGTAGATTTCAAAAGCCTATAAAGACTTCTGTTTAAGTTAGAAGATCAGAGTGGTTCATTCATCATGCAAACAAAATCTGACCTTTCAGTGCAGTGTTTTTAAGTCTTTTTTTTCCCTTTTACTTTGAGAGTCTTTACAGGATAGTATAAAATCCTCCCTTTTTTGGAAAAAAAAAGAAAATTAAAGCTTCCTACTTTGACATAAACTTAATCCACTATTTCTTTTCCTTTTTTCACTGTTCAAAATTGCTCTATTACAAATCAACTCTGTGAGGAGACACTGTTGGTCAAGTTGCAGTTTGATTTTGTAATTTAATATAGTGTTTTTTTCCTATAGTTATCAAAATACTCCAAAATGTGAATCAAGCCTCAAAACAACTTATGTGAAGAATTATCCCCATTTGACAGATGGGAACCTGAGGCACAGAGGTTGTTAACTTTTATAGGGCTGCTCAAGTCACTGGCATAAAGGAGGACAAAAGGACAAAAAACCCAAATAAACTCAGTTCTTTAAGCCCTCAACTATACTGCTTCAAACACCAGTGACATCAAGTATAAGATCCATGTTTTACCGAATATCTGATATCTGCTATTGAAATTTTGATTGTTATATGGAAACCTAAGTTTTCCATATGTAATTTAATTTGTTTAAAACACAGGAGTTCGTGTTACTTTTGTAATATGCCAGGACTTTACATGAAAAAAAAAGACAAGTCTCAAATATTATTAGGCCAATTCTCATTTCTAGTCATATTCATCCTTTTCATATACACAATGGAGAAGCAATAATCTAACTTTATTTATAAAGCTCAGCTACACTAAATACATCCTAAAGACTAACCCACAGTAAAAGCAACATAATTCTAAGGAAGATAAAATAGGTTGAGGTATATTATACCATCAACTCTCTTATCGTGAGACAACGTTCCATTCACAAATTCTGAATCTTTTTTGCTTTTAGATTCAGAACTGATACAACTCTTGCTCTTAAATATGAATATAAATAAACACTAAAATAATCAAAGATTGCTTTTCCAAAGGGAGAAAGACTAAGTGTTAGGAGTCAATAATATACTTTTACTCCCTGAGATGGCAGACCATGAAGAGTACATCAAAATCTGCTTGGTGAGTAAATTACTTTCTGAGTATCAGGTACTTTGGGAAGTGGAGTCACTCCTTTCAGGATAGCAAGTCACAATAGTTAAAGCCTATTAAACCTAAGTCAGATAATGAAGATATCAAAAGGTCTGCATCTCTAAAGAAACATACTCCTTTCCTTCTCTGCTTCTCTGAAAATTATTTTAGATACTGAAAAAGGAAGCCTTCAAAGTCCTTTTACTCTTGATGAGTAGACACCCTCCCCCGGAAAATAATATGAATATTTTTAAAACCTGGAGTTTGACCTTATTAAATAATAATAAAATTGCCTTGGAACTAATATATCTCAAAAGTACTTAAGTACTCATAAGTACTTAACATACTCAGAAAGTAATTTATCCATCTGGCAGGACCTATCCATTATTTATTAAGTGTTTACCTGTTGTGGGATAAAGAAGGTGAAAACTGACAGCACATTTTAATAGTGACATCTTATACCAGAAAACAGATAGAGGATCATGGAATGGAAAGAACATTGCTAAAGAAAAGAATAAGACTGCTTGGATGAAAAAAGAAGTGAGCCACAAATACAACACAGAAAAAAGAAGGCAAAAGATAGGCTTGAGAAATGGGAACCACAAGGATATTGCTTATTGTTGGACCAATAAAAAAACATATATTTCATTATCATTCTACTCTGAAAAGGCTGTGGTTACAGTGCAAGTGATGAACAAGGCCACTAGAAAATCATGGATTCCTTCCCGAAGGCTCTAGATTTTGTCATTCCCATTGTTGTTGAGATGAGTATTTGGCAGTTAGGAGGCTGCCTTTTCTCTATAAAAAGGAAGCAAGAATGAAGAAAACTGTTTTGGTGTGGCCTATCAGCTTGGGGTCTGAAGAAGGATTCATGAATCATGGTCCTGACATTTCATAGAAAATCAGGGTTAAAAAAAAGGTCAAAAACAAACAAAAAAAGAGATGAGGGAACAAGGCACCATCCAGGCAGGAGGACAACTGTCCCTTGAAATATATGTCAATATGAAATCTAAACATTCTAATCTAATTATAATTTCAGACAAAAACTTTGAGGATGCTCAGGAGGTGAAAGAGGTCTCTGTAAGGGTACACTGATAATTTTGTGGTTTTCATTTTTATAAAAGAAAAAAGATAAAACATCACGGTGCTACAATTTATCATCCTACTTTCCTCTAGTACATCTCCAATTTATACTGACTATATCTTATATGTAAATAATTTCCATATTGTCTTCTCAGTAAGAATAAGAGCTCCTTGAAAAAGCAGGGCCTTTTTTTTTGTTTTTCATTGTTATCCTCAGTGCATAGGAGAGTGACTGGCATTTATTAGTTGTTTAATAAATGCTTGTTGAACTTATTTGACTTTTAGAAACTATAGTGTCTTCTTCCCAAATGAAAGAGAAGGTATTGAAATGATGCTATTTCTATTTGCTTCTGGAAAGACTGAACTCTGAGAATTGCCCTGTTTTCCTTTACCTGTTCCACAAGTTTTAATTAAATTGAAAAGATAATCCTATCCCTTTCCCATTCTATTTCTAAATTAATTTTAAATTAATAATGTATAGAAGGCTGCTAGAAATCAGATGTTATTTGCCCTGTGCCAAGCTTTAAGCTCACCTGATAGTTTCTTTTTTTTTTAACTTGATAGCATTTCTAACGGACTAGTCATATTAACGTTTTATGATTTGGCCAAAGGTCTATGCTGATAAGATACTTTTAATATAAACTAGGATTTAAACCCTCTCTGGATCAGGGGTATTCTGGGGAATGTGGGTAGTCTGCTTAGAATTAGTCTAGTACCTAAAAATAGGTAGCTCTTTGGCAGAAACTTCAAATAGTCTATTTGTACTTTGAATTCAGTCTTACACAAAATCTCAGGAAAGAATTTTCAAACTGTCATTCCTAAACACCTATGATATTTATAGTTCTTGAATAAAATATGATAAAGTACTCTACATTTTAGAAGTTTCTTTTGTTCTTCAGATACCAGGTTTGACAAAGAAGAAAAGATTTCTATGCCACACATCAAAATCCCCCTCAATTTATGGTTGTACCATAATGGGAAAATATTTTGTGCCTCACAGCAGTGAAATATTATCAATATGATCTGTTCTGAAAACTGAACACATGAAATCATTGGTTAGGGCTTGCATTGCTAAATATTTTATGCTAAGTCACTATCCTCTTCTAAAAGTTAAATAAAATATCCCTTAATAGAAAGTGAGCATTTATGGTAGGACAGTTAACAATAACAAAGTAAAAGAGCCATCACAATATTTGTGTCTTTACTCACAAATTACTTCCATAAAATATAGCTCCTATTTTAATATTTTTTTCTTTACATTAAATAGTAGTCTACTTTTATTTGTTCTCTCTGCATCAAGTTCCCTACAATTTCATAGCCCTATTAAAACAACAGGACATTTCAGTTAACATTTTAAAATTTCTTTATATTCTTTACCATTTACAGTAATTTTAACTTTTTTTTAGGAACTACTGGTTTTGCCTTAGTAAGAGTTCCTGCAGTCAGAAATTAATAATAGCTACTTTTCTTTATCCTAATTCCCAATTTTCCATATATCTTTCTTTCATTGAAATGTCAGACAATGATACGAGTGACATTTTGCTGAGATTTCTGTCACTTAATGTTTTGGACTTATTTCAGTTAGCATTACTAACTAAAGAAAAGTAACCATAATCAATATATTGGTATAATGAAATGCTAATTTGCAAAGTCTAAGGAAGGAAAAGTTAGAAGAGGAAGAATGTGCTAGCATATTGGACAACAGACCCACTCAGCTCTGGTAATTAATTCTTTCTATGAACTCTTTAGAAAATTTCTGTTGCGAATGCCCTATTATAAACCAGCTTCTTTCCCGGTTTATAGAAATTAGCTTTAGCTTATCTTTTGTCTTTCTCCTAGAGTTCTTTCTTTCAAGGAACACCATCTCTGTGGTCATTCACAGTTTTTTTTCTCTTTTGAAAGCATTAGAATCTACTAGATAAAGAGTTATTTCTGAAAAGCCATTTAATCAAGATACACATTTTTTTTTCTGAAAGAAATTACTAACCGACAGAATCAAAGGACTTAAGGCTGTAATTTGGAGCTGATATCCATTACGTAGGTTGGACTGCAAAAGGAGATATCCATACCTACCCAGTTGTCTTCAGTCTCATGACAGCTACATACTAAAGAAATCCAAATAGCTTTGACTACCTTCCCAAAAACATATTGCTTTTTTTCTGGATGACTTATGCATTTAGAATCTGAGAACATCCAAAGAAACTATATTATTTTAATTTATCTAGTAAGTTATTTAAAAAAGAAGTTATTGTTTCATTAGCTCAGTCAAATTAAGGGATATTTTTAAAAGGCAAAGGCACTGAAACATTTTAATTCTTAATATCTATTGCAAACAAACTAGTACATAATTTCTTTCTTTTTTTCTTTTTCCTTTCTTTCCTTCTTTTCTTTGCCTCTTTCCTCCCCAGTGTTTGCCATTAGCTGATCTTGGAGACCTACTTTTTAAAAAAAGAAGGTTTTAAATTAATTTTTGGTGGTTATCTTTTATTTGAAAAAATACCTGAATTTTATGGCAGAGACACATACATAATCCAGAAAGACAAATATGAAAGTGGTCACTAAACTGCTGGATTTCAAGCCTATGGTCCAATTACCATTTTTTGTCTTTTTCTAATGTAAGCATCTAACAAATGAGAACATTCGGCACTGTAAGAAAAAAAGGGAGCACCATCTCTTTTTTTTTCTATTTTAATTGGCTTAAAAAAACTTTTTTTTTTTAAAGGAAATGACATTCTTGAAAGCTTCCTGATTAATGACAATGAGAAAAAGAAGACTGGTCAACAGAAAAAGTATGATGCCTAGACTGCCATTCCACAATGCTGAATGAGAAACCTCAGACATTTTGGGAGGGATTTAATTTTCTGGGGAGGCAGTGCATCAGTCTCTCTGCTGTTTCAACTCTTGGCCCTTCTGCTGACGATAGCCACTGATAGTGCTGATGAATGCCATATGTAGTGGTGATTTTAGGGATATGGACATTTGTTCACTAGGAATTTGACAGAGGCCACCTACTAATTTCACCAACAACTCAAACATCTGGGATGTTTACATATTTTGGTCTCTGCAAACCTAGGTCAAATTCAGACCAGTAACCATATCCCGTTACTGGTTCCCTGAGCCACCCAGTACCCATAAATTTATTTTAATCAGTTTTCATGTTAGGTTTATTCATCTCCCCAAGGTTGAAATTGAACTCTTTGAAGACTTGTATAAGGACAATGCCAATGGAAACAGTAGTAAATCCACATGCCATTCCCAAGAAATCTACCAATCCTACATTACTCCATTCCCGAAAAAGAATGGCTGAGGCCAACAAGACCAAAGTGGTG
Organism: Potorous gilbertii; assembly: GCA_028658325.1. Classification (NCBI taxonomy): domain Eukaryota; kingdom Metazoa; phylum Chordata; class Mammalia; order Diprotodontia; family Potoroidae; genus Potorous; species Potorous gilbertii. The sequence continues at coordinate 333,700,234 of CM053771.1, forward strand.
AATACAACATAATAGATGGCCCCAAATACAGATGAATCAAAACACTCAAGTGCCTTATTAATATACCGAAATTGAATGATGATACTGCAGCCGAGTACAGCTAAAAGGACCAGACAAAGGTACAGTGCTCTTTGACTTGATGGATTATTATGAAAGATATCTTGAGCAGCTAGCCCAATTCCTTTAGTGCTTGGTACAGTGAAACTCCCCAACAATGAGCAAATACTGATGTACACCATGATATTGGTAGGTCCATGGGCTGGTGCTATCCAAAAGATGAGAAGCAGCAGCATGAGGAGCACTATGCACAGGTAGCCAACAAACACTGAAAAACAAATAATACATTGTTAATTAAAGGGGAAAAAAAACATGAATGAATCACATAGCACATTTTAAAAAAATAATAAAAGCAAACATCACAAATCAGCAAAGTACAACACTGTGGCATTAACTACTCTTTATTCTCATTAGACTATAGTATGGATAATCCTCTAACCAGATTAAATTATTTTGTTGTTTCCTGTTTTCTGTTACATTCCGTTCCCATGTAATTTCTTGCCTTAATGGATCTCTTGTAATGCCTTCTCTTTCCATAAACTATTCTTATTTTCTCATAAATCCTTCATTGAGAAGCTATTCTAACCCTAGAAACAATTGTACTTCCCGCCCCCCCCCCCCATTCTCTTTGGTAATATACGTCTCTGTGGTATATGAATGTACCTCTTGGGCTGACCATCTGTCATCTCTTAGTCTCAGTATCTGACTGATCCCTTTCTTATTTTAATCCTGCAATTATCTTTTATACTGCTTCTCATGCATAATTCATGTTTGGTAACATGCTACAGCCTGAAACTCACGAGGTATCTGTTCATTGACCTCGAAAGTGGAATTTTAACCTTTGATATAATGAGATTTGATTATTCACAGTCATTTGTCAGGAGTATATTAGTATTAGAGAATCTTTTATCACCAAAGCAGGCAGTCTGAGATCACTGAAAGCATTATGCAATTTCCCAAATGATCTCCAGCTCCAAACTTCTCAATGAGGCTTACCTCATTAGTCATCTGCCAGTCACAATACAGACCATTACATTTGAATACCATCACTTCTTGCAATGGATATGTATTATCATAGGGAGAAGTGTGAAATTTATAAGAGCAGTGGAATTCAATCAAGTACTTACAGAAGAAATTAGTAGAAATATAGTAGAAATTAAAGAGGCAGCTGGTGGTACAATGGATAGATCACTGGGCCCAGAGTCAGAAAGCTCTGAGTTCAAATGCAGCCTCAGACATTTACCAGCTGTGGGACCTGGGCAAGTCACTTAATCTCTCTTTGTTATGATGTGAGGATCAAATGAAATATTTGTTAAGAAAACATTGAACTAAAAAAAATGCTTAGCATAGTGGGAGACGCTGTATAAACACTTATTTCCCTTCCCTTTTTAATTCCCGTATATAGCATACATTAGTAGATGACCTATTCAATAGACTACCCTACATGTCACTCAGGGCAACATGATTCCCCCCAAAAATGGATGGTTAAGACTTATTTCTTACTTATTATTATGGATCACGGAGCAGACTGCATAGTAGTGGAGCTCAATATAATGAATATGATGCTATATGTGGGTAGAAACAACTGGAGAACTTTGCTATTAATAATTTATCCTTTTGTTTGCATCCAATGGAAGACAAATTTCATACCAGAGAATATCTGAAGTGAATACATCATTCTGTATCAACTCCTTGGTTGATGTCATTACTCAGTGTATTACTGAACAACGATCTCAGTAGACATATCAATCTTAGAGATTTGCAAGATAATGAAGTATACATGATAAACCTTTTCTGTGGATGTGAGGATTCACTTTTTATCTAATTCAAATACTTCTCTGAAATCACACATGGAGAAAAATATGATATTTTTTCATCTTATCAGTCAGTTGGTATGATTATATAAATGTAGTCCACAAATGTATTCCTATTTCCCCCTCCTTCTTTTTATCAAAAATATTCTTGTTGAAATTGTGGCTCATTTTATAGGTAGGGGAAAACTTCTCTAGACATAAGCTGTCCAATGTAGCTGTTTTTTTAAAAAAAGCACCACCTGAGATACTTTATATCATTTTGTAATTTTGTCTTTATATCCGAGTTCAAGAGAATTCTATCCTGTAGTACTGCACAGGATCAAGCAGGAATTTCTTCTATAATACTTGGTTGAGTTCAATTGCTCTTATAAATTTCACACTTCCCCCCTATGATAATACACATTCATTGCAAGAAGTGATGGTATGCAAATGTGATGGTCTATATTGTGACCAATGAGAATACAACAGGGAGAGGAAGCAGACCTGTAAGTTCAGTGGTATAGGGAATTTCAAAATGAGAACACTGTCTTTATCCACACAGGTTGAAACATTCTCTGTAACTTGGTAGAGAGATTCCAAGAACACTAAGAGATTAAGGGACTTATCCAGGGTTACACAGTCAGCTGTATCTAAGGTTGCACCTCTGTCCAGGTCTTCCTGGCTCTGATATCAGTACTCTACAGTGTCTGTGACCAATGAAAATAGATCACTATAAAATAAGTTAGCAGAATTGTCCCTTGTCTTGTTTTATCCTCCTTCTGGTTACAGATACTTTTAGGATAATTTGACTTGCTTAAACATATCAATGGTTAAAACCGCTACTGTTACTTTTTTCACGTTAAAAAAATCACTTGGAGCATCAGATTTCCTGGCATGGGAATTACTTAAGGCTGAGATGACCCTACAAGGGCTAAAATTAAGATCAATTTCTAAAGCTAGGCCCAACATGGACTATCTTTTGAGAATGAAAATAAGATGACAAATACTGTGGAGTGAATTAAAAATGATACCTGCCAAGTCAAAGCTTAAACACTAAAAAGTCAATGCAGTTTGATAAACAGGAAAAGGCCAGAAGAGAAAGGAAGAGATGAGAAATAGAATAAGAATTTGGATTTCTACATAAGACTGACTCAAAAACCAAAACTGATGGCAATACTCTTTATATTAGGGATCAATACTTAAAGCAGTGTTATGTCCAAAAAGTCAGGAAAATCCACAGACAAGGCAATATCATCTCCTGTAGAAAGAAAGCCAATTGTGGAAGCTCTGAGCACAGGTGCAGCAAATAAATACTTTTCTGGAAGCAACAATAAACTTTTTTTTTTCACAGAAGTCCTTTTTTCTTTTTTTAATCTTTTTGGAGCATAGACCTAGTAATGGGACACAGGTTACATGCAGCTTAGGAATTTTGGGGGCATGATTCCAAACTGTGTTCCAGAATGGTTATAACAGTGACAATCCTGTTTTCTCTTTGAATATGCTTATTTCCTCAATTTCTTTTTTTGTCTTATCGCTATGACTAGCATTTCAAACACTACATCAAATAGCAACGTGATAATAAACTTCTTTGCTTTACCCTTGATCTTGCTGGAAAGTCTTCTAGTTGATCCTTATTCCATGTAATGTGAGATTCTGGTTGCAGATTGATATTACTCATTCTTAATAGAAACAATCCACTTACTGTGATGTTTTCTAGTTGTTTTGTTTTTTTAATAGAAATGAATGTTGTCAAAAGATTTTTGTGGATCTCCTAATGTAATTGTGTGATTTTTATTGTTATTTTTAATATCCATTATATTAATAAGTTTCCTAATACTGAACCAACCTTATATTGGTTCAAATACAATCTGATAACAGTATACAATATTTACGATATGTTGTTGTCTTCTTTTTAATATTTATTTTTAAAAATATGCATCAATATGTTCATTAGGCATATTAACCTGTAATTTTATTTCCAGATTCTGACTCTCTCTGTTTTAGGTACCAGGACCAAGTTTATTCCACAGAAGAAATTTGGTAAAACATTTTATTTTTTTCCTCCAGGTTATGTAAGCTTAAAATGAATTGGTTTTTAGAATGATAAAATTGTTTTGTAAATTCATCTGGTCCTGGTGTTTTTTCTTTTGGGAGCTTATGATTTGCCAAATTTCTTTTTCTGAATTTGGGTTAAAATCTTGTATTTCTTGTTCTGTTAACCTGAGGATTTTGTATTTTATAAACATTCATCCATTTTATTTAGATAATCAGTTTTATTGGCATATAATTGGGCAAAATTGCTTCTAACTCTAATTTACTTAATTTCTTCTTCCTTTGTTGTAAATTCTTTTAAAAAATTTTTATATCATCAATTTTTAAAAACCAGATTAGCCAATGGTTTCCATATTTTGTTTTTTCCCCCCAAATGACCTCAATTTTATTTATTAGTTAAATGTCTTTTGGTTTCCACTTTTTTAATTCCTTTGATTTTCAAGATTTCTATTTTGAGATTTAATTGGGGGGGAGGGCTAATTTGTTTTTCTAGTTTGTTTTTCATAGTTGCATGATGAATTCATTGTTTGTTCTTTCTGTCTTTCGTTGATCAAAGTGTATAGAGATACATATTTCCCCTTAAGGACTGCTTGGGCTACATTCCAAAAATTCTGGTCTGTTGCCTCATTGAAATCATTACCTTCAAAAAAATTATCAAACATTTTTGTGATTTGTTCTTTGCCCCACCACTTCTTTAAAATTAAGTTATTTTGTTCTAAATAATTTTAAAATTCTTTTGTAGTGACTCATTTTTATTTCATTGTTGTCCACAAAAAATGTTTAATATTTCTACTTTTCTGTATTTTGTTTGTGAGGTATTTACGTTTTACTACAAGGTCAATTTTTGTAAAGGTGTCATATGCAGCTAAATTGTATATTTAAGATACCTTTCTACTCCTATTCAATATTCTCCAGAGGTCTATCATATCCACTTTTTCTAAGTTTCTATTCAAAGTTTTAATTTATTTCTTGTAAATTGATTGGTTAGATTTGTCTAGTTCTGAAAGAGGTACACTAACATCCCCTACTATTATAGTTTTATTGCCCATTTCTACCTGTAACTCATTTTAAGTATTTAAATGTTACTCCGTCAGTGCATATATTTTAAGTATCAATATTAATTCACTATCTTTATTAACTTTTGGCAAGATGTAGTTTATCTGTTTTATCTCTTTTACCCAAGTCTATGTCTGTGGTTATCTTGCTGGATGTCAAGCTTGATATTCATGCTTTTTTTTTACTTTAATTAAAGCAAAACAAAACCTAGCAGACAGAGCCTGAAAGAGAAATTTCTTTAAAATAATAACAGAGCTAAAAAAAAAAACTAGAAAAAGAACAAATTAAAAAACACCCAATTGAACACCAAATTGGAAATCTCGAAAAATCAAAGAAGAGATTAATAAAACTGAAAATAAGAAAACTATTGAACTAATAAATAAAACTAGAACCTGGTTTTATGAAAAAAACTAATAAAATCGACAAAACATTGGTTAATTTGATTTTAAAAAAGGGAAGAAGAAAACTAAATTACTAGTATAAAAAAATGAAAGAGTTGAATTTACCATCAGTGAAGAAGAAATTAAGAAAAATGTTAGGAGCTGTTTTGCCCAATTATATACCAATAAATTTGACAATCTAAATGAAATAGATGAATATCTACAAAAATATTAATTACCCAGATTAGCAGCAGAAGAAATAAGATATTTAACCCAATCTTAGAAAAAGAAAGAGAATAATCCAACAATGAGCTTCCTAAAAAAAAATCCTCAGGACCAGATAAATTCACAAGCAAATTCTACTAACCATTTAAAGAACAATTAATCCCAATACTACATGAATTATTTGGAAAAACAGGAAAAGGAGTCCTGCCAAATTCCTTTTACAACACAAATATGGTGCTGATACTGAAAGCAGGAAGAGCCAAAGCAGAGAAAGAAAATTACAGACCAATTTCCCTAATGAATATTAATGCAAAAATTTAAAATAAAATACTTGCAAAGAAATTACAGCAATATATCACAAAGATCATGCACTATTACCAGGTAGGATTTAGACCAGGAATGCAGGGCTGGTTCAATGTTAGGAAAACTATTAGCATAGATAACAATATCAGTAGAAAAACTAGCAGAAATCATATGATTATCTTAATAGATGCAGAAACAGCCTTTGACAAAATACTGCACCCATTCCTATTTTTAAAAACTATAGAACATAGGAATAAATGGTGCTTATCTTAAAATGATAAGTAATAGTCATATAAAACCATCAGCAAACATTATCTGTAATGGGGATAAGCTAGAAGCCTTCCCAGTACAATCTGGAGTGAAGCAAGGATTCCCATTGTCACCTCTACTATTTAATACTATACTAGAAAAGTCAGCTGTAGCAATAAGAGAATAAAAAGAAATTACAGTAATTAGAATAGATAATGAAGAAACAAAACTATCACTCTTTGCAGATGATATATTATACTTTAAAATTCTAGAGAATCAATTTTAAAAACTTCCTGAAATTATTAACAACTTTAGCAAAGTTGCAGGATACAAAATAAATTCATCATCAGCATTTCTATATATTACCAACAAAGTCCAGCAGCAAGATATAGAAAGAGAAATTTCATTTAAAATAACTCTAGGCAATATAAAATACTTGGGAGTCTACCCGCCAAGACAAACCCAGGAACTATATGAATGCAACAATAAAAAACTTTATCTGTAAACAACTGAAAAATTAGTAATTGCTCATGGGTAGGTCAAGCCAACATAATAAAAATGCCAATTCTATTTAAATTAATCAATTTGTTCAGTGTCATACCAATCAAACTACCAATAATTATTTTATAGAACTAGAAAAATAATAACAAACATCACCTGGAAGAGCAAAAGCCCAAAAATATCAAGGAAATCAGTGAAAACAATGTGAAAGAGGGTAGTCTAGTTATACCAGATCTCAAACGGTATCATAAAGAAGTAATTATAAAAGCCATCTGGTACAGGAACAGAAATAGAGTGGGGGATCAGTAGAATAGATTAGGTACAAATTATATTGTAGTAAATGACCGTAGTAATCTAGTATATGATAAACCCAAAGATTCAAGCTTTTGGAAGAAAAACTCATTATTTGACAAAAAATGCTGGGAAAACTGGAAAATGATATGATAAAAACAAGGAAAAAACCAACATCTCACACTATATATCAAAAATAAGGTCAAACTGGGTATATGATTTACACATAAAGAGTGATACCATAAGCAAATTAAAAGAGCATGAAATAGTTTATCTGGCAGATTTATGGATAAGGGAGGAATTTAAGACCAAAGAAGATATAGAAAGCATTACAAAATATAAAACAGGTAATTTTGATTATATAAAGTTAAAAAGTTTTTTCCACAGACAAAATCAGTGCAACCAAAATTATAAAGAAGGTAGAAAACTGGGGAAAACATTTTGCAATAAATATATCTGATAAAGGCCTCATTTCTCAAATACATAGAGAACTGAGGCCAATTCATAAAGATACAATTCATCCCCCAGTTGATAAATGGTAAAAGACTATGAACAGGCAACTTTCAGACAAAGAAATCAAGGCTATCTATAGTGATATGAAAATATACTCTAAATTACTACTGATCAGAGAAATGTAAATTAAAACAACTCTGACCACCTGTGAGAGTGGATAATATGAAAAAAAAGGAAAATGTTGAATGTTTGTGGAAAAACTGGGACACTTAAGGCACTGTTGAAGAATTATGAACTGAGAACAATTTGGAACTGTGCCCAAAGTCCTACAAAAGTGTGCATATCCTTTGACCCAGCAATATTACTGCTAGGTCTATATCTCAAAGACATCCAAAAAAAAAGGGAAAAGGACCTATTTGTACAAAAATATTTATAGCAACTCTTTTTGTAGTGGCTAAGAACTGGAAATCGAAGGGATGCCCATCAATTTTGTAAATGTTTAGTGAATGCCTAAACAAGCTGTGGTATGTGATTGTAATGGAATATTATTGTGTGACAAGAAATGGCAAGTAGGATGATTTTAGAAAAACCTAGAAAGACTTACGTGAACTGAGGCATAGTGAAGTGGACAGAACCAGGAGAATGTTGAACACAGTAACAGCAATATTGTTCAATGAAGAACTGTGAATGACTTAGTTATTCTCAGCAATACAATGGTCTAAGACAAGTTCAAAAGACTAATGATGAAGTATACTATGCACCTCGAGAAAGAATTGCTATTGTTTGAATATAGATTGAAGGATGCTATTTTTCACTTTCTTTCATTTTCTTTCATTTGAGTTTTCTTGTACATAATGACTAAAATGTGAATGTCTAATACATACACATATGTAACATATATAGCACATGCGTAACTTGGATCTCATTACTTATCAGGGAGGGTGAGGGAGGGAGGAAAATTAAACAAACATAAAAAGTGGAGCTAGGGGAACATCTTAGGCCAATTTCACTCTGAGTCATTCTTAAACATCTCAAGTGCACCAGTTCTAGTTATGTAGTTCATTTAAAGTTGCCTCAATACGCTTTTGTTCTGTGCTATTATGTTGCATACAACTGGTCATGGTGGCATGCAGGCATCCACATTTTTGGAGCACCATTATCTGAAGCTGCTGCCAGGACAATATGTTAAAAAATTCTAGAAAGAAGATTAATTTAGAAGGAAAACCACATCAGTACTTAAAAGTTTGCTTGAGGGATACGTAGTGAAATACACTTTCCTTAATTTGATTCCAAGTACTATTCTGTATTACAAATTTCATTCAATCTTGGGAGTGGCTTTTGTTTTCAAAATGGGGCCCACATCAGTTTAGTTTTTTGGCTTAAAGAACATATAATCAGACTTCAAAATACAGGAAAATTAGAAAATGACACTATACAAGTGACTATTAATGATCTTAGAGAATTACACACATTGAAATTTTTTTTCTTTCTTTTTTTCTGCAAGGCAGTTGGGGTTAAGTGACCTGCCCAGGGTCACACAGATAGTAAGTGTCAAGTGTCTGAGACCGCATTTGAACTCAGGTTCTCCTGATTCCAAGGCTAGCACTCAAAAATTTTTCTAGAGAATACTACATTAGGAAAATTTTTCAGTAAAGTTAAAAATTCTTCCAGTTCCATTAGGCAACCCCTCTTCATAATATTTAAACAAGAAAATGAGTTACCTGGATTGGTAAGTTTCTCTTCCAGCTCAGCCTGAGTTGTTACGCTCTCAGATTTCGGGGAATGAATTATAAGAACCACAGACCCAGCACAACTTAGCAAACATCCCAACTTGCCCAAGATGTTCAGTTTTTCTTTCAGAAGATAAGAAGCTAAAATGGACCTTCCACAACAAAAAGAAAACAACAGTTTTAAAATCAAGCTATTTGTCATAGCAGTAATGAATCTTACTTCGGTTCCTATTTTGCTTAATGATAAAGAAGAGCCCAAATTTCTTTGTAGTATATCTTTGTTGGTTTTGCGGGACTGAAGGAGAGGGCCTGCACCTATGACTGGTATAAGGAATGTCTGGATGACAGATCCTTCCCTATTAATGTAGGTCAACACTTTCTATGTAATATGTATCCTTAAAGAGTTGCCCAGAGTCCTGAGAGGTTAATGACTTATCTAGGGTCACAATGCCAGTATGTGTCAGAGATAGGACTTGAACTCAGGTTTTCTTGGCTCTGAGGACAGATTTATACCTACTCGGCTACACTGGGCCTTTTAAAAGATTGAGTAGTAAGAAATTAGAAAATTTTGGAGAAATGAGAAAACAAATGTAAACATGATATCACAAACAAATGTAAACAAATGTAGGATAGCGATGGGGATAAGAGATTGAATAGGGCTCACTGATTATTTGAGTTCTACACCTTTCCTCTCTGGTCTACTTAATGAAATTACAGAGAAAGGTAAGAAGTATATAAGAAAGATAATAAGATTTTATGGTCTTAAAGGAAGCCACTTTAAGGGGCATGAAGAAATGATTCCATCAATTTGATGGAATTGTAGGGAGGGTAGCTATTAACTATGGGGCAGTGAAGTGGTGCAGTGGATAGAGTGCTGGACCTAAAGTCAGAGTCATCTTCCTGAATTCAAATCCAGCCCCAGATACTTACTAGCTGTGTGACCTTGGGCAAGTCATTTACTCCTGTTTGCCACAGTTCCCTTATCTGTAAAATGATCTGGAGAAGAAAATGGCACCCCACTCCAGTATCTTTGCCAAGAAAACTCCAAATGGGATCATAAAAAGCCAGTTAAGACTGAAAAACTATTTTACACGGCAATTAGAAGGCTGAAGGACCATCTGTACCCTGAGAGTCTTTATGTGGCTCCTCCCTCCCCACCACATACATAGGTTGCATCCCCAGGGGAATGACTATCCTGGGTTCAAGTTATTTTGCAGGTCTAAATTTATAAAACTATGTGCCTCCCCTAATCATTTTATCTTCAATAGTCAGCCATTTAACACAATTACCTCAAAGCAAAGGCATACCCACCAAAAGTAGTAATAACATACTCTCCCCACAGAGCTGGGTCACACTGTCCCACAAATTCAACCAGTATGAGTGTGAAGAATGGGTACAGATATAGAATACGCTAGTAGAGAGGCATACACCTATGGAATTCATGGCCAAGTCAACTTAGGCCTCTAATATTGTAGGACCTAGATGTCTTTTCTCTTCTCTTGTAAAATAAGCTGGAGAAGGAAATAGAAAATCTTAAATGGGGTCATGACTGAAACAACAAAGTTGCCAGAATAAAAACAGATGTGTATCTTACCACAGAATAGGAAGGTTATTATATCTGATAAACCATCATAGATTTATAAAATTATCACCCAGAGTCCTAAGAGTTACACTGACTCTTTAATATGATTACTATAATCTTATTGTCAATTTGTTTCTTAATTTATCTATAATAGCATGGGGTTAATTATGATGTATCTCATGAAAAACCTAGACGCTGAAGCCATTTTACAGATCATTAGTTGTTAATATCTTTCTTAGATAAAACTACTTTGAGACCACTACTAAATTTCCTCATTATATTGTCCACCTACTGTGTGCTCAGCACTCTGCTAATAACAACCATCACATTTATATAGTATTTTTACATTAACAAAGTGTTTCTCACAACAATGTTGTGAAGTAGGTAAATTGAGCACTGTAGGGGGCACAGATCTCTGTCTTCCGGCCCCTAAAAGGAGCAGAACTGAGCAAAAGCACAAGATAGCAGAGCATTAAGTCATGCAGGGCTAAATATCAGAGAAAAGGAATGGCCAACAGGGGCTGGAATAGCCAGCAAAGGCTTCACTGAAGAAATAGGAGTTGAAGGGTAGGATGGAGATGGATAGGCAGAAAGGTATTCTAGGTAAGAGAAATAATGTGATCAAAGCCATTAAGGCAGGAAATAAAGGTGGTAAGTTTATGAGAATTGTCGAGCTCTTTAAGTCATGTCTGATTCTTCATGACCCCGTTTGGGGTTTTCTTGGTTAAGATACCAGAGTGGTTTGTCATTTCCTTCTCCAGCTCATTTTATAGATGAGGAAATGGAGTCAGACAGGGTAAAGTGACTTGCCCAGAGTCACCCCGTTAGGAAGTGTCTGAGGCCAGATTTGACCTCATGAAGATGAGTCTTCCTGACCTCAGGCCTGGAGCTTTATGCACTATGCCACCACCTAGCTGCCCTTTTTTATAAGACTAGAGGTTTATTTTTTTAAACATTTTCCCCTCTATAATCAAATGACACCCAGACACAAATTTGACTGAACCAAAGATTCAAAATTATTTTCTTTCTTTCAATTTTTAATAGTGATGACATCATAACAGGGTTTTATGAAGTGCTGGAGAAGTTCTCATGTTATTTGACAAGTAGTTTGGAATATAATGTTGCTCTAAAAAGAGATGCATACTCTGACCTGTTCTTTTATTACACATCTGCAGGTGCTAAATTATTTCTCTATATTCCACATTAGGGGGAACTGAAGGAAAACAGTAGTGCTAATGATCAAAAAAAATTTTTTTTGGCTTTGGAATGTCATTTCTTTACCGTACTGAGATTTCATAATACTTCAAGCTAGATAACAAGTCAAGTCAACAAGCATTTTTTAATTATATATTGTGCGCCAGGAGCCATGATCAGTGATGAGACAAGACAAAGCAGGCAAAAACATCTCCTGCTCTCAAAAAGCTCACATTCTAATGGAAGGATCTCACGATAACAGAGCCATACTACAAATAGTTCTGGTCTAGAAGAATCTCAGAAGCTGTCCAGCTTCTCTGAACCTTCCCTGCTTAGATCTCTTACCTTTTCCCCATTTCACTATAAAGGGTCATCTCTAACGCAAAAGACCAGACTAACAGTTTTAACTCATCTACTATGTCCTTGGTTTACACCTTCCCTTCAGAACAATGTTAACTAATCATATGTATGAGTTCAAGGCCTTCTTACTATTTTCTGGGCTAGAACAACCATGGTCATATTTTTATTAAAAAGGATTTAGTTGAGATCAAATGAGAATTTATATATGTGAAAGTGCTTTGAAATCTACTAAGAGCTATACAAACAAAAGGTATTAAGTATAAGACAACAACAAAAACAAAGCCTTTCATGAAACCATGACTGGTAAAATCTGCCAGGCTCTAAGTGAAAATAATCCTGTATTATTTGTTAGGATTTCAGTGAACGTATAACTTTTAGGTGTAGGAATTCACCATGTAAATGATGTGGCCCCTAATCTAGAAACTTAAAAAATACTGCAAACATTCGTTAGGAGCTCTGAGAGCCACTTTAGACAGAAAGCTAACTGAGAAGAAAAGTATACCCCTCTAAAAAAAGGAAGAAATAATTCCTCCATCTACAGAACATTTGAAATAAACTGGTATGCTAGGAAATATTCAGATTAAAATTTGAATAAGAAACAACTACAGGAGTGGATATTAAAGCTTATCTTAATGCAAGTAAAACTTCCCTTTCAGAAGAGATGATGATAAAGCAAAATGAAGCCTCAGGGATAAAGCAACTTTGAAGTTTCTTCTCATGTACGTTAAATCAACAAAGATGATAAACAAGAGAAGCCTAGGAAAGATAGTCATGCTAATACACTGTGGGTCAGAACTATGAAGGGGTTTAGTCATTTTTGGAAAACTGCTTGAAATGATGAGAAAAAAGTGACTAAGTTGTTTATACACTTTGACCCAGAGATAGGATTTGTTATTTGGACTATACCCCTCGAAGATGCCAAAGACAGTTTCCACATACGCTAACATATTCAAAGCAGCATTTTTTTGTCAGAGCAAACAACTAGAAATATGCAACAAGGTAGAAGGCTAAAGAAGCAAAGAGAAGGAGAAAAGGAACCTGATCCTTTAGGTGCTTAGGCTTTCCTCCAGAACTAACTCCAATCTTGATGTGATATGTGAGTCTAGGACAGATGGGGCCCTTTACTGGAGAGGAAGCGGATACAGAAACCTAGCTACTCTGGACCCAGTAGTTGCCCTAACTTTTAGATTTGCTACAAGGAAGCAGAGAAAAACATTACTGAAAATCAGCACTAGTAAAAAAAAAAAAGCATCAACTCATTTTTAAAAGTTGTCTGTGTTTTTTTTAATTAAAGAAATTGTTGATAATGAAGGCTCAAAACCAGATTTATTAGAACAAATACCATATGGCAAGAGTTATATTCAAGCAGTTAGGAGTTTTTTCCCCACTCCCTCAGCTCTTTTTCTAAAAAAAGAATGCTTCCTATATCTTCTGGACATTTCAGAGATATGACAATGCCAAGAAGCACAAATTGTTTTGTTTTACTACAAGATATTTATTATATATTCCTGGATATAGAGCAAGGAAGGCACTTAGTGGCAAATTTCTGACCATTCCTCATCAACTAGCAAAAACAAATGTGCTAAAATCCTTAACATTAAGAAACTAATATGTTAGAGTTATAGCATAAACATTTGAATAGCAATTCAGCTATTAAATTTGCAATATCATCTAAATGAAGTAACACTACAATTTAAAAGAACACAATGACATAAATATGGGAAGCAAAAACTTCACTGTGGTACAGTTGGGGAGACACTGCCATGTGACCCTGAGCAAATCATTTAACTTCTCTTTGCCTCATTTTCCTCATCTGAAAACTGGGAACAATAATAACACGTACTTCCCAGGATTACCGTAAGGATAAAATGATGTATCTGTGAAAAGAACTGCCACAATGAACGAGCCTACCCGCATCTGGTTTTTAATGTACAACAAAGGACAAACCGGAAGCCTCATCTGTAAGTCAATTAAGTAGAAGGGAAATAGAACTGGCCTAGGGAAAAGAAAGCTTATTCTCTCCTCCCAGTTCTGCTATCAACTATCTTTATGACCTTGATGAATCTTTCCAACCTTTCTGAGCCTCTGTTTCTTCCTCTATAAAATAAATGGACTGGTCTACGTATTCTTTAAGATTCCTTTCAATCCTGCAGTTCTGTGACTTGGAGTTCATTTGTGCCTTTGCTTATAGCAAAACAAAATCTGAGACAGTCAGATACCATATAATTATATGCTAGAAGCAAGCAATTTATACCTATGATGATAGCTATTCTCTATTTCTGTTGGAATTTGTTTATAAGGTATAGGGGTTCATAACCTGTGGTTCATGGACCCCCATAGATTTAAAGGGGTCCTTGATAATGGATAGGTTAAAAATAGATCTTTATTTTCACTAATCTCTAACTCAAATTTAGCATTTAAACATTAAACTTTTTTTTTTATGACAAGTGATCCATAGCCTTCACCAGACTGCGGAGGGGGTCCATGACACAAAAAGATTAAGAGCCCCTGATATAGAAGGAAGAGTTTAACAATGTGGAAAATATAATAACTACTTAAAAGGTAACCAAAATACCCTATATTGCTACAAGTTTGGATTTTGTGGAATCTCAGGAATTCTTAAAACAAGTGTTTAATATATATTAAATGATGCTGTGTGTAAGCAAATGAGACTTTTAAAAAAATCAAGAATACTGTATATTAAGAGGGATTTTTTTTCTCAAAAGATTAGATATTTATTGAAAATGTTAGCACCAAGATGGAAGAGTGATAGGAACATGTGCAGCCTTGCTTGCTTCCATAAAATTCCTCTAAACAGATCTAGAATATGTGCCAGACTGAATCCTGATGAAGACATCCAGAAAAAGTCACAGCCCAGCTTGGCATAAGGAGTGAGGTCTACAGACACTGAAGACTGGGGTTGGGCCAGGAATATGCCTGCCAAAGAACACTCTGGCATCCAGGGAGAAACTGTGCACTTGGCAAGAGCCATGCCTGCGATCCACCAGCTCCATACCGAGGTACTGCAATAGGCACAGGTGATAAGCTCAAGGTTTTGTTGCACAATGGCCAGTTTTGGGTCAGCCACACATAGCAGACTGAGAGATTTCTGCACTGAGTGGAGGGAGACCCTGAGAGGTAGAATAAGAAAGGAGGAAGTTTAAAATCAAGCCACAGCAAGCAGCTGCATCAAGATGGCTCTGACTCCAAGAGCAGAACAGGGTCCCATTCTCAGCATCTAGCTCAGCATGCAGAAGAACAAGGGTAAGAATCCCAGATCAAAGAGAAGCCAACAATTTTATTACTCAGAACCAGTAGGGCTGACTAGCTGGCCCAACAGGGCTGAGGCCAATAGCAGTGTACTCCTGCTCAGACCCAAATCCAGGTTAGGAATTTGTAGAGTTCAGACCAAGGAGGAAACAATCAGGTTTTACCATGGATCAGGTTACCCTGGGAGCACTGGAAACTTGCAAGTCCCCAGGCTATCCTTGAGATCATAGAATAACACAACACTCAATACAAAAAAAAATAGCAATAAGACCAGCCCAGACCTTTCTTCCAGAAGTACAACAGAACACAGCCCTAATAATAAGTCTAAAGTCAGAAAGAGCCTGGAAGAATGAGCAAACAAACCACAGAAGCCCTCATAAAGTATTACATTAGCAGGGAAGCTCAAAGCATAAACCTAGAAGAAAAGAATGACTTCAAGTTATCTAGAAACAAAGCCTCAGAGAAAAACTGAGCCTGAGCAAAAATTCAACTTGAACCCCAGGAAGAGATGAGGCAAGAGTTAGACAGTTAAAAAAAATTTTTTATAAATTAAATGAAAGTGCTTTAGAAGAAAATTAGAAAATAACTAAGATCTATGAAAGAAAGTATTGGAAAGGGAATGAACAGCTTGGAACAAGAGTACAAGACCTCGCCCAAACAATAAACTTTTTGAAAATTTTATGACTGACTAGAAGCCAATGTCTTCATGAGGCAACAAGAAATATTAAAGCAACATCAAAAGATGGGGCAGGGTGGGGAGAAGAAAATGTAAGGTATCTCAAGACAAAAACAACTGACTTTGAAAATTAATCAATGAGATAAAATTTCAGAATCACCGCACTATCTAAATACCATGATAAAAAAAGAGCCTGACATCTTATTTTAAGAAATTTTTAAAAAGCAAAACGAAACCAAAAATTGCCCAGATCTCTTAGAACCAAACACCAACTGGAAACAGAAAAAATCCATCTCCAAAAAGAAATCCCAAAAGAAAACCTCCCAGGAACATGATGGCCTAAATTTAAAACCTCCAGGTCAAAAGAAAAATGTTGCAAGCAGCCAGGAAGAAAGAATTCAAATACCAAGGAGCACGTTAGTAGCCATCACTATAAAGGAGCAGAGAATCTGTAATACAGATGAAAGAAGACAAAAGATGTGATCTTAAAGTCAAGAAAAACTTACTCAGCAACACTGAGTAAAATGATGCAGGGAAAATGAACCTTTAATGAAATAAAGGACTTCCAAACATTCCTCATGAAAAGATGAGAGCTGCAGAGAAACTTTGTAGTTCAAACACAGGAGTGAAGAGCAACATGAGAGGGCAAATATGAATGTACAGTGATACAGGACTAAACAAGAATAAATTGCTTACATTAGAATATGGGGAGATGACACGTGTCCCCTCCCATCCCTATCACCATCAGGAGTCACAGAGGCAGTTAATTATACAAGGTTTGGGAGTAGTTCTGTTATGTCTCGGAGTTCTTAAAAGAATGGTGAAGAAATTGGGAGTTGGAGAAGAAGGGAAAGGAAAGTTAGAGAAAATTATCTCATATAATCAGGGTACTCAAGGAAATTTCTGTATAAACAAGGAGTGGAGTAGCACCTGACACTTGATCCTCAATCCCATCTGAACTGATCAAAGGAGACCATTCATATACACACACATACACATACACATGTACATACATATTCAGTTGGATACAGAAATATATTTCACGTAACCGTGAAACAGGAGGGAAAAGGGAGAAAGGAGGAGGGGGAATCTGAAGAAGGACAGATAAAGGAAGGGATTAGTCCTAAGTAAAACAAACTCTAAAGGTGTACAAAAATGTTTCTGACTCTTTGAGTCAATAAAGAATGGGAATCTGAGGGTGTGCCCAGAAATTGGGGGATGAATGAACAAGTTATGGTAACATAAATGTGATGGAAGACAACTGTGCTGATCTCTCATTACCAGAATGACCAATCACAGTTCTAGAAGACTAATGATGAAGCATGCTACCCATCTAATGAGAGTGAGTACTCAGAATACAGAATGAGACTTTTTTTTTGATATGGTCAATGTGGAAACTTCTTTTGATTGAGTAAGCATGTTTGTAATTGTTTTTTTTTTATGTTCTCAACTAAAGGGAGGAGTGGGGGAGGAGGATGTAAAGGGAGATTTTGGCTGATCAAAGCAAATAAAATATATATTTTTTAAAAGTATATTTACATTATTTCTATAAACCACACAAGAAAATCTGTCACGCTATTGAAATGTATATGTATATATACATATATATATATATATATGTGTGTGTCTGTCTATGTGGTGTATACATGTATATATGTAAAAGGGAAGATTTATCAATCTTTTAAAGAATTTTTATAAAAGTAGTTTTATAAAATTTTTGAATAAAATACTATTTATTGGATAAATGAGTGAAGAATGCAGTTAATGAACTTGTACAGTATTTCTGTCTGAAACAGTGACTCCCTAAAGCTTGAAGCCAGGGTGTTTCACACAATACTTGGAACAGTGACCTTTCCAGTATAGCAGATTAAACATTAATGGTCAACCCAATGACAATGAAAGAATTGTAATGAGAAATAACAATCTAATATAGAAGTGAAAAATATTTATTGTTTACTATGTACCATATACTGGGCTAAGTATATAACTATGTATCTCTCTCTCTCTCTCTCTCTCTCTCTCTCTCTCTCTCCATATATATATATATATATATATATATATATATATATATATATATATATATATATATATATATACATATACACATATATATCGATATATATATAATAGCTATGATTTCAATGATGTTAAATACCCCTTCCACTGACACATAAAATTCTTATATGATATTTAGTAGGTGATCTTTTAGTCAGTTAGCTAAATGACTAGCTTTATTAAGCACCTACTATGTGCTAAGTGAGGCAGTTAGATGACTCAGTAGATAGAGTGCTGTGCCTGCTGTCAGGAAGACCTGAGTTCCAAATCCAGCCTCAGACACTTACTAGATGAATGATCTTGGGCAAGTCATAACTTCTGTTTGCCTTAATCCATGGCAGAAGGAAATGGCAAACCACTCCAATATTTTTGCCAAGGAAATTCCATAGGAACACAAAGAGTCAGACAGGACTGAACAACTAAACAACAATGAATCTACCAAGCACTATGCTAAATGCTGGGGATACAAAGAAAGGCAAAAAACAGTCCCTGCTCTCAAGTTGCTCACAGACAACATGTGAACAGCTATGAACACATAAGATATATACAGGATAAACTGGGGGTAGCCTCAGATGGAAGCCACCTAGATTAAAGACTGAGAGGCTTCTTACAGAAGATGGGCTCAACGGAGAATTGAAGAAAGCCAAGAAGCCAAGAGACAGAGATTAGAAGGAAGATGTTTCAGGCATGATGGGATATTAAATGTCTTGAGAAGTAAGCAGCAGAGAATCCAGTGTCACCGGATTGCAGAGTATGTAGATGGAGGTAGGGTATAGGAAGAAGGGAAGCGTAGGAAGGGACCACATTAGGAAGGGCTTTAAAAGTCAAAGGGTTTTATATTTGATTCGGGAACCAACAAGGAACCACTCAAGTTTATTGAATGTGATATCAGACCTGTGTTTTAGGAAGGTCATTCTGAAGCTGCTACATCCAAAGTGTCGTCACACTGCAGCCAAACTGGTGATTAGCTTTTCCAAACTTAGGCTGACCTTCCGACAGAGGACACTTAGTTCTTTACCAGACCTACAGACGAAACCTTTCCACTTCAGCAGGGACTGCCAAAGCTCATGATCCACTAGCATAGGCTTTGACAACCTAAAGTTTTTGTGACTAAGTGAACAATCTGACCTACAGTGCAAAGGAGGGAAAGTTGAATGTCTGCTAGGAAAACAAATAGTAGAGTCTGGCTGGCAAGTACAACTTTTAAAAAAAGGGAAGTAATAGAAGATAAGCCTAGAAAGGTAGGTTGCCAAACAGAGGAAGGTTTTTAATAACAGCCTAAAGAGTCAGAACATTTAGTAAGCAATAGGGAAGTAGTGGCAGTTTTTGAGCAGGCTATTTGTGTTGGTAGTGCTATAGGTAGAGCCCGGGAGTCAGAAAGATGTAAGTTCAAATCTGGCCTTTAATTCTTACTTAGTTGTGGGTCCCTGGGGAAATCATTTAACCTTTTGTCTGCTTCAGTTTCCTCATCTATGAAGTAGGCATAATAACACCTACTTCCCTAGGATTGTTTTGAGAATAAAATGAGATAATAGTTTTACAAACCTTGAAGTGTTATATAGTTGTGGTTGATGATGATGAGAGCTTTTCTTTAGGAAAACTGACCTAGCAGTAGAATGTAGAATGAATTAGAAGGCAGAGAGATCAGCTGAGAAACAATTACAATAGTCCAAAAAGAAAGTAAAGGGACTAAGACTAAAGTGTAGCAGTACTACCTTAGGTAGAAAAAAAAGGGACAAATTAGAACAGTGGTCCACAAGCTCTAGTCTAGAGGTCAAATTTGACTCACCACCTGTTTTTGTATGCTAAGAACAGTTTTTAGACTTATAGATAAAGTTTTATTTGCATATGCAAATAACATTTTTAGCTTACAAGATACTTGAAAACTGCCCTCCCGAATCATACACACAATAAATATTACACTGAACTGATCCAATCATTCTGGAGAGCAATTTGGAACTATGCCCAAAGGGCTATCAAACTGTGTATACATACCCTTTGAACCAGTAACAGCACTACTAAGTCTGTATCCCAGAGAGATCATAAAAAACGGAAAAGGACCTACATGTACAAAATATTTATAGCAGCTCTTTTTGTGCTGGCAAGGAATTGGAAACTGAGTGGATGCCCATTAATTGGGGAATGGTTGAACAAGCTCTGGCATATGAATGTAATGAAATACTACTGTGCTACAAGAAATGATGAGCTGATTTAAAAAAAAACCTGAAAGACTTACATGAACTGATGCTGAATGAAGTAAGCAGACCCAGGAAAACACCGTACATAGTGTACACACTGTAACAGCAACATTGTGCTGTGATCAATTATGATAGACTTAGCTCTTCTCAGTAATACAAAGATCTAAGATAATTCCAAAATACTCATGATAGAAAATGCTATCCATCTCCAGAGAAAGAACTATGGAGTCAGGTGAACCCAAGATGGCCGAGTAGAAAGATGGACCTGTAGAAGATCCCTCCCACAGCCCATAAAATACCTGTAAAAATGACTCTAAACAAATTCTAGAGCAGCAGACACCACAAAACGACAGAGTGAAAGAGATTTCCAGCCCAAGACAATCTGAAAGGCTGGCAGGAAAGGTCTATTACACTGGGCTTGGAGCAGAGTGCAGCCCAATGTGGGCTGCATGACGTGTCAGGGATAAGACTCAAACAAGTTACAGGGCACCACCAGCAGCAGCAGTTCCCAGATTGCTCAATTCGCAAACACCAAAGACAGCTTCAAAGGTCAATGAGAAAGTTCTTTCACTTGGGTGACAAAGAAACATGGTCTGGACCTGCCAGCAGCAGCCACTGCAGTGGCAGTGTCCATTTTTGGAGCCCTCCACCCAAAGACCCTGGGGGAATTGAGCCACTGATCTAGATCTCAGCTCTGAGTGACTCTCCTGGGTTGAGGAAGAGTGGTGGTGGTGGAGCTGGTGGAGGCTCTGGAGAGGGACCCCTACAGGCAGATCCTGGGCAGAACAGAGTGCTTGTGATTCCTCATAGACACAAGCACAGGCCAGGAGAAGAGTAAACTTCTCTCCCTTGACTGTGCCACCTTGGAGGAACCAAGAATTTACAGGCCCCCAGAGTGTACCCTCTTCTTGACAAAGAACTCAAAAGTCAAGTAACTGGCTGGGAAAATGCCCAAAAAAGGGGAAAAAATAAGATGATAGAAAGGTACTTTCTTGGTGAATAGGTATTTTCTTCCATCCTTTTGGATGAGAAAGAACAATACATACCATCTGAAAAAGACCTAAAAGAAGACCAGGCTTCTGCATCCAAAATCTCCAAAATAAATATACACTGGTCTCAACTCATGGAAGAGCTTAAAAAGAATTTTGAAAATCAAGTAAGAGAGGTGGAGGAAAAATTGGGAAGAGAAATGAGAGAGATGCAAGAAAATCATGAACAGCTTGCTAAAGGAGACTCAAAAAAATGCTGAAGAAAATAACACCTTTAAAAATAGGCTAACACAATTGGCAAAAGAGGTCCAAAAAGTCAATGAGGAGAAGAATGTTTTAAAAAAGCAGAATTAGCCAAATGGAGAAGGAGGTTCAAAAGCTCACTGAAGAAAACTTTAAAAATTAGAATGGAACAGATGGAAGCTAATGAGAAAACAAGAAATTACAAAATAAAACCAAAAGAATGAAAAAAAAGAAGATAATGTAAAATATCTCATTGGGAAAACAACTGACCTGGAAAATAGATCCAGGAGAGATAATTTAAAAATTATGGGACTATTTGAAAGCCATGATCAAAAAAAGAGCCTCTACATCATCTTTCATGAAATTATCAAGAAAAACTGCCAATATTCTAGAACCAGAGGGTAAAATAAATATTGAAAGAATTCACTGATCACC
>CM053771.1:333722425-333761212 GCA_028658325.1 Potorous gilbertii
AAAAACTCCTAGGAATATTTTAGCCAAATTTCAGAGTTCCCAGGTCAAGGAGAAAATATTGCAAGCAGCTAGAAAGAAACAATTTGAGTATTGTGGAAATACAAACAGGATAACATAAGATCTAGCAGCTTCTATATTAAGGGATCAAAGAGCTTGGAATATGATAGAAGTCTAGGAAATAGGCAAGCATTTTTGACAAAAAAGACCAGACCTGAATAGAAAATTTGACTGTCAAACATAAGAATCAAGAGAAGCATGAAAAGGTAAACAGGAAAGAGAAATCATAAAGGACTTTCTAAAGTTGAATTGTTTACATTTCTACATGGAAAAATGATATTTGTAACTCTTGAAACTTTTCTCAGTATTTGAGTAGTTGGAGGGATTATACATAGATAGATAAATACATGGAGAGAGAGAGAGAGAGAGAGAGAGAGAGAGAGAGAGAGAGAGAGAGAGAGCAGAGGGTGAGTTGAATAGGAAGGGATGATATCTAAAAAAAATAAAATTAAGGGGTGAAAGAGGAATAGATTGGGAGGAGAAATGGAATGGAGCAAATTATCTCTCATAAAAGAGGCAAGAAAAGACTTTGTCAATGGAGGAGAAAAGGGGGGAAGTGAGAGGGCAAAATGAATCTTACTCTCATTACATTTGGCTTAAGGAGGGAATAACATGCTCACTCAATTTGGTGTGAAAATCTACACTACATGAAAGCTGGGGAAAAGGGGATAAGGGGGGGATGATAGAAGGGAGGGCAAATGGGAGGAGGGAGTAATTAGAAGTAAACACTTTTGGGGAGGGACAAGGTCAAAAGAGAGAATAGAAAAAATGGGAGGGACAGGATGGGATGGAGGGAAATATAGGTAGTCTTTCACAACATGACTATTACGGAAGTCTTTGGCAAAACTATACATATGTAGCCTATATTGATTTGCTTGCCTTCTCAGTGGAGATGGGTAGGGAGGGAGGAAGGGAGAAAAGTTGGAACTCAAAGTTTTAGGAACAAATGTTGAGAATTGTTTTTACATACAACTGGGAAATAAGAAATACAGGTAATGGGTATAGAAATCTATCTTGCCCTACAAGAAAAGAGAGAAGATGGGCATAAGGGAAGGGAGGGATGTGATAGAATGGAGGGCAGATTGGGGGAAGGGGAAATCAGAATGCATGGTGTTTTGGGGTGGGGAAGGGGAGAGATGGGGAGAAAATTTGGAACTCACAATCTTGTGGAAATGAATGTTGAGAACTAAAAACAAATAAACATAAAAAAACTGTGGAGTCTGAATGTAGATTAAAGCATAATATTATCATCTTTTGTTATTTTTTGTGGTTTTTTCCCCTTTTGCTCTATTCTTTCACCACGGGACTAATGTGGAAATACATTTAACATGACTGCACATGTATAATCTATATCAGTTTGCTTGCCATCTTGAGTTGGGGGAGGAGAGGAGAGAAAAAATTTGGAACTCAAAATCTTATAAAAAATAAATGTTGAATACTAGGGGAAAAAAGAACCATATACCAAGAGAAACAGGATTTATTGATTTGGATGTTTTGTTGTTGTTGTCCATCTAAAACCCTCATTTGGGGTTTTCTTGTCAAAAATACTAGAATGATTTGCCATTTCCTTCTTCAGCTGATATTAGATGAGGAAACTGAGGCAAGGACGATGAAGTGACTACCCATGGTCACAAAGCTAATAAGTATTTGAGACTGGATTTGAACTCAGGAAGACAAGTCTTCCTATCTCCAGGCCCAGTACTTTATTCACTGCACCACCAAGATGACTTGGAGAGGAAAGAGTTTTTGTTTTGCATTTTTTTTAAGTAGATTGATATTCTTAAAACTTAGGTCACTTCTCTTGTTCATAAACTCCACTGACTTCCTATTAATTCTAAGATCAAATATTACCTCCTCTGTTAGAAAAAATCTTTCCCAATCTGACTCCAACCTACTTTTATTCATCTCCCTTTCATCTACTGTACAGTCTAGCTAAACTGGCCTTCTTGCTTTTCCTCATGCTATTCCATCTCCTCTCTCCATACATTTGTCCAAGCTGTTCCCAATATTTGGAGTATATTTCCTTCTACCTCTTAAAATCCCTCATTTCCTTCTAAATTCAGCTCAATCACCATTTTCTAATGAGGCCTTTTCTGATCCCTCTAAGCTGTTCATATTTCCTCAGAAAAATCACCTTGAATTTATTTGTATATACATGTTCATGTCCCTGTCTCCCCTAATATAATCAAAGTTCCTTGAAGGCAGGGGTTGTTTCATTTTTAATTTTTTTTGTCTTGGTATGCTTACAATAGCCATGTAGCACATAGTAGGCACTTAATAAATGTTTGCTGATTGATTGATGGTTGTCTTCCTGACAAAGACAGGAAAGTCAGAAAGAAGCATGGGTTGATAGGAAGATGAAAAGTTTGATTTTTGATATACTGAATTTGAAGTCCTCCATGAAGTCATACTTGGATACTGTCTTCCTGTGTGGGAGTCACCCTGGATTCTCAAAGATAGTAGCAATGGGACACAAACTTAGGTGGGTTCTTCCCTGCTGGAAAGGCTTTCAATATATTTCTGGCAACAGACCATGTCTGTTCTCTAAGAACCATGCTAGCCAAGTATAGAGGAGTACAGCAATAGTAGGCTGGTGATTACTGAGTCATGACAACCAATGAAACAAAGAAAAAAAAATAATCCTCCATCCTGTTCAGCCCCCTTGTCCTTCGCAGTGGTGGTGGCCAAGAGATAGAAAAGGGAACAAGTACTAGTAATAGCTCCTCTTTTGGAGTCTCATCTGTTGATACTGTATGACTATGAGTAGCAGAATACTATAATCTTCAAAGAATTAAAGTCAAGTCATCCAAAGAGCAGCAGAGAGACACATCGTGGATAGAAGGAGACTAAAGTATCTTATTAATGAAAAAATGCGCAAAAGTAAACACATAAGGCCATATACATGATTTTAATTATATGGAGGCCAACCACATGGCAAGAGCAAGGGTTAACTGAGGAAGAGATGGTATGCTTCAGTGGTATCTACTCTATGTCCAGAGAATTCCAGGAACATCTTAGTACAATGGGTGGACCCTCATGAAGGATCTGCAGGAACACAAAGATAAGAATCATATAGGATTGAAGGGTGGCAGGCTGTAATTGTTGGAGAGGGTAACTAATCATCAAGATCATTGATCCACTAGAGAACTGAAAATTTTGAAAAGCTGGAAGTATATTCAGGTAAAGATGTCCAGGAGATAGAAATATCAGTCAAGAGCTCAAGATGATTAGAGTCAAAAAGTTAAAAGTCATCTGAAATGACACAGATAAAATAACCTAGGGAAAGAACGTAAGGAAAAAAAGAATGCAAAAGGCAAGATCATGAAAAATTACCAACTTCTGGAGAAGGTAGGGTAGAGGAAGGAGAACATGATAGGAAGAGAAACCAGTGATTTAGACAGAAGCACCAACCAGAGAGGTTGGAGAAGAACTAGAGAGGCAATGTCATGGAAGACAAGGGAGAAGAGTGATTAACATGTTAAATACAGGAAAAAAACAAGTAGAAAACAGACAAAGGAAAAGGCCATGGGATTTGAAGATTAGGAGATCAACAGTGACATCTAAGAATAATCAATAAGAATGAAAGATGGGTTAAAAAGTGAGTAGATGTTGAACAAAAGAGGTAGTAGGTGTGGACCACTATAGGTTTGGCATGGAAGGTAAAGAAAAAAAATGGAACCTAAAAAGGTAACATGGTCTGGGGAAAGCTTTTTGAGGGGAAAAGATTCCTTTAAAATTTTTTTGAGAGATGTAATGAGTACAAATAGAATGCAGCATATTAACTGATGATAGCTTACATGCAAAAGGTGACATAAGAGATTATCCAGGAAATGGCTTCTCTCATACTCAGAAAATAGAAAAATATCTATATTGCTAATGTTTTTGTGAATCACAGACACCTTTGACAGTCTGATTATGACTACTAAATAATGGTTTCCAAAGAGGCAGAGAACTAGAGATCAAATTGCCAACATTTGTTGAATTATGGAGAAAGCAAGGGAGTTGACTTCATTGACTACATTAACAAAATTTGGCAAGCCCTCAAAGAGAGGTGAGTACCAGATCATCTTATTTGTCTCCTGAAGAACCTGTATATGTGTCAAGAAACAAGTTAGAACTGAACACTGAATAGCTGATTGGTTTAAGATTGGGAAAGGAGTACAACAAGTCTATATATTATCACTTTATTTATTTAACTTATACACAAAGAACATTATGTGAACTGTCAGGCTGGATGAATCAAAAACCAGAATTAAAGTTGCCAGGAAAAATATCAACAATCTCAGATATGCAGATGATGCCACTCTAATGGTAGCAAGTGAAGAAGAGTTGATAAACCACTTGATGTAGGTGATAGAGGGGAGTGTAAAAATTGATTTGAAGCTTGACATTAAAAAAAAACTACAAGGTCTGTATCCCAAAGAGATCATAAAAATGAGAAAAGGTCTCTTATTTAAAGCAGTTCTTTTTGTGGTGGCCAAAAATTGGAAATAAAGGGAATGCCCATCATTTGGGGAATGGCTGAACAAGTTGTGGTATACGAATTCAATGGAATGCTATTGTGCTATAAGAAAAGATGAACAATTGGACTTCAGAGAACCTGGAAAGACTTAGATGAACTGATGCTGAGTGAAATGAGCAGAACCAGGAGACCATTATACATGGTAACATCCACAGTGTATGAGGACTGTTTCCAATAGACTTAGCCCTTCATAGCAATGCATGGACCTAAAACATTCCCAATGGACTCTTGAGGCAAAATGCCATCCACATCCAGAGAAAGAACATAGAATGAAGCAGACTCTTTTCTCCTGTGTTATGTTTTGGTTTGGTTTGGTTTTTCTCATGGTTTTTCCCATTCATTTTAATTTTTCTATGCAACACAACTAATGTGAAAATGGGTTTTAATAAGAATGTAAGTGTAGAACCCATATAAGACTGCATGCCATCTTGGGGAGGGGAGAAGAGAAGAAAATTTAAAACTTATGGAAGTATTTGTTGCAAACTAAAAACAAACAAATTAATTAAATAAAAAACTACAATCATGACAACTGGTTCCAACACTTCCTGACAAACAGAGGGAAAAGAAAAGGAAGAAGTATCATATTTTATGTGTTGGGTTCAAAGATCACTACAGATGGCAGCTACAGCCATGAAATTAAAAGATACTTCCTCCTTGGAAGGAAAGCGATGGCAAATCTGGACAGCATACTAAAAAGTAGAACCATGATCTTGCTGATAAAAGTCCATACAGCCAAAGCTATGGTTTTTTCAGTAGTAATGTATGAATGAGAGTTAAACTATAAGGAAAGCTGAGATAGTGGAGGATAGAAGGACCTGGTGTGCTATAATCCGTGTGGTCAACAAAGAGTTAGATGTGACTGATGATTGAACAGCTAAATAAGGTTTTTAAATGTATAAAATCAAATAGGATTACAAAGGAAACCAACTATGTTGAAATACATGTAGCAAAATATTAAATAAAACTAATTCTTGGACTCCAGATTAAGATTCCCTAACCTCGATGAAGGTTTCCATTGAATAGACATTTTCAGGAGGATTTATTGAAGAGCACAAGGATTGTGGGGCATGAGAAGGTGTAGATATGTGGCAATCTGTGCTAGAAGAGGGGGTACTCAAACTGATGAGATCAAAGACCCAGTGAAGGAGTGAACCCTAGAGAGAAGTCAAGGTGCTAGTGGAAAGGGACAAATGGGGTTATAACTGATGAAGGAAAGTCCTAGAGAAATCAGTGTTGTTTATTCTGTGTATATCTAGTTATTATTATATTTATAAGTATTTTTTCCCCAAGGGGAATATCTCTTTGATTACAATTGAAATCAGAGAGAACATGTGATTAAACACATTTTTGGTTAATAAAACTGTCAGTGAAGTATAAAAAGCAAAAGTGACATCAGAGAGTTTATGGACTAACTAAATATGCAGAATAAGGTACATATTTTTGGATAGAGCTAATATGGGAATTTGTTTCATTCAAATATGTATATTTGTCACAAGGGCTTTGTTCCACCCTCCCTGGTTTTTTTCCAGGGTGAGGGGAGGCAGAGATTGGAGAGAAAAAATGTTTATTACCTTAAAAATTAAATCTTAAAAGTTATATCAAATTGAATATAAAAATATGAGTTCTAAACACTTTATATATTTGTGACCTTGATAGCTATGCCACATGTAGACAGGAAATAGATATTTTATATATATATATATATATATATATATATATATGTGTGTGTGTGTGTGTGTGTGTGTGTACATATATATAAACAAACACACACATATATATCACTAGATTGCAATTGAAGTTTTCAAACATTTGAAATTATGGTACGTCTGTATTCTTGGTGCAAGGTAACAGTGAGGGCACAAAAATTAAATATGCTGACTATTTCTTACTTTCAAAAGGACTCTGGAATTTTTTATTTTAAAACTTAGTTTAAAAGCCACTAATTCAATGGATTTTAAAAAACTTACATTTTTCTCTCTATTATCGCCTAGAGAAATAGGATACAAATATTTAACAAAGAACTTATTTTTTAATTAGGCTATGCAGTGAATGCAGTGAATATTCCATACAAATAATTGCTATAGTTTTTTTTTAATTATAGAATTTAGCTTAATTGGATTCACAACTAGCTTTAGAATACTTGCCAAGAAGTCAGAAAAGAGTTGCTAGTTCTTTTGGAAAAGTGCCAGGTTTAAAGAATAGTAAAACAAAACTATTATTCATACTTTAATGGAAAGTTATAGGTGTCCATAATTAAGTTATATTAATACATTCTGAAATATACGAAAGCATATTTCTGGAAGGATTAAATTAAATGTGAGAAATTTTGTCTTAGAGTAGAAAAACCAAAGACATGTAACTTACTATTTTTATTCTCTTAATTGAAAAACTCTTCATATCCCACCAATCCATGAAATATTACAATGCAAAATTCCAATGCTCACCCAAATGGAACACCAAGAGCACCAAGGGGAGTGACCAGCACAGTAGGAACAGCTGTATAAGCCAAAAAATTTCCAATCTGACCAAGAGCCACTGTTAAGAGAATCATAAAAATATATCTTTAATCATTACAGTAAGATGACCTTTAGCATAAAAGAATTAATATTTGGATCAGGAAGGAAGGCATAATGAAACTAAATTTTTTTAGTTTGAAAAAACTACTGATGTACATACTACAAAATACCCTACCCCAAAACTCTGGAGAGTTATTATCAAACCATTAAATGATTAAAAATATTTTAGCTTTGTAGCTAATATTAGAGCAATTCAGCATTGAAATAACTAGTTCTCAGTCACCTAATAGCACAGGCAGTCCAAATAAGAACAAAGTATGAGTTACATTAGGGTATGGAAAATGAATTTTACGGAGCCTCTGCCCTGAACTTATGTGATTAGGGTAGGTAACAGATAATATTATATGTATTTCTTAGGTCCATGAGATAGACCTTGAAACCAATAATCTCTAAATGTCTTAAAAATATTCATAAAGCATATCTCTCAGGTTTGGAACCCAAGTTGGTGCTGATACAATACACATTTCAATGCTCACTGAGAATTTATAATAATCCTTAAAGGAGAGAATTTCAATAAAAAAAGCTATTTCATATTTCTTACCATAAAAAGCCCCACTTTAAAAATAAACCTCATAGAATCTGTTCAGTTTCTAACATGTTTTTCCTCTGAGGGATTTAAGGAACAGAATTTAAATTCTCATTCACCTATACAATCTATCATATAAATTACTGTACAGTATTTATTTTGATGAACAAAAGTGGATATTTCAATATATGAAATTCCACTTAATTCATGTGGTACCTAAATGTTTCCTTGATAATTTGAAAAAATAGAATATTTAGGATGTAAGTGGCCTGAAACTACAGGCACATCTTGTGCATTGGGAAAAGCTGACTCAGAAACAGGGTTTGAGGTGGAAGAAAAAGGTAATGGAATGATTTTTTTCCCTATTCCTTCCTCCCCATTCCCACCAGTAGTTCTCTCCATCTGTCCCCACTCTGCACCTCCCTGTCCTTTCTACCCTTACTTATCCCATTCAAAAAAATAAAAAGAAGAAGAGAGAAGTAAGGAGTAAATAAGATTCAGAAGGTACTTCAAGTACCCAGGAGTAGAATGAAATTAAATCCACCCAGAAAGAACCAGTATGTCATTCCTCCAGGTCCCTAACTATGCTTGGAATGAATTTTTAAGAAAAAAGAAAAAAGTCATTTTAAGACATACTTACTTGCAATCGTGCCAGACCACCAAACTATGTCTGTTAAGTAAGAAGTGCCTGTGAAACATCAAGAGGAGAAGAAAATATAGTCACGGATGGATTTCTGTAAAGTGAACCCAGCCTTATTTTTATGTAATGAGAAAAAGCAAAAGTTCTTAATCACAAAATTGTGTTGGAAGGGATCTCAGAGGACACCTGAACAAGCACCTCTCCTCTATTGGAACATCTATTGATATTACATATATATTCACCATATGTTCTATATAGTATATAAAATATGCTATGTAGATGATATATACTATATAGTTTTTATACTACACAAACTTTATAGTCTATAGACTATATGTAAATTCTCTCTATTTTCTATATATGTACATACTAGCTATATAACATATATACTATATGATCTATATGGTATATAAAGTATGCTATATAGATGATATATACAATGAACTATATAGATTCTATTCCCTCCTATATATATGTATATCTATCTATATCACAAATATACCATGTATTCTATATGGCATATAAAATAAGCTTTATAGATGATATACACTATGTAGTTTATATACTACATATAGACTTCATAACATGTGCACTATAAACTACATATACTATATATAGACTCTTTCTATTTTTCTCTCTATGTGTATATATATATACATAGTATCTATATCACACATCTATACTATATGTTCTATATAGCATATAAAATATGCTATGCAGATGATATATACAATAGGATCCATATTACATATAGACTACATAGTACATACACTATAAACTATAAATACACTATATACGGGTTCTCCATTCCTCCCTCTACATACATATGAAACTACTGATGTGTATCTGAAAAACTGATCTAACCACTAAAATGATTGAAAATGTTTTAAGTTTTGTATTGGTATTAAAGAATACACACCCATATGTACAAAATACATGCACACACTCAACCCTTCTTCCATCTTCCATGTTTGTTGATACCATGATCTCAGACAACCATGCTTAAAATCTGGAAATCTCTGATTCTTCCTTCTTCCTCATATAGAATTAGTTGCCATAGCCTG
The DNA here is from genome assembly GCA_028658325.1 of Potorous gilbertii. NCBI lineage: Eukaryota > Metazoa > Chordata > Mammalia > Diprotodontia > Potoroidae > Potorous > Potorous gilbertii. Next base: position 333,731,811 of record CM053771.1, read on the forward strand.
TCAATTCTACATGGCTAATTTTTTTTATCTACTTCATTCTTTCCACTCTTATTTAAGCTCTCATCCTACCTCTTACCTAGATTATTGTAATTGCCTAATTCATCTCCTTGTTTTCAGTCTGTTGCCTTGATTCAATTAAAGAAGCATTTACTAAGCACTCTGAGTAAGACACTAGTGCTAGATACTGAAGATATAAAGGCAAAAATGAAACAGTTCTTGATCTCAAGAAGCTTATCTTCAACACGTACACAAGTATATACAAAGTATTATAGCAGAGAGAGAGGAATAAGGAGAGAGAATCATAACCAGAGGAGTGGATGTCAAGAAAGGCTTCTCAGAAGAAGTAACCCCTGAGATATGCTTGATTATTGCTTCTGTTTTCCAATGATCAAGCATTTATTTATTTTTCCTTCCTACTTCTTCATCCATAAAAAAAAAAGATAAAGAGAAACAAAACCCTTGTAACAAATATGCACTGTCAAAGAAAACAATTCCTGTAGTGGCCATGTCCAGAAAGGTGTCTCATTCTTCATGTTGAATCCATCGCCTCCCTGTCAGGAGGTGTGGGGTAGGGCGGGGGAAGCAGCATTCTTTATCATTACTGCACTAATCAAAGTTCAAAATTATACATTTTACAATGTTGTGCCTTTTGTAAAAATTGCTCTCCAGATTTTGGTGCTTTCAATGCAAGTAGGTATTCTAAGAAACCGGTGAAGCATGTTAGATCCTTGAAGGCAGGGAGGTTTTGTTTTTGTTCTTTTGTCTTTGTATTCCTAAAACTTAGCAGTGTTTCAAATATAGTAAGAATGTAACTTCTTGTGAATTGATTATTAGATAATGATAGACTGCAATATATCTCTAGGAAGAGGTTAAGTAAAAGAGAACATTCCAGGAACCGAAGGTCGTATGTGAAAAGACACAGAGGTAAAGTGATGTTGTGTATGAGGAACAGTGATGATGAACAAAAGTACTGAGGAAAAATAACTTGAATGTAAAATGAAATTAGAATGGCAGCTAAGGGGTCAAGGAAAGGCTTCATGAAGAAGCTGACAAGCTCAGTAATATGGAAAACCAGATTCCAACAGCGGGAAATGAGGAAGCAGTGCATTCGAAGCATGGGGTACAGCATATTTGAAGTCAAAGAGATGGGAGATGGAGCACCATATCAGATGATAAGTATTCCGGTAGGACTGGGCAGAATTTTAAAAATAGAGTAAATTGCAGGAAATTAGTAATGGACCAAGTTGTGAAGAGCTTTGAAAGACAAACTCAGATCATATTTGATCCCTGATCCCCACCCCAACCCAAGCCAGTGAAATAGAAGCAGGTAGATGATGCAGGTCCAGATCAGCTCATGTAAGAGGGAGCAACTGTATCACTGCCTTCCCAGGACTCCAGCCTTCCCAGTGAGCTCCAGAAGAGAAAGGTGACTGAGGGTGATAATGATGATAGTTAGAATTTATTTAGCATTTACTAAATACCAGGCTCTTACTTTATAATGCTTTTCTGTCACCTCTTTATCCCCAATTTATAGATAAGGAAACTGAGGTAGAGGTGAAGTGACTTGCCCAGGATCCTACAGCTACTAAGTGTCTGAGGGCAAATTTGAACCCGGAAATTCCTTACCCCAGGTCCAGCACTCTATTCACTGCACCTTCTGGCCCTTGCCCTAGCCTAGTAACAACATCCACTGGAGGCTTCAGGCATTTTTACTCCACCACATGTTATTACCCCAATGGCTAACCAATTCCCTCCGACTGTTTTCTTCCAATTCCTGAATTACTTAATCTTCAGGAGTAAAAAACTATGCTCAGCTCCCATCTCTTGTTCTCTAATTCTCAGTCTTCTTTGTCTTTCCCCACCCATGTCCTTCTAAAAGGATCTGTATGCCCCTATTACAACACCATTTCCCCCTGGCTAGAGTTCCCTCTCTGCTCCTTTCCACAACTGTAGTTTTCACTTTTCCTTAAGGGATGGCTATCAGAGAGCAGTAGATAAAGAGTTGACTTTGAAGCAGGAAGACCTGAGTTCAAGTTCTGTCATATGCTAGTTATGTGACCCAGGGCAAAATCATTCCAACTCTTAGTGCTCCATGTAACTCTATAATACTCTAAAGTATTAGTTGCTCAGAAAGTATCTTACTTGTTGGGGAGGGGTTCCTTAAGAATGGGGAGAGGGCTCCCAGGATCAATGAAACCATAAGTCCCGTCCTGTGGGCACCCCTATCCCTGGGTTTATTCTGTCCATTATTATTAAGATCATTAATAATATTATTATTCTGTACATTCTATATGTTCTCCTAAATTGTTTCCCTTGTTGAGAGTAATTGAAACACCTGTGTGATTTTCCTCACCGCCTTCGCCCAGTTCACAGTCCATAAACAGGCATCTTCAAGGAGAGGTTTGGAATAGAAAGCAGAAGGATAAGAGGAAAATTTAATACTACCAGTGCGTGTCTTACTTCCTTGTGTTCCAAAACTGAAGATTTTACATAACCAACTCTAAGTAATTTCACAAGTTAAATGGGGTATAACAACGTTATTTGAAACAATACTACAAAAAACACCTATCAGGGACAAGGTCAAAGAGAATAGAATAAATGGGGGGCAGGATAAGATGGAAGGAAATATAGTTAGTGTTTCATGACATAACTATTATGGAAGTCTTTTGCAAAACTACACATATGTAGCCTATATTGAATTGCTCACCTTCTCAGTGGGGATGGATGGGGAGAGAGGAAGGGAGAGAAGTTGGAACTCAAAGTTTTAGGAACGAATGTTGAGAATTGTTTTGCATGCAACTGGGAAATAAGAAATACAGATAATGGGGTATAGAAATCTATCTTGCCCTACAGGAAATGAGAGAAGATAAAGATAAGGGAAGGGAGGGGTGTGACAGAAGGGAGGGTAGACTGGGGGAAGGGGTAATCAGAATGCACGGCATTTTGGGGTGGAGGAAGAGGAGAGATGAGGAGAAAATTTGGAACACAAAATGTTGCAGAAATGAATGTGGAAAACTAAAAATAAATAAATAAACATATTAAAAAAAAACACCAATCACTGTAAGACCAATGGAAGATTTTTCATTTAAATAGGTCTTTTCAGGTTCAGACACTGAAGCCTAATGTACTATCTTCCTGTCTAATTTCTAACTTACTGACAGAGAAACCTAGAGTTAGAACTGAGCAGAAACACTGACCCCCACATTGCCCACTGAAAACCACAAAACCCAGATAAAGTAGTGAATGCTGTACTAGATTCTCCCTCCAAACACAAGTGCTCTAGATATGATTTTGTACCTTGTTGCAGCTCAGTAAATAAATCCCTCACTTTTCCCCACAAAACTATTTCCTTTTTGCTATTGTTCTATTTCTGCCAAGGACACGATCCTTCTTGCAAAGCATTCAAATGAACTCAACTTATTTAATAAGTACCCACTGTATGTTATGTACTTGGGATACAAAGATGAAAAATAGAAGTTCTTGCTTTGAACTAGCCAAGTAGGAGACTCAGGGTCAACATCCTGGTAAAGTTTTTGATCTTTTCTCCTCAATTTCCTATAGAGAAGCCCTGCATTTTATTCTAGTTTCCTTTGGAAGGTCTCATATAGTACTTCCCCAATACTGTATGTGTGTGTGTGAGTGTGTGTGTATGGGGAAAATATGCCACTATTGTTTCCAGATATACTCTTTCTGACCCCTTCTCCAAACTCACCCTTATGACAAATGAATCCAATCAAATGAACTGTCATAGTAACCAGTTTGCCACCATATGCTCACTACATTTAGCATAGAAGGCAGAAAAATATGTTCTCTTGATCACTGCACTGAAGGTGAGTTTAGTAACTTAAATGTAATTTTCATTTACATCATTACATCTCAACTTAAGGTTCACAGTCCCAGGCACCAGCTCCCTCACCTCCAAAATCGGACTGTCTCCAAGCAGCACAATCTGTCCCTGAGTGTAAGACTCAGGAACCTAATCTCTTCTAGAGGAGGATTTGATGAACATCAAGCTTAATCTCCCTTATTCTCTAATACTATGTATTGATAATGTATTCTTTGCTTATTGTTAGTGTAATTTTGCTTCTTAATGGGAAGATCTTTCCCATCCATTAATAGGTCCATGTGACCTGCTTATGTCATATGGGTGCCTGGATCCCATGAAGCTAAGTCACATGGAACAGGAAGGGGTGGAGCAGGCAGAGGCAGAGCTAGAACTAGAGCTGGACAGAGAGCAATCAGAGCTGGGAAATGCAACTGGTTAGCGTGGACGAGAGAGCTTGTTTGTGATTTGTTTAAGGGAGCTGGTTTGTGGGAAGGCCCTAGCAGGGGGAAGCCTTGGGGATAGTGTTGCCCTCTGCGTTGTTACTGTGTATAAATGTCTTGGTTACTATTACAGATTTGGTTTTCTGGTTTCTGAATAAATGTTTTGGTTCTGTCTTCCATGTGGAGAGTCTGTTATATTTTGGCAATCAGAATTGTGCCAGCATATTCATGGCTACCCTGGGTGCTATGAATATCACATCAGTGCTACAAACTAAAAGAAAATGGATACCCACTGTCATTCATAAGATAGTCATCCTTTCCCATACAGTTTGCACCTTCTCTCTTCTTCCCCCTATTCTTCAAAACCTTGGTCCTGAATAGGAGTGTCAGCATGTTCTTCCTTATCACTTAGCAACCTTTCTTCCTGGTGGCAATTATCAAATGGTCCCTAAATTATATCCTTCCTCAAGGAGGTTAATTCTTGGCTCTCAGTCTTCCCCTCCACCCTAACCTCTGCTCTGATACCAGGGCATTTAATGTATATGTTGATTTTTCTTAAACACTTTGACCTTCTACTTTCTTAATGTTTTCCACACCCATTAGCTATGCCTTCAGTCTATATAAGGCACACAAGCATAGGGCCACACCCTCAATTTTATCAGCACCCCAAAGTGTTTAACTCCTACCAAGAAGAACTATGAAACTACTTGCTCCAGCTTCTCAGCTGAAATCTAACCCGGGGTTACTCAAATGCCTCCTCTTCTTATCACATGCTGTAGGAGGGTATACAGAAAGTCACCTACTCAGTGGTACTCATTGGAACCACTGCAAATTTATGTTAACAAGTCTCAACACTCAAAAGTAAATTACCTAACTGATTATTTTATTATACCTTCCTCAACTGATGTTCCAAAGTTCTTTTCTAGGCTTCACATGTATGGTAGGACTAAGATTCCTCCATTTCCTACAAAGGGATTAGTTTTATCTAAAAAGCAACAAAACTGTCTCTGGGACTTGATTGGACCCTTCCTCCACTGATACCCTTCCTGGTCACCTAAGGGCATAAAAAATTTCACCCACATGCAAAGGAGGACCCTATGTCTTGATGAATTTCTCAAGATGGGGGTGAGACATTATGTCCTTTACCATGTAGTTATTGAGTCATCCAGTCATTTCTAAGTCTTCATGACCCTGTTAAACCATACTGCACATGAGATTTTCTTAGCAAAGATACTGGAGTAGTTTGCCATTTCCTTCTCCAGTGGATTAAGGCAAGCATAAATTAAGTGACTTGCCCAGGGTCATATATCTAGTAAGTTTCTGAGACCAGATTTGAGCTCAAGTCTTCCTGACTCTGGGCCTACACTCTATCCACTTAACCATCTGTTTTTGTCCTTTACCATATCCTTCCCTAATGATGAGACTAATTTCCAAATAGAGATGAGGGTTTCTGTTTGCCAAGAATCTAAGTGCCACTGTATCCTTGCTGTGTTAGGACAAAGCAAACCTGTTGCCAGCCTGATCTCCCAAATGCAATGTGGAGAACTCTGGTATGAAGAGGAGCAAGCTTGCCTTTGGCTCAGGTCTTCCATCTTCTGTCATGTTCATTCCCTAGAGGGAAAAGTTGGTGGGGAGTTGACTCTAGCACCAAACTCCAGACTCCTTTCCCTTTGGGAATAGGAGAGGTGCCTTCTACTCACTGATGAACATTTCCAATCATATCCTACACATGCCAGAGATTCTAAATAAACCCTTGTAACTCCATTCTCCTCTTTTCCTCATCTCAACACCCTGTTGAGCCAATTCAATTCTATACTGTCCTCTTCTCTTGCATCCCTGGCCCTAGCATCATTTTGCTGAGTGTGTCCTACTAAACTTCAGCCTTGGATCACTCCCACCATTCACTGCCTTTGCTCCTATACCTGTGCTGCTGAAAGAAAGTGGAGAAAGACATGTCACTGTCCTGAGTCCATTACAAATATAAGTTGCACAACCTCAAATGGGCTCTCTGCTGCTAGACAATCCTACTATACCTGTGTTTTCAATTCACTATCCCTCTCTCCCCTGAAACTCTCTCAAACTTTTTCATCATCCCTCCTCAAATCTTCCATCATTTCCCTTCCCACCCCCTCAGCTGACAAACTTGCCTAATGTTTTATAGAAAAAATTGAGGCCATTCACCATAAGCTCCTCCTTCTCCCCTTTGCCTTTTTTTCACATAACTCATAAATGCCTTCTGCAACTATTTTCTCCTTCATCCTTGTCTCACAAGATGAAGTAGCTTTATTCGTTACCAGTACTAATTCCTTGTCCTGCTCAAGAGATTCCATTCCATCCAATCTCCTTCAGAAGATTGTTCCCTCCATAATCCCCACTCCATCACTTATTTTCTTGCTTCTTTTTCTTTTAAATACTATTTTTTTCCAACTATATGTAAAGACAATTTTTAACATTCATTTTTTAAATAAAATTTTGAGTTCCAAATATGCTCCCTCCCTCCTCCCTAAGACTATTTGATAGGTTATATGTACAATCATATAAAACATATTTCCATATTAATGATACTGTCTGTCACTTATTCTAGATCTTTTTCTGTTTACCATATCATTCCCTACCACTTACAAACATGCCCATGTCTCTGACAACCTGAAAAGATCCTCCTATAATCCTTCACCTTTGCTAACTACTGTCTGCCCTTTGTGGCAATAGGTGCCTCCATTTCTTTCCTTTCACTCTCTTCTTAACATTTTACAATCTACTTTCTGGCCTTATAATTGCACTGAAACCTCTCTCTCCAAAGTTATTGATGATTTTTCAGTTGTCACATCCAATGGTTTTTTCTCAGCCCTCACTCTCCCAATCTCACTGCAGCCTTGGTCAGCAGTGATCATCCTCACCTCCTCGATGCTTTCTTCTCTATGTTTTCAGGACACTCCTCTCCTCTAGTTATTATCTTACCTATCTGACTGCTCCTCATTATCCTTTACTGGATCCTTGTCCAGATCACACTCTCTAACTGCAGGGGGCCCACAAGGTACGACTTTACTTGGTGATACTTTACTGATACTTTACGTCAGCCTCCATGGATTAAATGACCAATCATTTTTATGCTGACAATTCTCAAATATACCCGTCCTGCCCTACCCTCTCTGCTGATCTCCACTTCCCTTTCATACATCTCAAAGTAGATGTCCAGTAGACATCTTAAATATGTCCAAAACCAAACTCATGATCTTTGCCCCTAAACTCTCTACCTGACCTAACTTCCCCTATTACTGTTGAGAATAACACTATCCTTCCAGTCCCTCTGGCTCAAAACCCAGGTATCATCCTTGACTACTCACTATCTCTTATACCCCATATCCAATCTGTTCAGAAGGTCTGTTGATTTCACCTTTGCTACATCTCTCAAACACACCTCTTTCTCTCCTCTGACACTACCACCATTTTGGTGTAGGTTCCCATCCCCTCATCCCCTAGACTACTGCAATAACCTGCTGGTGAGTCTGCTGCCTCAAGCCTCTCCCCACTCCTATCCATCCTCCTTTCCATCACCAAAGTGATTTTCCTAAAGGGCAGGTCCAATCATGCCACTCCCCTACTCAATATATTCCATCACCTCCCTATCATTTCCAGGATCAAATACAAAATTTCTCTGTTTGATATTCAAAGGGTTTCATAACCTAGCCCTCTTCTAATTCTCCACTCTTCTCATACCTTACCAATCCATGTAGTCTTCAGTCCAGTGCCACTGGCCTCCTGGCTGTTCCACGAATGAGACACTCCATCTCTTGACTCCAGACATTTTTTCTGACTGTCCTCCAGGCCTGGAATTCACACCTCTTTATCTCTCCCTACTGGCTCTCCTGACTTCCTTTAAGTCCCATCTTCTACTGGAAACCTTTCTCAACCCCCATTAATTCTAGTATCCTCCCTCTCTTAATTATTTCCTATTTATCCAATACATAGCTTATTTGTGCATATTCATTTTCCCCCATTTACATTGTGAGCCCCTTGAGATCAGAGCCTCTTTTTTTGTATCCCCAGAACTTAGCACAATGCCTGGCACAGAGTAGACACTCAGTAAGCCTATACTGATTGAATGAACAGTTCAATGACTTTTAAGACCCTCATTTCATTCCAACAAAGAACCTGAACTAAGAGGAAGCTGGTGGCAGAGCTGCCTCCAGCACATCTCTCTCCTCTTTCAACAGAGGACCTAGCCTCACAGTTTACTGAGTAAAGAGAGGCCTGACCCCACTCTTCTCCCTAACTCAGAATTCCTTGACATCTTCCCCCATTTTTCTCTTTCACTTGCCTCTTAGGAGGAAGTAGCCTTTTTCTTCACCAAGTTTAACCAACTCTTCCTTGTATACCCTTAATCCCATCCCCACACCTATACTTCAGGTGATAAGTAAGCCAAACCAAAAAAGATGCAGCCTCCCTGTCCCCTTAAAGAAAATGTACCCATCCTACACAAAACTGGTGTTATTTCTATTATAATTGGGAAGATTTAAAAGAATGATAATAAACTCAAAAAGAAATAGGGATCACTAACTATATGAGAATCCCTGCTATTCACACATTGACTTAGAAAATCAAATATTAACATTATCTGCATTCTATTATATTTTCATTTTGTCAAATATTTGCCAATCACATTTTAATCTGGTTCTGACATGTCACAGACTTTCCTGGATTAATTTTCTAATCAGTAAAATGGGTCTAAATTATATTTACAGGTATTTTCACAAACCTTAAAAGAGTATTTACATATTCGTTGCTATTGTTATTAATTAGTATGTCCATAGCAACAACAAATGATGAGAAATTTGAGACTTAGAGAGGTTAAATTATTTGCTTTCTTAGTATCTGGAGAAACAAAGGTCCTTTTCACCTGGGAATCTTTTCAACTCAGATCTACCTGCCCAGGGGTGTTAGATTAAAACTTCCCTCAAAATCACTTTGAACGCTGACTTGATGGCATGCCTCTGTCCACATATTGCTGCCTCTACATGTATGCTATCCTTCTGCATTTCCTTAATCTCAGTCTATCAAAGTCCCTATTTCTTTCTTAACCTGATGACCAGTTTTCCTTGTCTAAATTGGCTCTTTCTATTCTTGGTTGTTTTTAAAACTCACTCCCCTACCACCCGACCTCTGAAATCCTAAGTCCTCCTCTCTAAGCCACACTCTCCTCTCGGACAATATTAAAATAGAATCATGAGTAGGATCTGCACCATATGGTCAAAGATCTCTCTGCTCTGGTCAGTCTCTCTATCCCCCATGCTGGAATGCTCTCCCTCCTCCATTCCAATGACTGATCTCCCTGGTTTCCTTTAAGTTCCAACTAAAATCCCACCTTTCCTCTGTTTATTATTTCCTATTTTTCCTGTATTTAGCTTATTTTGTATACATTTGTTTTTATGTTGTCATTAGATTATAAGTTTCTTGATGGGCCTGTTAGATGGCACAGTGCAGAAAGCACTGGGCTTGAAGTCAGGAAGATTCATTTTCCTGAGTTCAAATCCAGTCTCATACCCTCACTAAATTGTGTGACCCTGGGCAAGTCACTTGACCCTATTTACCTCGTTTTCCTCATCTGTAAAATGAGCTGGAGAAGGAAATGGCAAACCATTCCAGCATATTTGCTAAGCAAACCCCAAACAGGGTTACTAAGAGTGGAACACGACTGAAAAAAAAATAGAGGACTGAACAACAAGCTTCTTGAAAGCAGGGATGGTTTTTTGCTTCTTTTCATATCCACAAGGCTTAGTACAATGCTTAATAAATGTTTACTTAGGTTAAGTTGTTGTCCTTAGTTTTCAAAGAGGACCAAAATGACATCACTAGGCTACAATCAAGTTTCAATACGTGAGACTATGGCTGATCAAACCAATATGAGCTCTGAATGCTCTACCACAGGTTGGGCACAAATAGTTCATGTGAACATCTGTGCATCCCATTCTTCTTTGCTCATAAATCACAGTACTTTCTCTGATGTGGGCATGCCATGCTGAACAGTCCTGTGCCAGTGTCTCCCATGCCACACAATCAATTCCAAATGTGTACTTATTGATTGTTAGATGGGTCTTCAGACACCATCTAGTCCAACTCTCTCATTTTATGGATAGGGAAATTGAAGTTAAGTGGCTTACCCAGTGTCATATAAATGGAAAGCACCAGAGACAGCAAGTTTTCTGCTAGACCAAGTTGCCTCCATCAAATGTAGTTACAGTTTAGTACTTCTGGTTTCAGTCTGACTGGAGACATTTGTGTATGTATTTGTATGTGTGTGTAATTTTTTTTGCCATTTTGAAACAAATTCTATTTATTTTTACATGCATTTATAGTCTGTCCCTCCCACAGTCTCACTCTATATTGAATCAAAAAACCAACAAAACCCTCATGAACACTCACAGTCCAGTAAAACAAATATCCACATTGGTCATGCCTGAAAATTGTGTCTCTGTATTTAAATTCATCAGCTCTCTGGCAGAAGGTGAGAAGCATTTTTCACCTTCAGTCTTATGGTCTTGTGGTTTATTATCGCATTGATCAGAGTTCTAATGTCTTCCAAAGTTGTTTTTTACTACACCTTTGTTGTTATTGTGTAAATCATCCTTCAGCTCTGCTCACTTTGTATCAGTTCACAGAGGTTTTCCCCAAACTGGATTTTCTCACAAATCAACATAGTATATATATTAATATTTGGGATGAGTTGTTTTTTTAATGTCTAATACAGACACCATCTGTAAACATTGGCAGCTTTAAATTTATGATGCTGTAGTGCTGTGATTTTGCCATATTACCTCTCAACTTAACCCAATTCCCCAACTGGAATGCTAGCTCATGGTTCTGTTTTTCCCCTTTGTAGGGAAATCTTGGGAAACTAAGCTAAATTTGAGCATAGCAGTTTGAACTGTGAAACAAAGAAGTGTTTGTAGAAAACACAAAAGAGATTTGTAGAAATCATGATACCAATTCCCAGCTATGTTGGCACACATAAATTTTATGCCTAACCATCTAATATTTAGCTATAAATCTATGTAGGAAAAATTTGCTTGTAATATGTATTTTATATCTGGGATTTATACTAATTCTAATGATCATAAAATTAAAAAAAGATCCCCCACTCTGACATGGTGAGACTAGTAACAAAAAAAGTGTCTACTTATATCAAAGAGTGGAGAATGAGGGACTCTGTGTCCTTTATGAAGTAATACTTTTCTTTCAAAAAGGTTTTACAAGTTACATAGCCTTAGCTGAGTACTTAATAAAAAGTTAAAAAAGAAAGAACTTGCTTCCTGATGTTAATATAGCTAAATGTATACTGGAAATATTAGCAGTGATTTGTAGATACAAGGTATTCCACAATTAATGGATTATTTTGAAAGTCTGTTTACTAGCTGGTTGTATGGAACTCAGGGCAGCCAGGTGGCACAGTGGATAGAGGACCCAGCCTGCAGTCAGGCTCATCTTCCTGAATTCCAACGAGGCCTCAAACACTTATTAGCTGTGTGATTCACTTCACTCTGTTTGCCTCAGTTTCCTCATCTGTATAATGAGCTGGAGAAGGGAATGGCAAACCACTCCAGAATCTCTGCCAAGAAAATCCCAAATGGGGTCATGAAGAGTCAAACATAATTGAAAATGGCAGAACAATTGAAGGAACTCAGAACTCATCTCCCCTCCCCAAACAGAATATTATATATGGTGATTAGGCTCTCAGGCCAGTTCACAAAATCCTATTTTACCTGTATTGTGAACAAACTACAGAAATTATTTTAAAAAAAATTATAACCAGACCTGCGATTTCATAGACTTACAGAAGCCTGTGTCAGAAGTATAAAGAATTAGTGTTTTGACCTAAAAGGAAGACTTTCTAGTCTCTCAGAATGAATGTAAAATGGGGATCCAATTTATAAGTCTTGGTTGAAGGGATGAGAAATATAAAGTATTCAAAAGCAAGACTTGCTTTTTTAAAATGACATTTAATTGTTTTTGAAAAACAAAGATCCATCTTTTCTTCCCATTTTTGCATCCTCTTCCCCCCAATTTAGAAAACAAGAAAAGCAAAATCCCTTGTTACAAACATATATAATCAAACAAAACAAATTGCCACATATTTTGTAGTTTGTTTCAGTAATGTCTAACATTTTATGACTCTATTTGGGGTTTTCTTGGCAAAGTGCCGTTTTCTTCTCCGGCTCTTATTTTCCACACACTATTATCTCTTTATGGAAAGATGATCCACTAGGGCAGGGTGAAGCATTTGGAATCCTCCAACCCCTTGACAAAGAACAGCTGACACCGAGATCTCTTAGCATTGGATAAAGATCAGATGGTATTAGATCTAGCAGCAGCCTTGGATACTGTTACTGTCCAGTTGGTTATTGACAAGTTGGAAATTCCTACCAGGGAACAATTAGTTCCACTTCAGAGATTCCAGTCTTTCCTTTAAGTAAAGACCTCTAATTAATTGCATGAAGGCTTTATCCTATAATATCCAGAAATATTTCTCCTGGGTTACTCTTCTTGCTCCATGACCTGTTCTTTGTTTTTTTAAGACAGGACCTGTGATTTCACTGGTGTAAGGAGCATCTTCTACCAAGGCACTAGGCAACTCATCAGTAATGTGTGGTCTTAGAGAGTTGCTTTGTAATACTGAGATGTTAAATCATTTGCACTGGGCCATATAGTCAAATGGAGTCATGAAGAGTCAGACACTACTGAAGTGACCAAACAAGAGTAAAAACAAAATATAGCCAGTAAATTCAAAAATAGGACTTGAACCCAGATCTTTCCAATTCCAGTCAGTCTATCCATGCTGCCTCTTATTTATTTCACAGTATACCTAATACCTCTACCCCTATTATTTGTCTCAACCACATCACTCAAAACCTCAGTTAAAAAGATCCAATCATCCTTCCACACTGAACGAGCATGTATGTTGGTGTTTAGTCCTGTCCACTATGACTCTTCATGGCCCCATTTTGGGGTTTTCTTGGCAAAGATACTGTAGTGGTTTGCCATTTCCTTCTCCATCTCATTTTATAGATGAGAAAACTGTGGCAAACAGGGTTAAGTGATTTGCTCAGGTCTGAAGTGTCTGAGGTTGGATTTGAACTCAGGAAGATGAACCTTTCTGGTTCCAGGCTCAGCACTGCACCACCTAGCTTCCTGGTACTATCATTATATTGTACTATCTAGGTGAAAGTGTTAAATTCTTAACATCCATGTTTCAGGTAAAAGTTTAAAACTATCATTGTCACAGTGGAGACCATACACAGTTTTAGGAAATGAAGAATATTACTGCACCTCTGAGTAACTGACAACATTTACAATGGAGGGGTCTCAATTCTAGAACTTGTTTTTGGTAAAGCTAAGGGTCTCTTACTCTAAGTAAGCTGCAGAGGGGTAATTTTTTCTTCAAAAAGGGATATATGAAAAAGCCAATGTCTGATTATTCAGGAGCTGATTATTCACTCCTACTTTTTTTTTCTCATTACCTTAAACATCAGGATATAGGTAGTAAACTGAAGATAAATAAATTACCAGCCAACTTTACTCATCCTTAGAATTGGCAAAAAAAAAAAAAAACAAACAAAACCAAAACTGATTCTGAAACTTGATAAGAGGTGTTGTTTGAATTAATCTGCCTATTTTAAATCTTATGTTCTCTCTTCTCTATTAGTACAAATATCAAAATTGCTTTAAGCTAACAGGTTTTAGGTGATATATGTTCGCCTGAATGAAGTAGTGTTCTAGAAGTCAGTACACTTCTTGTACAACACATGATGTCTTAAAATTAATTAATGTGTGTGTGGTTGTTTTTAAATTCTGGACTGTATAGCTATGAGGAAAACATGCAGTTGGTCAGTTTTCAAGTCATATCTAAAATCCTTGCCATCACTAACATAAACAAAATTAATAGACAGATATGATACAAAAAAGACATTATGGATAATGAAAGAATGAAAAGAGATGGAACCTTACCTTAGAGCCACCTAATCCAACCCCCTGATTCTATTGACAAGAAAAATGAAACAGGAATTGTATAATCTGTGCAGGCTCACAATAGTTGATGGCAGACCCTGTCTCTTAACTCCAAATTCAGCATTATTTCCATTGCTCCAAACTGCTGATACATGACTGTGAGCTACAGCTACATTACTGGCTTTCATATTCAGCTTTTTCTATCTCTATTTGTAAACAGGATGAAATCTTTTCACTTTGATATAGAACTGTTCACTCTAAGAAAGCCTCTCTTTCTTCCTAGAGTACTACTGTCAAATATATTTACGTATTTAAATGTATTTAAAGATCTCAAAGAAGGCATTCATGGACCATAATTCTAGAAACTAAGAATAGTACACTTCCATTGTAGATTCTGACTAATCAAACTAATTTAATTACTTTTGCAACTCATGACTTTGAGATAATTATCTTTCCTAGGCATTTTGTAAAATCTGCTTAGAATACTGTTACTAATTCCATAAACTGCCAAAGGCACAGAAGGAAAAAAAAAACCCCACTTGACTCTTGGTCAATTTCTGTATGGAACTTCTTTTAGATCTGAAAGCCTTGGCTTTCTCTTTAGCACTGTGAGTGATGCTGGCAAAGAACTGTGAATCTCTTCTTTTGGGGTTTGATCATGGTTTTAGGATTTTTATTTTCATTTTAGCCCAGAGGAAAATGCAATGGATTTGTGAGGTTTTTTTTAAAATTATAAACAAGGCACTAAGAATCACAGAATTTTAGTGTTGGAAAGGGTAATGAAGACTAGTTCAACCTATACCTGAAAGACTTCCCACTATAATAATCAATCAATAAGCATTTATTAACTACCTGCTATGTGCCACAGTGTGCTAAGCATTGCGGATATAAAAAGAAGCAAAAGGTAGTCTCTACCCTCAAGGCATCTAAAGCAGGTGACTCAAAGCAAACAAGTATATACAAATCAAGCTACATCCAGGATAATGAGAAAGTAATTAATGGAGGGAATAAAAACCCAACACATGACTGCCAAGTCTCTACTGGAAGACCTCTAACCAAAGGGAACTCTACTTTTTCAGGTAACTTATTGTACCTCTGGCCATCCCTAATAGTAAGGAAGTTTTTCTTGACATTAAGTCTAAATTTTTGTTTTTGTGACTTCTGCCCATCATTCCTGGTTCTACTTTCTGGGGTCAAACAGAGTAAGTCTAATCTTTCTGCCACAGAACAGGTCTTCAAATACCTGAAGACAGCTATCATGTCTTTAAATATTTCCAGTTCCTTCAAATAATCCTCATATAACATGGCCTTAAGGCTCTTCAGATGCTTAGAACTGAACATAATACTCTAGATTTGTGGCTTGACCAGAGTACTGTAGAATCTCATCTCTTCATTCTTGGAAACATACTTCTCAATGCATCCAATGATCACATTAGGTTTTTTTTTTGGTTTGTTGTTTGTTGTTCAGTCATGTCTTGATTCTTTGTGACCCCTTTTCGGGTTTTCTTGGCAGACATCCTGGAGTGGTTTGCCACTCTTTCTCTAGTTCATTTTACAGATGAAGGAACTGAGGCAAATAGGGTTGAGTGACTGACTTACCTAGGGTCACATAGCTAAGAAGTGTCTGAGGATGGATTTGAACTCATGATGATGAATCTTCCTAACTCCAGAGTCAGTACTCTATCCACTTGACCATATAGCTGCCTTTTTTTGGCTGCCACATCACAATGCTGACTCATATTGAACTTTCAGACCACCAAAGCCTTCAGAGTTTTTTCAAATAAATTTCCAAGTTTTCCCCATATTGCACTTTGAAATTGGTTTTTTGGACTCAAGGGTTAGACTTTACATTTATCCTTACTGAATTTTATAGTTTTCAATTTAGCCCACTACTTGAATCTGCCAAGGACTTTTACAGACCCTGACTCATTCAATAAAATAACCATCTCTCCCAGTTATATGTCATCAGCAAATTTAATAAGCAAAAAATCTACACCTTGATTCATGTCTTTGATAAAAATTGCAGCAGACAGAGCTAAAAATGGGAGTCTGATGAACAACGGGTAAAGAAATATGTTCTGGTGGGTTTCAGGAAAGGATGAAGTGATTCAGTAATAAGGTAGAAGAAGTCCATTCTGGAGCACAACCTTCAACTCCTGGACTCCTACTTAATGAAGCAAAATAGGTAGACACCCACTTCTCAAATACAATCTGTTCTCTTTTCCTTCTATTACCACTACTCTTATAAAAGTAATGGGAATTGTGCATGATTGTTCTCAGGAAAATCTGAGCCTCTTTCCCATGGTTTTCTCTTGGGTTTCCCACTAATGTAGAGGTAGAAAAAGGTGTCAAGAAAGCAGTTTTTATTTTCACAAAATTCTCCTGGGGACTACCCAACAGCCTGGCCCATGAGTAGTATGTCAACTGCTTGCTTAAGTTTTGGTAAATCACATTAAAGTCCTATTCTAATGTCATATTGGGTTTTGGAGGTGATTCTGAGTTCTCCAGAATCCAGATCCAGCAGTATACTGCATAACTGTTATTTCAGAACCAGATTAGGTAAGAGGTTCATCATCAGAAGCTTGGGCACTAGGGGATGGATTTTATTGGCCACAGAAGCCTACAAAGGCAGTGATAGATTACAATCTACATCCATGTAAGAAGTAAACACCCCAATGAAACAGCTGATCCTCAGAGTATTAAATATTAAAAGAGGTGGATTTCATTAACTTAGGACAGGTCTGCTAGCCCAGGCTTCCCTTTAAAGTGGATAGAAGACTATGGTAATTATAATAGCTAATCTTTATAAAGTTCTTCAAAGTTTGCAAAGCAAGTTTTTTACATATAGTGTCTCCTTTCATCCTTATAGCAACCCTGTGAATAAGATGCTGTTATCACAATTGCCATTTTACAGATGAAGAAACCAAGGCTAAGAAACACTGACTTGCCCAAGATCTATCAGGATTCAAATCTTAATTTTCCCAAGTCCAACACCCTATCCACTATACCATCTACCTGTCTAGGTGGAGTACCTATATAAAGTAATGTTTCCATCAGTAATGGTGGAGTGGAACTGATACAAATAGGAGACTGACCAAGAGATAAGCTTGAGCCAAAAGGTTTAGACTGCTAGTCTACAAAATTAATGGGAACCAGGTATAGGGAAAAGGAGAGCCTGATCTGCAACTCCCAAGGTTAATCTATGGTCCTGAACTATAACTTCAAACTATAGGATAGAAAGTACTGGTAATAATCAGTGCCATTTTTCCAGAGGTTCAGGGAATAGGGGTGACAAGGTTAATATCAGCAAAAGAGTTGATTTTCAGGAGAGGAAGGGACTGAGTTGACAGGTCTGCCTATAATTCCACCAGTCTTAGAGTTGAATGGCCATATTCTTTTATATTTTTACAGTAAGCTGAATGTTTCTAGTCAGGATCCAATCAGTACTATATCAATAGTGCCTCCCTTTCCTAGTGTTTAAGTAACACTAAGATGTTGCTAATAATTTGATCTAATTAATTAAAAGTTTGGAGGCTGAGTATGAGATAAAAATAAATTTAAAGGTCTACTAACAGCCCCAAGTAATTTTGCACAATCCAGCTTTAAGTAAAGGTTTCAAAGTCAATTACATTTCTCTAATGTGAAAGTAACTAAAACTCTGAAAGTGAAAATGGTTACTTACTTTGGAGGGGATCGAACTTTAAGCCTGACAGAAAGACAAAGTACAGTTTGAATGACCAAGATCACTTCCTTAAATGAAGACTACTGTATGTCATTCTCTCTAATGCTACTTTTTTTTTTTAGCTCTTGAATGGAAAACTATTATTTTCCCCTCTTTGATTCTTTGAAAGCTGAAATAGGATAAACTGTGGCTGAAGCACTTATGGGAATTTCATTCTCAGATAAAGGTTAAGTGCTTGCCAATTGAGGAGAGGATTATCCAATAGACATGGAATAGAAACATTTTTAAAATGCACTTTCCTCTCATTTTACATTAGTGGGGGAGGGGAGAGATGAGAGGAAAGCAGGTATTTGAACGGACGTAAGAATAACTTCTTTAAGTTTGTTTGACTAGAAGGTTCTCTAGAATGAACATGACCTCTGGAGATTTCTTCACTGGTTTGATTCTCCATTCTCTGGTAGCCAGTGTCTTTTACGAATTACCCCTGAGTAGATCACATACCTACATACCCAGGGGGATCTAAACTCTCTTTAGTGCTTTAAGTAAAAAAAAAAATGTTTTTAACCTATGCCCAATGCTTCTCCAAAAGCCCAAGCTGTGTATACTTGCTAACCGTCTACAAAACTAAAAAAATTAAAAACCTTGACAAAGACCCTACTCCAATATTAGAATAATGGAGTGGGGGGAAATGACTGCGGCCAAAGGAAGGAAACAGAGGTTACAGAAAAGACTCACTTGAGCAGGACACACGGCTCGGGAGCCCCGCTGCTCTGCAGCAGGGGTGGGTCGGCTGCGCTCCCAAGTGCGGATGGGCGCTGCAGCTCCATCCCTGCCTCTCCTCACACTGCACTTAGCCCATCTTCCGCAGGGGTGGGCGCTATGGACCACTCAGGCTACTGGGGAAAGGGTGACAGCATCACCCAGAGAAACATCAGCTACAGAAGATACCGGGGGAGGGAGGTGCGGAGCAGGGTAGAGAGGGTGAAGCATCCCTAGGTGGCCCGGGGCCAACACCAACCAAAACGGTTCAACCGCTCCCCGCAAGCTTTCCTCGCTATCAGACCCACCCCACCCGCATTGAAGCCGCCCGGGAACCACCGCGTTCCCTGGTCCGTACCTCGTCTCTTTGCCCTCACGATGCCTTTCTTCTGCAGCACGAAAGTGGATCCGTTCACCAGGCTGGAGACCACAGCCACGCTCAAGCCGAGGGACACCGCGGCGGGGCTGGGGCTGTGCGCCCCTTCCCCGGCTACTGCGGCTGCAGTCATCATCCTCCTCCCGGGGCAGAACCCAAGCTTCCTCCCTACTTGCTACCGAGAGCTGCCCGAGCTCCCGCGCCTGCGCACACCGCTGGGATCACGTAAGAGCCTGGATGGCTAAATTTTGCTTCTAACTCCGGGTTTTATCAGCGACTGAGAGGGGAGGGAGTTATGCAGGAAGAAAAGCAAAACTTTGGGTTCAATGCAAGGGTAGAAAAGGGAGGGGATGCGGGCAGCAAAGAGAGAAAGTAGCGCAAGCACCTGTTTTGTATTTTTCCAGGATGCAAGTAATGTCCACTAATTAATATTTATGGATGCAATCATCATCATAATAGCAAGCATTTATATAGCGTTTAAAGATTTGCAAAGCAAAATACTCTAAATTATTTCTTCTGTTCTTCATAATAACCCTGGGAGGTGGGTGCTATTATATTCGTTTTACAGATAAGGAAACAGAGGCTAAGATAGGCTAAATGATGTCCAGGGTTACACAGATGATAACTGACAGGCAGAATTTAGATCCTCCTGGCTCCAAGTCCAGCACTCCTCACTTCTAGTTTACAATCTAAAGAAAAAGTAAGATAGATAAACAAGGACAAATGTCGTAAATAATAGATTTTAATGGAGAGAGGTACCTGTTTTGTTTCCTCTAATAGAACTTAAGTTTGAAGCCAAGGTTTAGGGAAATGTTCAAAGGAAATGTGGAAATTAAGATGTTTTTGAAGAATGGGGGAGTTGTCATTTGGCTTACCCAGGGAACTTTTCCAAGGGCAGAGAAGATGACTCGCATTTGTATAGGACTTTTAATACTTTGGCTCCTGAGGAGAAAGTGAGGCTGGTGACTTTGCACAGCCCTCCTTGCCTTAAATCCAATTCACTTGCTTGTCATGGAATCCCTTTCCTGATGTCACAGTCCTCTTCAAGAAGGAAGGACAAACTACAAAGAAAAATATTGTGGACTAGGTAGTGAAATGGCTATTATCCCTATTTTACAGATTAAGAAACTGAGATTCAATGACATCCTCCTGGTCATAGGCAGGAAAGGTGAAGATGGAATCAGAATCCATAGTGTAGCCGTTAGTTCAGAGCTCTTGCCACCTGCACTCCTTGGGCTGGATTATTAGGAATGACAGGACACAGAAGAGTAGATGCAGAACCACTGAAACTTGGGTTTTTTTGAAGAAAGGTAAGAGATTACATGGAAAAGTGAAAGAGAGGGGCAATTTCTGAAAGCTGGAATGAAGTTTCAGTGGGATGCAGATGATAGTAGAGAAGCATTGGGTAATTCTAAAAAGTAAGGTGACTTAATTTCTCAAGAAAGATAATTTTGGCAGGGTTGTTGTAGACTGATTAAGAGATCAGAATGATCAATTAGGACAAAACTGTGCTATACCTAATTAAAGTGTCTTTCTGTTTCTATTTTTAAGTATCACATATGAAATGATTGAGGCAGCAGAAAGGACCTGATAATTGTGATGTCCAAATCAACAGGCATTTGTTAAGTGCTTACGTACCAGGTCCTGTACAAAGAGTTGGGGGGAAGGTAAAAAACAGTCCTTGTTTCCAAGAAGTTTACAATCTAATGAGGAAAGATAACATATCAACAACTATGTACAATCTAGATATATGCAGGATACACTGTAGACAGTCGCAGATGGGAGGTACTGCTATGGAGGGAGAACTGGCGAAGGCTTCTTGCAGAAATGGGATTTTAGCGGACATTTGAAGGAAACCAGAGGAACCAGGAGGCAGAGACAAGGGAGAGCATTCCAAGCATGGAGGATGGTCAGTGAAAATACTTAGGAGATGAGAGATGGAGTGTCTTATGTGAGAAATAATAAGGAAGTCCGTGTCCCTGGGTCACAAAATGAAAGGGAATAAGGTATAAGAAGCTGAAAGGGCAGAAGTATTTTTAAGAGGATTTTATATTTGTTCCTGAAACTTACAGGTAGCTGCTTTGAGTGAGGAATGACATGGTTGGACTGAAGTTCAACTATTGGAAACCCAGAGTTGACATATGGAAATAAGAGGATTTATTTTGCATGGTTGTTAATAAACAAATGGCTTCCTCACCATCTAGGGAAGTTTTATTTGCTGTGAGTTGAAGCTTTGAAATTGTTTGTTGTTATCTAGTCGTTTTCAGTTTCAATTCCTCATGACCCCTTTGGGGTTTTCTTGGCAAAGATACCAGAGTGGTTTGCCATTTCCTTCTCCAGCACATTTTACAGATGAGCAACTGAGTCAAACAGGGTTAAGTGACTTGCCCAAGGTCACACAGCTAGAAAGTATTTGAGGCTAGATTTGAACTCAGGGTGATGCATCTATCCACTCTATCCCCTGAACCACCTAGCTGCCCACCAACTACTAAAATTCTACAGATATTATTCATGTGGATAATGTATGGATTGTAAATTACACCAGTGTTTACCATATACCTTTTGCTACTATTATGCTATATAGATTTTTATGGATTTGTAATTGTATCAGTGTAAATAACAACAGTCCAGATAACAGCCTATCCATTCCTCTTCTCCTAGTAGTTAACTAGAACATGTAAATGTTATAAGAACAGCTTTTCCAATCACTCTATGAAACAAGTTTGCTTGCAATAGTCAAATATTCAGTTTTACCAGTGAGATCCCATTCAGACATTCCCTTCCTTCCAACAGGCCAGGGAACTCACTCAACTGATTTACCAGTGTTAATAACCTAATAAGGATATTTTACAAGTACTGCCTAAACTGTATCAAGGGGGAAAAGTATAAAGTCTGAAAGGACCAACTAGTTTTATCATAACATACAAGAAAATGGTAAGAGTTCATTTACCTCTATAACATTCCAAGGACCAGTGGTTAGAATACTGTCACTGGCCTGCATGGTACCTGACATTACAATTTGACTAATCTAAAAATGACTGTGTCTTCAGGGACAGGTGAACTCCTGGACTCTTAGATGGTTATTCTTAGCTGAGGACCATCTGAAATAGACCACTGGTCCAAACACAAAACTACTTACATTACAATGCTTCGTGATAAATATCTTTTCAATTTCTTGAGGGCAATATTCCTATTTTTCTTTAAGCTGCCTTTGTCTATACCTGTCCATCAATAGTAGTCAACTGTATATATTTGTATATATGGGTGCACATACATCTGCATACATATTTGTGTTTACACACACACACATATATATATACATACACATGTACATAAATACATATATACATATGCATAAATATATATATAATATATATAAATACATATATAGAGAGATGATGGGGGATGATCAGGACAGCTTTGATCAAAAATCTCCCTCCCAGCACCACTGATAAAATTACAGAAGGTAAGAAGCAGTTAACAGAAGTAACAAGGTGTTAATATCTTCAACAAAATGCGAAGAAGTGTCTATACTTTCTAAGATATGGAGATTTTTATAAATGGTCACATTTGATGGAATTAGAGGGAGATTAGCCACTGACCACAGTCCAAGTGTCCCTTTAAAAAAATGATACATACACTCTCTTACAAGAATTCTCAACTTCTTTTTTATGTGTGCTGTACCACCTCAGCAGCCTGGTGAATCCTATGAACCTCTTTTCGGAAAATTTTAAAATACATCCAATAAAATATTGAAATATAATTATGGAATTAAAAAAAAATTCCCAGACTCTAAGTTAAAGACCCTAGACAAGAAAAGGTTCTGAGGAATTTGAGCCTTCGTTGAGGAAAAGTGAATCAACCCTGGCCATCCAGAGCTAAAATTCAGAGAGGAAGAAGTCCAGGGAATTCTGCTGAGAGATTGCTCAGCAGAGAGGGCCCCACTAAAAGGGAAGGACATTGAGGCTTTACATTGCCAGAGGCATGAGTTACCTGGGTCATGGGTAGAGCATTTTATAGAGCATTTTATGTGTATGACTACTCTTCTCACACTGTGTGCATCAAAACATGAATATACACCAGGTTTATGGAGGAAGTTCCGATACACAGAGTATTTTGAATCTAAGAACCTAGTCTTGTAACTTTAATTAGGATAATAGCTTTGATAAGATTGCATGCATATACATATATATGTGCATATAAACTAATATGCATACATACATATATGTATGTGTGATGAGGACTGGCACATGTTTAGAGGACATATCCCCGCATGGGAGAGCTGTGAACCTGCTTTCAGCAGAGTTGTGATGATGTGTGATAGACATGCCTTAGAAGGATGTTAAAGTAAGCATGGACAATCTATAACTAAGTCCAATTGGCTAACCATGTGATGAATAGGAGGCTCTGGTTGTCTATAAAAGTATTCAGAAAGGACTAGTGATAGAAGCTTTGGCCATTTTCTCTTCAACTGCTCTCTTGGTTAATCCCTTGGACTCCTTTGCTGATGGTATTTGGTGAGATGAATAAGGTAAGGGGAGTGGCCTTGGACCCTCTGCACAGAGGCTTTGGCCCTTTGCAACGTTCCTCTGCATTTCTTCTTTTCCATTGTAAGTGAAGAGGTTAAAAGGTTCTGATCTTACTGGTTTCAAATGATCATGAGAATGAGACTCTAATGTCCCAGTGTCACAGTATTATGGTCAATTCAGATACATTGATGCCCCGTGGAGAAGAAGTAATCTTCAAGATCCACTTTGGTTTTAGTTCAAACGAGGACTCTTCTGACAGCAGTGCTTAGTTTGGACAGAAACCTAGTGGGACCATTGTTAAATAGAAACAACTAAATTTGAGTCTCCTCCAGAGACTGATATGGGAGACAGTAAAGTATTCCCCCTAAGGTGCTGGGGGAAGCTTTGCTTTTGTTAGTTATTGCCCTATCTTTACAAAATCTCATTGATGTTAAGCAGTTAAATGGAACTGGATGGTTAGTCATTCCTACCTAAAAGTAGGGGTTGAGCCAATAGCATTAGAAGAGAGATACTCCAAAGACCCTCAGGATACTCCTAGGACCTGGTTCTGGAATAGTACTCTAGCACCTACAATTCTTGAGGCTTTGGGATTCATCATTCTTGGCTACCTACCTCTCTCAGAGACTAACAGGAGCTGGTAGTTTATACATACACACATATATACATATATATATAAAAATAAATATACATATGCACATATATTATATACATACATATATATGTACATACATTTACACATATATGTATATATCTATATCAATCTATGTATCTATCTATACACACACACACATACATACTTGCAAACAGCAAGTTACCCTGACAGGGAGACAGGAAGCAATATGGGACCAGTGAGCAAACCATAACCACAACCTTGACCATCAACTCCCTTTAGACTCTAACAGAGATGGCCAAAGATGCTGAAATCCCAAAGCCTTGGGGATAACAATGTCCCCCAGAGCACTGGCCCTGCTTACAACTTAGCCTCAGCAACCATCATGCTGGGGGGCAACCCCTGTGAAGGTAAAAAACAGCAACTGCTTCTGTAGGAGCTACCATTTCTGCTGCTTCAGCAATCGCAGCTACTAAAGACCCAGATAAGAAAGCTCTTGCTCCCTTTAAAGTCCTTTGCATTGTCAAATGATTCCATGTCTGAAATGAATGATTTTACCAAAGTGACATAAGGAAAATGCATCACCATCTGCTTCGTCATTTCACCCCAAAAGCCATACTGAAAACTCTCACGTATGTTTTTGAAAATTACCTTCTTGAGAGCATGGACTGTATCTACATCACTTAGTATAATGCTCTGTAGTAAGTGCTTAATAAATACTTTTGCCTTTATTTACTTACTCATTCATACATATATAGATATATCTTTTCCAGTGCCCTATAAATGCTTTTGAGATTTGAAGGTAAATCTACTTATTTCTTTTGGTTTCATAAACTCAATTAATAGTTAAGCACCAAAAGAAATATATTTTAATAACTATTTAAGTGAGGAGAGAGAAAGTGAGTAGATACCTAGATGTATCTACAATATATAAAGGCAGGGAAGTCAAAAGCTGTAGTAGAGACATTCTTAGTTATTACCAGGGCTGTAATGGGGCCATATGCTTCTCTGTATGTTTTTTAAATTATTACTATATCGTGGTTATAACAAAAATACCCTATTATTTCTCTGGGGTATCTGTGTTCCTGTAAATTATAGGCTACTTTTTCAAGGGGAAGGATTCCCTAATGAGTTTATAAATTCGTCAGGCATTCAAGAAATAAGATCTACCACTTTGTGTGGTTGGATGCATAAAGGAGTAACCATAGAACACAACATGAACGAATGGAAACACTGGTAAAGTCTGACTATGCCGTGAATGCTGTTTTTCCAGTATCTTAGCTACCTTTCTTCTTTCCCCAGGTTACCCTACCTGCATCTTTTTGTCTCAGAGTGGGTTCTGAAGTCAAAGTTCTGTTTTTAATTACACTTTTCTTTTCAGCTGTTGTTAAAACCTGGAGAACTGGAATTTTCTCAATGAAACTCCAATAGTGTTGAATGTGTTCAAACTGAAGTTAGAAAGTTAGACAACAAATAACATAGTAACTTTTGTCTCCATAGCCTTGACTGAGAAAACCCAGAATTAGTCATGCTTGAAAAGAAATAACTTTGAAACATGAAAATCCATTTCGTCTTTTCTGAAGGGGGCTCCCTCTAGTGACCGCTGGACCTAATCACAAACTGCACTGGGTTTCTTTACTGGGACAGGATTGACTTTGTTTCAGCCCCCAGTTTGAAAAATACAATGAATTCTTTGTACATCTGATAGTGTTTCAAAATGCTAAAAATCAAAACAAAACAAAAATCCATTTTTAGGAAAAATTTATCTATTTTTTTGAGCAGCCTCATATGTATGTGTATAACATATATATGTATATCTAGGTATGTATATATATACATATATATGCGTCTTCTTATGGAAGGTATAAACATATTCTTTCTCATGAATTGATTAAAAGGATGGATAGAGGAAGGAAGACCTGGGTTTGAATATTATCTCAGATACTTAATAACTCTGTGATCCTGGGTAAGTTATTTAACCTTCTCAGTTTCCTCTTCTTTAAAATGGAGGTTCATTGATCTCTTAAGGTCCCTTTCAGCTCAGAGTATGTGAATCCCATGATCTTGGAGCCCAGAAAGCCTGAATATTTGTCAACTCATTCCAATGTCAGTGGGGATGAATGACTAAGTGTCTGAGGAGGATGAATTAGTTGACCCAAGCGTATCAGAACCTCACCTTCTTGCTGGACTTTTAAAAGAGAGCTGACAGAGTTCAACCTTTCTCATTTTTGTTGTTGAGTCTTTTTCAGGTGTGTCTGACTCTTCGTGACCCCATTTGGGGTTTTTGTAGCGAAGATACTGTAGCTGTTTGCCATATCCTTCTCCAGAACATTTTACAGATGAGGAAACTGAGGCAAACAGTTTGAGTTACTTGCCCAGGGTCACACAGCTAATTACTGTCTGAGGACAAATTTCAACTCAGAAAGATGAGTCTTCCTGACTCTGGACCTCATACTCTATCTAATGTACCACTTTGATGCATCTGTTAACACTTTCCAAAGAGCTCCTAAGGGAGAACTGATCACAAGACATATACCAAAGACCTAAACTCATACCTGAGACAGACAGAAGTCTGTGCACCTAAACAGTCTTTCCACCAGCTATTAATGATGCACATTTAAGTTGTAAGTGGTGTTGCCTGAGTAGTCTGGGAAGATAGGAGAATTCTTAGCCCTAGTTATGGAAAACTGGGAATAAAACTTCTTAGCCTGAGAGATGGCAGTCAGGGGAAGGGGAATTATGTGACCAAGCAGTTGGAATTCCTGAACCTGAGTCTTTGGCAGGAGTAGCTTGGCTAGAATGGGAATCTATTCCTTGGCAATGGAGATGGAGAAACTACAGTGAACTGGGCCTTAATATGGAGGAACAAAAACTCTGGACATTGTCTTCCACAGGTACTGTGAGTTATTTGGACAGTTCAGGTCCCTTGGGAAAGGTAGTCGCTTCTGAAACCAACCCCAAATTCTTTTCCCTCTTTAGGGATTCCAAACTCTTAGGCTTGTGCCACAAGACTGAAGGGCCATATAGATCCCTGAGTTGAGAAGGGACACATTGGAATGTTGAGAAAAGAGTAGTATTTCTAAAAAAAAGTTCATTTTCCTTTCCTGTAATGAAAGTGGGACTTATCGAAAAGGTGAGAGTGGACTTTTTATGGGCTACTGTGAATTTTTTTTTCATTTTATGTAGGGAAAAAAAAATTGTTGCCTTGAATGCTTTCATAGGAATGGGAACCTTTTAATCTATTTCTCTAGAGACCTATATATGAGTTATTCATAGAGAAAACTCTGGGTGATGGGGAATAAACAAAAAAATATAATCTTGCTGTCATCGCCAAGATCGAACCTCGTCCATATACGCCACAAGTGTCAAAGAGACGTTTTCAATCTGTATGTGGCCCACAGCACTCTAAAACGCAGCCAGAACTAGATTGAAATGTAATGGGAAATATTTAGCAAAACAAATAAAAATAGAATGAAACATAGATAATATTCATGTGTGGGTTTCTAAGTCAATACGTGGCTTGCAGGCATTTTTGTGTATGACTCAGTGGCCTTCATTTCAATTTGAGTTTGACACTACTGATATGTAGTAGACTTTGGGATACTGTGGCACAGTTTGTAATTCTTATCATTTGTTATTTAGTCATTTCAGCCATGTCCAATTTGTGACTCCATGTGGGTTTTGGGGTTTTTTGGCAGAGATACTGGAGTAGTTTGCCATATCCTTCTCCAGCTCATTTTACAGATGGGAAAACTGAGGCAAATAGGGTTACATGACTTGCCCAGGGTCACACAGCTAGTAAGTATCTAGAACTGGATTTGAACTTAGATCTTCCTGACTCCAAGCCCAGTACTGTATCCATTATGCCACCTCCCTAACTCAATTCTTGTCATTATCCTTAATATATTATAGCACTATAAAAATGTTCATCATGCTGTTGAGAACTTTAACGTAGATTAATTTGGAGACTATTTCAAAACTCATTATCTTTAAATAAGGAATTTATAATTTCCTGTTGTAAGGTAACATCTAACACGCTCATCATTATATGTTAAGATTAAGACATTAATAGGGAACCATTTGCTACTTAAGTCCCTGTTTATACTTCTAAATAAAGGGTAATCATCTATTAGCTGAGAAACACTGTT
The DNA here is from genome assembly GCA_028658325.1 of Potorous gilbertii. Classification (NCBI taxonomy): domain Eukaryota; kingdom Metazoa; phylum Chordata; class Mammalia; order Diprotodontia; family Potoroidae; genus Potorous; species Potorous gilbertii. The sequence goes on from CM053771.1 coordinate 333,760,180, forward strand.
TCTTCTTGAAGACATGTAGAACTAATAATTGAGACTAGAACCTTGTGATCTCACAAATATTTTTGAAATATAAGAACAGTATCTATTTTAAAATTTTCAACTTTTATCAATGACCTTTTTTTTTAAAAAAGAAATCACATTTTCCTTCTAGTCTTTGCCTACCCTCCCCCACCTTCCTATTCTCTCTTGGAACAAAGAAAAGCGGGCAAGCAAAACCAACCGTGACTATTCACATCTGCCACATTTGGCATCTGTAGTAGTCATCTGATTTCTCAGTTTAATATTGGTCACTGAATTTATTCTGAGTCCTTTTGTGTTGTTTTTAATCATATTATTGCAGCATTGTAAATATCATTCCTTTTCTCCTTACTTTGTTTACATTAATTCATGCAAGTCTTTCTGAATTTTTCATACTGGTTGCTTCTCAACGGGGCAGTAATTTTCCTTTACGTTTGTAAAATACATGGTCTCTTTAAGATCCTTTTCATAAGGAATAATTAATGATGAAAAAGGGCAAAAAAGGGGGTTTTGTGATAAGGAAGAAATTTACATTAATTACTAAATGATGTGGGATATTGGTGATTTTAAGGATGAACATTTTGATGTGTAATAGGAGTAGAAAAGAACTTTATTTTAGAGTAGAAAAGAACTCAAATATCTGAAAAGAAATCACTTTCAGATGGGATTTGGGCAGGTTGGTTGTTTTTTTTTTTTTTAACAATGTGAAGTGATACCTCACTTGTATAGTAGCTGTTTACTGTTATAAAGAAGCAGAGAAAGAGCTTTTATTAATTAAAGACTAGAGAAATGTGATGATAAGAAACATCATTTCAAGGACATCAGAGGGATTCGTTACCTTATTGGAGACTTCAGTATGATGGGTACCTCTCTTAATTTACATATACATGTGCTATTACTAAAAACTAACAAAATGAAAAATGATAAAAACACAGAGATATTATTTTTTTTAATAAATTTATTTAACTTTTTACATTCATTTTCACAAGATTTTGGGTTCCAAAATTTTCTCCCC
>CM053771.1:333761712-333778025 GCA_028658325.1 Potorous gilbertii
CAAACATAATCAGTTGCATCTAAGAACAAAAGAAAGTCAGTTGAAATATTAAAATGAAAACTACTGATGTAAAACAACATAATTAACTCTGAAAACAAGCAAAGACTTTCAGAGGAACCCAGCCACTAGAGAGGGCATTAATGATTCACCTACAATTCCACAAAGACTCCCTGAGGTTGGAAGAAGAAAAAGACCTTTGAGGGGAAAAAAATCTGCTAACTAATGGTATGAAGAAATAAAATGCTAATTATGGGAAAGATAATACAAAAATTAGAGTTTTAAAGAAAAGTAATTTTTACTGGTGATAATCACTTTTTCATTCAAAGTCATGCCAAAACTGCTGTCAGAACAAGCCCAGGTGAATGAATCTCTAAGATCTGATCATCTTCATCAGACTATAAAATATCCACACAAAAATGATGGGGGATTTTTAAGTTTCTTATTCTAATTTAGGAAATGATGAACTCTGATAAATATTATTAATATACTGAGAAGTAGAATTGTTTCAGAATTGCAGAAATAGAATGCTTTATGAACTTGCATCATGTACATATGAAAAGTTAAGAAAATACATCCACAAGATGGAAATAAACATCCTTCAATAGTCTAGGAACTGGGAACCCCCTGATTTGGGCCTCATTGAAAATCTGTGGGCTAAAAGTTACTTAAACCGTGCAAACTCTTTTGACCCAGGTATACCACTACTAGGTCTGTACTCCAAAGAAAACAAAGAGTAAAAGGACTTTATATGTACTAATGTTTATAGCAACGCTTTTTGGGGTAACTAAAAACTGGAAATAAATTTGTATCCTCCTACTAGGTGGGAAATTGCTAAACAAATTGTGGCCTATATGAATGTAATAAAATATCACTGTGTCAAAGAAATTATGAAATAGTTTCAGAGGAAACTGGGAAGATCTCTATTAATTAATGCAGAGCAAAGTAAACAAACTAAAGGAACAATTTATCCTACATCACTACAGAAAAAATTTGAAAGGCTTAAAAAAAAACTATGATCAATACAACTGATAAATCACCAGTCCAAAAGAACAATAATAAAAACATGCCACTAATCCTCTCCTGGAGAAATGATGATTTTAAAATGCAGTCAAAGATGTATATATTTAGACACAACCAATGTGGGAATTTGGTTTGCTGCACTATGTCTATGAATTAAGGGTTTTATCTGGGGGATTTTTTTTTACCTTGCTCAGTGGGGAGGAATAGAAACAAAAGAATATATTGCATATTAAAAGGTTTAAAAGATGTAAAAAGTTGTTTTATAATATTTGTCAATAAATGTAATTATTTTACTTTGTCCCAAGTACTTCACACAGCAGTGTAAAAACAAAAGATACTCATAAGATATGAAAAAAGCATTTAGAGTACTATATAAATGGTCATTATTGCTAAGAATGCTATTATTAATATTAACATTAAATATTCAACACATAATCTGAAAAATGGAAATGAAGCTTACTTAATTTTTTTGATAACAAAAAAAGTCCCAAAATTTGTTTGGGTAAAAATAGTTTACAACTGTTTATAACAGTAGAAACTAAATGTGATCTCTTCTACATTCCAGAGTTTAATAAATTTCACCTATTAACCATGCTAGTTACACTAGAAACTACCTGTAAAGAAGTAAAGAAAAGGGCATCAGTTTCTAAAGGCTCCCAGAGAAAAGCAACTGGGAATTAAAAATAGGACTTTAAAAATAACTCAACCACATAACTAAATGATCGGCTTGCTGAGGTCATGTACTATCACACTTGATACTACAGTTAAATATTCTACTATCTAATTTCATGCATAATTTCATTAGGATTTTTTTCTTTTAACTTGTAAGAATTCATGTCTCTATCTTTTTTTTCCTCAAAGAATAACAAAGAAAAAGAAAATTATTCAGAAGCAATCAAATAATGGGTCACTGAGATATCTTCACTATGCAGATTTACATATTAGCAATTGTACAACAGTAGGCCAGTAGCAAAGACAGATACAATTGCTTACCTTTCACTCAAAGCAAATTACAATAAAATTTCACTGAAAGACATTAATGAAGGGAAAGGAAATTAACGACTATAATACTACAAAGCCTGAACTACCAAATGTTTCTTTTAAAAATGTAGTTCTTCCTACTAGAATACACTATTCAAATAAACACTACCTTGCTTTAAATGAATGTTTGCTAAAGACAGCACTGTATAACAGTATCCACTGTATTTACATCCCAAATACTTTGAAATAGCTAATTCTAAGTATCAAAAATTTTTCCATGAAATCTTGCCTATACTATTCATCTTCCTTTTGTTCTCATAAATTTACACAAATGAATTTTTAAGGCAACCTTGAGCAAAAATTTTAAAATTAGAAAAACTTCTAAAATACTGAGGTTGCAATTAATGAGCTTTTTACCTGGATTTTCCATCATAGAACAAGAAAGAAACCTGAGGAGGGATTCAAGTAGACAAATATGATAAGAATCTGTTATGCTATCTAAAAATAAAATTCTAGAATATGCTCTCAAAAAAGTCCTACTCCTATGCCTGGTGGCCTGGAAGTGATCCTGGGTTCTTTAAGGCTAAACAGGGGAATGGTCTACCCATGACAATTTTCAGTATTGTTCCTGATGCAAGTGATACCTGTTTTACAAGGACCAATCTGGCTAATTAGAGAGGTTCATTACTAGTAAACTATCAATCCAGGATATAAACAATAATACAAAACAACCCTCACTCCTGTTAAAATTTCTTTCCCCTTCAGTTATACTCACACAGTGCATGATATTGTTAAAATTCTAGCAATTTGCTACTTTTTAAGAAACAATGGAATGCTATGTTTCAGCACAGAAAACATTTTGTATACAAAACCTACCTCAACCTTCTACTCAGTAAATGATCAAAGTGAGGTAATGATATGGCTTTTCACTTCAATTCACTTTTACCTTTTAATGTCATTAAATTCATTTCATCTCAATAGCACTGTTCTCAAACTTGAGAACTTTGTTTTACCTAAGTCTTATTTTTCCTTTTCTCTCATCACTGAGTATGCATTTATTATTATATAATTTCTCTCCTCTCACTCTCTTTTTAATGCCTTACAATCCCATTACCAACTTCAACAAGTTACAATGATCTCTTCATTACCAAATCCAATGGTATTTTCTCCATCATCATTCTCCTCAACCTCTCTGCAGCCTTTGACACTTAATCACCCTTTCCTCAATACTCTTCTCAGAAGGTTTTTGGGACACCCCTCTCTTCCAGCTCTCCTCATAACTCCTCAATATCCTTTACTGGATCCTCCAGATCATACCCTCTAACTTAGGAGTCCCAAAGAGTTAGATCTTGGTCCCTCTTCTCTTCCCTTAGGGCTTCTTAAACTACTTCACATGGTGATCTCATCAACACCCATGAATTCAATTACCAAGTCCATGCCGATGATTCACAAATCTGCCTCTCCTGCCTCATTCTTCCTGCTGATTTCAAAACTCCAACTGCCTTTCAGACCAGTAGACATTTTAAAGTCAACATTTCCAAATACTTAGCTCATTTCCCCTAAACACTCACCCACCACTCCTACCTTCCTTTACTGTCGAGGGCAATACCATCTTTCCAGTCTCTCAAGCTCAAAACCTAGATGTCACTTTCAACTACTCACTATCTCTCATCCCTATATCCAAACTGTTGCCAAGAAATGTCAATTTCACCTCTGTAACATCTCTTGAATATACCCCCTTCTCTCCTCTGATACTGATACCATACTGATTTAGCCTTCATCACCTCATACCTTGACCACTGCAATAGCCTGCTACTGGGTCCATCTACTTCAAGTTTCTCCCCATCCCAACCTGTCCTCCATTCAGAGCCATCAAAGTGATTTTCTTAAAGTGCAGGTCCAACCATGTCACCTATCTCCTCAATAAACTCTAGTGGCAGCCTATGACATAAACACATCTTCTATTTGCTCTGTTCAAATTTCTGCATGACCCTCTTACCCTTCCAGTCTTCTTACATCTTACTACCCACCACACACTCTTCAATCCAGTGACACTAGTCTCCTGGTTTATTCCATGAATAAGATGCGCGATCTCTTAACTTCAGGAATTTCCTCTAGCTCCTCATGTCTGGAATGCTCTCCCTCATCATCTCTAACTACTAGATTCCTAGGCTTCCTTTAAGTCAACTAAAATCCCATCTTCCATAGGAAGCCTTTTTCTAACCCCTCTTAATTCTAGTGCCTTCCCTCTTCTAATTAATTCCCATTTATCCTACATATAGCTTGCTGATATGTATTTGTTTGCTTATTACCTCTCCCATTAGATTGTGAGCTCCTCATGGGCAGGGACTGTCCTCTGCCTCTTTCTGTATCCCCAGTACTCAGCACAAGTACCTGGCACACAGATTCTTTAGTGTTTACTGGCTGACTAAATACATGCATATCTATATATACATATATACACAAAGACATGTTCCTTAATCTATTCAACTCCTATGGCTTCTACTTCCACTACATCTCAGTCACGCACAGGAATTTGATTACACCTTAGATCTTTCCATCACCCACAAATGTTTGACTTCCTCAAAACTCTGAAATTCATCTATCTGACCCCAACCCTCCTATCATTTTATCTATCCCTATGATATATTTCTCCTATACCTTTTCTATACCATCACTATCTATGTCAAGGCATTACTTTATCTTTGGTTGAATTTTCTACCCTATGAATAAGCAGCTCTACTATCAAATCACTTGCCCCACTGTCTTCTTAATGCTCACATCCTGCCAAACTCCAACCATGGGCATGGATTACTCCATACCATGGGCCTCCTCCCCTCCATTTCAAATCTCACTGAGTGAAACTAGAGGAAATCATGCAACACTGTTTGTTCACTGGATCCATCACAAATCAGTGTCATCTAACCCCAACTTAACTCTCCCTGAAGCAAGGCAATTCTTTTACCCTTCCTTCACTTATTTACTAAGAAGCTGTTTCAAACCTCTTTTTTTCTTCAAGCCTCCCATACCTCTTCTCCTCTAAATCCTCAGTTGTGGGCTCTGCCTCTTGCCTTGTACTATGAAAATTGAAGATATTGCCCATAAGCTAACTATTCCCCCTCCTCTTCATCTCAAACTCCTTGATATAATCTCCCACTCTCTCCTCCTCTCCTCCAGTCTCTGATAATTAGATGGCCCATCCTCTACCATCTTCTCCAACAGACTGTATCTCTGATCATCACTCCTCTCTCCCTAATGTTCCCTCTTTCCTCTTCTCTTAGCTCCTTCTCAGCTGCCTACATATATCAACATGTCCTCCCTTCTTAAAACATCTCCACAAAACCCTATGTCCTTCCCATAAGCAATCAACCTGTATTTCTCCTCCCTTTCTCAGTCAAACCTCTAAAAAAGGGAGGTTTACACTCAATGCCTCCATTTCCAAGCCTCTAAACTCATGCCTCAACCCTCTGTAATCCAGTTTCCAAACACATCAATCAACCAAAACTGCTCTCTTAAAATTTACTAATCTCTCTTTCTCCTGTTTCTCTTCCTACCAGCCTTGTATACTGTGGCTCCTTCCCAGTCTCCTTTACTTACTCATCAACTCCATCACTCTCCCAGGTTACCCTGACAATCTCTTCCAGGTCCACTTATCTCTGTACACTCTCCCTCTTAGTAACCTCATCACCTCCCAAGGGTTTAGCGGTCATCTCTCTGCAGATGACTCTCAAAATATATCCAGCCCTAGCACTTCTCCTGAGGTCCAGTCTCACTTTAACAACTGTCTATTGGACAAAAAAGTGAATGCCTATAATTATCGCAAATTCAGTATATCCAGAACAGAACGCAATTCAATTCAATAAACACTTATTAAGTGCTTATTCTATACCAGGCACTGTGCTAACTGCTAGAGATACATATTAAAAAAAAAAAAAAGTCACTGACTTCAGGAAGCTTACAACCTAATGGGGGAAGACAACCCACAAAAGGAAACTGAGTACGGTGAGGGAGGCACAAAGGAGGTATGATGTTCCACAGGTCAAAACCAAGCAAAGCTGCTAATGAAAATGGAGTTACCTAGAAAGTTCACTATCTTTTCTCCTTCTAGAACCACTGTTGGAGCCACAAATCTGTGTGCCATCCCTAACTCTTCACTCTCCTTCACCCTATAAAACCAATCAGTTGCCAAATTGTGTTGCTTCTACCTTTACATTACATCTATCTTCTTCTCTATACTTACAATCACCGCTCTCTACTCATATAGTTGGGCCCTCTGCAATAACTTCCTTTTTGGTGTCCCTGTCCCAAGTTTCTCCCCACCCCACTTCATCTTATATACAGTGTCCAAAATGACTAACCATGTCACTCTCTTATCCAGTAAACTCCAGTGGCTCTCTATTGTCCCTAAGGATAAAATATAAATTCTTCTGTTTGGCTTTCAAAGAACTTCACACACCAGTCACCACTTACCTTTTCCCATCTCATTATGCATCATTTCCTCCCTGTACTATACAATCCACATATATCCGGCATTCTCTCTAGTCTTCACACATGGTACTCAATCTTCTGTCTCTAAATCTCCCTGCAGGCCATTCCCCATGCCTCCTCACCTCCACTTCACATAATCCCTTACTTCCTTCAAGATTAACTTCAACACCACTTCCTACACATAGGCTTTCCTAATTTCTACTGCTAATGCTCTTTCTACCTAATTACCTTTATTCAATATATACCTATTTATTTTGTATATACATATGCACATGTTGACTCTCCCCAAATAGGTTCATAAGTATGTATATAAATTCCCTATGAGCAAGTAATGTTTATTTTTCTCCCTCTATCTTCAGCACTTGGCACAATCCTAGAGGCGCATAGTATTTTATAAATGCTTATTAACTGAATAATAATTGTAAATCACTTAAGACTATAAACTTCAGGTTTAGGGAATATGTTTTATTTAAACTCTGCATCTCCACAAGTGCTGAGCACAGTGCTCTACACACAATAAACACCAAAATATTTTTCATGTTCTTTTTGCTACAGAAGTGGCCCTTGAAGAAATATTTCCTTAGGTTATAACTTCTGGACAGCTCAAACTATGTTTGCTCCAAGAGGCAAAAAACACAATGGTAAGGGAGACTCACAGGATGGAAGATTTCAGTGCCAATTGTTAAAATGCCCTTCCCTATGAAATTATCTCCAATAAAGGAACAGAGTCCCTTACGAAGAAATGACACATGCATCACTGGAAATAGTGAGGCAGAAACTGAATAAATAACTGTTAGAAATACCAAAGATGGGATTTCTCTACTGGGAAGGAGGCTGAATCACATCTCCTTTAAAGCTCCTTCCAAGTCTATGATTCTATAAACATTACATACTGAAATTTTAGACGAGTAATGCTGCATATTTGGGTTCCTAAGCAAAATCAACTATTTACTACTTGTGTGACCTTGGACAACTTAATTTCTCTAGTCCTCAAATTCTTCATTTGTAAAATGAGAGAGCTGAATTAAATAACCTCTAAGATCCCTTCCTGCCCTAAATTCTATGATTCTATGACATAATAAAAAAAAAATTCTGGTAACAGCCACAACTATCAAAGCCCTTAAAAAAACTTTCTGATATAAATATTAATTAGCACCAAGAGTCAGCACACACTAAATATCCTTACCTTGAAGTTTTATAACAAGTATAATGCACTTGAGTGAATTTTTAATCACTCACTTTGAAAAAAAATAACACAATGGATTTAAAGGAAAGTCCATCAGCAAAATTTATTCATTCATTCAAACATGTGTTGACTGATAACCATGTACAATAATACACTTATGCTAGGTGGTCAGAGGGATATAGGTCTATCTTGCTATCAAACAAAAAACTATGCAAAATAAAGAACTGGAAATGGAAGGGGTGCTCACCAATTGGGGAATAGCTGAACAAGTTGTGATATGACTGTAGTAGAATATTATTGTGCTACAAGAAATGACAAAGAAGGTGATTTCAGAAAAACCTGGAAAGACTTCCATGAACTAATACAAAGGGAAATGAGCAGAACCAGGAGAACATTGTTCACAGTAACAGCAATATTGTATAATGAAAGAACTATAAATGACTTGGCTATTCTCAGCAATACAATGATTCAAATCTAAAAGATTCATGATAATACTATCTACTTCCAGAGAAAAAAACTGATATTGTCTGAATACAGACTGAGGTATACTATTTTTCACTTTCCTTTTTGTTCAAATCTTCTTGCACGAAGTGATCAATATGGTAATGTTTTACACAATTACATATGAATAACCCATACAAGATTGTTTATCATCTCAAAGGGGGTGGGGGAGAAACAAAAAAGGGAGCGACAGAATTTGAAACTCAAAACTTTTAAAAGAAGAATATTAAAAACAGCTTTTACATGTAATTGAGGGAAAATAAAATATTATTTAAAAAAAGAAAACCATACCAAATAGAATTTAAGTGCCAATAAATCCTATAACAGTTAACTAGAGAAAGACTTATGAAAGACTGTAGGATCTCAGTTAATTGTTAAAGGATGAATGTACATATAAATGAGCTAAGAAGAATCACAAAATCTAAGAGGTGGGAGGAACCTCAAACACATATCCGGATAGGAATCCACTCTATAATATTCTCAAGTAAGCAGTGGTCATGCAAGCCTATGCTTGAAGGTTTCCAGTTTTTAAGGGAGTCCACTACTTCACAAACCAACTTATTCCATTTTTGGAAAGAGACTAGAGGCAGAAAGACCAATTAAGACACTATCTCAATAGTCCAGGAATAAAGCAATAAAAGTCTGAAGGAGGGCTACATAAGCCATACCAGGGGATGGAAAAGGGCAGTGGAGCAATGCAAAATATGTTTAACAACATTTTAGAATTTATTAACTACAGAGTATAAGGGAAAGTGAACTAAGATAACACAAAAGACTGTAAACCTGAGTGACTGGAAGAATGGCAGTGCTCTAAACAGCAATACATAACAACTTTGAAAGAAAAGTAGATGTGAGAAGCAATTCATCCATGTCTGCTCATGCTGTGCTACTATCCCACCAAAAACTCATCACTGCGCCAAACAGAGCCCACCTTCCAAAGGATGTCTGCCTTAACCACAAAGTGATGGACAGGGGAATGGCAAGTGGGGGCAAGAACCTGCTCAGCTGCTGTTTTAAGCACCTTTATAACATATTATCATATATATTATATGTATATTATATATGGTAATATATAAGCTAACAGCTTATATGTGTCTTGAATGGCCCATGCTGGTCTCACAAAAGGGAGGGTTAGGAGCTTACTCAGTAGGGGAAGGGGGAAGTAGGGCATTGGTGGGAGATAAGAATAAGTGTGGTAGTACTGAAGACAAGTTCCATTGACTATTATGGAGAAGATGGTTATGTGACTCATCTGAATGGCTAAATACGCAGTCCTTGGGGTCATGTTATGATCAAACCTTAAACTGAGGATGATGGGGTTAAAGAAGGAACAGAAAGCACTACAAAAAATTGTTAATTCAAAAAAACAGAACTGGATCATGTACATTCATATCTTTAACTTCAAGCTAAACCCTATGATTTACCTTCCTTCTTATATGTCAGATTCAAAATAAAATTGCAATTCCTTCTGCATTTTATATGTTTTATACAAGGAAAAGTCATACAAAACTATCCTGAACCTAATGGTTAATAAAGTGACTATAAGTATGGAAGTAAAACTGAGAAAAATCAAAGACTTAAATTGCTAAAAAAAAAAAAAAAATTACTCAAAATACTTCCATGTTAAAACAGTCAAAGTCAAGTCTGTCTTAGAAAATAAAAATAGGATATATTACTCATATAATTTTTATTTTAATATGGAATTTCATAAACTAGAGAGAACTTTTTTCAAAGGGTCAAAATTCAAAGATGTCTTATAATAGCAAAAAGGAAGAAAAAATAATTTGAATCTCAGATATCCAATGACTAAAAAGCAAGTAATAATTCTGCCACAAGGAGGCAGGAAAAGAAAAAAGAAAAATTTTTTTTGTTTCTGCAGTTTTAAATAAAACATTACTTCATTCATAAATTTGTTAACTATACAAAAGAGTTAGCATGTGTTCACCAGTTATATATAATACATAGTTAAAATCTACCAATGACTAATGTCTCAGAATGACAGGTATGTTAATGAGTTATACCTTTCTTAATGTGGAATCAAAAGAACTTCAGAAGTGGAAAGACCTTCTGAAATCAATTAGATCATGATTCTTAACATTAAGATCCACAACCTTCATTTTTTAATATTTTGATCACTGTATTTTAATATGATTGATTTCCTCTGCAAACCCTGTGTATCTTATTTGATGCATTAAAAAAAAATTATTCTAAGAAAGGGTCCACAAGTTTCACCAGACTGCCAAGGTACACAAAAACAGTCAAAAAACCCCAAACAAGTCCAGTCTGTTTCTTCACAAATGAAAAAACTGAGGACCACTGATATAAAAGAGACTTGCTCAAATCATAAAGAAGGAGACAGTCTTGAGAAGTTATGAAATGACTGCTACAGGAGTGTGGTAGAGGATCCATCAAATATGAATACAAAGAATAGTACAAAGGAGTGAGGATCACATCTGGCAGTCACTTCCTCTATTCAACAGCTAAGCCAAGGACAGAGAAGATAAATTGTGAATGAGGATGACTCATGATTGAAAAGCATCAAGGTGTAAATGGCAAAAGAAAAACAGGGAAGAAATTCATGGGTGAAGGGCAAGGGTTCCTTGTTCAACTGGTTAACTATAGGGTCAAGACTAAGAATAGAAGAAAATTGGAAGATGGACGACGACCTAAGAGAACAAGACAGATAAACTGACTAGAGGTTGTGAGGAGGACAAGAGATTAAAGTGAAAACAAAGAACTTTGGGAATAGTTTTGATTGGAAAGTAATATAAGGAAAAGGAACACTGGCTATGGAGTCACAAGACTGAGTTCAAATCTCCTGTCTGCCACTCACTACCTAGTAACCTTGAGCAAATCACTTCACCTTTCTAGGCCTTGTTTTCTTCATTTGTACAAGAAAAGGACTGGTCTACATTATCTCTAAGATACCTTCCAGCTCCAAATCTATGATCCTACTGAATGAAGCAATTCTAATAATCTAAGAGCATTTCAGAGCTCTAGATCATGTAGGCAGAACAGCTCTAGGTGATAGTGAAGACACATGCCGTGGATGAGGTGAGGTAGAGACAGAAGTTCTGGAAACAAAGGAGATTCCTGACTTGGGAAGGAGTTTCCTGAATACCTTCAATATGAATACTAAAGTCAACAAATAAGAATATGGGGGAATATAGGGGATGAAATATAGAGAAAACTTTGAGCTAGGTTCTCAACTCCTTGAAAAAAGTGAAGAGACCAATAACATACCATTTATATAGTACTTAAAGATTTGCAAAATATTTTCGCATATGTTATCTCATCTGAGAATGGTATGAAGTCCGTAGTTCACAGCCACAAAAATCTGGACAGGTTCATATAAACAGAGATTCACTTCAAAGAAGAAAAGGTTAGGGATGGCAGCTAAGGGAAGCTTTGAAAGTAGCCTCTGGAAGCAAGTGGCGGGGGAGGGGGATGTAAAGTGCTCATTCTAATTCAGTTCATTTACCATACAAGAGAGAGGGAACTGCCAGCAAAAGAAAATGTGGCAAAGGGAGAACTCTCTTCTGAAGAAACTTTCCATATACTCACTCCTATTAAAACTTAACTTCTATACTTGAAGAATCTGTAAATTTCACCATTATGGGAGAAATTCACCAAAGCAGGCCACAACCACTTCTAATTTAGGAGATTATCTATAAAGATTCTTGTGGCCAAAAAATTCATCAACTTGAAGTCAACTGATGATAAACCTCTGTGAAATAGAGAAGTTGATCCTTTAACGGACAAAAGTCTACCACTGGATATGTATTCACTCTTTCCATCTTGGTTTCAGCTTCAAAGCTATCTGAGTAGACATTCATTCGAGTACAGAGTAGCGGGCACAGCCTTTGAGAACCCACTGGCTACCTCCATACTTTCATGAAGTGCTAGAGTAGCACTCCTAACAAAAAAGTAAAAAAATTAATCATCTGATTGCTTGTTGTTTTGCCTAACTCATGACACAACTAAAAGGCCATCTCCACCATGAAGTTTTCCCTGATCCCCACATCCACTGAACACTCATAACATTTTTTACATGTAAACATTCTATTTTGTATTAGTTATTTGTGTCACAGCCTCCCCACTAGGCTATAAATTCACCACAACTTATTTATCTTGCATCTTCTCCATACCTATGGAGCATACCATGCTGCACACAGCAAGCATTTAATAACTGTTTGCTGAATTGAATGGAGCGAATAAATTTCAATAAATTCTTTTAACCAAACAGCTGCATTTTAAGCCTTTATTTCCAAGTACTGAAGAAATCTGGCTATAATCCCTAGAACAAGAAATTTTTAGGCAATCAACAAGATAATGCTTGAAAAATACCTTAAGAGCATCTAGTCCAACCCTCAATTTCAGACTCAAAGAAGGAAGTTACTTGCTCAGCATTTCAAACATATTAAGTTTCAAACTGGGATTGAGCCCAGTTCCTCTAATGCCATATCCACCACTCTTTCTGCTATGCCCACCTGAGATTTCGAAGGTCAAAGGACTCTTTAAAGTCAACTCTGTCTATTTATAAAGCTACCCCCAGAGGCAAAGATTTAGTTCTCAGGTAACCAGAGGGCAGTGAGAGAACAAGCAAAGGGAGCATCAGAAGCAGTGATTCAGAAGCTGTCTTCTCCACTCTTGGGGGAAGGACAAACAACTACTACAACAACAGGCTCCCCAGGGGAAGACAAGACAATCACTAGCCCCAGAAAAGCTACTTACTGCCAAGAGCTGGTTGGGGTAGGAGAAGGGAACAGAGAGAACTACTGGCTTTTCTAAAGAAATACATCTACTTGTAAAGGTTCATCCAGCAAATCACATCTTTCTAGAGCTTTTTCCCACTACCTTCTTACCAGAACCCACATGAGCTTCTCTCTTCTCCCTCTAACCTCAATATTTCTGGACAGATATTCAGGTAGAGAGATCTACAGATATGTTATGTCCTGTTTTCTAACACAAATTAGACAATTTTAAATGAAATTGAAAGATATTCCTGTTGCTGGGTCCGCTTTTTAACTCCTTTCCTCCTCCTAGGTAAAGCTTATCACCTCTAATCTCATCACCAAGCCTGCTTACTCAAGCCTAGACTGAGGTCACCTTCCTCAGCTTCTTCTCCCTCAGACAGAAGGGTTGGAGGGTTGAATGTCAAACTTCTCAAAGCCTCACTCCACTCTATCTGTTGCCCTGCCTGGTTTCAACTCTACAGAGTAAGATGCAAAGCACACCCTGGTCTCTTCTTTCCCCACCCCACCCCCTTCCTGCCTCCTTTTATATGTTGTTTTTCGGATGGAGGGACTGCTTCTTTTTTATTAACTGTATCCCTAGCACTTAGCATAGTGCCTGGCACATAGAAGACATTTGGCCATTGCATATAAGTGCTTAGTAGATGCTCAATGAATGGAATAGCTTTATTTCTTCTTCAGGTAAAGATTTTGCGTGGCAATGGATTTCCTCCACAGCACAACAAATTACAACTTGCAGAAAGCTTTCTCTAGAATTATAAAGTACCATTATACCCTTATCAATTCTCCTTTTTTAAAAATGTATGCATTTTCCAAAATGCACTTTAAAGAATTTAAATATAATTAAAGTCACTTTTTTCCCTATCTTTATTTCAAGTAAATCTTCCAAATAAGAATATTTAAGATTCTGGTAAGACTTAGAAACAGAGGAAAGAAAAAAGATGAATAGTGTTCTTATTCAAGAATTTTCAGTGTTGAATGGATAGCACTATCATAACAATGATTCCTTTGACAATGTTATTATGTAAAGCTCATATTCTGAGATCAAGCATATTATAAAACATAAAATTTACAGAGTATATGCTGAGAAATATAATAAAAAAACTAGCTAAGATATGAAGTAGTCAAAAAAGATGACTAAAGCATTAAATTACATATAAACAAAAATGAAGAAATAAATGAGTCTTAATTGCCTAACTAATTATAATAGTCATCAAACACATTGAACATGTATCCAGAACATTTGCAGCAAGTCCTGGGTCAAACCTTTGCTCACTAGCACAATCACCAAATTTCCAAATACCTGGTTGTTTGCCCCACACCCAACTCTCCACAATCGATTTGGCCCTATACATAGGCATTGGAGTTTCCTCCTCATCTTTCTTCTCTTTGTCATTCTGATCTTCTTTTTTCGTTCCACTTTGACATTCCATGGTATCATCTGAGAAATAAAACACAAAAATTATTAAAACTTTTTTTTAAAAAAATACAACATTTAGCTCAGCTGTGATGTATATCTGTATTCTTGAAATGGAAAAAATATCAAGATACTGAATATCATCACGCTTACTACAATATTGTTAATGCAAGAAAAGTTAAAAAAAATTACAAAAAACCACAGTTACAAAATGAGTGCCCTATTTGTTTCCATGCCTGTGTCAATGAGTCAAATCGGTGACCCCCTTTTAATCATTAAGTCACTGGAGATTTTCCTTTGAAGCATGCTCTCTCTCACAATCATCACTCCATCTCCCAATTCTGAACATTTTCACTGACTGTCACCCTCCTCACTTCCACCTTGTGGTTTCCTTAGCTTCCTTCAAGCCCCAACTATAAAATTCCATCTCATGCCTCCATTCTGTTGGTGAAATCATTAAGAGAAAACGCTGAAATAAAGGTCAGGTCAGAACTTTTGAGGCATGTGCACAATTAGCAGGTAGAATCCAGCAAAGGAGACCAAAAGAGAACAAAAAGAAACCAAAAGAGGGTGGTGATAAAAAAAAAAAAGTTAGAGAAGAAATACCATTCAGGTGAACATGAGCATCAAATGCAGCAGAGATCAAGAAGGATGAGGTTTAAGAAAAAATCCACTGCATGTGTATATTTAGAGATTACTATTAACTTTTGAGGAAAAAAGTTTCAATTAAGTAATGAGGTCACACACGAGAATTGCAGAGAGTAAAGAAGGTAGTGAGGAGAAAAAGCAGAGCTTAAGTAAGTAGTATGACAGCTTTTTCTAAAAGGGAAGAGAGATACCAGATGATTAAGGGCACTGAAGAGTCAAATAATGGTCTGTTTATTCTGTATACATATTTGGGAACTCTGGGAACTTACGGCTGCCAGCCAGAACCTCTCAGACCTTACCATTACTCTCCATAGAAAGCCCCTCCTTTATTAACAGGTGTCCATAGTAAACTCACTACAAGCTCATTTCTAAAAATGCTTGGTTAAGCTATACCATTTTGAAATTACAGCTGAAATATGGCATAAAGGCTTCTTCACATCATTAATGATTTGCTGATATTTCATATCAAACTCCTAATTTTTAAGCAATGATTGCACTCATTTTTTGGATTAAGATTATACCAAAATAGTGTTTATTGAGCCTGGCAAAAGATTACTATGTTTGTTTACTCTTGTTCCTGAGACTAATTGTTAAGACTATTTTTAAAACCTCCTCTAGATGTGCTAAGAGGATAAAAGGACTTGAACCAAGACATGGAAAGGTTGAGAAACACAGTCCATAAGTGATACATTACAAACCCACAAAACAAGGGAGCTGAGTTTGACCTCTGGGTTGTTCCTGACTCTAAGTATATGATCTTGAAAGAATGATATTTTAAAATAATCACATTTTTACTTTTGAGTGCAAATCAGGACATTTTAAATATACTTGAGGAGACACTAGCTTTATTTCTTGAATAAATAAGGGATTTAATATCACATTAATATCAAGCTAAAACATTGTGTACCTCAAGCAGACACACAACATAAAAAATAACTACAATGAAATCAAAGTTACCAATATATGTGACCAAGTTAAAGTCAAAAGAGTTTCTATAATATTAAGCAATTTTTTCAACATCTTAAGCAGTTTCAGGATTCAGAATATACTTTTATTTTGGCATAAACTACCAGAACCTGAGAAACATATAAATATGTCGTAATAACCGTTTTTTAAAAAAATCTTTACATCATAAGTTGTAAGGAGCAAAGAAAAAAAATCAAAATATTGAAAATAGACTGCAAATTTATAATTTCTTACAAATAAGCATGAATCATTTTGCCTCCCCACTCCATAAACAAACACAACATATTTATTCTTTTTTATGATGAAGTAGCAAAGGATGCTAACTGGAAAAAAGGAAGGCTATCAAATGTTA
>CM053771.1:333778125-333800046 GCA_028658325.1 Potorous gilbertii
TAATGTTCTTATTTAATGTACTAGTGCTTTCTGTTTTGTTTCATTGCAACATTTCTACTTTCTTTAAATACAAACATATATTTTAGCTACTGAATTCCAGTATAATGACATCATGGGTTAAAGAGGTTTTTGTGTCCTAAAGTGAGAACCTAAATGACCATTTGGCTATGGAGTATAGTGGAACAAATCCTGGTAATGAAATTAGGAACTCTGGGATTGAATCTCAGATTCCAAACCTAATACAGCACTTATATGACCATGAAAAAGTCACTAACCCTCCTTGAACCTCTGTGTGTATTGCTTCAGACAAACTAAGACCTAGGAAAGCCCTTAATTTAAAAAGGCCAAGGTCACCCACTGCATCATGGGTCACTGCCAATCATCCTGACTCTTGTCTGGCTACCAGTCTCTGGTGACTCTGGAGGAGAAAATAAGGCTGATGATTCTGCGCAGCTCTGCCTCAGTTAAATACATTTCATTCACTAGTCAAGACATCACCCTCCTATCACTGATCCTCTATGAGAATGAAGGGCAAACAACTAAGTGCATTACAAACCCTGTCTCATTTGTTCTTAAATATGTGGCGCTGAGAGGTTAAATGCCTAGTCTATAGTGTTAAAATAAAGACCTGAAATTGGCTCTTAGAGACTCCAGGGCTGGCCCTCTTATCTGTTAGGCCACACTGCCTATATTTATGAGTCACATTTTAAGGTATACAAGGCATTCCTTTTAACACCCCTAGGAGGTGGTAGGTAGTACAAATGTACGTAAAGCATCTATGAGACAATAATTGTAAAGCACTCGGCATATAACTACCATCATTATTTTTATTACCATATGTTACAGTTCCAGGTTGGCAAAGCACTTTACAAATATCTCATTGTATCCCCACAGAAACCTTAGGGAACAGGTGCAGTCACCAATCATTATTGTTTACGTAGAGCTCTAAGGTTTCCGTGAGCTTTACACGTATTACCTCATCTGAGCCTCACAGCCACCACCACTGTCATCTTGCTTTTAGAGATTTTAGATGAAACTGAGGTAGACAATGGTTAAGTGATGTTAAAGGCTTACAGAGCTAGTAAGTTTCCTAGGCTGCATTTGAACTCAGGTCTTCTTGATTCCAAGTCCAGCACTCCAGCCACTGTGCTAAAAATGGTCAATAAAAAGCATGCTGAAGATTTCAAATGCTAGAGATAGGAAAGGAACATGTGGAAGGGTGTGTGCAGGTGTTTATTTATATATTTAGGTATATATGGATTCAAATCGTACTGTCTCCAGAACACACTTTCACTTTAAAAGATTCTTGTTGGTATTTCTTAATCTCTTACATAAGACTACTGGCTACCATTTGCCTTTTCCTAAAAATATATCACACAATAAATTAGAGCTGACAGTTCCAATTAAATGTGGTTCCAGCTGACAATTTTTGCTTTTACTGTTAATCTTAGTACAAAAAGGAAATTCACTGGAATTAAGACCTTGAAATTGTAAGATTTTATAATATAGTAAAAGAAAAATGGTCAGATGGGTTCCCCTGGAACCTGTTGTCTTACAAATGTATACATCAACACACATCTTTCACAAGACACCATGTTACCCTGGTCTCATTTTATAAGATTGTGAAAATTATTTTAACAGCTATGACAACCTCACAAATAACCTAAGAGTAGATTAATTTTGGCAGAAGTCTGTTTATACATTTAATAATAAGAAATTACATTCCCTTTTTATGTTCAGTTAAACTAATGAGAGAATAGGATGGCATAAAGGAGAAATGGGTGAAAAGAAAAGCACTGAATAGGTAACAAATGTGGGAAGGGATAGTAATCACCTGGACTCGCTCTCCTGAAAAAAATTATAACATGCATACAAACTACTCTCAAAAAAAATAGATGCTTGTCAAATTGTGAAATAAACCACTTTTGTCCTGAGCTTGTACAATATCACCGCTCTTTAGGAAAACTTACATGGCCCTCTTTCAAGGTTTACACTACTAATAAGCAGTTGTTCCAAACCTTCTCTGCACCTCTCTCCCTCCCTATGTGCCCAGCAGACCTCACTTCTGACTTTGCTGAGAAAACAATCATGAAAACCTCATCTTCTCTACTCACATTTCAAAATCTCTGCGTCTTCAACCATCATTTCTTCTTTTGCTCCAATCTAAGGAAAACAGGGTTTATCTTGCCAAGACCAACCCGCGAACCCCCTGACTCCAGAAGTTGAGTCTTTCATCACTCCTCTCACCTTCAACCTCAACTTTACCAGAACTCATTACCTTTCTCTCAAAACCACCTCTCTTCCAAATTTCACCATTTCTATTTAAGCCTTCACCATCCTTCCAGTCTCCCAGCTTTACAATTTCATCCTCAGTTCTTCCCTCTCCCTCACCCCACATATCCAGTAAGTTGCCAAATCTCCCTTTCATCAGTGAACCCTCAATAAAAGGCCCACCGCACATATTCACTGCCTCTACTTCTTCCTCAATCCCACTCACTTTTCAATCCCTTGCCATCTGACTGACTCAACCACTGAAACTGCCCTTTACCAAAATTACCAACCAACTCTTAAGAGTAAATTTAATGACCTTTCCCAAGTCCTCATCCGTACCTCTTTTAACCCATGGCCACCATCCTGGGTCTTCTCCCTTCTCTTTGTTCTCCTATTTCTCCCTCCTATCTGTCTGACTATTCCTTCTCGGGCTCCTCTGTTGAATCATCATGTTTCTATATATTGTGTGCTCTTTTCCCTAAATCTTCTTTTCCTTGACCATAATTTTATTAGTTCATATTGTCTCAGACCTCTATATCCAATTTTAATTTCTCTCCTGAATTCCAGTTCTATACTGCCCTTGGCTATTACTATTAACATCTCAAATTCAACATGTGCAAAGAAGAATTCATCATCTCCAAAAAACACCTCTTCTCCAAACTTCCCGATTTCTAATGAGATACCATCATGCTTCCACCTAGTTTGAAATCTCAGTCACTCACCCCTCAGTCATTCTGGCTCCCACTTATCTTTCTAGACTTGTTTCATAATGCTCTCCTCATAAAGTTTAATACTATCTATAATCAAACTAACCTACTATTCTCTAAACTTGACCTCTGCCCTCTGCAACTTTTTAGAGGTCAAGCTTGCATTGCACTCCCTCCTCCCCTCTGCTTCCTGCTTCTTCTTTCAAGGCCTGCCTGCCTCAGAAGCTACTACCTGCAGCAGGCTGGTCTCGATCTCTTCCTCCCTTAAACCCTCCACTTGTTAAGAGTTCTCTCCCTTCTCAAATTATCTTGTATTTATACGTATGTGTGTGTATACGTGTGTGTTGTGTTGTGTCTTCCCAACAGAACAAAATCTCTTTAGGGGACTATTTCTTCCCCAGTGCTTGCATATTAGTACTTAATAAATATTTGTCATACTAAATTGAAGGTACTCTGAACTTTGTCAATAATATAAGGAACCACAGAAAACGGAAGAAATGAGAATATATAAATTATAGTATGGAAAATGATGGAGGACACAAAACTAAAGCTCTCTCTCATGGCAAAGGAAGCACATACAAGTAAGTCAAGATGGAGTCAACAAACAAAATGTTGAAAACTAGCAGCAGATTAAAAAGGAGATGAATGCAACAGAGATACTGGGAATTCTGCTGACTGAAGGAAATATTATGACTACAGCAATGATGAAAACCTTTTTAGTATAGTTATATAGGTAGCAATATTTCACATAAGGCACAATCTAATTTTATTCACCCTAAAAAAAAAAAACTTATTTCAACTGGCATGAGCATTATAAATATCAGCTTTAATCTGGTCACACAATGGCAGGAACCTCTCTCACTAATGTTAGACAAGGAAATTTTTTTAAAGGTGTCAATTTCAAATTTTTTTCATGTATTTGACAAGTCTATTGAGTCTTTTTGGAGTAAGAATCAAATTTGGTTCTGGAAATTCCCCAGAAAAAGTCTAGATTAAATTTGGGGCAGCTAGGTGGTACAGTGGATAGAGCACCAGTGCAGGAGTCAGGAGGACCTGAGTTCAAATCTCACCTCAGATACCTGACACTCACAGCTATGTGCCCTTAGAGTCACTTAACCCCAATTGCCTCATCCTGGGTCATCTCCAGTCATCATGATGAATATCTGGTCACTGGATTCAGATGGCTCTGGAGAAGAAGTAAGGCTGGTGACCTGCACAGCCCTCCCTCACTCAAAACAAAGTCAAGTGCAAGTCATGTCATCATTTCTCTGATGGCATGGTCTTCTTGGGCAACAAAGGACGAACATACAGATTAAAATTTAGTGTTATGCTGATGATGTAGAGAAATTTCATTTAAACCAGAAATAACTATGACAATTATTAACATTAGCAAAAGACACACACACACATACACACACTTTATTCCATTCAGAAGACTTTCTGAAATGTTCTGGGGCTTGATAGAATCACTACAATGTTGTTTGAAAAAAGAAACATCTGGAGGACTTCACCATCTAAAGAGGCTATCTCCTCCATATGAATTTTGTACTGGATCTCCTTCTGTGACAATGGCCAAAATCTTTGGCATGTAAAAATCTCCCAGTTTTATGCCTCAATCCATGTGGAGTATGATTAAACATACTCCTCTGTTTTCCTCTGTTTTATTCCTCTGTTTATCCTATCTTTCAAGAAGTAGTGAATAATTTTGATGTATTCAAAGGAAATTCTTTGAAGATAAGCCTTTGAACAGGTTTTTCTAATGGACCAAATCAAGTGTTTTTTTTTTTAAATTATCAACAAGCAATAAGCATACCAGTATCTCAGAACCCTTACACTTTTCAGTCAATTGTGTGATGATAAAGATGTAGAGTACTATGGAATATTACTTGTGAAAGCCTGACTGTTCCCTATAAATATCCACATAATAAATCCTCCACACATACACAGATTCAAATAAAAAATATTATATTGATGGGAATAGTTATCAAGATTTCTCCCAGTTGTCTTTTTTTTTTTTAATAAAATTCAATTTTTTTCTTCCTGAAAATATACTTGGTCTACTCCAGCTACGTAACACTAGGGGTACGATAATAGAGGAGAAGTTCCTTTGCACTAGGGCAGAGGTATCAGACCCAAGGACCCTGTTCCCAGCCCTAGTCAACAGTTCCAGGATCTAAGGAACACATATACACACACACAAAAAGGGAATCCCTGCCACTCTAAGTCAGTACAAGGCTTTAGACTCTCAGTCCTTGCCCTGAGGCACAGGATTTGGACTCTCTCCCTTCCTGTTCATAAAGGGTGGCCAAAAGTCTAGTTACAACGCAGGTCAAATATTTATGGACATAAGGGAAATGGAACAGTCCCCTACTGCTGCAGTATGAGGTTTATGTGTACCTGCCCAAGGTCCTAGACAAAGCCCTGGTCAGTGATTTCTGAAACTAGAAGGAAAGGGGCTTCTTTACCTGAGGCCCAAGGCTGAGTGAACTGACCCTTGTTCTCCACAGGAAACAAAGTGTGGCAACAAGACTTTCCATTCCACCTTGTCCATGGAGATGCAACAAGTCCTACTGCCAACCAAATCTCAGCTTTGGTCAGTGGGTCATGAACAAAAGGGGACTATCAGTGATCCAGCTTGAACTATTATCTGTTTAGGTGGTATGGTTGGATTCGAACAGGGAAGGATGACTCCAAGAATCATTATAGGAAGTTTTAGTGGATGCAAATAGGGCGCAGTAGCCAGCAGTGCAAGAAGTGAAACCTATAAGATGGAAAAGAGAAGGGGAAACAGAAACGGGGCTGGGAAGACCCCCACTCAAGTTGTTGAGTAATATCTATAAGACAAAAGAATTCATCTCTGGGCATCGGTCAAGGGTGGGAGACATACATTGTTAAGAGACTGGAAACATGAGTTAATATTACAAAAATGACAATTCTACCTAAGTTAATTTAGTTATTCAAACTCCAAAAATATTTTATGGAGCCAGAAAAAATTATGTCAAAATTTATCTGAAGAACGAAAGGTCGAGAATATCAAGGAAATTAATGAAAAGAAATGCTAGGGAAGGTGGTCTAGTCATACCAGATCTTAAATTGTATTATAAAATAGCAACCATCAAAACTACTTGGTACTGGCTAAGAAATAGATCAGTGGAATAGGTTAGATACACAAGACATAGTAGTCAATGACTACAGCAATCTACTGTTTGATAAACCCAAAGACTCCAGCTTCTGGGATAAGAATTCACTATTGGACAAAAACTGCTGGGAAAACTGGAAAACAGTATGGCAAAAACTGGGCACAGACCAAAGTCTGACACCATATACCAAAATAAAGTTCATATGGATACATGATTTAGATGTAAAAGCTGATACTATAAACAAATTAGAGGAGTAAGAAACAGTTTATCTGTCAGATTTATGAAGAAAGGAATTGATGACTAAATAAGAGAAAGAGAACATTATGAAATGCAAAATGGGTAGCTGTGATTACATTAAATTGAAAAGTTTTTGCACAAATAAATCCAATGCAACCAAGATTAGGAGGGAAGCAGAAAACTGGGAAAGAATTTTTACAACTGTTGTCTCTGAGAAAGTCCTCATTTCTAAAACACATAGAGAACTGAGTCAAATTTACAAAAATACAAGTCATTCCCTGATTCATAAATGGTCAAAAGACCAGGCAGTTTTCAGAGGAAGAAATTAAAGATATCTAAATTCATATGAAAAAAAGCTCTAAATCACTATGGATTAGAGAGATGCAAATCAAAACAACTCTGAGGTATCACATCATACCTAGCAGATTGGCTAACATGAAAAAACAGGAAAATCATAAATATTGGAGAAGATGTGGGAGAGTTGGAACACTAATTCATTGTTGGTGGAGCTGTGAGCTGATCCAACCACTTGGAGAGCAATCTAAAACTATGCCCAAAGGGCTACAAAAATGTGCATATCTTTGCCCAGCAATACCACTTCTAGGGCTATATCCCAAAGAGATCATAAAAATGCGAAAAGACCTATGTGTACAAAAATATTTATAGCAGCTCTTTTTGTGGTGGCCAACAACTGGAAATTGAGGGGATGCTCATCAACAGAGGAATGACTGAACAAGCTGTGGTATATGAATGTAATGAAGTGCTATTGTGCTATAAGAAATGATGAACAGGCAGACTTCAGAAAAATCTAGAAAGACACATATGAACTGATACTGAGTGAAAGGAGCAGAACCAGGAGAGCACTGTAACAGTCACAGTGAGCAATGACTGATTTTGAACTCAAGTTCAAATAAACAATTCCAAAGGACTCATGATGGAAAATAACATCCACATCTAGAAAAAGAACTATGACTATGAGTCCGAATGCAGAGGGAAGCAGACTATTTTCCTTTTGTTTTGTTTTTTTCTTTCTCATGGTTCCTCCCATTCATGCTAATTCTCCAATACAACATGACTAATGTGAAAATGTTTAATAGGAATATATACATCAGACTTCATGCCATCTTGGGGAGGGGGGAGGAGAGGAAGGGGAAAAAATTTAAAACTTATTGAAGTGAATGTTGAAAACTAAAAATAAATAAACTTTTAAAAAAGACACTGGCAACAATTTCCCCTATATCTAAAGATTTGAGTGGGGTTTTCTGGGGCGTTCCCCCACCTATTAGGACAGAGATAGGGTACATTCCCCCTTAACCTCTAAGTAGTCATGGGGCGTTCCCCACAAGCATCTGAGCAGTGGCAGAACTTATCTCTAGACGCAGGGTAGGTGAAGGATCGCCCAAAGTTCAAACTTCAGACCATCCCAACAGTAACAGCCTTATGCCAAGGACCAGGGTAAAAAAGGATGGTAGCTTATAATAAACAGTCAGAGGAGACCAAGGCATGGGGGTGAGAGTCAGCAAACCAGCTAGCAAACTTCCACAGCAAAGTAAAACTGTGTGGCAAGTCAAAGTTATAAGATGAGCCTCAGGTGACATCAAAGGATAACACAGCAAAATATTTTCACTACAAACTATTTTTCCCATCTTTGTTTTCTTTAATCTAATTTTCATTTCCTCAAGAACCACATCTAGGACCACTGTTCAGATTCCAAATGTGGTGAGGAAATACAATCTCCAAATAACTCTTTTCTCAAAGAAAGTATTCATGAGACTTCTATAATCTATATATCTTTGGCCTCTCTTATTCCTTACTCTTGAGCAATATTTTCCTATGTACTTTTGCTATTCTAGATACCTATATACTCCTATGCACTAAAGTGACTGAGTACACTGATTCATTATGGAAAGAGTACCTAGTCAAGATCTTTGTAGAATTTCTCTATCTCTTCTGTCTGTACAATAAATGTTGGCACATAGGCTCCAATTACTTTCATAATGAACCTTTTGCAAATACCTTTATAAAGCACTGCAATAGAGGGTAACCAAACATCACAAAAAGTAATGTTCCCTGTTGTCTTTGGATGCATATTAAAGCAAGCAAAATCAACTCCTTTAAATGCTTCTCTTAAAATAAACCTAGTAGTCATCCATCCAGTTGGCTAAAACTTCTCTTTTCTGCTAGGTGGTGCAGTGACTCCAAAACCAATGCATTCGTTGGCGTTGCATGGTGTGACAGCATGCACAGTGCAAAGTATGCAATGCAGTGTATTCAGAACCAAGGCTGCAGTGAAGTTGCACAATGTAAAATAGGTGAGTGCTATCAGAAACACCTCAGACTCATTACACATTTGATTTTTAATTCATTTTTGATCACTACATTCAGAAACCTTTGACTGTTGCCAAATTTTTCAAGACCCCATATGGGGTGGTGACCCATAGTTTAAGAAGTATGAATCTACACTAAGACAAAAAGAAGTTGAAATCTGCATCACTAGAAGAAATACTCATATAGTTGAATCAGAAATCCTCAAGTAGGGAAGAAATAAGTACTACTTGATATTGTTGCAACTCACTATTTCTTCAGTCCATCAGTTCTTTAATTAGGATATATTATTTACTTTTTAGGACACATTTCTATCACCAGAGAAGTCAAAAAATTCAAAAGGTTGATTTAAATTATGAAAGAGTAACATTACAACTAATAAGTTTCTACAAGAAAAATCAGCTGTACTAATCAAAATAAGTGGGGCTTTTTGTCCCCTTGTATTACCCAAGTTTAGGCAGGTAGGTGACACAGTGGATAGAGTACTAGGCCGGGAGTCAAGAAGACTTGAATTCAAATCCTACCTCAAACACTTTCTAGCTATGTAACCTTGGGCAAGTCACTGAACTTCTGTTAAGTTTTCTCAACTTTAAAATAAGAAAAATAACAGAACTTACCTCCCAGGGTTGTTATGAGGTTCAAAGGAGATAATCTACTTAACACATTGCCTAGCATATAGTAGGTAATAAAAAAAAAACTAGCTATGACAATGATACCATAATTTAGCCATACTGAATTCCATATCATGAAGCAAATCACCTAAATCTCAGTTTTTTCTCCTACTTTCTTACTTTAATTTTGACTCAGTTTCTCAGAAAGTACTATGAAAGTAGAATAAAGATAAATGGCACAATTCTTACCAAGAAAAGTCACACAAATTTTTCCATCAACTACTGTATATATTATGCTCAAAAAACTTAGTATCCTTCAAAATAAGTTCTCCAACCTTCAAGATTTTTGAAATGAAGTCCCAGACAAAATATTTCAATACACTTTGCTTGTCTATGTACATAATTGACAGAAAGGCTACCAATAGGGAAAAGACAGTAACTATTTCTGCAGCATAAAACCAGATTCTTTTCCTTGTACTTTTATAATCAGAAAATATTCACACAACTACTATCTTTACAGTATAAACAGGTGGGATACTGGCCTTGGAGTAAGGGAGACTGGTTCACATTTCAAGCTAGCTGTGTATCTGTTATCTACTAAAGGAAATTCTGGTATCAAAAGGACAGATGGGGGTAGCATTTGGCAGGTGGGAAAGTTGTTCCTGGTCTCCCGAGAATTCTATTTTCCCTCTCTAAGCTGTTAATGCTAAATATGCTTCTTTCTACATTCATAAGTATGGTTTCATATTCTCAGACTCTATAATTCTGAGATAGAGATATATAGCTCATATATAGAGAGAGAGATATATATGACTTTCTATGAACAAATTGTTTCAGTCCTAAGACTTACAGAAATCCTACCCATGAGAATACAAGGCACCAGAATTGTATCAATACTGAAGAAACATGACTTAAAAAGAACAGAACAGTGAAGAACTTATTGAAGTGGAGTGGCAAAGAGGTCAAAATACTAAATCCAACAAATGGCCATAGATACATCTCTCACATTGTTATAAACTTACTTTCTGGTTACTTGTGGCCCCAAGTTATGTTCTTGTTTAAACTACAACTTCCTATGTAATCTTGGTTTCCTTACTCAGAAGTGTTTTATGAGGACACCAACACAGCTGGGTGACAATCTTTCCCCCAAATTCCTCGGTCCAAGTTTAGACCCAAGGCTGCTCTGCTATATCCTTTGATGTTAGCAGGCTGCTTGGCCATTTTCTAATTCTATTAAGAACACGACCCTATGTCTAGCTCTCACTTCAAGTTAGTATTCAAACACTGCTGACTCTAGAAAGACCACTAATGTGCCCAGAACTCACAGAGAGGAAGGCTGGTTTCTGGAATATAAGTTGCAGCTGAGGAAAGGAATGAGATGGCAATGCAAGATGTGATTTAATGATTCACATATTCATACCTGACACATCTGAACCTCTGTAGGTCATCATCCAAACCTATTCCCTATCTGCTACTACCTGAGTCTATTCTCATCTCCCTTAACCAAACCCAAAGTCCCAATCAAAATTACCCACCCCTTCCACTGTGCTCTCCAGAATGCCTGCTCCAAAGGCAACAAATTTGCTTTCATCTTAAATCTTGTCATGTTCCACTCCTTCCAACTTCTGATAATCACTGAAACCGGGCTGTCTGACACAGTCTCACCAGTCATTCTTCCATTACTGGTTACACCTTCACTCCTCCTCAGCTCATTGGTTGAGGTGGAGGAACTGCAATACTCCTTGCTCTCTCCACCAACAACGCCATCTTCTCTCTCTACATCTGTCACTTAGTAAATTCTCCTCCTCTGTAGTCCGTTTAATCCACATCTTCCATCCAAACAACATCCTGGTAGCTGTTGTCTACGAGCTTCTAGGATGCTCCCTCTCCTTGCTCAAACAGATCAATATCTAGCTCACAGTCTTTTTCTCCTCAACTCATGCTGTCACACTAAGGGACTTCCAATATACATACAGTCATACTCAAACACCCTAACCTCCCAGTTTCTCAACTACTTACTTTCTTTAACCTATTCCTCCACC
The DNA here is from genome assembly GCA_028658325.1 of Potorous gilbertii. NCBI lineage: Eukaryota > Metazoa > Chordata > Mammalia > Diprotodontia > Potoroidae > Potorous > Potorous gilbertii. The sequence continues at coordinate 333,789,459 of CM053771.1, forward strand.
CTACCTTAGTTACACACAAAGACCATCATCATACTCTTGATACTGCCATCACCTACTCCATGTTCAGGAAGTCTGAAACTCCTTTACCTGATTATATTCTATTGGTTTTCCACCTCTCCCTTGAGTTCCCAGATCAAACTCTATTCTTCATAAACATCATGACCTCTAATTCCCTTGACTCTATTTTCTCTCCTCTCACTCTCTCAACTCCCTACAATCTGGAAAGTGCTCTCTCCAAAGTTACCAAAGAGTTTCTAATTGCCAGATCTGTCTTTCTCCTCAGCTCTCATCATTGATCTCTCTACAGCATTTGATACTGTCCATCACTCTTCTCCTTGACACTCTCTTCACTCTAGACTTTCCAGACAACATTGTCTCCTGGCTCTCCTCCCTTCTCTCCCAGGCTATCACCTCTGCACAAAGTCACTCTCTCCTTCCCCCAGCTTGACCTCAAGTTCAAGTTGAATCAGTTCAACTACACACTGTTCTCTTCTCCAGTCCCTGAATCCCTCTGTCATATCAATGATTGTGTCTTACCAAGTTTCAGCTTTGGATCATGTCCACTATCCTGTGCCTTCACTCCTACAAATACACTTGCTAAACAAAGGTGGAGAAAACTGTGCGACTTTTCTGACCGGGTCCACTTACAGATTTATTTTACACAACCTCAATTGGGCCCTCATTGTTACTAGGCAATCCTTCTATATTCTCCACAGCTCTTCCAAACATTTTCATCTCTCCTCAAACTTCCTATGGCTCTGCCACCTCCCACTGCCACAACTGAGAACCTTCCCTCGTAAATTACGGAAAAAATTGAGCCCATTCACCCTCATCTCTCCTCCCCACTTTCTATCAATGAGATAGCTTCTGCCACTGTTTCCTCTTTCACCCCAGTCTCAAAAAAAGAGGTGGCCCTCTTGCCTAGGCAAACTCCTCTACATGTGCAAGGGATTCCATTCCATCCCATCTTCATCAGCAGAATGCCCCCTCTGTCATTCTCATTCTCTCACTTATCTCTAATGGATCCTTCCCATGCTACCATCTCCACTTCTCAAAAAGTCCTCACTTGACCTTTCCATTCCTGCAATCATCCTTTATTTCCTCTGCTTTTGTGATTACACATCTTAAGGAAACAACCTACCACAGATGCCTCCACTTCCTCTCTTCCCATTCCCCTCTTAACTCCCTACGTTCTGGCTTCTGACTTCATCATGCAACCAAAACTGCTCCCTCCAAAATTATCAATGATCTCCTAATTACCAAATACAACCGCCTTTTTTCAGTATTCATCCTTCTCGACCTCTCTTCAACGTCTGACACTGTCAATCACCCTCTTCTTGACACTCCTCCCATCTATCTGATCACTCCTGCCTAGATCCTCACCCAGATCACACCCTCTAAATCTAGGTGTCCCAAAGGGTTCAGTCCTAGCCTTCTTCTCTTCTCCAACTATACTACTTCACTCTGAGAGCTCATCAGCTCCCACTGATTGATACCATCTCTATGCTGATGATACTCAAATTTATCCTAATCTCTCTGCTGCCCACCAATCTCATATCTCCGAATGCCTTTCAAACTAGATGTCCAATAGGTACCTTAAACTCAAAACTGAACTTATTATTTCATTATTTTTTCCCCTAAGTCATTCCCGCCCCTTCCTAATTTACTATCAAGGACACTACCATCCTCCCAGTCCCCCAGGTTCACAACCTATATGTAATTAATCCTCCATTCCTCATTATCTCTCACTCTCCCCATCCCTATCCCCCATCAAATCCAATCTTTCCAAGGACTGTCAATTTCACCTTTGCAATGTCTCAAGTATGCCCTCTTTTCTCTGCTGATACTGCTACCATCCTGGTGCAAGCTCTCCTCACCTCATACCCGGTCTGTTACAATGGCCTAATGGTTGGTCAACCTACCACAAGGCTCTTCCCCACCACTCCAATCCATTCTCTATTACACCACCAAAGTGATTTTCCTAAAGCACTGGTCCTCTGACCATGTTACTCCTCTTACTCCCTTCCACTCAATAAGCTGCTCCCTATCACTTCCAATCTCTAATACAAAAAGCCTTTGTTTGTTGTTCAAAGACTTTCATAACTTCCACCTCTTCTTACACCTTACACAACTCCCCTCCCCATATTCTTTGATCCAGTGACTGAGGCCTACCGACTGTTCCACAAAAAAAGATACTCTATGTGTCAGCTGAGAATTTTCTCTGGCTCTGCCCCCTACCTGGGAGTGCTCTCCCTCTTCATCTCCACCCTCTGACTGTAAGTGCCAGCTAAAATCTTATATACAGGAAACCTTTCCCAATCTCATAATTCTAGTGCCTTCCTTTTGTTAATTATTTTCTATTTATACTCTATATAGCTTATTTGTACATATTTATGTGACCCTCATTAGACTGTGAGGGTAGGGATGCTTTTTTGCCTATCTTTGCATCCCTAGTGTTCAGTACAGTGCCTGGCACATAATAGGTGTTTAATAAATGCTTAGTGACTACTGACTAAAAATTACTGACTGTGGTTCAGTGTTGTTTTCTTTGTGTTGTGTGACTAATGGGGTGCTTGGGTACATGTGCTTGGGCCCCAGTTCTAAAATCACATTTCTCCCTAGCCTCAAACACTAATTCCAGGTAGTTTCTCCCCAGCCCAAGGACACAGCCTGCCTCAGCAACAACCATTACCTCCCTTCCTGATGCACCTATAGAACTTATTAGTTTGAACTGACTGAATAGGCTGTGCACTGGGTCATAACGACATTTACTACTCACTGACCAATCATGCGTATCCTAGACTTAGACAAATGTATACTTCCTTACATTTATCTCATCAAACAAGACATTGATTGGAGCAGCCTGGTATTTCTGGGCCAGCCCTGACCTTTGGCTGACTTAGTGACATTTCAGGCCTAAAGCCACACCTCCAGGTAGATGCACCTCCTTGGGCTATTTCCCAATGAACTCTGGGTAAAATACCTGCCCAGTAGATACCAAAAGTGCATGTTCCTTTAAGAACTGACCACTCCTTAACCACTCCCTAATCCTACCCCAAAATACGTAGGTAGCATATTTGGCACATGTTTCACTATAAAATATCCTATATAAACTTTCCTACACCTCTAAGGTTGCAGGTTCCCTAAGAATTCTTGCCCACTGAAAAGCTTAATAAATCTTTACCTTGACCTCAACAATGCTTGAATCCATGAATTCTTCTCCAGGTGACCTGCCCCTGGTACTCCAGTCTTTGTGGGGGTCTCGCACCCTGCTTCCAGCCCTCATCATGACCACAAAATGAATTGCATTTAGTTACTACAAATGAAGTAGTTGTATATTATCCTATCAGTTCTATAAATAAGTCTAGTATATCTCATGTGTGATTTCAAAGCAAAGAAAATGACATAAATTTATCTCAGGAAGTGAAAACAGAATAAAGGCTCACACATCTCAGAAAAGATTTTCAAATTTACCAAAAATTTCTGAAGGAGTCAATAAAAGACATGCTTAGAAACAACAAAGACCCAAGAGTGAAGATCTATGTAAGAAACATTACTAATTGTGCCCCTGGGAAAAAAATACACACTGGGTATTTTCCAGAAAGTGCAGCTCTAATGCCTAATTACCTGTACTTTTCTTACTATGAACAATTATATTGCTACTATTAAAATAGTATTATAATTTCAAATTAACCTATCTGAGAGCATTAGTCAAAGTTTTTTATTTGTTTTCCTTTTTGTTTGGGGTTGAGGAGAGTGAATTGTAAAAAGACAGACCATACATACGTACCATCCCAAAGACTGACCACACACACACACCATACACACGCACCAAGTCCCTGAAAGTTTTTCTATTAGGAGCCAATGATGGGGGGAAAATGGCTATGTAATCAAGAGCCATGTAAATAAAAGCACCTTAACTTAATCCTACTTTAGGCTTTTGAAAACAAAGAAAAATATAAAATGCTATTCAACAAATAATTTAGCTCTTTTTTTTTATCATCAAGTGAGAAAGGATAAGAGAAAACTGGGGGGAGAAGGTTACCATTTCTGTATGTGACAAAAGCCTGATAAGATCTATCACTATTGCTCTTGAGGAAAGTACATTTTTAATCTAATTAGACCTTGCTAGAATCTGTTTCTAAAGATGTTTTAATTCATATTGAAAATTTAGAAATACTAACACTCTTGAAATCTTTTCATTCACGAAAGTGAATAACCCTAACCTGCTACTCAAGATAGCAAGTTGCTGCATCTTGTTTCATTAAAATAATGATCTTTTTTCAGATGACAATAGTATCTCTATCTTGTTCACTTTTAGAATGTTGAAGAGAATGACCTTAGAGAATAACAAGCTCTCTAGCCCTCATTTTCTTCATCTGTAAAATGAGAAAGCTAGAAGAAATCCCTTCTAACTCATAAAATCCTACATTTATACTTAAATCCTCTAGCATTATGTTAACTGCAGGAATAAATGAAATCACGTCTTGGTACTGGCATAAAGGCCAGATAAAATTAAACCAAAGGACAGATCCAAGCTATATCAAAAAAAGTCAGGGATACTTCCTACCCCTACACCATAGAGAGCAATACAGAAAATTAGCTAATTGCTGGGATAACTATTATTTCTAAAAAACAAAATTAAAAGACATGAATAGTTTTAAGACAAATCAAGTAATATATATACAATATGTAAAACATATATAATATTAAAAGTACATTTACATACATGTATATTTAAGCATTTTTGAGATAAAAAAATTATTTTAAACATAATCTGTGATGGAAGACATTACAAAGAGGCCCTAAAAAGGCAGTAAAATGATTTTTCAAAGCAAAATATTAACATTTCCCAGGAAATGCTTCTACTTACTATACTAACCATGGTTTCACACTTGGTATTTGCATTCAACACGTCACCAACAAATGAAAAATGCCCAAGATTTAAGGTCAGATATTCATATTCCAGTATGTGCCACATAAATTTAGGAACATACAATGTTTACACCAGAAAAGGCTGTGCACACTAGAAAATACTAGAAATACCTTTTCGAGGAGGTAGCTCTCCATTCTGTATTAGTTCTGTCCCAGGGTATACAATTTCTCCATCTTTGACCATTTCATTCCATAGGCCACAGAGTCCATCTCTTGTGAAAGCAAGCTAAAAAAAAAATAAAAAGTGCATTATAATTGTACTTAATCTATTAATTCTTCATTAATAACTCTTTCACAAACTCTAATTTTCCATCTATATTTCATTCAAACGTGAGTATACATTACATACAAAAAAGATTCTGCTCCATCAACAGATATATTATTCTTTTCATACAAACATTAAACCCAAGAAATTATTTTCTGCAGGAGATTACAATCAAGTTAGAAAGTTAAGGCACAATATACATAAGTAATTATAATACAGTCTTATAGGTTTACAAAGGAAGGAAAAAACATTTTGGGCTAAGGTAACTAGCAAAAGACGAGTATTCCAGAAAAGACACAAGATGAAATCAAAAGAGACTTTAAAAGTAGACTTTAAGTTTATAACAAAAAGAATAGCTGAGTGATACAAACGGAGAATTAAAGGAATAAAAGAATAATGCAATCAATTTGGAATAGATCAGTATTAACTCAGTTATCCATCTGGTAGCATGTGTTCAGCCTTGTCCTCATTAATGTCACATTTCTATAAAAGTTTCTAATGGGCATAAAATATAATTTAAATTTTCTTTATAAACTTTCTTCATACAGGATACAGACAATAGTACTTCTTATCATTAATTAAAAGCGTATCACTTCTCATTGTGGTTCACTTTCCTGCTTCCACACAGTTCACTAATTTAATTTTATCATGTAACATTTGCTGCTGATGGATCGGAATGATACTCCCTACTTTCTACATTCAACTGAATAACTGTTTTCCTTCAAAATGTATAGGATCCTGAAAACAGGTTTATAATCTATTTACTTGAGTTAATATCCCAGTGGTATGGTAGGATAACCCCCTCCTACATGCAAGTTAAGACAGTTTTTCATTCAAAAGACATTCTTTGAGACTTGCTTGGCTCAGTCTTAAGTGGTAAGACAACTGAGAGACATCCCTATTGTCTGAGCACCAAGGAGGTATGAAGAGTTGAAGAAGATGGGAAAGAGATGTCTTAGAAGTCTGGATCATGAAAGGTAACACAAGTGAAGCAGTTTCACTTAGCTGAAGCAACTCAGTATGCTCAGTGCTTCTCCTCATTAAATACCTTTCTCCTGTGATGGATAATTAAATCTCCTTTGTTAATTGCTAATGACTTAGCAAAATATCTCATTTTCTTCCAGTATCAAACTTATACTATTGAGGAAAATGGCCTGAGTAAGACCCAGCTCAGAACAAAGGATAACTAGCATCCTTACCTCTACCAAAAGCAACATACAGGAATATATTTATATATAGAATTTTCATGCAATGTAACTTGTTAGGATATAAATTTCATGTATATAATTTAAAACTCATATTTACAGAATTATGCCTCCTAGAATATACTCAAATGCATAGCCAAGATGAGAGAAGATAATTCAGCAGTCCTTTCACATCTATTAAGTTCACAGCATAATTTTATGCAGTATTCTAGATACCTAAGAATTTGGGCTGACAAAACACTTCCCATTAAGCATACTGGGAACACAGCATAATCACTTCATATAGCAGATGTATTCCTAAAAATGTTCTATACATTGTATTTTTCTAAACTAACATTTTAAGTGCACCAGAGAAGTTCACTATTTAAATGAACACTTATACAATAAATTATTTTACAGAGTGAATTTATCATGTCTAAAATTTTAAAGATTCTTTGCAATTTCCTTAAGAGAATTCAGTCCACTGCCTTCCTTTTTAATTCTGTGCCCAGCTAACTGTCCATTAGTAATGTCTAAGTCTATATACAGTAAGCTTTACAGGACGTCAATCTAAATCATGGGTCTTTACCTTTGTGTCATATACCACTGTGATAGACTAATAAAGCCTATAAATAAATCCTTTCTCAGGATAATGATTTTTTTTAAAATTCATAATTTAAGGAAATGAAAACTTTTAGAGGTGAGTAATAAAAGAGACGTATTTTTTTCCCATTCAAATTCATGAAATCTATCCATGGAACCCTGAACTTTCAGCCACAAACTCCTAATTTAATTTTTGTAGTAATCTGGACAAAAAGAATTTTTCATTCACATGTTTTGTTTTTAAGTTTTTCCTCAATTTACAGGGTTAGCCAAACTCATTTGAGTGGTTAGCCTTCTCTAAGAGGATGGGAAAGAGACATCTTGGAAATCTGTCTTGGAAGAGTCTCTAAGGGGCTCTGCAATGTTTTGTGCTTGAAGCAACCAGCATAATGTCATCTGCAAAAAGAAGTACTGAAGGACTTCATCTTCCAAGAGAACCTCTCTCCAATTTATTGTCTGCACTATAACTCCATTATAAAGATCTCTGGAGAGCACATGCATCTCTTTTCATGTCCCATCTGATATTAGTCAGAGGATCCTCTCCTCCCAGAAAAAACGTCCATCTTTTTTCTATCAATATTCTACCACTGTTAATCCAAAAATGAGTTGTTGCATGGCCTCAAGAAAAAGACTCAAAGAAAGCACTGGAAAGGGACGTGACAGGTGTAAGCACACTGCAACTATAAAACTTTAAAGAGTTTCATAATGAATGCCATTAAGGAAATGTATAATCAAAAATAATGATGTGTCAAGAGAGAAGGGTCTCTGTAATTTCAAGAAAAGGCAAGTAAGCCCTCCAAAACTTACAAGGACACCAATAAAAACTGCATAGGGCAGGTCCTGATCAATAAATTACTATCACACACAATGGAGGGAAAAACCACATCTGTGAAATCACAGATTCATCTGAATAGTTTTCTTCCAAACAAATCTGCAAATGAAGGGAAGGGAATAAGACTTCAAGTGTCTTCAGGGCTTTAGAAATATTATCTCATTTGGACTTCACAATATATTAACACGAGCTAAAAATAGCAATGTATGAATGCAAAAGGATAAAGAAGAAACTGGTTAAGAATAAAGCAGAATCTGAAGAGACTGATGAAGGAATCATCCAAAGATGATTCTTAAGCCAAAACTTGCATGAAATAGAAATTAATTGGCAAAATGGAAAGCATTCACTATGGAAAAAGAGTACAGTCAAATGTATAAAGATGAGAGGCATTCCTAATCAGAATGTGGTAAAGAAAGAATGTCCATGATATCAACATAATTTGACAATGCTAGAAATGATAGCTCTAGCATTAAGGAAAAGAAATTGAGGAAACAGGCAAAGTGCAGACAAAATTATCACCTTTTTTTTGATAATATGATCTTTTAATTACACAACGCTATATGGTCAAATAAAAATCAATTGAAACAAAAATCAATAAAGTTGCATAATATAAAATAAATCATCATTTTTGTATACTGAAAAAATAACTTAGGAGGAAGATATAGAGAAATTTTATTCAAAATGACTACAAAATATATGAAATATTTGGCAGTAGTACATCTACCAAGAGAAACATAGGAACCACATGAATACAACTAGAAAGCACTCTACAGAAATAAAAAACACCTAAATAATCCAAGTTATATTAATTGCTTATGGGTAGGTTACATAGAACAGTTATTTATACAGTGCCACTCCAATCAAACTACCAAAGGATTACTTTGTAAAAAGCAAGAAAATATAATACATTCATCTGGAGGAATAAAAGTGGAAAGCAAGGAGGTACCATACCTCAAACCATATTACAAGTCAGTAAGCATCAAAATTATTTCCTACGTTTAAAAATAGAGTTCAATCAGTGGGAAAAAAAAAAGATACAAAACAAGCCAATGAAGACAGCATACTGTAGCATAATGTTCAATAAATGCTTATTTGGGCAAGGACTCAGTATTCAACAATACTGTTGTGTAATCTGGAAAGCAGTCTGAAAGAAATGACTAATATAAATTACAAACAGATACATGACTTAGATATAAAAGAATATATCATTAACAAATTAGAGGAGCAAGGAAGAAATTATCTTTCACATTTATGAACAGGCAAAGAGTTCATGACTGAGGAAATAAAGAGAAACAGTGAAAATTAAAAGGTTAATTTACTTACATGTGATTTAAAAGTTTTTAGATAAAACAAAAACCAAAATAGTTAAAATTAGGAAACAATTAACTAGGGAAAAATTATTTGCAGCAAATTTCTAGGATAAAGGTCATATTTCCAAGATATACAATAAACTAATGCAAATTTTTAAGACTAAGGGCCATTACTCCCAACAAATAAATGGTAAGAGATATGAAGCAGTTTTCAAAGGAAGAAATCCAAACTATCAAAAAACCATACAATATAAGAGAAAGACAAATTAAAACAACTCTGAGACAGCACCTCACACCCATCAGATTGGCTAATATGATAGAAAAAAAGGACAAACGGAAGGAATATGGGAAAAATGGGAAACTACCATACTACTAATGGAGTTATGAACTGATCCAAACATTCTGGACAGCGATTTGGAACTACGCCCAAAAGAACTATAAAACTATACATACCCTTTGACCCAACAATACCAGTACTAGATTTGTATCCCAAAAGACCAAAGAAAAAGTACCTATTTATAAAAAAATATTTATAGCAGCTCTTTTTGTGGTAGCAAATAATTGGAAATTCAGAAGATGCCCATCAATTAAGGAATGGCTGAAGAAGTTGTAGTATAGGATTGCGATGGAATACAATTGTGCTATAAGAAATGACATGCAGGATGGTTTCAGAAAAACCTGCAAAGATTTACAGGAATTGATGCTGAGTTGAAGTGAGCAGAACCAGGAGAACATTGTACATAGTAACAATACTGTACAATGATCAACTGTGAATGACTTAGCTATTCTGATCAATATGATGATCCAACACAATTCAAAAGGATTTATAATGAAAAGTGCTATCCACCTCCAGAGAAAGAACAGATGGGAGTCTGACTGTAGACTGAAGCACACATTTTTCACTTGCATTTTCTTGGGTGATTTTTTTTTTGGCAACATGGCTAACAAGGAAATATGTTTTGCATGATTTCATATGCATAATAGCACATTTCTTGCCTTCACAATAGGTGGGGGAGGAGTGGGAGGGCAGGAGAATTCTAAACTCAAAATTTTATAAATATATGTTAAAAATAGACCTTTTTGAAGCCTATAAAAATCCTCCTACCATAGAGATATCGCAATTGAAGCAACTCTGAGGTTCTTCCTCAGAACTGTTAGAAAGGCAAAGATGAAGATAAAAAGAGAAGGACACCTGCTGGAGGGCTGTGGGAAGGTAGGCCCCATTAAGGCACAGTTGGTATCATGAACTGGTCCACCCACTCATTCTGTTAACTAATTTGGAACTATGCCCCCAAAGTTACCAAAGTGTACACACTGTCTGGTGTAGCGATACCACTACTAGGCCTACATCCAAAAAGAACAAAGAAAGAGGAAAAGAATCCCTATGTACAAAAATAATGATAGCGGCTCTTTCCATGGCAGCAAAGAACTGGAAACTGAGAAGGTGCCCATCAGTTAG
>CM053771.1:333800546-333817908 GCA_028658325.1 Potorous gilbertii
TCATTCTGTTAACTAATTTGGAACTATGCCCCCAAAGTTACCAAAGTGTACACACTGTCTGGTGTAGCGATACCACTACTAGGCCTACATCCAAAAAGAACAAAGAAAGAGGAAAAGAATCCCTATGTACAAAAATAATGATAGCGGCTCTTTCCATGGCAGCAAAGAACTGGAAACTGAGAAGGTGCCCATCAGTTAGGGAATGGTTGAATAATTATAGTATATGAATGAAATTGAATATTATTGTATTTAAGTAATAATGAAAGGGAATTTGAGAAAAAACTGGGAAGTTATAAATGAATAAAGCATTTATGAAGGAGTATTTAATATGTGTAAAAGCTCTGTTCTAAGCACTGAAGATAGATACAAACAAAAGCAAAACAATCTTTGGTCTCTGTATGAACTGATACAAAATTTACTTGTCACCACAAGTAAAGAGAACCAGGAGAATATTTTCTACAATAACAACAATACTATAAAGAAAAGTAACTTTGAAAGATTTAAAAACTATGTTCAAAGCAATGATTAACCATAACTCCAGAGGACCAGTGCTGAAGCATGTTACTCACTTCCTGATAGGTGACAGACTCAAGCCAATCATTTCACCTCTCAGTCTGTTTCCTCACCTATAAAACAATAGGATTGTACTAGATAGTCTCTCTAGTATCTCTGCCAGCTTTAAATCTATAAGCTTGTAATCTTATAAATAAAAAGAATGAATGAAAATGAATAAAGAAATCATAACAAGACTCAGAGGGAGTGAATGAAAATGTAACATTTTAGGGACTGAAATTAATTCTTTCAAACAAATAATCATAAAGAATGATACCCAACATTAAATTTATAATAAATAATTTTCCAAAATCAACATTTCACTCATTAAGATTAAGGTAAAATATTGAAATTCCAATACAAAATTAAAGAAACAAACCAGATATGTAATAATCAGGATTTTTTCCCCTGAATTTAACTAAAAAATTGCTACCTGATCAAATGACATAATTATGCACAAAGCATGCATATACCAGGTACAACATAGGAAGAAGCAATGCTATCTCTGCTCCCACACTTTCTTACTATCATACCCCTCTCAATGTAATCATACATGCCTTGCATGTGTTTACTGTTTTCCTCTCAAAACAGCTAGCATACTGCTCAACATACTGTGTACTCAATTAACTATTGCTGATTAAGTAAAAGTTTGACAGTGTCAAACTTTTGACTGCTGTCCTGCTAGGTAGCAAACAGAGACATACACGGATCTCACAGTATGTGCGGAGTTTTTATTTAAAATAGAACAGAAAACCACTCCATCTAATGCAAGAGAGTCACTGTGTTGTAAGGGACAGAAAACTGGTGATGGGGACAAGTAGAACCTAAGTTCAAATTCCACCTCTGATAAATAATGGTTATGTGATCCTAGGAAGATACTGTACCTCTCAATGACATAGTCCAGTGATTTCCAAAGTAAAGGTCACTGTACATCCATGATATGATTTTAAGGTGTGTGAGGTCAGCCAATTAAATTAGAAAGTGGGGAAAATGGGTTACATCCCATTCTCCCAAGGAATGGCCTTGTCTCCAACACAACAACCAGCTGTTTCATCTATTCAAAACTAACTTCCCCTTTCTCCATCACATGCCATTGACCTGCTAGGGCAATGCCAGGATAAGCTCCTTGGGGAAGTTATAACCTAACTGCAACCGAGTCACCATAGCAACTGCGCAGACAACTTTCCCAGCCCTCCGGTTCATCTTGCAGCCTCCACCAGTCTCGGTGAGTAAGCTCTGCATTTTTCAACAGTGGCCACTGAATAAAAATACAAACTGCCAACTTTTCAATTCTTGGTGGAAAAAAATTAATAGTAAATAAGTAGGCACGAATGGGTATCTGTACTGTAGATCTCATTACATTTGGTCACCAAAACTAATTTCTCTTCAAAGTTCTCTATTTCCATCAAGGACACCACTATACTTCCATTCTCCCTAGTTCTCAACCTCCTTATCATATCCTTGACTTGTCACTCAACAACTGCTCTCTCCAAAATTACCAAAAAACTTTAATTGATAATCCTAATGGTCTTTTCTCAGTCATCATCCTTCTTGATCTCTCTACAGCACTCGACAACTGATGACCACTACATTCCTGCTGGCTTGCTAAAAACAATGTGTATTACATATAAAAACTCATTTCACCATGTAAAAAACCTTGGAAACAATGTTCTAATCTGCTTAAAAATCTTCCAAATTAAGAAGTCCAGTGAGTTTTGAACCCCTTTGTTAAAAATATAAAAACTTAATATGATATTTTGTGATTATCTCACAAGTACAGGGAAGCAGGAAATTCAACAATTGAATTTCAACAAAAAACTTTGCGTAAATGGTGGATAGGATTGAAAATAATTATTATGATTTTGTAACTACAGCCAACAACAACTGTCATTTTCATTTTCATTTAGATCTTGTTGACTTTATGAGGGCTGGGGGGTTTTTTTTTAGCTAGGATAGCCATTAAAACCAAGTATCAAAATAAATTGAATGATTTTAAAAATAAAAAAGAATATTCACATAACTTTCACTAAAAATATTATAGTTAATAAAATGTATAAATAATAAACCAACAGGAATGTTCAGTGAAAAAAATTGGGGAGCCCAGGATCCTGGACAATTCTAAAACTACTACAGAAGGTGCTAATTTGCAATGGTCCAAGTTCTTCATCCAAAGGTCCCTAGACTGATGAAATCAAGGATCAAATTAAAGAAAAAAAGTCATAACGTCTCATTTGTCCAGAAAGCTTAACTACAAGCAAAACCAGGAAGGAAGGAAGGAAATCCTCTGACTAGTCAAAGTAGATGTCATAAAATCTTAATAATAAAAAGCTCATGTACATCACAGATTTTCCCTTAGAGATCTTTTTAGATGCAATTCTAATAAAATTTGGTTATGTGGGTCTTTATCCTGTAGGTAAAAAAAAAAAAAAGGAAAATTGAGATGGTAAGAAGTGACAGGGAAAAGATAACTCAAAAAAGCAAAGCAATTTGGAAATAGCAGTGGAGCAAACTTAGGTCCTGCACATCTCAAAAGCCGCTGAAGGTATCCTATACATAACCTATAAAACAGTACTGACATTTATAATGCACAATCATCAAGAAAAGATTGCATGTGCAGTTTATTCTGTTGAAGGCAGGATAGTGTTTAATTCATTTTAGAAAATTTTCAAAGAAAATCTTCTTCCCAACACATCCTCTCTCCCTTCCTCCAAAAAAATTTTGGCACTTAAAAGGGGCAAACCTCAATTATATGGAAAATTCACTCATGGAATACTCCCAGCAAGATCAGAAAAATTAAATGGTACACACATAAAATGCTGAAATCTCTTTGCTGTAGAAGAAATGAAAGATGGAATATGCTTGTAGCACAAATTGTCACTTTAACAAAATAATTTTGAATTTCTTATAAGAAAGGGGATAAACCTTTAAGAAAAAGGAAAAATATTCTAAACAAAAATTATTTAGAGATAAAGGTACATGGATTTTTTTAAAAAAGTGTTTCTTTTAAAAAAAAAACAAATTCCTACATTTCAGGTTTATCCTATATTACACTAAGTTCTATGTTTAAAGGTTTCATATGACTTTAAATTAAATTCTTCAACTGTACCCACAAATTATTCTTTAGTAGGAAAATTTTCTATTGTTAGAAGGTCAAGAGGTTGTTTTAAAAAAAAAGTCATTTTTAAGTTGAGATCATGGAAAAGGGGTACATTTTAGCATATATGTTTTTTAAGTATAATGTTTAGACATATAAGTTAACAATGTTGGGTAGAACTTCCAAAAAAGTTTCCTACAAAAACTTAAGGAGTATGTGATAGTTTAAAAGTCCCTTCTTTAACTAAGGATTTTTGTAAACAAAAACAAAACTGGTCTGAAATAAAGGCGGCTTAAGTTGTGCACTGCTAAGTCATCTTAGACATAAATGTGTCTAAGCAGGAAGGAGATAATAGAGCTTAAAAAAAAGACTAATTTGTTTGTTTCTAAAAATAACATCAAAAAGCAAGTTTAAAATCCTTAAATTTCTCTTTTTATTAAAAAAAATCATGATCAGAAAAATCAAGATACAGTTCTCATTCAGCTATCCATTTGCCCAGAATGAATAATGTTTAAAAAAAAAATAGTGTTTTTTCATCTTTTAATGTTTCTGGGTCTTGATGTTTCTCATTATTAGATTTTAGTATTTAATATAACTCAAAACTGAAGAACAGAAGAAAAGAATAAATGCTCTGTGATGGGGACTGCAGTAATAAACATTAATAACTACAAATTCATATCAATGAAGCATTAATGAAATAAATTTTAATAGCTATCACATACAATAGCATTACCTTTATAACAATGGAAACAAAATGGAAACGGCAAAAGAAAAATAAATCTTATTTACATCCACTGAAACAAACATAAAGAAAATGGTATGTTAATCTATATGAAAGTTATCTGAAAATGACTACGTTACAAAGAAATAGAGAAGGCTCTAAAGACTACACACAGATAAAGAAAATGGCCACCAAAAAAGCAGTAAGGACTCACTCCATTGGCTGAAAACATCCCCCCACAACATCTTGGGACAAACACGTGTAATCTTACACAGGTCAAACACATATGCTTTCTCCCCACTCACAATCTTCAGTGGCTCTCCACTGTTGTAGCATCAAGCACCCTGACACATCCAGGAGGGCCTGCTAGCACAGTTTCTTAGATCAGCCTTTCTAATAGGAAAGCAACTTTTGAGGGGTCAACAATCTTCTTTAATCACATTCACCAACAGAGAAAATACAAACAGAGAAATAAAGAACAGACAGGGCTTCTGTCTGACCATAAGCAGTACATACATTACAGATCAACAGAGATCCAACTGTCTGACCATTACATACATACATAGTTACCAGAGAGAAGCACCAACAACTGGGTTTTCAAAGAGGAGAGGGGGGACTCCTTAACATGCAAACCTTCTTCCAAAGAGTAAGCCCCCAAGCAAAACCTCACCTCAGAGGGTGTGTGTGTGTGTGTGTGTGTATATATATATATATACACACTTTTCAGAACCAGACCTAGTGCTTTATTAGAAATTAACGAAAGCTGTGGGCCTTCCTACAAAATAAGCCTCCCCTAATCAAGCTTCCCTTAATGGGCTCCACTGAGGCCTATTAATGGGCAGGAAAGATCTTTCACTCTCATTACAACTGACTACTAAATAAAATACAAAGTCCTTAGCCAAGAATTCAAGCTCATGTACAATCTGGTTATCAAGCCTGATTTCACACTGTACTTCCTTTACCCTCCTAGATATTCCTGCCAAACTGGGCTATTCACTATCCTTTCAATTTATTATACCTTCTCCTCTATCTCTTTGCCTTCATAAATGTCCACAGCTATACTTGCAAGGTTCTCTCCCATCTGAAGAAATCCTTTCCTTCCTTCACAGATCAAGTGTTACACCTTCTCTATGAAGCCTGCCCTGATCTCAATTCCCCCTCCTTTTTCCCTGCCCAATCTGATGCTACTCTGACTTCTCAACAGCTTTGCTTAATTCAACAAGCATTAATATTCAACTACAGACCAAACACTGTGCCTCACAGATAGCATAGCATGACACAAAGCCAAAAAACAACATAATCTCTATCTTCAAGGCACTTACAATCTAGTTACTATATCCACTATGTCAAAACAGCTGTGATTTCACAGGTGCTAAGGCAGATCACAACAAATGCCTGAGACTGGGAAAGTTACATGACTTATATCACATGTAATAGTAGGATTTGAAACTAGGTCCAAGTAACTCCAAGTTTTGTATTATATCCACTACCCTGCTGTCTTTTTCACAATTCCATACGGAGGATTTTTTGCAACCACCGCTTACTTGGCCTTTTAAGGTTTATTAAGGACTTTCCAGGCATTTTTACTTGTTCTTCACATCCCTAAGAGGTTGCTACTTTACATATTATGATTCTCCTTTTACAGATGAGGAAATCTAGGGCTCAGATCTCCATTAAGTGATTTGCTCATAGTTAATACAAGTACTAAATGTCAAAAACAGGACACAAATCCAAAGTTTACAGAATTCTTTGCTCACAACAACCCTGTGAAACAAGTAGAGGAAGCATTAGTGTGTCCACTTTATAGATCAGTAAACTGGGGTTCAAAGAAGTAATGACTTTTTCCTGGATCACAGAGCTAAAAAGCAGCAGCAGAGCCAGGACCCAAGCTCGGGTTTCAAAATTTAAGAAATATAAATATAAATATAAGATCCATGCTCTCTACTACATGTAGTAGCTAACAATAAAAGGACAGTATGTCCACAGCCTCTCTAAGGACCCTGTCAGCTCTAGATTTGTGATTCTTCAATAAAAAACATAATTATGATAAGTGTAAAGGAAAAGGTAGGACAAAAGCTATAACAAAATTTAAGAAGAGACCACTTTTAGCTCAGGGGTAGGGCATAAAGCTTACATATTTTTCACAGGTAATCTAGTAAAGGTACAGGGAAATAGGTACTCATTACATTTGTTTGTAATTCTAGAATGCTCTCCAAAATTTACGATACTCAGAAAACTGATCCTACAAATGCACTGCTGGAATTATATTCAAAGGATATTATTAAAGGGTGAAAAGATCTTAAAAACTGGATAAAATAGTAAAATAATGAGAAAATAATATTTTATAGCTACTTTATTTGTAATGGCAAAAAAAAAAAAAGGTGGAAACCTAAAGGTCAATGACTAGAGAATGACGGTTTTAATACAGCTGAAGCGTGCAAAATTGACAAACATAAAGCCTATAAAGGAAATCTTATAAAAAGTGATAGATCAGCAGAATAACATGCTGACTACAAATTTTTTTTAGAAAACAAACAACAAAACTTCCTAAGTATATGAATAGATTCAAAATGGGCTAAAAGTCATTTTACTATATTATTATTTTCCTATTAAAAATGTGAACACTTCAACATGTAATATAAAATGCAAATGTGACATTAAAATGTAATTTGAAATGAAACATAAAGTATTAACAATTTCAAAAAGTTTCCTTTAAGATTTATTTTCTATTTTGTCATGTTGGTTAATAAATTTTTTTTTAAAAGAGTAGGATTAGAAAGTTTGACTACCAAGATTCAGCAACTGATTGAATATGGAGGAATGAGAAACAAGAAATATCAAAGAATAATGCAGCTTTGAGCCTAAATGATGGAAAAAATGGTGGCAACAAACAAAAATCTGCAAATAATAGGAATGGTGGGTTTTAGGAGCTAAATGAATAGTTCAGGTCTGGATATACTGATATCCAAGATTTATACATTTGGGAGACATCAGTATAATGGTAATAACTGCAAACATGAGAGAGAATAAGAGTGAAAAAGAGTAGAGAAGAGAACCAAGGAAAAGTTCTAAGGATATTTACGAGATGGAAAGATAAGTCAGCAAAAGAAAAGAAAAATTCAACAAATAAGAAAACTAGTATAAGACAGTGTGACAAACAAAAGTCAGTCAATAAACATTTATTAAGCACCTACTGCAGAACCTGATTTGCCAAACACAGTGCTAAGCACTGACAATATAAAGGTAAAAGGCAATCCCTGCTCTCAAAAAGCTCACAATCGTATGACGGAAACAACATGCAAACAACTACATACAAACATGATGCATAAAGGATAAACTGGATATACTCAACAGAAAGAAGGTACTAGGACTGAGGAGGAATGGGACGTGAATGAAACCAGGGAGACCAAGAGTCAGAAAGTAGAATCAAAAGAATCAGGATATCAGCAGTATCAAATACCACAGGAAGATTCACCGGAATATGGACTCCTAAAAAAGCTACTAGATTCAGTGACTCACTGGTCACCTTGAAGAAAACAATTTCAGTACTGCATAGGGATGGAAGGAATATATTCACACTTAGAATTACTTCCATATGTCATTCTACCAACAACCTAAAGAGACAAATGAGTTATCTCTGTTGTGTATCCTTACACCTTGGCATATGGAAACTTACTGTTGTACTAGGAATCAATAAGATGACCTAAGTAGTAAGCAAAAATTTGAGATGTTTAATATAGAAGGAGCTGTATCATCTTCGGATTTATTCATAAGTTAATAGGATTTTGTTGAGTCAATAAATCTTTAAAGGTCAAAATTCCACTTTTATTGGTAATTTATTGTAACTGTTTTCTCCTCCAGTTTGATATATTTACCATTACTGCCTAACAGGGAGTACTGCTGAAAATATCATATAGAACTGTCATGTAATTCCTAGTCAATTTGGTCCCTGAGTCAAATTCACTGCTACTTTTGGGGAAAAAAAAATTTTCAAAACAAACTATCACAATTCAAGTGACTATCCTACAGTAGGATTAGAGTGAAACAGGATGATACAACAGTCTATCACATCACAGCATGAAGGATAGAAACTCTGCTTAGAGGAACAATGAGAAAAATTCTGTTAAGTTTTCTAATTCTCTCCTTAATAAATTCTAAAACTGTGTTCAAAGCCTTCAAAGTTAGACATTACAAATACATTCTCCACGTTTTCTCTCCAACTGCAGGCAAGTTATCGCTAAACTTATCCTCCTTTTTATGCCAAATGACTATCTCAAGGTGTCTGTTCTGTTCTTCATACCAAAGTTGTGGCCACTTTCGTAAGCAGGAACAAAATTTGTGTTGCTAAGGTACAATACAGGAACTTTATACTAAATAAGTTTGGGATAGATCTTAATTTTTAGAATGATTACATTCATAACTACACAAATGAATGATAATCACATGGACAAGACATCAAGGAAAAATGCATCATTTCAAGAGTTTTTTTCCCCAATAAGAGTATGCGACCCTTTAACAACATTTTAGTTCACAAAGTTAGCTAATTCAATAAATTCTGTATCCTTCAGCCACACTAGTACAGATGAGCTGAAAGGGCCAAATTCTTGCAAGCATTCACCATATCTTAGAAGAGCTAATCTTCATGAACAGTACCAGTTCTGAAATAGCCACAAGCAAAATGGCAGGAATTAGCTTTGGTTATGTTTCACAGTGTTAAAATATCTATTTTCACCAAGATTCATATATATATATATATATATATATATATATATATATATATATATATATATATATATATACTTCGTAAAAAAGAAATCTCAAAAATACTTCCATTTTATTAGTCAAAAAGCTCTTTATTCTACTAAAAGTTTCTTGGTAAGTAATAATTATAATTACTTCAAGTATACTAACACCAAATGCAAAACAAAAGCAATTCAGAGAACAGTTATGCCTGATAAAGATTTAGGGCACAAAAGGGCTACTCTCATAACACAAATCCAAAAACAGGACTAAATCAATCTATCCTATACTATAGCAAATTCTTTATTCTTAGTTCTAGTTGATATCTGTGTCAACAATTTATTTATAATCTGTAACATTTCCAAAATACTTATATGTCTACAAACTGCCTATACTCAACATGGGACAAGAACAATCTACCTAATAAACCTACCTGCCAATTTGCATGACTTTCATTCACTAACATTCTGTGACAATCAAAATGTATTCTAAAAAATAAAGGTCGATTACTCTAGAAACATTTAGAATAACACAGCTCCTTTTATATATAAAACATTTCAAACAAAATAAGGACTACAATATTTTAAGTTTTTGTTTAGAAATGTCATATTTATTAAAGTTATTGCTTGAAAAGTTATTGCTTAGAAAATGTCTATGTTTAAACGAGAAGCAGTTATGTAAATATGTTTTCTGTAAAGTTTATTCCACTCTTTGAAATTTCAAAGGCAATCCCACAACATCACCCGGGATACTATTGTTATTTAAAAATAGACTGAAAGATAATGTAAATAATGCAAATCTTCTGACTTGGAAGCACAGTTTTGCAAAGAATAAAAATATTTCTTTTTAAGAGTGATAATCACTTCAAAACTGAAGCAGAAAAACATGGTTCCATTCCACCAAAGCCCATTTCTCAATAAACTCAAAAAGTAATGCAATTAAATAAGTCTGTTATTTGTATACATAATAGATTGTTAAAACTACTAAAAGTCTCTATGATGGTATGGGGATGGGGAATGACCAAGAAATCATATGCCCATCTAAAGGTAAATCAAACTTGTTCACAAAATATTAACATGAACTTTAACCTACAACTACATTCCAAAATTTCCTCCGTTAGATTAATGATCACAAAACTCTGATTATTACTCATCTACACATAATCTTAAATATTTGCATTACAGAAATCCAATCTTTCTCCACTACAGTCAACGTGAAATGTAAACCGAATATTACAAGTCAAGATGAAAGACCTACAACAATTTAGTTAAGATTATCCTTGAGCTGGAATCATACCAGGAAAAAAATAAAGAAAAACCACCTGACATTAGACTCTTACCTGTAAATCTGTTTTCAGCCACTTGGAGTCAAACCTAGCCTGGGCAGCCAAACAGAAGGATTCAGAAGACATCTTTTATCTACTAATCCCCTCCTGGCTCTCAGACCTATAAGTAAAACATAAATATTTTAAGATGTGTATGTACACACAAATACACACACATGTTCCAAAAGTCTTAGTGTTTAAACTATTAAAGTTTAACTTGAATATTAAACTATTTAAATTTTAAATTTAAATTTAAACTACAAAGTTTAAACTACCAAACTTTAAGACTTTGGAGATCCCCGGTATATACATATGCATATGTGTGTAAATGTCTACTACATACATACACACATGCATACATATGTGTGTATATATGTATGTATATATTTACACATATATACACATAGTTATATTTAAAGGGTAAGATGTATATATTTACACATATATACACATGTATACATTTACACATATATACACATACATAGATAAATTTAAAGGGTAAGGTACAACGTTTAATCAAGCAAAAACTATTCCTTTTTTCTAAAAGTGGTTTGCCTAACATTAAGTAAGATTTCTCAGTGTTATCTATATAAGGTACATTATAGGTACAGAAAACAGGGTGTCTGAGATTACTCCAAACCACAGTCATGTGACTGGCACCTATGCCCTCTCCTCCACATCCAAACTGTAAACCCAAAAACAAAATAAGAAGCATCGTCTCTGTGAGAAATAACTCCATCAAGGGCTCAGACCCGTGAAGGGTGCATGAAATAAATAAATGATCGTGGATTATCCATCCAAAGCAGAAACGGCTGTGGGGGGAGCGCACGCACCCATGCACACACATGCACGCACCCATGCACACACATACACGCACCCATGCACACACATACACGCACCCATGCACACACATACACACACACACGCACACGCCAGCCTAGGCTCCAGATCGCCGGGGCAGTCACCCCTACAGAACTCATCCCCAGGACGGGAGGGCCCCGGGGCTTCACACACGCACGCGTGCACACGCATTCGCACACACACACGCAGCAGCAGCATCAGGCCGCCGAGCTCGCTGGGTCGCCCTGGCAGCGGAGGGCGGAGCACAGACAGGCAGGGCCGGACTAGGTTACCCCCGCCTAACCGAACGTGTTTACCCCCGAGCTAAGCCCGCCCGCCTCGGTCCCACCCCGGAGGCGCAAGGCCCGGCCCCCCGAGGGACACAGCGGCCGCCCGCTGACTGACCCACAAAGGCGGCCGGCCCTGAAGAACAGGAGCCCCCAGCAGCCCCGGGGCCCCGCCGGCGAGGCTCGTTCTCTCACCGCCCGGGAGGGACCCGAGGCCGGGAAGCCTCCCCCTCCCCGCCTCTGTCTCCTCACCATCAGCCCGCCGGCCCCGCTCCAGTGCAGGACAGCCGCGGCCGCC
Organism: Potorous gilbertii; assembly: GCA_028658325.1. Lineage (NCBI taxonomy): Eukaryota > Metazoa > Chordata > Mammalia > Diprotodontia > Potoroidae > Potorous > Potorous gilbertii. Next base: position 333,812,403 of record CM053771.1, read on the forward strand.
GACTCACTCCCGGACGCCTCGGTTCGCTCGGGGCTCCCGACTGCGGTCACAGGGAAGCCGAAGCCGCCGCCACCGCTACCGGCCTTCCCCTTTCACTTCCCACAGGCAACCGGGGCCGGGCCTTACTCGGACCGATCCCCTCCCCCCCAGCGGCCCAGGGCAGGGGGAGGGTCGCGCTACGGAGAGCGGCCTCCTCCCCACAACCCAGCCAATCAGCACGAAGGAACCACCACCCGCACAGCCAATCGCAGCCGTCCCTTTCCCCCCTCCCTCCCTCCTTCGCCAGTCTATCATCCCCTTCCTCCTCCTCCTCAGCCCCACCCACTGACTTCCGCCTCCGCCCTGCGCTCCTGCCTCCCCAGCCGCCCTCCCCTCTGGCGTCATCAGCGCCCCGCCTTCTCCCTACGAGCTCAGGCGCACGCGCCCACTCACCCCGCCTCCTGCGGCTCCCCCTGCAAGGATTAGAGGAAAGGGAAGCTCCGAGCCCTGGAGAAGACAAATGGAGCCTGCTAGCGTGCCTGCGGCAGGAGGAGGAGAGCGGAGCGCCTGAGAGATGGTCGCAGGCTGCGCAGCAGTGGGAACAGATGGGAATGAAGTTCTAAGGAGAGAAAAAACAGAGTGGGAGGTGGAAAGGAGAAGCAGAAGGCAGAGCCGGGAGGGAGGAATGCCCCGGGGCTTGGGCTCTATATTTTAAGCAGATCCGGACGCGGAGTCCGCGTTCTGCCTCGGTATCTCCGATGTTTCGCCACAGTCTCCTAATCAAGTATTCATTGCATTCCTATGAGAACGCAGGAGACGCAGGGGATGCCGTCATCGTCAGGACTTAATGCTCCGGGGACACAAAAGTAAAGAGCTCTGTCATGACAGGCTCAGTGAAATCATCAGGAAGAGAAAGAAATGTGAAGGACTCCTTTGAAAACATTGCCCCGGCAGGCTGATAGCTAACAGGTGTACCCCAGGAAAAATACTCGGATGTTAAATGAATCCCCTACAGGAAAATGGCTGTCCATTTTTTCTTAAGGGCAAATTGGAGAAAATTGCTAACTTTATACAAAAATATATTTGTATGTACCTGCCTCTGTGCTCCTAGACCTGAATGTTCCGCATTCAGCCCTCACCCGCCCCACCCCACCCATACACACACATCTGATGAAAACCTTCCCATATGCTGACAGCCAAGCTCAAAAGAAACCTTCTCCAAGAAGTGTCATCAAAGTTTTCCTTCTCCACCCAAATACGAGCCAGAAAGAGGTGGTGCAGCGGATAGGGCACCAGCGCAGGAGTCAGGAGGACCTGAGCAAGTCACTTAACCCCAATTGCCTCATCTTGGGTCATCTCCAGCCATCCTGATGAATATCTGGTCACTGGATTCAGATGGCTCTGGAGGAGAAGTGAGGCTGGTGACCTGCACAGCCCTCTCTCACTCAAAAACAAAATCAAGTGCAAGTCATGTCATTTCTCTGATGGCATGGTCTTCTTCGGCAACAAAGGACGAACGCACACTAGCCAGAAATGCTTGATCTTTCCTAAATTCCTTCCACAAATTTCTTGGCTCACTTGTCCTGGACCTGCCCTTTGCTTTTTTATGACATTTATATCATAGTTACTTGTGCACATCAGGTTTCAGTCTACTTGAGAGAAAGGTTTGTGTTAACATCTTTTGTTGTGACAGGTTGTACAAACCAAATTCCCATTGGGTAGGTTCCCCAAAGCAGTGCTAGCAATAGATGCCTATGACTAACTCTTCCTCTATTTTCTTCACTTGCAGAAAAGCATCCAATCAATTTATTAAATAATACCATGGCTCAGTGTGTAATAGTAGTAGTAGAGTGATGGAACTCAGAAGACCTGAATTCTAATCCTTCCTCAGAAATTGGCTGTGTGACCCTAGGAAAGCCAGACTCTCTCTGCTTCTGATTTCTTATTTGTAAAATATTATATAACATGTTATATATTATATAACACCTACTTCACAATATTGTTGTAAGGAACAAGTGAAATAATTTATGGAAAGTATTTTGCATACCTTAATGTGTTATAGAAAATTTTAGTGTATTGTGTTAGCATCCTTCAAGGGAAGATGGTATATTTTGGCTACCATGTGGCACTATCTTCCAACCACCACTAAAATGGTGGAGTGAGGTTTGAGGGAAAGGGGTACAAAGAGAACAAATGAATTCAATGCACAGATGTTGGCTTTCTCAAAGGTAGCTTATGTTTGTCCTTCTTTTCCAAAGAAGACCATGCCATCAGAGAAATGATGACATGACTTGCATTTGACTTTGTTTTGAGTGAGGGAGAGCTGTGCAGGTCACCAGCCTCACTTCTCCTCCACAGCCATCTGAATCCAGTGACCTGATGTTCCTCAGGATGACTAGAGATGACCCAGTAGCTATATCCCCTTGAATCACCAAAGCATTCAGTCCACAAACTTAGATAACCCCCACCACCCAGTATTTGCATGACTGAATCGAATGCCGGCCAAGTCAAAATTAAAGTAAAGGTATAAAACAAGAAGATGGAAATCACTCAGATTTAAGAATTGCTGAAATCCTATCTTTGGTTCTCAGACTCCATCCCACAACTGAGTCCTCCACTCTCAGATAAATAATCTAATCCATAATACTTAATTTCTTTTTAGTGACCTTATGAGTTATTGAAACACCTTAAAATAAATTTTTTTAAAAGTCACATAATAAAATTAAGTCAATCAACAAAAAAAGCAGCATTTATTAAGCTCCTACCCTGTGCCATGCACTGTCCTATGCACAGGAAATAACGTAACAACAAATGAAACAAGCCCTGCTTTCAAGGGGCTTTCATCCTAAAAGGAAGGCAGAGAAAATGCTTTGTTTGATCATCTTTTCAAAGAAGGATTGTTAGAAGGATTTGAATGATGAGAACCAGGTCTACCACCAAGGCATCACGGAAAGATTGGTTTGTCTCCCGGGTCAGTCTAGCTTCAGTCAGCACAATACTCCGGTCTTTCCTTTGTTCCAGTCTCCATCTTTTCACCTGCAGCTTTCTAGGATCTGTCCCAAAATTGTTCTTCACTGAGCTCAGTACAACCTACAGCAGTTACAACTGGCTTTATAGCCAGATTCCCTCCCCATCAAGAATGCCCAGTTTTTGATACTGAAGGAATGAGCAGAGGCAGAACACTGTACACAATAACAGCCACATTGTGTCATGACTGACTTTGATAGACTTAGCTCTTCTCAGCAATGCAAGGACCTACAACTCCAAAAGATTCATGATGGAAAATGCCATCCACATCCAAAGAAAGAAATAGAGTCTGAATGCAGACTGAAGGATACTATTTGCTCTCTTTTTTGTTTAATTTGGTTTGGTTTTGTTTTTTTCTTTCCCATGATTCCTCCCATTAGTTCTAATTCTTCTATACGACATGACTAATGTGGAAATATGTTTAATAAGAATGTATATGGTGCTTGCTTCGGCAGCCCATATACTAACACTGGAATGATACGGAGAAGATTAGAGATGGTCTTGCCCAAGGATAACATGCAAATTCATGAAGCATCCCATATTTTTTAAACCTTATGGAAATGAAAATTAAAAAGTAAAAATAAATAAATTAATAAATTTTTAATAATGAAGAATGGATATGTACAGTCTATATCAGATTGCAAGCCATCTTGGAGAGGAGGGAGAATGAGAGGCAGAGAAAATTTAAAACTTAGGGAAGTGAATGAGAATACTAAAAATAAATTTATTTTTAAAAAAGGATGCTCAGTTTTGCGAACCTCTCTGCTCCTGGTTAAATGGAAGGAGCAGCACAGAATGATGGACCAGAAATCTCTATAAGGGAGAAAAAAACCATGAGAATGATGATAGATGTATACCTTTATAAACTTCTTCTCTGAGGTCTCTCTGATGTATATCTCCCAATAATAAAAGGCACTATAAACATATCCCCAGGGTCTACCATATGATAGACAATAAAGATGATTAAATAAACACTCAAGTAATTGGATATATAGATGTCAAGATAACTACCTACCAACATTATAGGTAGAGTACAGTCAGCTACAATACACCTTAGTGTTAATGGGTTTATTATTTTTATTTTTTAAGTAACAAGCTTTTTTCATTAATATTTCTCCCACCCTACTTCCACTGAACAATCTTTTTTATCTGAAAAACAAATCCTTTAATTCATATTTGCATAGTCCAGCCAAACAAATTTACAATTATCCATGTATGAAAATGTATTGACCTTTCTGTATTTAAAATTTAACACTTCTCTATTAGGAGGTGTCTGTTTCATTTTCATTCTTTTGGACTTGTACATCATTGTGTTGATCAGAATACTAAAACTTTTTAGAGTTGGCTTTCTCTATACTGTTGTTATCATTGTATAAATTGTTCTTCCTACATCTGCTCACTTAGCTCTGCATCCATTCATAAAAGTCTTCCCAGTTTTCTCTGAACTTGTCCATTTCATCATTTAATGGTTGCAATAATATTCTACTATATCTACACACCGCAATTTGTTTTAGTCTTTTCTCAGTAAGAGGAAATCCCCTTAGTTTCCAATTTTTGCTTACCACAAAAAAAGCTACTATAAATTTGTATTTCTGTGCAAACACATACATACATATACATACATATTATATATAAAATTTTCCTCTTTCATTGACTTCTTTGAGATGTAGGCCTAATAGTGGTATAGCTGGATCAGAGCACAGTTTAATAATTTTCCATAGTTCCAAATTACTTTCCAAAATGTTTAGGCTAACCCACAGCTCCACCAACAGTGCACTATATTCCTGTTTTCCCACATCCCCTCCAATATTTGTCATTTTCCTCTTTTGTCATCTTTGCCCGTCTGATTCCATATGAATATAATACTTCAAAGTTCCTTTAATTTGCACTTCTATAATTATTAGTTATTTAGAGCATATTATCATATGATTGTTTATAGTTTTCTTCTTTTGAAAACTGCTTCTTCTTTTCTTTTTAACCATTTGTATTTTGGAGAATGACTTTTATTCCTATATATTTTAGAGAATGACTTTTATTCCTATATATTTGAATTAGCTTTTTATATACCTTGGAAATGAGACTTTTATCGGAGAAACTTGTTGCAATTTTTTTCTCTATTTACCTATTTTCCTATCAAATTTTTGCTACGTGTACATTAGATCTGTGTAAAAACATTCAAATTTATATAATTGGCTAACCACCCCTATCACCTGTTTAATAGTAAACTCATTCCTTATTCATAGACCAAGAAATAATTTTCTCCTTGCTCCTCTAATTTGTTTCTAATGTGACTTTTTATATCCAAGTCAAGTATCCATTTCTAGCTTACCTTGGTCTATTGTGTAAGGTGATAATTTTAAATTTCATTTCTGACAGACTTCTGTCCATTTTCCTGTCAGTATTTGTCAAATGATGATTCCTTCCCTGGTAACTATGTTTGTGTTTATTAAAACACTATGTTACTGTTTGTTTCTATATATTGTATACCTATTCTGTTCCA
>CM053771.1:333818408-333836923 GCA_028658325.1 Potorous gilbertii
ATTTTCATTGTCTTAGGGACATAATAAAATGTAAAAATGTGAGAGTGATGTCTAATCTAAATTTATAGTTCACTCCTCTTGGTACATGATCTTGATTATATCCGCACATTTACTTTTATTCCATTTAATAAGAGTGTGCAGCTTAAGAAGCTGATGAGATTAAATTTATTTCTGAAAGAAAAAGGCTGATCTTATTAGAATTATTTGCTTGTATCTCTTAGAATTAAGGATGCCAGAATTCAGAATTGAAGTGCCTTTTCAATGTTCATGATTTTTTTCTTTTTGGTGATCTCATGTACCTGCAGCTGCTTAATTTATGTCTATGTAAATGACCCATAAGTCTTGTCAGTGATAGAAGGCCTTGACCTTTGCCTCGAACAGCAGACCCTTTCCTGGATGTCTCACTTGCATCTGAAGTTTGTCCAAAATCAAATAACTTTTTTGTTTTTCCAAAACCTGCTTTTCCTTTTGACTTAGTGGCAATGCCTTTCAACTAGTCTGTTGTCTTTAAACTCCTAATATAAATATTGATTGTTCTTTTTCCTCTACTTACTCTATCCAGTCAGTTAACAAGTCCTATCCATTCTGTCTCACTAGTGTCAGTCATATCTGTTTCCTCCTTTTTTATCTAATTACCATTATATCAATTTATATGCTTACTGCTGCCTTGGACAGACCTTCTTGTATCCATTTTCCTTCTGTCATATCTGGATTTCATTCTCTCAGTCTTGCTTTTTTTTTAACCTTTACTTTTGAAAACTTTACAGACTTCCTTCCTTGGCTATGGAATAATTCGGAAGCTCCTTTGCCAGATGTTGAAGACTCTTTATAGTCTTGTCACCTATCTTTCCAACCTTAACTTATACTATTTTCCCTACTCAGCTGCCCTCTCTTCAGCTTGTCATGTCCTTGCACATGCTTCTTTTCATGTCCTTTATTTTTTGAACTTCCCTTGAACCTCACATGACACTCTGCTTGTCTCTGACTCTAGGAAAGTCATCTAACCTCGCTAAACCTCAGTTTCTTCATCTGTAAAATAGGGAGAATTCTAGCATATACCCTACAAGCTTAGTGTGAAGATCCAATAAAATAATGTATGCAAAACACTCCAGATCTTAAAATACTGCATAAATGAGAACTACTATGATTATTACAGAATGTGTTGATTTGTAGTATAGTAGTTATGTGTGTATGGCATTTAATTCCCTTATCTTGGGGCTCGGCTCATAGTAGATGCTTGATAAATAAATAAATAAATGCCTTGAATTTAATTGTTGCGTCATTTGTCAACATCTGGACAATATTTTTTTTTCCTGAGTAATATTCAGTTGACTTGGATCAGTTGACTTTGATTAGATATTAACAAAATAGAAATTGCTTATTTTTTTCTCTTTGTACTAACAAGGTTGAGGAAATTTAAATTTATTTTGTAAATAATTAAGATGTCCAAAATTTATTTCTGAGTCATTTGGAAAGGAATTTGTGTGTAGTGTAACACTGCTGCATACCACAGCATTTATTTTTATCATTTTGTATGTGAAGCTCTGTTGACCCAATTTTAGACCATTCCATTACCTTTCTCCCCCTCAGTTTGCTATTTTTAATATTGGTCTCACAATGAAAATATAGTATGTGCACCTTAGCAATGTAATATTTCACTGTATGTTTTTCCTTTCAGGGTCATTTTTTACAGGTCAGAGTTGTAGAAATAATGAGGAAGTAACTCTTATACGTAAAGCTGATCTGGAGAACCACAATAAAGATGGAGGCTTCTGGACAGTGATTGATGGGAAAGTGTATGATATAAAAGACTTTCAGACACAGTCTTTAACAGGCAATAGTATTCTTGGTAAGATGTAATTTTTAACTTCATAAGCAGAAATTGTATCAACTGTCATTTTATAGAGAACATTTAGATTATCTAGTTTGTAGGTCATCTAGTTCACTTTGATGTATTCATGACATCAGAGTATTTATACATTGCCAGCCAAATTGGGGCTAAGCACCTCTTTCTCATTATTATTCATTCATTCATTCATTCTTGAGTTTACCTTAGCTTTGATTGGGAAGAGACTTGTTCTTAGGATGTTGATAAATATCTGTATCAAGCACTGCTCCTTATATTGAGGCTAGAATACAAGCAATTGGGCCTGTCACTATTTTTGAAATGGCATTCCTTTTTTATAATTATTGACTTTTCCAATTTTTTTTTTGGTCTTTTTTTATTACAGCTCAGTTTGCAGGTGATGACCCTGTGGTTGCTTTGGAAGCTGCTTTGCAGTTTGAGGATACAAGAGAATCCATGCATGCATTTTGTGTTGGCCAGTATATGGAGGTAAAATTTGAATTGAGTAAATGTCATAATTGCATCTCTGTTAGGTGAAGTTTGCTTTTAATTTTGATATAATTATTTGCATAACCAATTGACATCTAGCAAGTAAAACGTGAAATATCTGTCATCAGTAGTAATTTAACAAGTGTTTTCATATGTAAACTTGTAACTTTTAAGACAACCTATGATAATACAGTGGTATGCTAGAGCTTTTAAAATGTTAAAATGATACTTAATATGGAAGATGTGGATATTTTTCAGGAAAAACTGCAGTTTGTATGCCTTTTTGCTTAAATGTTCTGCTCTTAAGTTATATGGAAAATTGGAGTTATTCAATATTGAATTAGCAAGAATGAAAAAAATGTGTGCCTGTTTTTATTTTAGGATACACCAACTCATTCCAGTTCAGCATAGTATTATTGTTGTAGTTGGTATAACTAAAGATGTTGGAAATTTATTTAGTCACTTCCTTTAAAAGATATTTTGATTTTTAGTATTATTGTATAACTTGAAAGTGAAAATCCATTATATGTCATAACAGTTAAGGTAATTAAGGCGGTGCTCCTTTACAGAGGATAATTGTTCTGGGTGTGAAATTGCCAATACTCTGTAGAAAATTTCTGTAAAGTTAATGAATATTTATACTGAACCTTGCCTTTACTTAAAGTATATAACATGAGTAATAAAACCAAAGATTATCACTTTTGTGGCTTATTTGGAAACTTTTCTTAAAGTAAGATTATATTAGATGATTAGCAAATGAGTAAAATTTAGTTTTTCTATTTTTTGACAATGAATCTTGGATCTGATTAATATTTGACTCTTACTTGGAAAGGGTTCCATTTTTAGTAAAACAGAAACTACTTCCACTTGATGTTTTTGGCCACAGTTAGTAAAGGGGAGTAGTAGTATAAAAGTACATAGTTCTTTTGCTTTTCATGGGATTGCTTTGAAATGTAACCATTTTACGCAAGCTGTATGCTGAAGAACTAGGTACTTTAGCCCTGGGAACCTTGTATTTCTTGAGTTATTTTCTAATGTAAATGTAACCATAGCTTCATTTTGATTTATAATAAAAATATGCATTTGATATATGCCGTCAAATTAAGGTGTTTAGAATTTTGAAATAATGTAAAAAAAAGTTAATTCTACCATTGTAGCACACTATTATTTTTAGAAAGCTGTTATCTTCACAAACAATATTGTGAATGGGTAGGAACAGGAACCCAAGTTGAGTTTTTAGAGTAATTGTTTTTAATGTAAATTGTGGTTTTTTTTTCTTGTTTATCATTTTAAATGTAATCTGTATTCTTAAGTTGATGGTGAATTGTTTTCGTTTTGCCAGCCTGACCAGGAAGTGATTACAACTCCAGACCTTAGCAGTCTGTCTTCACCTCTCATAGATCCAGAACGAAATCTGGCTCTCCTTCTTGGACTTCACGCTTCCTATTTAGCAATGAGCACACCACTGTCTCCTGTGGAGGTTGAATGTGGCAGTAAGAAAATCTTTTCTTCTTTTGATCAGTACATTAAATTGGTCTTAGTATCAATTTGCAATTAAGAAGCATTATGGAAGAGGAAGTATTGTTAATTAGCACAAATAGTGATTAGGTAACTTATATTCAGGATTATAAAGACTATGCAAATTTAAATTTGAAGTGATATCAGTGATAAATATTAGGGTACAGTTAGGAATAAGTGAAACATAGTAAACATGATTACATTATTTAATGACTTGTAAATGACCTACCTTACAAACTATCAAGGAGTACCTATTTTTGAGTGTGCTATCTGCTTCAATTTTATAAATTTTGATGAAGAGCTCAAGATAAACGTGTATATGATAGTGCTGTTTATCTAATTTAAAATAATCCTCACTTCTCCCTGATTTGTAACTAATTTGCTGCATTAAGTGATGAGAAATATGTTACTTAGACATTTATTTTAATGATAGTTTTTCATGTGTCAGTGTATATTTATGGTCCCTGCCAGTTTTTGTATAATCACTTGTTCTGGTTGGTGTGAGTTAAAATTATGTGGGTTACATAATCCTAAAAATAAGTTTGCCTTCCACAAGGTAGTTTAAGTTTTTCATCTGTGAAGAAGTGGTAATTGCCCTCTCCTACCAAAGTACTGTCAATTGAAAGTAACTGTAGTATTTCTTCGGCATATTACAGATGACTGTCTTGTGAATATTGTAAAAGGTATTTTTTCTGGAGATACCTAAGATCAATTGCAGATAAAGATGCCAAGATAGGATGCAGAGCAGCTCACTTCTCTGTTCCTCTTTTGCTGTATGCAATCAAGAATTGAATTACATATCTTTCAATACATTAGAAATTTTCCCATTTTTGTGTCATGATCTAATTCCATTTCTTCCTGTGTTTTCCTCCTGCTATGCTCTTACCATAAACACCAGTCTTTCTACTTCTAAGTCCTTTTGCTTGTTGTATTTACTTTCTTTCTACTTGACTTATCTGTCTTAGTAGATGTCATTTCTTTCATATGAAAAGCTTTCCCTTTTTCTTAGTTTCCTTACTTGTATACTCTAAAACTCAGTTCAAGGTTGTCAACTTTTTCCTAGGAAGTGTTAACCTCAGAATTAATCTTACTATGTTTACTTAGTATCCCTGTAACTAGACCCTGCATGGATCTAGACCTGTTATTTATTTCATTGGTACTGGAATTGGTATTGGTATGGAAACTCCTTCCACTCATCAACATTTGTAACCTATTTCTTACAATTTTAGGGGCATGGGTGCCCATGTTCCCACAATTAATGTGTAGCAGTGGTAAGTCTCCCTACTCCTGTCTTCCCAGGCTAGGCTGACCCAAATCAGGGCTTATCCACTCATTTTATTTTATTTTATTTGTTTTGTAGTATGTTAAAAATTAATTTGTTTTCCTTTATATATATTCTTAATATCTTTTTTGCATATCAACTTCTACTTGATAAGTCTCCTTGAAAACAAGGGTACTATATTAGTTTCTATTGTTTCGGGGCCAGAAACAGTACTCTTCATAGGCTAAGAAATAATTGAATATTTTTGATTGGGGGAAATATTCCAACTTCCAAATGCAGCCATTTGAACATGCTCAGTATATAGTTTTCAAGGCACACAAATAATACCTCCCAATATTCCTGTTGTATTTTAAGGTTTACAAAGCACTTTGCTCACAGCAAGGACTTAAGCCAAGTAGGGAAAGAATAATTATCTTCATTTTGCATATGAATAAACTGAAATTTGAAGTGGCAGAGCAATTTACTGTAAATAGCTAAAAATTAGGATTTGAGGCCAAGTGTTCTGATGTCAAGTCCAACACTTTTTAGACTATACCTCATTGATCAACACCCCTGCTACCAAGGTAAAGAATCTTGTTGCTTACTAATGTGTCTACATTTTCTTCTTAAAATTTGTTTTTATATTCCCTAGAGTGGCTTAAGTCATCTATCTTCTCTGGAGGTTTGCAGACCAGTCAGATACATTATAGTTACAATGAAGAGAAAGACGAAGACCATTGCAGTTCTCCTGGAAATACCACTCCAAACAAATCCAAACTCTGTTGCCATAGATTAACTTGGAGTGATCATTCCCAGCCATTTTTGCAAGCCATTGCAGACAATAACATTCAGGACCATACTGTGAAGGTAATATTATTCTCATGATTAGTGTTTTAGTTGATAGAAAAAACTGTTGAAAGATGCCTACATCAGTCATTTAATAATATTTAGTTTTACTTTATGCTAGAGGCACTTTTCTGTCATTGATTTCTATGTACTGTTTTTTGAGGCTTATTTAGGTAATTTATTCTGCATTTTAATTAAATGAGAGGGAAGAATTTTTTGATAATGACTTTAGTTTTATATTCAAGTAAAATTGAAAAGTATTTCAGATTCTGAGCATATGAAGTATTTAAGATTATTTAATTTCATAGTGATGCCTATTAAGAATTTAGTTTTAATTGTTTCTGTTTTCAGGATTTTTTATGTCAGATAGAAAGGTACTGCAAGCAGTGCCACTTGACCACACCAATAACATTTCCTCCTGAACATCCTGTGGAAGAAGTGGGACGTCTGCTATTATGTTGTCTTCTAAAGCATGAAGATTTAGGTATCAAATGTTTGGTGTTAAACGTACTACAGGTATATTTTTGAGTAACATTACTTTTATGCTAACGGTGCATGTTTTCTTTTTTTTTTTTTTTTAATGTAGGTCATGTGGCCTTATCTTTAGTTCATCCAGTTACACTTGGTGTTGACCAAGTTAAACACAGAACATTGCCTAAGTCTGTAGTGGATGTTTGTAGAGTCGTCTACCAAGCAAAATGCTCACTAATTAAGGTAAATGTATATGACATTTAGTTTCAATGACTATATGTTTCTTGTATACTTTCTGGTTCTATGTAAACAAATAATTGACTGACTCTTCTCCCTTCCCCTCTCAACTTCCATGTGTTAACTTATAGACACATCAGGAACAGGGGCGTTCTTATAAGGAAGTGTGTGCTCCTGTCATTGAACGCTTGCGATTCCTTTTTAATGAATTGCGTCCTGCAGTCTGCAATGACCTCTCAATAATGTCCAAACTTAAGCTTTTAAGCTCCTTGCCTCGCTGGAAAAGGATCGTTCAGAAGATAATACGAGAGAGAAGAAAAAAAAGAGGTAAGAATATGAGGAAAGAAGGAAAATATTATCAAATATTTTTTCCTGATTGTAAGTACTATTTTTTGTGGGGGGAGTGGAGGTGGGGAGACAGGATCCTTCCTTGGTTATAGTTTTCAGATAATAAGTACTCATTAACTGTGATGTAAATTGGAATATAGCCTTACACCCCTCACATTCTTATATATGTTGTGATAGAAGTAGAAATTCTGCTTATTTAGCTGTTAACTTAGTAATGTGTGTTTGTCCTTCGTTGCTGAAGAAAACCATGCCATCAGAGAAATGATGACATGACTTGCACTTGACTTTGTTTTGAGTAAGGGAGGGCTGTGCAAGTCACCAGCCTCACTTCTTCTCCAGAGTCATCTGAATCCAGTGACCAGATAGATATTCATTAGGATAACTGGAGATGGCTCAGGATGAGGCAATTGGGATGAAGTGACTTGCCCAGGGTCACACAGCTAGTGAGTGTCAAGTGTCTGAGGTGAGATTTGAACTCAGGTCCTCCTGACTCCTGCAGTGGTGCTCTTATCCACAGCACCACCTAGCTGCTCCAACTTAATAATGTAAAAAGCCTTTAAATTTCTATTCTTGAACTATATTATAGAAATGAGTATTATATTCCCCAATTGATAAATGGTCAAAGGATATGAACAGGCAATTTTCAGAGGAAGAAATTAAAGAAATCCATAACCATATGAAAATGCTATAAATCACTACTTATTAGAGAGATGCAAATCAAAACAACTCTGAGGTACCACATGACACCTATAAGATTGGCAAACATGACAGAGCAGGAAAATGATAAATGTTGGAGAGGATGTGGGAGAGTTGGAACACTAATTCATTGTTGGTGGAGCTGTGAGCTCATCCAACCATTCTGGAGAGCACTTTGGAACTATGCCTAAAGGGCTACAAAAATGTGCATACCCTTTGGCTCAGCAGTATCCCCAAGAGATCATAAAAATGGGAAAGGATTCCCACATGTACAAAAATATTTATAGCAGCACTCTTTGTAGTTGCTAAAAACTGGAAATCAAGGGGATGTTCATCAATTGAGAAATGGCTGAATATTTTATATGAATATAATGGAATACTATTGCACCATAAGAAATGATGAACAAGAAGATTTCAGTTAGGCCTGGAAGGACTTATATGATCTGATGCTGAGTGAAAGGAGCAGAACCAGGAGAACTTTGTGCACCGCAATGACCACAGTGTGTCAGAGTTTTTCCTGGTAGACTTGGAACTTCATAATAATGCAAGAACTTAAAAAACAAAACAAAAAAAAAACTCCCAATGGTTTTCTAGGGCAAAATGCCTTCCACGCTCAGAGAAAGAACTATGGAATTCATTCACAGAATGTAGCAGATCGTGTGTGTGTGTGTGTGTGTGTGTGTGTGTGTGTGTGTATTATGTTTTGATTTGTTATATGATTTCTTCCATTTATTTTAGTTCTTCTACATAGCATGACTATAGTGAAAACGTATTCAATAGGAAAGTATATGTATATAGAATGGTATGTTGTCTTGAGGAGAGAGGGAGATGGTGGGAGTAGGTGTGTGGGGGGGTAAAAATCTAAGTTTTATGGTAGTGATTGTAGAACATTAAAAAAATAAAAAAATAAAATAAAAAAAGAAATGAGTATTAGATTATTACTTTCTAGAAAGCAAATTCAAAATATATAGTTTATCACATTTAATATTTTTAAATTAAAAAAATTAATATATTTGATTATGGATAATTTTTTAAAAATATGTATGTACTGACAGTTGACATCTTGTTGAACTTAGTATAATTGGATTGAACTTTCTGGGATTTTTATTTTATATCTGATACTTTCAAATCTTCAATTTTAAAAAAAGTATGTTATTGATTTCTTTTATTAATAGTTGTATGTTCCTCTTGAAAGGTGTTTTTTTCTCCCAAAGTCTTCAGTTCTTGTGTCTCTTAAGAACCTGTGTGCATTATTTAAACTTTTGTATCTTTATGAGAGTTCCCTATACCCTTTTCTATCCAATCATCCAATACTCAGTCTACTTGCATCTTCTGTTGTATTCTTTCAGACTTCCACACTCTTCTTAAAGAATTCTTTTGTATTGTTTCAGTTCCACAAACATTTATCAAATTTCTACTCTATGGCACTGGAAATATGGACATGAAACATGACACTGTCCAAGTTCTCAAGGCAATTTGCTATCAGAGGACATAGGTTCAAGTCTTTCTTTGCTAATTATTACTTTTGTGACATTAGACAAGTCACTTCAGTTTTCTGTGCCTTGGTTTCCATCTATCAAATGAGAAGATTCGATTAGATGACTATTGAAGTACGATTCATAATAAGATTAGACATGGAAGTGGGGATGACTTGCTTGAGAGATACATGTATAAGAACATTGCAGTAAGCTCTCAGAGAATAGCTAATAGTCCTATTTCGTTGGAACATAGTGTCTGAAGTGGGGAGTAAATAAATAAAGGTGAGTAATGTATGTTAGAAACAGATTTAAGAAGGTCTTTAATACTACATTAAGAAATTTTTTTATTTTTACTAGTAGAGGATAACCACTTTTTTTTTTAATCAGGAAGTAAAAATAGATCTCTTGTTAACAAATAAAGATAGACTGGATAGGGGAGAGACTTTTGTATATAGATAGTATGTGTATGTATATGTGTGTATGTACATAGGTAGAAATGTGTGTAAATACACACACACACATACTGTCTTTCCTGATAAAATATAATTAGTTCCTTGGGTACAGAATCTGCTTCACTTTTGTCTTTGTATCCCTAGTTACATAAAGTAGTTGCTTAATGAATATTTGTTGATTGATTAGTATCCCTTTAGTCCATCAGTTATGACTGCTTGTAACTATAAGTACCTCAACATACACAAGGAGGCCTGCTACCACAGGTCCTTTGATCTGCTTCTCTAAAGGGAAAGGCAACCTTTGAGGGGTTAACAATCACTTTAATCAAGCACATGTATCATTCAGGTGTTTTAGGGGAAAAAGTCAGCACCCTGAATTTCAGAGAAAATACAGAGAAATGAAAAGTCAACAGACATTCCTCCAAAATGTCTGACCATTAACACACATACATCTTTACCAGACAGGGAACATCTGGGTTTTTCAAAAGTGGAGAGAGGGCCCACGCTTCTTAAGCAACTTCTCAGAGTCCTCTTCTGGCCAAATAAACACTTCAGTCAGTAAGCCCCAAAGTAAAACCTCATTCTCTGAGTATTTATACACTTTTCAGAGATGGAAGACATGAACCTAGTGACTTAGTGCCTCATTAGAAATTAGGAAAAGGTATCTGAGGCCTGTTAATGGACTGGGAAGATCTTTAATTCTTCCCCCCACCCACCATTAACCTTACATGAACATTACACATGATGATCTTCCAGCGTTTCTGCCCTTCATATTTTCCAGTTTATTTTCTCCCAGTCTTGTTTCACTTGTTTCTCCTACCCTGTTTTAGCTATTTAAATTGTGTGAATAGATATGATGGGGCTCCACTGACCACGTCCACTGTTAATTGCTTGGTATCATGGCATTGTGGACCTGACACTAGTTAGCTTGGTGACCCTGGCAGGTCATTCGGTCTCACTTAGCTTCAATTTCACTTTCTGCAAAATGGGGGTAATAGCACTTATTTCACGGAGTTGTAAGGCTGAAATGAGATATATGTAAACAATGTCATATGTGTTAACCTTAAACCATGATGTGAATGTTTGCTGCTGCTGTTGCAGTTACTCGACTGCTAATTTTTGACCTTAGGTAGTTAGTCCTCAGCTGCTGAATATTGTGAAGAAAGTAACAATTATACTGATTTCACTCATTATTAAGTTTTATTGCGTTTAATCCCAGATGACTAGCCCTAACTCCTGTTTATTTAGATCTTATTATATCATCTTTCATATTTTCCACAACTACTCTTCTAGGACTTCCATTCAAAACAAATGATTTTTATCTTTTATTAAGAAGATTGATACCATTTTAAATGTACTTCTTCAACTCCTATGTCTCAACATTTTTATTTGAGTCACTGATTTCCTGACCCGTTGCCCCAAGCCTTAATCATTCATTTCTGTCTTTGAACTTTTCACTTCCTGCCTCTTCTGGGACCATAATCCATGAATCATCCTGAGTTTCAGTTTCTCCTTCCCATCTGCTTAAAAATATGTTCAGATCTCCAGAGTACTAAAACGAACCACTTGAACTCAAACTTTCAGCCGCTGCCCATCTCTTCCTTTTTATTTCCATACTTTTCACGTAGGATTTTTCCTTCTTTGGAACTTGACTAGCACCTCAGGGTCCTCTCAGTTGCTAATGCCTCTTTCTTTCTCCTTCTGATAACCATGCATATATTTATATGTGTACATGTTGAGAGCAGAGACTGTGTTGTTTTGTCTTTATATTTCCAGCGATGCTTGACACATTGTTGGATGTTAACTAATGTTTGCTGATTTATGCCACTTCAGGTTCTCTTAAATATTTATCGCAGTTCTTTGGAATTCACATAAATTCATAGTCTTATTTTTCTGACAACCAACCTGCTTGATTTTAACCCTGAAGCTATATTTCAAAGAGAGCTTCTGAAATAACTTTTCATTTTGTTATTCAAGTCTTTTGAATGTATAAGTTTTAATTTTAACGAAATTTTAATGTCCTAGACCTAGATTCAAGTTTAAATATTTCCAAATTGAAACAGCTAATTAAATTTTAATTAAATGATAATGTAGTGATTTTTTTTTAAACGTAGTACCCAAAAAGTCGGAACCTACTGATGTGGAAGAATCTAAGATTGGGAATGAAGAGGGTGATTTAGAAGAAGCATGTATTCTACCACATAGTCCTGTATCTGTAGATAAAAGACCTGTTCCAGTTAAGTCACCTAAGGTATGTTATGTAAAGATGTTATTTGACTTGGCAGTTTATCAAATAGAAAAGTAGTAATTTAGGAAAGGAAACTGCTAATTCGGGTTTTATTTTGGTCTTAGATTGTCCTTGAAATGAATATGGCATAATGTTTTGTATATTTTAGGCAGTTAATAAAAATTGATATAATTTGTTGAATGAACTTTAGTTTAGTGACATTACAATGCTGAAAAATATGGGATAGTAGCACTAGATCTAGTGGTCATAATAAGAATGATCACTACTGTTATTCTGTTCCCTTTTGATGCTTAATTTATACCATTTCTTTGCATAGTGTAAAATGAGCAGTAATTCTGAGAAATTTTTCTAATTGTTAATGTATATTTGTATAATATTATTCACCATCTTCACTGATATATTTTGTGAATTGCAAAGCACTGTTATTACCTCGTTTGAGTCTTAAAACAACTGTGAGATGATTTTATTGGTACTGTCCCATTTTGTAGAACTTAAAAGAAACCCCAGGAACTTTCAGCTGAATGTAGGAATAGGAACAAGTGTTTATAGTAAAAGAAATGTTTTTTTTAATTTCATAGAAAATCTTTTTTTAATATTTTGCAAATAGTTGGTGAAATATGTTTGTTTGCTTGGTATATGTGGAAATTCTTGAATAGTATGGAAAATTGTCATAAGAAAAGTATTTTCACATGGTTATATTGATTTGAATTAATGTTAGGATTTTTTTAAAGAAAATTTGATGCAATTATATTGTAGTTAAAAAATTTTAGAACAAAAGTCAGTAATGATATTTAAAACCAATAGAAGTTATTGTTTGTATTTTTAAGGATAAATGGCAGCCACTTCTGAGTACAGTTACAGGTGTTCACAAATACAAATGGCTAAAACAGAATGTTCAGGGTCTTTATCCACAGTCTGCACTGCTTAGCACGATTGTTGAATTTGCACTTAAAGAAGAGCCAGTTGATGTGGAAAAGATGAGAAAGTGCTTACTCAAGCAGGTAAGACTTGTTGAGAACGTCTTGCTGCTATGTGTTTGATAATTTACAGAATCTAAAAACTGCATGTTTATATTTTTGCAGTTGGAGAGAGCAGAAGTTCGTTTGGAAGGGATAGACACAATTTTAAAATTGGCAACCAAAAACTTTTTGCTGCCATCTGTGCAATATGCTATGTTCTGTGGATGGCAAAGACTTATCCCAGAAGGAACCAATATAGGGTAAACTTCAGCATTGTATTTATTCCTCAGGAAAATTGTGATCTAATGAGAAATATGTTTATATTAGAATTTAAATTGACATACAACAATTATTTTTTTAAAGGGAACCACTTACAGATTGCTTAAAGGATGTTGATCTGATTCCACCATTTAATCGAATGCTACTGGAAGTAACTTTTGGAAAGTTGTATGCTTGGGCCATTCAGAATATTAGAAATGTTTTGTTGGATGCAAATGCCAGATTTAAAGAGCTAGGTGAGCTTTGATTTAATTTGCCAAGATAAATATACTTTTCAAAATAATTATCTTTACACTGATATAGAAGTACATAATTAAGAAGATAGCATTATATATTCTTGCTGTTTGATTAGTTGTTATTAAACCTACAAAGACTAATATTTGTGTTTTGTTGATTTTTATACTTTTGTAAATTTCTTTATTACCTTATTTTTTTTATTTTTTGCTTTGTTTACCATTTTTTATTACCATTTTAAAAGCTTTTATACTCCAAGATTGTAAACTAAAAAAGTCAACTTCACACTTAAAGTGTTTAATTATAAAGTTTCAAGAGTCTCACTTTTATCCTTCTATTTCTTTTATAAACATTTTAAGGGCAGAAAATTTTATTTTATTTTTTATTTGTGTCTAAGGTGCCTAATCCAGTATCTTCCGCTTATTAAGGAAAATGTTGAATTGAATCACAGAGTAGTTGTTATAATGAATAGCAGCATTGATTAAGAAAAATTCTCTTATGTGTATATGAAAAATAAATGTTGTTGCTGTGTTTGTCCTTTGTGAATATTTCTTTGGTGAATGGCTACTACCATTTGTTGCAAATACGGGTTTTTAAATGGCATTACAGCTTTGCAATGAAAAAAGAGAAAGATTAGGTCGTTTTGTTGTTAGAGTTAAGCTTATATTACTCCTTTCCTTGTGCTGGTAAAATGTGGAAAAATGAACACACAGAAAACATTTTTATGTGAAAACAAATTTATTAGAGAGCAGTTGTGTGGTATGTAGTGGCAAGAACACTAGATTTGGAGTCAGAGAGTCTAGATATATCACTTACTACTTCTGTGGCCTTATGTAATTTATTTAACTTCACTTTACCCATTCCTTAAAGCTCTAAAGTATCCTTCTGTTTTTCTCTGATTTGTCCTTTAGTTTTGTAAGCACAGGTTAACCAAATTGTGTTTGCGTTCTAACTGAGCCATTTGTTTGATAGTCTTGTATAGAATCTTGGCATGTAATGTTTTAGGTTAGAGTGGGATTTTATGGCTTAGGTTGGGGTAGAGTTAATAGTTAATAGAAGTGTTTAAAGGCCATCTGTGTGATAGTGTAGGGGAGAAGTACAGAACCTTCATCTGTGAACTTATTTTAAAAATATTTTATTATATTTTAACATAATGAATTTTGTTTGTAATACTACACATATTAGGTATTAAAAAAAACAACTGGCAAGGGCTTCATATATTTCCAAAGGAGTCTTGTGACACAAAAAAAGTGAACTCTTGGTCAAAGGAAAAAATAATGATGGAGATAATTCAACTTTATCTTGTAACAAAGTATATGTATCATATAATCGTAGACTCCTTTAATAAAGGGAGGACACTTTTTATATTCCCAGTTAACCTTTTAAAGGTATTTTACTGTTACCATATGTGATAGTCGTGGTAGTAGCTTTTTGAAGATCCTTTCCTTCCTTCTCTTTCTGTTTGGAGTCGTAATGAATTCAGAAGAGAAGTTATAGCATTTAGTACAAATTATGCATAAAACCTGTAGTCAAAAGCTGGCACCAGATTTTTTGACTTAACATAATTTAGATTTATTTATTTTGAGTACTGATAATTATTCTCCAAGTGTTGTGGGAGGAATTTAACCAGGACCCTGGTTTTCATATTTGCAGCATTATGTAATTGGAATATATGATTTATGTCTCTTCAAATTCTAAAATATTCTTAGGTGTTTGTATATAGTTAATTTAATACTTTTAGAGTTAGCATATCCCCACTTTGCTAGATCTCATATTCCAAACACCTAATGCACATAGTCCCGTGTGTGTGCCATATGCGTGTGCATAGCACCTATCGTAATATTTATAAGCCAATTTTAGGATAACTGTGGAAAAAAGCAATTTAGTTGGAATGTAAAAAGGATATTAAAAATAGGAGTAAGAACTAAAACTAGGGTGAAAATAAGTGTGTAAGAGGAAAAAAATCAATAAGGTTCTGGGAAAAAATCAGTAAGATTCTGAGAAAGAAACAAAGGATTTGGAACTTTTTGGTGACAGAATTGCCCTGTTATATAGGCAATAAAATGGTATTTGATCATTAGGTAGAAATTGAGTTTTCTCTTTCTTTTGAGTATATGTTATTGTTGTTTATATTTCCCATGTTTTACCTCACTTAAGGATATTCTGATTCTTCACCAGGTATCCAGCCTGTTCCTCTGCAAACCATTACTAATGAGAATCCAGCAGGACCAAGCCTTGGAACCATTCCACAAGCACGTTTTCTCCTGGTTATGCTCAATATGCTTACCCTTCAGTATGGAGCCAACAACTTGAATCTTCTTTTGAACTCTGGCATGCTAGCATTGACTCAGACAACATTGCGATTAATAGGTAGACAGCCCTTTGTATTTTTTTAGTAGTGATTTGTGAAATCCAAGGTTTTGACTTGGGTAATATTTTTGTGTGGTAGCTTTTTGCATTTTATAGACAAATTAATTTGCCATGTTTTATTTAGAGATTAATGATTTTATACCTTGTCCAAAATCCAAATCCCTGCAGTACATAGGGGTAAATGTGCCTTATTATGGATGGTAACACTTTTGTTTGGCTACTTGCAGTTTCTTTGTTTTTCCCCCTTAAAATGAAAGTTTATAGAAATTGTGTTTCAGAAATTTAAAAGAAATTATGATCACTAACTTTCATAAATATTATGTGAAGGAGGAGACTGATGTTCTTATTTGATAGCACTTGAAATTTAGCTTTGATTTTAAGGAAGAACTTTTGAAACTAATATAAACATGATTATTAAAGGAAATCGGTTGCATCTCTTTCTTTGAAGGTAGATAATAGTAAGATGGTGATTTGTCTAGGAGGCTTGGCTGCTTTACTCTAAGTAGGAGGTACTAGAAAGCGAAAAGCAAGACCTCGTTTTAGTTTTACCATGTCTCAGGTTTTCAGGTAAAATGTATGTAGGTGACTAATATATCCTTGAGTAAATGGAAAATTTTAATAACTTGTTCTTGTCATTTGTTAAATCATTTACATTTTTACATTCTTTCTGGCAAGTGGTTGCTCAATATTGTTTGAACAACTGATTATGGTTCTTTGCTCAGGTCCTAGTTCTGACAATATTGAAGAAGACATGAATGCCTCTGCCCGAGGAGCTTCAGCTACTGTTTTGGAAGAATCAAGGAAAGAAGCCACACCAGTTCAACTTCCTGTTTCAGGGCCAGAACTGGCAGCAATGATGAAGATTGGGACCAGAGTTATGAGGGGAGTGGACTGGAAATGGGGAGATCAGGTATTAATTCTGACTGCAGTATCTTAATAGCTGTCTGTGTAAGCACTAGTAAATGTACATTTTAGGTGGTAATAAGAAAAAAAATCTCCTTTTTCTGTCTAATTTATGGTATAAACAGCCTAGAATGTAACTCCTCCAGCTCTGTGTGAGGTTGATAGATGATACAAGAGCTAAAAGCATTTCTTTGTGGCTAAGGGGTAAGTAATATCAAAGGAAGGAATGGACAAATAAATAATATTAGGAACACACTGAAATGGAACTTGAATCAGTATGGCTTAACTGTTGAATTCCGGGATATAGCAGTAGCAGCATTAGCTACCCCCTCTTCTCCCTAGTTAACCTACCTCATTTTGACCTCCACTCTCATCCGCACAATTTAAAAGATCAAAACATTCTCTTCACACCAGTCCTGTGAATTTGATACTATGTTATCTTATTTCACAGATGAGGAAACGGACTCTAAAAAGTTCATGGTGACATAATAAAAATAAAGTGCAGAAGACTGAATTATTTCCCCCCAGATTTATTTCTTTATTTGTTTTCAGTTTTCAACAATCACTTCCCATAAGCTTTCAGTTTTCTCCTCTTCCCTCCTACCTTCCTCCCTAAGAAGGCATGCAATCTTATATGGGCTCTATACATGCATTCTTAATAAACACATTTTCCAATTAGTAATGTTGCATTGAAGAAGTAAAATGGATGGGAGATATGAACAAAAACTAAAAAAAACCCAAACATAACAAAAGAGAAACTAGTCTGCTTCTTTCTGTCTTCCAGCTCCATAATTCTTTCTCTGGATATGGATGACATTTTGCATCATGAGTCCTTTGGGAATGTTTTAGGTCCTTGCATCGCTGTGAAGGGCTAAGTCTATCAAAATCAGTCCTCATGCGCTATGGCTGTTACTGTGTATAATGCTCTTGGTTTTGCTCACTTCACTTGACATCAGTTCATATAAGTCTTTCCAGGTTTTTCTGAAGTCCACTGTTCATCATTTCTTATAGCACAATAATATCCTGTTGCATTCATATATTACAGCTTGCTAAACCACTCCCCAATTGATGGGCATTCCCTCGATTTCCTTTTCTTGGTCACCACAAAAAGAGGTGCTATAAATATTTTTGTACATATTTTTTGTACATGTGGGTCCTTTTCTCATTTTTATGGTCTCTTTGGGATCTAGCCCTAGAAGTGGTATTGCTGGGCAAAGGGTATGCACATTTTTGTAGCCCTTTGGGCATAGTGCCAGATTGCTCCCCAGAATGGTTGGCTCCACCAACAATGAATTAGTGTTCCAACTCTCCCACATCTTCTCCAACATTTATCATTTTCGTGTTTTGTTATGTTATCCAATCTGATAGGTGTTATGTGGGTACCTCAGAGTTGTTTTGATTTGCATTTGGAGCATTTTTTCATATGACTTGATAGCTTTAATTTTTTCCTCTGAAAACTGCCTGCTTATATTTGACCATTTATCAGTTGGGGAACAGGAGACTACATTTGAACCAGGTCTCCAGACTCCAAAACTATCATTCTTTTTGTTTTGCTGTGCTGCCTCTTAAGGTACAGCTAAACGGTATCTCTTTTTGTACAGAGCCATCAGTGGCAGAAATTAGAAGATATTTTTCATACATTAACATTTTAAAAAAGGATTCTTGGGTCTATCTCAGACCTGTAAACAGGGACACCAGGAGGTCATAATATTTTTATGCTTCGAAAAGATAATTGTGGGTGAACAACTTTCCTATAAGAAGCCAGTGTAGTTAGAAATGCTTCATTCCCCTAAGAAAACGTTAGGCAATTCTTAATACAGCAGATGGAGCCTTGATTTCAGAAGTGAATACTCTACAGAAGGGAAAGAGTGTGAGTGAGA
>CM053771.1:333837423-333866504 GCA_028658325.1 Potorous gilbertii
GAGAAGAGCTGAAGATAGGTGGTCTCCATTTTTTTTAGTAAAGTAGATGGTAGGGTCCTCTCAGAGATAGAAAGGAAAGGGTAGAGTGATATTCTAAGGAGAATAGAGAAGGGTTAGAAACAGGCCAAAGGAAAAAAGATTGCCATGAAACAGAGAAAACCTAGTTGAGATTAGATGACATAAATTTGTAGAGGGCAGAGTCAGCACAGGTATGTGACTTCCTGCAGCAATGCTCTGCAGCACTTCCGAATAGCAAAAGTAAAGGAGGATTCTATGTGTATATACATTTCGGTGGGCAATGGGTACTCAGAACTGAGATTCAGTGCACTATGAGTAGCATAGGACAAGGGGTAAAAGTGATCCAGTGGCAGAGGATGATTTATATATCATATATTTTAGTTGGACTGAGTAAGTATCGAGTCAGGACTGAGGGGAAAACGTTGAGGTAAAGTGGGGGTGAAGGTTGGCACAAAGGAGATATGAAGGATATAGAGGCTGCAGTGAGGATAAAGAATGGACTTAATAGCAGTGAGGGAAGAGGAAAGAAAGTGTAATAGGCTAGGGTTGCAGAGAAGATTTTCAGAGTTTAAGACAATATAAGGATTCTAGAGTCTCAGATGTGACGTTGTCTTTGAGTGGCTGAAGTAGAATAGCGGTGTGAAGATGAAGAGAGGTAAGGACTTTGGTGAACTGAAAGGTCATGCTGTTTAAGAAACATCAAAGAATATATATTGAAATCTCTGAATCTAAGATCTGGATTTGGGGTAGAGGGTCAGACCATGAACCATGTACTGAACTACTTAATGAAGGAGGGTGATTTACCTATAGGCTGCTAAAAGACTGTAATAAGAATAGCAACTGAGGGATATATAGATGGATAGAGTAAAGCATAAGAAGTTGCTGTTTGGTGTTCCTGATGGGATAGTGAAGAATAGGAAATATGCTTTCATCTTTTCCTGGACAAGTATTCCAGGAGGCATGAATACCCAGTACCTGGAGAGGGTAGCCAGGGTATAGAGACTTTTGGAAAGAAACAGATTTCTTTGGGCTTGAAGATAGATGAGCAGATATAGGGTGAAGGAGAGTTCAGTGAGAGCAGAGGGTCATAAAATCATAGATCTGGAGCTGGGAAGGGACCTTATAGGTCCCATTTAGTCCAACCTCCTCATTTTATACATGAGGAAACTGAGGTACAAAGGTATGCCCTGTTCAACATTCCAGAAGTACAGTGCAGCTGGAGGGTAGACTAGGTTATCGATTTTGGAATGCTAGGGTTCAGGTAAATAAGGATGAAAATATATTGACAAATAACAGGAGGAAGGGATTAATGTGAGCTAAGTCACAATCTTAAGGGGAGGAGGAGAAGATGAGAGTATTTCAATAATAGGAGAAGAAAAAATGGTTGGGCATAGTACAGTGAGTGGAAAATGATTGATCATAACTGTGTTTTCATTAGATCTTAGCGGTGCATTTATTACAAGCAGTACTTCCATCCTGGGACAAAACAGAAAGATCAAAGGATATGAAGTTTCTTGTGGAAAAACTTTTTGGCTTCTTGGGTAGCCTACTTAGTACATGCTCTTCAGATATACCACTGCTCAGAGGTAAAGTGACTTTTTACATTCTTTGATTAATTAGATGAATTATAAATTCACTTTTAAGCTTTTACTCTTATTTTTTTTTTTAATTTTAGAATCAACTCTGAGAAGGAGGAAAGCCAGACCCCAGGCATCTTTGACTGCAACACATAGTAGTACTTTGGCAGAGGAGATAGTGGCCCTGCTAAGGACTCTGCATTCACTGAGCCAGTGGAATGGACTCATAAACAAGTACATCAACTCTCAGCTAAACTCCATCACCCACATCTTTGCAGGAAAACAGTCGGAAGGGGTAGTTTCCACGTTTTAAAATAAGCTCATTTTTTTCTTTCTAGAATACTTTTAATATAAAAAAAATTATTTTTAAACTGTGTAATTGACTCAGAGGCATTTTAATTTAATTGGAGTAACTTGTATTTTAGAAAGCAATTGCTTTTTATTTAAACAGCATTATTGCTGACTATTTTTCTAAAACACAGATAAGAATGTTGACTTTCTACTTATGGTTTATTTGTATTTGTTTTATCTTAGGCTGTGTTAGAAGATTACTTTCCTGATTCTGAGAACCCTGAAGTTGGTGGCCTGATGGCAGTTCTAGCTGTAATCGGTGGAATAGACAGTCGCTTGAGGCTGGGTGGTCAAGTGGTACATGATGAATTTGGAGAAGGCACAGTGACACGCATCACTCCTAAAGGCAAAATCACAGTCCAGTTCTATGATATGCGAACATGTAGAGTTTGTCCATTGAGTCAACTAAAACCAGTAAGTGAGCTTTTGTGGATTTTCAGTATTGTAAATGGAGAGAAATTACAGCACAAAAGTGTTGTAATGCCGGAAATTAGAATACAGGATTGATGCAGACTTGGAAAAGAACCTCAGAAGCCATTGGTCCTATCCATATCTGACGAAGGGTCTGTCTTCTCTGCAATGTACCTGGCAATGGTCTTCTAACTTTTGGTTAAAGACTTAGAGTGAAGGGATATTATAATGCCCGAGACAACTGACTTCATGTTTGAATAGCTCTGGTTGATTTATTCTGTGTCTGCCTCTGTAATTTCCACTCATTGTTCCTGGTACTATCCTCTGGGGCCAAGCTGAATTTGTCTAATCCCTCTTCTGTGTGACAAACCTTGAAATATTTGAAGATGTCTCCCCACTAAATCTTCCTAGTCTTAAAAACATCTTTAGATTGTTATGTGAAATAATCTTGAGATTCTTACTATCTTAGTTGTCCTCCTGGCTGCCTCTTGTCATAATTTTGAAATGTGACATCCAGAACTTAAGGCAGTGTTCTTGACTGGTGTGACTAGAGTGGACTACAACGGAACTATCACTACTTTTTTCCCTGTATCATATACTTCTCTTAAGACAGGTTCAAAATCTGTTAACTTTTTTGGTATTGTTACATCTTGCTGTTTACTAATTTTAAGTTTGTAGTCTACTCTTTCTGGATCTGAGTTTTCAACTAGATTTGAATCCAGCTAACTATGTGTTCTTCTAGGCCAGAGGTGTCAGACTTGAATCCTGAAAAGCTCTGGAGTAGAACCCAAACCAGATTAAAATATAATTTGGAAATATTTAGCCAAACTAATAAAAATAAAGCATAGATAATGTTACTTTATAGTTTTCTAAGGCAAAGTACAGCCTGCAGGGATCCTTTTCTTTTTGAGTTTGATATTACTTGTATAGACTTCCACTTTTTAGCCTATCTACAAGAATCATGTTAAAGATTTCAGCAGATTTCATCAAAACTTGACTAAAATCTAGGTAAATTTTATCTTCAGTATTTCCCTGTTCTGCTGGTCTTCTAACTCCTGTCTTTAAGGGAAAATGAAGTTAATCTTATGTGGTTGTAAGTCTTGATGAAACTATTTTGCTTTTTCTTTTTTTTAGTGTGAACCTGCTTCCTTTAAGGTTCGTTAACCATAACTTTATTAATATAGAATCTTTAGAATTTTCTTCCCCCAACTCCCAAAAAAGGGAATTGAATCCTAGCTTACTGGTTTATAGTTAGCAGACTTTACTTCTGAGGTACAGCTTTGGTTCTGCTATTAACTTTAACTTTCTGGCTATGGGAAAATAAATAGTATTACTTCTTAGTGCCTCAATATCCATTTTTAGGAAATACAGCTCATAATTTTCTTGCAGAATAAAATGCATTGTGTTTGTGTATTCAGAAATTAAAAGCACAGTTCAAAGTAGAATAGCATAATGTAGCGTGATATGTTATTTATATTGTAATATAGTAAATTAACTTCGTTTGATTAAATTATTAAATTTTTTGATTAAATTAATTAATCAGCTAATTAATTAGAGTTGATTCATTCTCATATAATAGTCATCCTTAAGTTCTGGGATAGAGCATAAGGCATAGGGCAGTGGAAAAATGACTAGTTTTAGAGTTAGTAGACCAAGTTCAAATCCTGTATCTGATGGTTACTGTCCTTATTACATTAACAAGTCACTTAACATCTCTAGGACCTGTTACTTCGTCCTTTAAATGAGGAAGGGGTGAACCAAGTGAACTTCAGAGTTTCTTTATGATTAAAGGGCCATAAATAGAATGCATTGTGAATGAAGCTTTGTAAGTCATAGATGCAATTCTGTTTGTTTTACCTTTCACAATTTTGAAGATTATTATCTTTATTTGCAGCTTCCAGTTGTGGCATTTAATGTGAACAATTTGCCATTCACGGAATCCATGCTCTCTGTGTGGGCTCAGTTGGTCAACTTGGCAGGAAGTAAATTAGAAAAACATAGAATTAAGAAATCTAACCAAGGCCTCACAGGTTAGTTTATTTTCTTTTTAATTCAAAAGATCAAATCAAATGCTGATTGAACAGTTTTCATTGGGAATATTCTGGCAGTGTAAGCTAATGCATGGAAAGGGTGATATGCATAAGAGGAGAATTTGGAAGCAAA
This sequence comes from Potorous gilbertii, assembly GCA_028658325.1. Taxonomy (NCBI): domain Eukaryota; kingdom Metazoa; phylum Chordata; class Mammalia; order Diprotodontia; family Potoroidae; genus Potorous; species Potorous gilbertii. The sequence continues at coordinate 333,841,944 of CM053771.1, forward strand.
GATGAAGAGTGTTTAAAAAATCCCTCCAAAAAACTAGATCTTTTCATTGTGACCAGTAACCATTACTGTGTAATTATTAAGCTTATGGCTCTGTGATTTGTGATAATGCTTTTTTTTTATAAATTAGATTATGCCAGTAGAACATAGCACATATGCTTTAGGCTAACAGTTGCATATAGTCTTTCCACAAAATAGAAAAGGGAATGATTTTGTTGAGCTTTAGCATCTGTAGTTAAAATTTGAGTTGTTGTTTATATTATTCAGGCTTCAAAAAGCACATTCTTCTCTGTATCTCGTTCCTTCCCCACCCCTTCAAAAAAGATGTTGGGCAGAAATCCCCATACAAACTAGATTTTTATTTATGGGCTCATGGTTGCTTTGTCTTTAGGCTTCTGAATCAAATTAGAAAATAACTCTGAATCTTCAGTTAGAAACAGGTCCTGAGATGGGGAGAGATAAAATGAGCCAAAGGTATTTTTTAGCTTAGCAGATCTGTATTTCTAGAATTAAGTGAATTGCAGAGTGAGATAAACCTACATTATGGCATAACATATAGGTGACTTAAGGAACTTGAAGTCAGGAAGACCTGACTTCAGATCCCACCTGAGATCCTTATCAGTTGTATGACCCTGGGCAAGTTACTGAACTTTCTGTTTGCTTTAGTTTCCTCTTGTTAAAAATGAATGGATTAGGCTTGACAGCCCTTTCAGCTCTAAATCAGTGATCTTATGATTTGGTAGGTTCTGCATGAAGATTTCTCCAGTGCTGACTCTGAATTATAAATGGATCTCCTGATAAAGATGTACTTTACTTAAAATAAAATCTAGAATAATCAGATGAACATAGTTTGATGAATTAAAGGAATGAAGTACTTACAAATGTGTGTAGGAAATTAATAGGGAGCATACCCATACATTCTTTTTATCTTTTTTTTAGAAGAATGATTTTTTTCATTATCCTTAGTGGTAAAGTGATTCAAAGAGTTTGCTTTACTTAAAATATTTTTTTACATTTTTTATATCAAATAGGAAACATTCTCCTTAATCATAGGTCTAGGAACATGGAGCTTTTCTGTAAAAATAATCAGATTAATACTTTATTCTGTGAAAGGATGATTATTATTTGCCTTATGAAGAACACGGCTCACTTAGAAAATCATCTTTCTGCTGTAGCAAGCACAAAGAGAAAAAAATGTACTTTGGTATGGATTTTCTGTACATGGAGACATATCTTAAACCAAAAGCTTGCACATCAGTGTGAGAGGAGCCATGGAGTCATAATGTTTGAGTCATGGTTGTCTGTTAGTCTATAATCTTAACTCTTTTTATCCTCTTAATTTCTGTATCACAAACAACTTAGGGTTCCAGGAATGCATGGGTCTGGGCAAAATGCAAAGCTTCTCTCCCTAGGGATTGGGGTAGATAGCAGTGTATCCTAATTTGTCCATTTGGTGTGGGGCCCAGAGGTATTACCTTAGACTTTTGTGGTGCTCCTAAGATCATCAGTTTATATATGAAAGGGCCTTCAGAGGCCCTTTTGTTTTGTGCATGAGGTAACCATCCCAGGGAGTTTAATAACTACTCCAAGATAACACAGGTAGGGAGAGGCTGAGTCCAAGTTCAAGGCAGATTCTGATGGTGGGACTTAAAGCTTCAGAGCCACTGCACTTTCTTCCAGTATGGTGTCTGGTTGTCCCTCCATGCTGGAGTATCAAACTTTTGACTGATCAGGTCTTTGTATTAGGCATATTCAACAGGTTTTTGTCAGTATTTTAAATGGAGGGGCCAAATATTATGTTTATAAGATTACTGGAAGTCCCCCTACAATGTCCAATCAGGGTTGAAGCTTTTGAGATAATATGTTATACTTTTATGATGACTCTTATTTTCTATAGGACAAGTAGACTTGGACTTGCTAAGATGCCAACAATTGAAATTGTACATATTGAAAGCAGGTCGAGCATTGCTTTCCCATCAGGATAAACTGAGACAGATCTTGTCTCAACCAGCTATACAAGAGAATGGAGTCATCCCTACAGGTATCTTATATTTAGACCTTCTTATAAAATTAATATGCATTTTCTTCTGTCAGCTTTTTTTATTCATGAAAATTAGTTCAGAGAAATGTTTTCTTTTTAATCAATTGAAAATGATAGGTTTGGAGCTAAAGTGAAAACAGGCAGTCAGTGATCATTTAGTATGTGCTATATGCTGGGCATTGTGCTAAATGTTGATAATAGTATAATCACTTAAGGTTCTCTTCCTGCTAAAATACTGAGAAGTACTTCCTGTTAATTATTTTAAAATTTGATTCAGGCATTATTTATTGGAAAACGCTTATCTTTGAGGAATTTTCAGTTTAGTAGGGCAAGTAAATAGAGACTTCTTTGAAGTTGGAAGAACCATTAGAGATTATCTAGTCCAACCCTTGTGTTTTGCAGATGAGGAAATTGAGATCTGAAGAGGTTTAAATGACTCTTCCAAGATCACACAGCACTGACTGACAGAGCTGGTACTTGAATCCAGTTCTTCAAATATCTAGTGATTTCTCTACTTTATTACCTAGCTCCATAATGCAAGAAATAAGAATTATCACTCTAAAGGTGTAAATAATAATAGCTGACATGTGTGTAGTGCTTTAAGTTTTGCATAGTGCTTTACATATATTTTCACTTGAGATACAGAGTGCCATGAAATTTCAGCTGAGGGGGAAGTAATTTCTGGCTAGTGGAGATAATTCAAGTTTTCATGGTACAAGTAACATTTGAACTGATCCTGTAAGGGCAGCTATCATTTTAACAGAAAGTAGAAGAAAGGATATGATACAGGTAGAAAGGTATGGAATCAGAAAAGTATATGAGAAGATTAGGAAATGAAAGGTAGTTTAGATTGATTGTAGCTAGTAAATGTGTAGAAAAATAGTTGATGAGGCTGGGCCTTAAGATCATAAAGGACTTTGCCTAGTTAGGTTATTTGATAGTCTTTTGGAGATTTTGTTTGGGGGTCATATGATTGGACTGTGTTTGGGAAGATTATTCTGACAGGGAGTTGTATAAGGTAAATTGTATAAGGAGAGAGAGATTATGTGTTGGGAAATCAGTTAATGGAAATATTAAAATAGTCTAAGAGGCCATGAGAGCTTGAAGTAATATCGTGCAGCAGTAGAAATAGAGATCAATATTTTGTATTCTCAGTGCACAGGTCCTCACATATAGTAAACACCTAATAAATGCTTATTGATTTGACTCAACAGACTTAATGTTCTGTAGAGGGAGACATGTACATGTATACGTATTTACAAAATAAATGTATAGAAGAACATCTTTTGAGGAGCAGGAAAAGTATTATTTAGAAGATACCAATTGAATTGAATTTTGAAGGAAACAAGGGAGTCTTAAGAGGTGGAGGTGAATGTAAGAGACTGAGTAGATAAAAGTGGCAAAGCTTGGCTACTGGTTGGATTGGAGCAAGTAGAGTGAAAAAAAGGATGCCTGAGGTTTTTCTGCCCAGGTGCGCATTCCCAGGAATGCTTATGGCATACATGTAGAGCTAAAGGGACCTCATGTTATAGATAGATTAGGAAACTTAAACTCAGGTTGTGACTTGGCTGAGGTCACACATAGATAGTAAGGATCAGAGGCAGAATGTGAATCCAGGTCCTCTGACTCCAGGTTAGAGCTGTTTTCGTGCATGGGGTAGATGGGCTACGATGCTGGTTTTAAGTTGTTGCTTTTACAGGAAGATGTCTAGTAGGCATTTGGAAACAAAGAACTTGAATTTAGTTAAGAGATTGAAAATTAAAGATTAAGATTTGGAAGGTATTCTTGCCCCCCACCTCCACATTCTGCCAATGGAAATGATGGTTTGATCCCTAGGAGTAGAAGAGAAAAGAATAGTGAGGAAAAAACCTTGGGAGTATCTGTATTTTGGGAAAAGGAGGATGGGAAAAGGAATTGGTAAAAGATACTAATGAATGAAATGATTTCTTTCCCGTAGTATATATTGTTTTACATGTATCCTGGTTCTTTGTATTTTTAGTTGCACATCCTTCTCAAAGCATGGAAGTCAAAGTTCAATTACAGTGTTTATATTCTTTGATTATGTGACTGTATGTTTCATATTCAGTAGAATTTCATTTGGAGAACATTTATTATTCTATTAATGTCAATGATGTGCTTTAAAATTCAGATGATGGTACAGCAGCATCCCCTGATATTGGAGATATGTCACCTGAAGGTCCTCAGCCTCCAATGATCCTCTTACAGCAGTTGTTGACATCTGCTACCCAACCATCACCTGTTAAGGCAATATTTGACAAACAGGAACTTGAGGTATAATTTATGCAGCTTGATTACTTTTTATTGCAGTATATTAATAAAGTGAAACTATTTCCATGTAGTGTACATTTTTTAAAGTACATATTCTAAGGCACACCTGTATAGCGTATAGCCTGTGACCTGCCATTTTTGGTGACTGTCACATGACATGTGGCAACCAACCATTGTCAGTTAGTCTCTAGCCTGGGCTCTTTGCAGCCCAAAGAAGTTTAGCCTATTTTAATTTTGCCCCAACTGTCAAGTTATGCAGGTCTGTTCTAAATTCATAATGTTTTTCTTGATACACTGAAACCTTTGCAAAACTAGCTAGGAAAAATGAGAGATTTTATAGCATTTTCATCTGCCCTTGAAAAAAATGACAGTTTTATTTCAGCATTAGAAATTTAGATACAGTGATACTGCATAATATTAGAGCAGTTAAAAGCACTATGTCACAGTGGTTCTGTCCCATTACTACCGCCATTTGTCAACAGGCAATCACAATTTCATGAAACTTATGTGAAAACCCGGTTTATTGTCATTGTTTTGTCCCTTGTTCTCAAAGAGAATCTTGACATCAGAAGAGTTATGTCAACACTTGCAAGTGAATTGAAGTGTAGCAGGGCTGTGCAGTCATCAGACTCACTCCTCCACAGAATCCAGTAACATGTTGATCAGGACTGGAGATGGATGAGATTGTAGTGGGAGACCTTGGCCTTTTTAAGCTAAGATTTTTCCCAGATCTCAGTTTGTCTGAGGCTGTGCCCATTCAGTGATTAAAGCTAGGAAGGAAATGAGATAAAGAATGGGCCTTTTTACCTATTCAGAAAAAACCCCAGCAATCTAGGAGGGAAAGACCAAAAATGGAAACAATTGCTATTTACATTTATACTGAGATATTGGATGCCAGATAATAACTAAGTAACACTTGGGCTGGCACCTGTTTTAGGTCAGTCAGTGAAAGCCAGAGTGATTTGGATTTAAGGCATAGTCTTTACAAAGAAATCTAACTCATAAACCTCAAGATATCTTGTGAGGTTTTAGCAGTCACAATTTATATTCTTTTGAGCAGAACACTCACTGGTAAGGGTGTGATACCCTATGTGGACAGAAGGAGGAAGTGAGACAAGGAGGGAAGAAACCATGTTTATTACAAGAGATTGTTAGTAACTTTAGAGAAAGATACTTATAAAAAGTTTCATTTTTGAAAGAAACAGATGCAGAATTTTTTTGTAGTAATTATATAATTTCGCAGTAATCACACTGCAAGTAATTTTTTTAATGTTTTTAGGAAAGCTCAAAATTTTTGTACATTATCTTATTTATACTTGCAACATTTATCTGCCATTACCATATGCAGTTTTTTTTTAATAATACTGTCAATGTTAGGAACTGCTTTTTTAAATATGTATTTTCTTTTTTTCCCCCATTGCCTGTTAAAACAAATTTTTAACATTTTTAGAAAAAGTTTTGAGAGGAAGTGCTTTTTATCTGACTTTCTGTTTATTACAGGGATCACTGTGAAATCAGTAGTATGGAGAATTCCTTGTATCATATTTTCTTTTGATACTTTCTCTTTCTCTTAGCTACCTCAGAGAGTTTTCTAGGGTCCTGAGAGATTGAGAGGCTGATTCGCTTGTCCAGGGTCACATAGTGGGCCATAGACAGAACTTGAACCCAGCTCTCCCGGTCTCCTAGTTTGACTGTGTGCCCACTGTACCATGCTACCACTCATACAGTTTCCTTGTGTCCCTTCTCATTGGTTTTTGGGTGCCTCTGTCTTTGTGGGAGCCCTTTCTCTACCCTGTAGTGGTTAACAAGTCTTTAGCTTTCTCTTCTCATGAGTGAATAATCCTGTGATCATTATGACCCATGATCAATACACCTAAGTCTTCTTCGTGCTTTCTGGTCTCTGTCTGTTTTGGTTCCTCATATCCATGTTTAGCTGCAGAGCCAGTTCAGTCATATTCTGGTTTTTCAAATTTAATTGGAAGGTTGCTCATACCTCTTATATTTTATCCTGGTTTCCAATTTGTGTTTTAAAAGTCTAGTCATTTAACAAGCAGATAGTTTCTCCCAAGTTCAAGGTACTTTTAAAGGTTCTATTAAAGAGTGTAACATTATTTGGTAACTCGTATAATTATGAATCTTTTTTGAGTACTTAAAAATGTACATGTTGGCATATAAAGCCATTATGTACAGATTTTTGAATCTAGGAAAACACTTATCTTCTTTTTGTACTATTTAAAAAATATTTTTATTTGGAATTTTCACCTAAATGTACAACTACCTACAAAAGTAATTGGATAGTACTACAACTGTTGTTCAGTCATTTCTAATTCTTCATGACTCCATTTGGGGTTTTCTTTGTAAAGATACTAGAGTGGTTTGCTAGTATCCCTCCACTTTGGTCTTGACTTGTAGCCTTATTGAAGAACTTAGCATCAGTACAATAGTTAACCTTGATGCTGTGTTCATCCCCATTGAAAGCATTTGACCACATGACTGAAAGCATCATGCATGGGAGCAAGCACACAGCCCTGTTTTACTCCACTGGTGACTGAGAAGGCACGAGAGCATTTTCCACTATCCAGAACCCGGGCAAACTTGCCATCATGAAATTGACATACAGTACTGATGAACTTCAGGCAACCACATTTTGACATAATTTTCTATAAGCTCTGATGACTAAAAGTGTTAAAGGCCTTCATCAGATTTACAGACATTGTATACAAACCTCTGTTCTGCTCCTGGCATTTCTCCTGGAGTTATGGGACAGCAAACATCATACCAACTCTTTCCTTGGCCCTTTCTGAAGCCACACTGGCTCTCAGGTATATGACCATCTTCCAAGTGGAAGATCAGCCTATTAAGGAGGACTCTAGCAAGAATTTTGCCAGCAATGACTAAGAGAGATCCCCTGTGATCATCACAGGACAATCTATTCCCTTTACCTTTATAGAGATGGACAATGGAGGCATCCTTGAACTCCTGGGGATAACCTCCTCTTGCCATATAACCTGGAACATTTCAGTCAGCTTCTCTGTGAGCAGTGTGATCCCCCCACCTTGTAAATTTCAGCTGGAATAGAATCAGCACCAGGTGCTCTGACACAGGAGAGGAACCTAAAGGCATTGAAAAACTCTTCAGTTAGAAATTTGTCTAGAGAAGGATTGACTTCAACTTGAGGAAAACAGTCAGTGGCTTCAGCAATAATTGATGATAGTCCCTTGAGGACACTATGGAAGTGTTCATCCCATCTCTCTAGGATCATGTCCTTATCACTAATCAATGTGACTCCATAAGCACTGAGTAGTTGTGATGCACCATAGGTTTTTGGTCCATAAATAACTTTCAGGGAATCACAAAAGTGCTTTGGATTGTTACTGTCAGCATAAAACTGAATTTCATCTGCCTTCTTACTGAGTCAGGAGTCCTGCTTCTCTCTAAGCTTTGCTTGTACTTTACTTTTGATGGAATTAAATGCTGCCTTCTTAGAGATGGATGAACTATCCTGCTGATAAATCCTGTGGAGTTCTCATTTTTCATTTAGCATTTTCTCACTTTCCCCCATCATTTTCATCACACCAGTCTTGGTGTTTGTGAGTATTATGACCCAGATGAGCAAATGCAGTGCTGTATACCAAATCTCTGAAAGCTACCCACTCCTCTTCTGCTCCACTGTTGCCAACTGTGGGTTGGCTCAGCTTTCCCGCCAAGTTAGCAATAAACTGTTCACACTCAGAGAAGAACTCTATTAGGGGTGATACTTTGGATGAATGCAAATATTTAGCTTGGAAAGGATAAGCCTATGATTAGTCCAGCACTCTGCACTACACATTGCCCTTGTCACTCTCACATCTTGTCTGTCTCTTCTTCTTACAATCACAGTCTATTAGATGCCAGTGTTTACTGTGAGGGTGCATCCATGAAGTTTCATTGCATTTAGGTAAGCAGTAAACAGTGCTGGTGATGTTGGTCATGCGATGCACAAGTCTTCAGTAGTAAATGACCATTGCTGTTGCTGTTTCCAACTCCATTCTTCCCTAGGACTCCCTGCCAAGTCTGGTAGTCTGAGCCTACTCTAGCATTAAAGTCATCCAGAATTATAAGCTTGCCCTCTTGTGGCACATTGATGATAAGGGCCTCTAGGTCTTTATACAGTTTTTCTTTAACTTCATCAGGGTTTGTCAGTGTGGGAGCACAGGCACTGTTGATGGTGGCGTGGGGTTTTCCTATGAGGGGCAGTCACATTATCATGAGTCTCTCATTCACTCCTTTTGGCAGTCATACCAGCTTGCTTCATACCAGGTAGCTTTGCGGACCTCTCCTTTACTGTCCTCACTGCAGAAAAATGTGTATCCAACTCCCACTTTAGTAAGCCGGCCTTCACTTGCCAACCTTGTTTCACTCAGTTCTTTCTTTGGAGATGAATAGCATTTTTTGTCATAAGTCCTTTGGAATTGTCTTACGGATCATCGTCAATGCTGAGAATTGCTAAGTCATTCACAGTTGATCATCATACCATATTGCTGTTACTGTAAACAGTGTTCTTATTCTGCTCATTTTATCTTGTATTAGTTCATGCAAGTCTTTCCAGGATTTTGTGAGAGCATCCTGTTTATTATTTCTTATAGTACAATAATATTTCATTACAATTTCTGTCTGGTGCTTTAGTCTCATGTGTAGCTGCCTACCCTGTGAGATGAAACTATAATAATCTATTCCCTGAGTTCACCATCCTCCCCAAAATACTACAGCTTATTCCACCCTTTCCCCAATTGATGGGAATCCCCTTAATTTCCAATTCTTTGCTACATCTAAAAGAGCTCCTATAAATATTTTTGTATATGTAAGTTTTTCCCTTTTTATTTTTGATCTCTTTTGGCTCTAGACTTACTAGGGAGGGATATTGCTGACTCAGGTATGGTTCCAGGTAGCTCTCCAGAATGGTTAAATTCGTTCACGACTCCAACAACAATGCATTAATGTCTCCCGTTGCCCAGTTGCTTCTAACATCGCTCATTTTTCTTTCTGTCATATTAGCTAATCTGAAAGGTGAGGAGCGGCACCTCAGAATTCTTCTGATGTCTTTAGTCAAGAATGATTGTTATCTCTAACAAGCATTTTTTTCATTTCATAGATAGCTTTGATTCTTCTATCTGAAAGCTGCCTGTTCCTGTCTTTTGACCGGATGTCAATTGGGGAATGGCTCTTTTTGTTGTTGTTTTTTGTTTTGTTTTGTTTTGCCTTTTTGGAGGGGTAATTGGAATTAAATGGCTTGGCCAAGGTCACACAGCTAGTAAGCTTCAAGTGCCTGAGGCTGGAGTTCAGCTCGGGTCCTCCAGACTCCAAGCCAGTGCTGTATTCACTGTGCCATCTAACTGCCCCTTATTTTTATAAATTTCACTCAGTTCTTTATATATTTGAGGAATAAGACCTTTATCAGAGATACTGAGATACTTGCTGTAAATTTTTTTCCAAAGTTAGGATTACTGTGTATTTCCCCCTTATCCAATTCTTCTTCCATTTATTCTACTCTCTCTCTCTCTCCATTCATCCTATTCATCTTCAAATGTGTTTTGCTTCTGACTACTGCCTCCCCCTATCTACCCTCCCTTCTGTCAACCTCCTTCCTGTCACCCCTTCTTTTATCCCATTCCCCTCCTACTTTTATGTAGGGCAAAATAGATTTCTATTTGCATTTGTATGTATATGTTATTTCCTCTTTGAACCACTTTTGATGAGAGTAAGGGTCAAGTGCTCCCTCCCTCCTTTAGTTACGATAATTTATCCCTTTCTCCCAGTGCCTTCTTCTTTTTTAACCTCTTAATTTTATTTTTTTAGATATCATCCAATCATCATCAAGTCATAGCTATGCCCTCTGTCTATGTATGCTCTTAACTGCCTCAATAATGAGGAAGTAAAATTACAAGTATCTTCCCATGTAGCAATGCAAATTATTAAATCCCTTATGATTTCTTTTTTCCTTTTTATGATTTTCATTAGCCTTGTATTTGAAAGTTAAATTTTCTATTCCAGTTTGGTCTTTAATCAGGAATACTTGAAAGTCCTCTATTTCATTGGATTTCTTTTTTTCCCCCTGAAGGATTATAGTTAAGTTTTCCTTGGTAGGTGATACCTATGTATAATCCTATTTCCTTTGCCCTCTATTATACCGTATTTCAAGGCCTCTGATCCTTTAATATAAATGTTGCTAAATCTTATGTTATCCTAAATGTGGCTCCATGGAATTTGGATGCTTGCACTATTTTCTCCTTGACCTGGAAACTCTGGAATTTGGCCACAATATTCCTGGGAAATTTTGTTTGGGGATTTCTTTCTGGAGGTGATTGATGGATTCTTTCAGTTTCTTTTTTACCCCTGCTTCTAGAATATCAGGAAAGTTTTCCTTGATAGTTTCATGAAAGATGATGTCTAGGCTCTTTTTTTTTAATCGTGTTTTTCAAATAGTCCAGTAATTCTTAAATGATCTTTCCTTGATATATTTTCCATTTTGTTTTTCCAATGAGATATTTTACATTTTCTTCTACTTTTCTTTCTTTTGATTTTTTTTGATTGTTCCTTGATGTCTCATGATGTCATTAGCTTCCACTTGCCCAGTTATAATTTTTAAGGAATTATTTTCTTCAGTGAGCTTGTGTACTTCTTTTTCCATTTGGCCAATTCTTCTTTTTAAGGAGTTCTTCTCTTCAGTGAATACACACACAACCACACACACAACCAGACACACACAGCCACACAACCAGACACACACAACCACACAACCAGACACACACAACCACACATCCAACTAGACACACACAACCACACACACGCAGCCACACACACAAACCACATGCACACACATACACACACACACACACACACACACACACACACACACACACATACACAGACATACCTACACCTCTTTCCGTTTGGTCAGTTTAGCTTTTTAAGGACTTCTTCTCTTCAGTGGATTTTTGTGCCTGTTTTACCCTTTGATCTACTTCATTTTTTAAGGTATTATTTTCATCAGTATTTTTTTGATGCCTCTTTACCAAGCTATTGACTCTTCCTGATTTTCTTGCATCACTTTCATTTTTTCCCTCCTTTTTTCTCTACCTCTCTTATTTGGTTTTAAAAATCTTTTTTGAGCTTTTCCAGGAATTTTTTTTGGGTCTGAAATCAATTCACACTTAGGATGTAGCACTTTCAACTTCGTTGTCTTCTTCTGAGTTTGTTTTGATCTTCCCTGTCACCATTATATCTTTCGGTGGTCAGTTTTTTGTTGTTGTTATTGTTTGCTCATTTTTCCAGCCTCTTTTTTTGACTTTTGACTTTTATGTTAAAATTGAGCTCGGCTCCCAGGGTGAAGGGATTACTATGCCAAACTTCAGGTTTCTTGTGCAGGTGTTTTCAGAGCTTGTTCTGGGCATCTGTAAGTCTTCACTTCTTCTAAGGTGGTATGATCTGAGGAGGAGTGTCTTTACCACTCTTGAACTATATACCCTGTTCTGTGAGTGACCATAAGCACTCTTTTCCACCTTGGAATATGATCAGGGTTCATACTCCCTTGTGGCTGCAAGCTCTGATGTGCTTAGTATTCTTTCTCACTTTGGGACAGTGTCTCAGGACTGTAACCCACATTTGCATGTGGACAATATAGCAGAGTCACTCAGTGCTGGCTAAGGGACCTCTGTTAATCTTCTGATGAGTTGTCCCCTTACAGTCTATGTGTAGGCTCTTAAAGCTATTGCCTCTGCTGATTCAGTTGTCTCCAAAGCCTGCTGCAGGTTTGCTGGGGAGAGAGGCCTGCTTTGTGCTTTCACTCTAATTTAAAGATAGACCCTTTCTACCCATCTTCTAAGTTGTTTTTGGCTTAGAAAATTGTTTTACTCTGGCCTTTTGTGGATTCTGCTGTTCCAGAATTTGTTTAGAGATGCTATTTAAAGTTGCTTGGAAGGGAATTTGGGAGAACTTAAGTGAGTCCCTGCTTTTTCTCCACCATTTTGTCTCCACCTCTCAATTGTGAAGTTTTGTTTAGAAGGTGATACTCCAATTTGGACAACTATTTGGGATAGAGTGCTGGAACTAGAATCAGGAAGCCCCGGGTTTAAATCTGGCCTGAGACATTTACTGGCTGTGTGACTTTTAACAAGTCATTTAGCCCTTTTTGTCTCAGTTTCCTCGTCTGTAAAATAAACTGGAGAAGGAAATGGCAAACCACTGCAGTATCTTTGCCAAGAAGAGTCAGACATGACTGAGGCAACTGAACAACAACAGCAACTAAAATTTAAAAAAATTACATTTATGGAAAGATATTCTTTGGAGAATTTGAAATACTAATGAATCTGTATGTATCTTGAATGATTCATTCAAGCCATGTTTTCATACTTCATTTTCTAGCAAATACCTCACACCTCATTTTGTTATTCCTTGATTGCCGAAATACTTCATTATCAGAATTAAAGAATTGGAAAAATGCTTAGAATTATAATTAGTAAAAACCTCCACTCTTAATTTAGTTAATTTTTATTGTACATCATGTTGTAAAAAATGTCATTTTTGTTTTCCATTTAAGAAATAATGGAAAACTTTCCTCCCTCAAAATATACTTTTGACAGTAGACGTCAATTTGTCATTATGTGTAGCCTTGTGGATTCTTTAGGTTTATTACTGCAAGAAGGTATTAAGTGCCAGTGGTACTTCCTGTGATTCAGTGTTGTCAGGCTATTGCTTCTTTTATCAAATTTCTGCTATTTTGTCAAGAATTAGTGGAGTTTTGAGGACTCTAGTCTTTTATTAGTTTTCACCATTCAGCACTGTGTGATCCAAATGACGTATACTTTTTCCAAGTTAATCACTGTGTCTAATTCAGTAACTTGGCTGAGATACTTGTCCAGAACTTGGACAGTATTTTGGATGAATTCATGTACCTCCATTTCATTCTCAGCTTCATTGATTCCAACCATGGTAAAAAGTCTGCATACTGCCAGCTAAAAATCTTTGTGCTTCATGAGAGTGTTGCTCTTTGGACCGAGATAAATGATTTTTTATTCCTTCTGCTTCTAGAATGCTTCTCATATTGATTTCCACATATTCATAGTATCTCAAAATTCTGTTCTGTTCTTGTTTATTCACTTTGAGGAAAAATTTTATCATTTTTTTTTCTGGATAATATTTTTCCCCAATGCACAGAGGTATCAGGTGTAACTGGAACTATATAGCCAATGTGTCCAGTGGAGGAAGGGGTGGAATAGTGGTAGGGGTTTGGTGAAGAGGCGTGGTATGAAACCCAACAAATGTAAATGCTGTATTTGTTGGAAGAGATTGGGTAAATCCTTTATTGAAAGACATAGAGTTGCACAGACTGAAAGTTGTAATACCTATCAGTTAAAGGAGTATTCCATGCTTATGAAATCATGAATCTTTCAAAGTATTAAAATAAACATTGTGAACATGCTTTTTCTCTTCTAACATTTTGTCAAGTTATGTACAAAATGTTTGGAAAGCTTAAAAAGAAAAATGTTTCAGGCCTTCTGACAACATACGTCATGACTCTCAAAGACTCAGTAATTATGTATAAATTATTGTTGTCATCAGTTTCTAAAATGACTTTACCAATTTCATTTCTCAGAATGCTTATTACAAAATTATTTTTTTTCCCTCCCTTTGGCTAGGCTGCTGCTTTGGCTGTGTGCCAGTGTTTAGCTGTGGAGTCAACTCATCCATCAACTCCAGTGTTTGAAGAGTGTAGTTCTAGTGAGGCCACAACACCTGTCACAGTACAGCATATTCGACCAGTGAAAGTGAAAAAGCGAAAACAATCTCCTATACCTGCTTTGCCTATTGTGGTACAGCTCATGGAAATGGGATTTCCTAGGAAAAACATTGAATTTGCATTGAAGTCGCTTACTGGAACTGCTTCTGGCTTACCAGGTATTGCATTTTTAAGATTCATTTTATTCACATGCCTAAATATATCATGCCTTTTTGTGATTGTACATAGAATTAATTTTAAATGACTACATAATGACAGAAATCTTTCTTAATTTTTGTTAATATAAATTTGTATGAAGTAATAATATATTTTTTTTAAGGTGTTGAAGCCTTGGTTGGTTGGTTGCTGGATCATCCTGATGTACAAATTACTGATCTCTCAGATGTTGATACAGTCTCTGATGAATATTCAGATGATGAAATAGTGGAAGATGTAGAAGAGACTGAAACATCTTACCCTGTGGTTAGTATGTGAGGAGGAGGGTGGTAGGGTGGAAAGACTTCTTTATGTGGAGTCAGTGGACCTGGGTTTGAATCCCAGTCTTCCTACTTACTGTTGGTGTGACCTTGGGCAAGTAACTTAGCTTCTCTCAGACTCATTTTGCTTATTTGTAAAATGAAGGGGTTAGAATAGATGACCACACTCTCAGGAACTTTGCAATTCAGGATCTGTGATTCTGTAATCTTTCTTAAAAGTTGACGCAGTACTTAATTTTAAACATTATTTGGGTAACTTAAACTCACAAAACAAAAGTAGCAGAGTTTAATGCTTTGTGAAATTGGCTGTTTTATTTGTTAGGCTTTTTCCCCCAATTACATTCACCCTTGAGAAGAGTAAAAAAGTCTTGTACTTTGGTTTTGTCACAACATTTAGTAAGGTGATGGCATGTAGTAGTAGGTCAATAAATATTTGATTGTTAAATAATTCTTGTCTGAGTGGGAGTGGTTGTAGTAATGTCTAATGAGAAATAAAAGACCTTCAGCACAGTGATATAGGCCTGTTCCTGTGATTCTCTGACATTCTGGCATTACATATGTTGAAATGAGGATTGTCCTAGTTTTCTATTCTGGATGCCTTAATCTCATGATCACTTTGAAGTTCATTCAGGAATTTTGAATATTTACAATTTCTAGATTCATTGACAGTTCTCAAAGTGTAAATGTGATTCTGTTCACTATGTAGTGTTTGGGGTTAAACACCTTAAAAAAATTTTTTTTGTTTGTTTTAGTCTAGTTGTGCTGTTGTAACGGAGAGCCAAACTTACAAAAAAAGAGCTGATTTCTTAAGTAATGATGACTATGCAGTATATGTTAGAGAAAACATTCAGGTGAGTAGTGATTTTGGGCTTCAGATTATTGGATATTGGCTTGTATGAATCATTCCGTTCATATAGCTATGATTGGATATGCTCTCTTGGTTTTAATTTAGGTAGGAATGATGGTTAGGTGCTGCAGAACATATGAAGAAGTTTGTGAAGGAGACATAGGTAAAGTGATTAAATTGGACAGAGATGGATTACACGACCTCAATGTGCAGTGTGATTGGCAGCAAAAGGGGAGTACCTATTGGGTTAGGTATATCCATGTTGAACTTATAGGTAAGGGCAGTTTTCAGTAAATTCTTTTTATGCATTTTAATATGAAGAAACAAATTTAATTTAAATTAATTAATATTTAGAAACAAAAATATAGTGTGTTTTTCTGGTTGAAATTCTTAGGTTTCCCACCACAGAGTTCTCCTTCCCATATCAAGATCGGTGATAAAGTTAGAGTGAAAACATCAGTAACCACACCAAAATACAAATGGGGATCGGTTACTCATAGAAGTGTGGGAGTTGTGAAAGGTAATGTATCTATCCATTTCAATAATATGTAAAATATCAGCTTTTCATCAATCCATATCATGTTTTATGTGTAGAAAAACCTATGACCCCAAAATGTTAAGTATTAAAATAGCCATATTTTCCATTTTGTGTGTGTGTGTGTGCGTGTGTGTGTTATAAAATCTGGGTGCTGCTTCGCTTCTGTAAATAGAAATTTGTGTGATAACTGGATTAGTCAACTGGCAGTAAAAATGTTCCATTTCATTCTTTAATGAAAGCAGTAACATGTCAACGGATTATTCATAGTCTCCAGATCTGAAATGTTGAAGAATTTTAGCAATGTGAAGTTATTAAAGAAGGAAGAATGAATTTAAAAATATATCTTTTTCTCTTCTTCGTTTTGAACTTGATAAGTGTATTGTCCTATTTGAAGAACATTTTTGTATAATTTTCTTCTTAAGTGCTTGACAGAATTAGAGTGTCATACCTGTAGTGACAAATGGAGAAGAGGAAGGAGATTTAAAGTTAATATTTCTGAAAACTGGATAAAATACTCAATTACTTACCTTTTTCTTTTAAAGTGTCTACCTTTCCTCCAGAGGTTCTTAAAAGCATCATCATAAATTTTGGTGGTTTTAAGAAAGAGATCATATTAAACCTTACACTGAAAGGTTACAAAGATTTTGTTTTTAATGAATATTTTTGTATGGTAAGATAGGCTTGCTGTGGTTGTGGGGTTATTTCTTAGGTATTAATGATAGATGATCATTTTTTCTGAGTATATATAAATGTAATAAAAACATTATGACTAAAGTTATAGTTTTGTTTTAAAATCTTTTTGGTAACTGATAATTTTTCATTTCTTCCACTAAGACATTTCTGCTTGTTTTTTAGCTTTTAGTGCCAATGGAAAGGATGTTATTGTAGACTTTCCTCAGCAGTCTCATTGGACGGGATTATTGTCAGAAATGGAATTAGTGCCTAGTATTCATCCTGGAGTTACGTACGTTTTGATTTTTCTTACATTTATCAGAACATTAACATGGTGGAGTTTCTATAAAGAGGTTCCTAACCTCTTTTGTGTCATTAACCCCTTTGTCAAATTAATGAAGCTGGCAAATACAGCTTATCCGAATGTTTTAAAATGCATAAAATAAAATATGTGAGAGTACAAAGGGAACTAAAGGTCCCAAGTTTTTGGGTTCTCTGGAGTCTCTTTACCTTGGTGGTCCATGGATTACAGATCAAGAATCTTCTTTTTTTATAGCAAATTGGGACTGCTTATATTTATTCATTTGTCAACTTTTAAGTGATCAAATTTGTCATATATTTTCAAATTGTTAGGTGTGATGGCTGCCAGATGTTTCCTATCAATGGGCCTCGTTTCAAATGCAGAAATTGTGATGATTTTGACTTTTGTGAAACCTGTTTTAAAACCAGGAAGCATAATACCAGACATACTTTTGGCAGAATAAATGAACCAGGTATGTCAAGTGAGAGAACCTGTATGATTTTCCTCCAGCCAGTATGTCAATAAGTGCCTTATTTAGATGCTATAATGATTATTTTAAAAATGCAGAATTATTAGGAAATAGGAAGATTTAGCCTTTACTAAAGACCTTATGTCTGTTCTCAGAAATTGAGACTAAAAAAGATGTTCAGAGTTAGAGAAATAAAGACACTAAACTGTGGTGTGAAAAGAAAGACAGCTATAAAAGACACAATATGCCTTCAGATGAATTTACTCACTTAGATATCAGCAACATAAATAGGTAATGGTTCATTCCTACAGTTGCTCTTTTGTTCTAATATTCAACAATGTGACAGGGAGTTGGGAGACACTACACTTATATATACTTTTTAAAAAAATTATATTCTAGTCAAAATAGGTTGAATTGTACAGGGAGCTAGAAAGAGCATTAGACTGGGAATCAGGAAAAACTTGAGTCTAATCTCCAACCTCGTGCAGTAATTTAGGTTATTAGTCTAGAAACTGAGGGTACGTGATTATATAGTGAAGGCAGTCGTTGCAGTGCTCACATTTTCTTCAGGATTTAATTATTACCTGTAACTGATAGGTACTTGAGAGTGTGCAGTTCTGTTATTTTAATAAAACAACTTTGCATATTTTTGTTTTGACAAAGTACAAGTTATTTTTCATTTTTGTACTTCCCCTGTTGGACTTAATCCTTTTAGGCTTGGAACTATGTGGTTTATATAGCAGTCATCGTTGTAAAAATCTGAGAGAAATGAGTGGACATTCATGGTGTAACTTGGATGTATAAATATGATTGGTTGGGTACAAGAATAGGGATACTACAACTTTTTAAATTTCTGAGTATGGGAGCATCAAATTCATCAAAATAACCTCTTAACTATAATTTTTTTTTTTCTAAAGCCTAGTGATTCACAGGATAATACTATTGTGTGCCTGGCTATTCATTTTATGTTGAGCAGGTCAGTCTCCTGTATTTTGTGGACGTTCTGGGAAACAACTGAAACGTTGTCACAGTAGTCAGCCTGGAATGCTCCTGGATAATTGGTCAAGAATTGTTAAGAATCTAAACGTGTCCTCATCAGTAAATCAGGCATCTCGCCTGATTGATGGCAGTGAACCTTGCTGGCAGTCATCCGGGTCACAAGGCAAGGTAATAAATGGAAACAGTTGTGTATTATAATTCTGCTTTTTCAAGTAATTAAAGTTTTCAAAATGAACTTGAAAGGAATTAAGTTAAGACCTTCTAGTACATCCTCACTTTGAGAATATCCTGAAAAAAATTATAGGAATAGAGTATATAGAGTGTATAGAATTCCTTTTAGAGTAAATATGCTTATTTGTTTAATGTATTTGAAAAAAAAATATTCATGGTATTGATCATTTTTCTTTGTCGAAGAATGACCATAGAACTATGTGCATAAATCCAAATATGTATTATTTTCACCGATGAAGGATGTATAGCAATCAAAAAGCAATTATTAAGCACCAGTGTCATGTGCCAGGTACTATAGTAGGCACTCAGTATCAGCATAAAACTGAATTTTATCTGCCTTCTTACCGAGCCAGGAGTCTTGCATCTCTCTAAGGTTTGCTTGTACTTTACTTTTGATGGAATTAAATACTGCTGCCTTAAAGATGGATGAACTATCCTGCTGATAAATCCTGTGGAGTTCTCATTTTTCATTTAGCATTTTCTGACTTTTCCCATCATTTTCATCACACCAGTCTTGGTGTTTGTGAGTATTCTGATCTAGATGAGCAAATGCAGTGCTATACACCAAATCTCTGAAAGCTGCCCACTCCCACTGTGGGTTGGCTCAGCTTTCCCCCCAAGTTAGCAACAAGCTGTTCGCGCTCAGAGAAGAGCTATAATTTGTTGATATTAATTCTTCTGGTAGTCATTTTGCCTTGGTGGAGGGTAGCACTTTTGATGAATGCAAATATTTAGCTTGGAAAGGATAAGTCTATGATCAGTCCAGCACTCTGCACCACACATTGCCCTTGTCACTCTCACATCTTATCTGTCTCTTCTCCTTACAATCACAGAGTCTATTAGATGCCAGTGTTTACTGTGAGGGTGCATCCATGAAGCTTTATTGCACTGAGGTAAATGGAAAACAATGTTGGTGATGAGGTCACATGATGCACAAATCTTCAGCAGTAAATGACCATTGCTGTTGCTGTTTCCAACTCCATTCCTTTCTAGGACTCCCAGGACTCAGTTCTGGTAGTCTGAGCCTACTCTAGAGTTAAAGTCACTCAGAATTATAGGCTTGTCCAATTTTGGCATGATAAGTATCTGTAAGGTCTTCATAAAACTTTTCTTTGCTCTCATTGGGGTTCATCATGTTGGCCCTGATAATGGTAGCATGGTGTTTTTCTGTGAGGAGCAATCACATTGTCATGAGCCTATCATTTACTCCTTTTGGCAGGCATACCAGCTTGCTGACTAGATTAGTTTTGATTGCAAAAACTACGCCAGCTTCATGGCCCTCTCCTTCACTGCAGCCACTCCAGAAAAATGTGTATCCAGCTCCAGTTTCAGTAAACTGACCTTCATTTGCCAGCCTTCTTTCACTCAGAGTTGCTCTTTGGATCTGATACCTCTTGAATTCTCTTGCAACAAGAGCAGTTTCAGGTCTACTGGATTTTGTGTTGTCTATAAGTGTGCGCACACTTCCATTTCAACTGTCTTAGGGAGATTCTGAAGATCACCTGGCCGATGAGCACAACTCTGATGGGCTGGCCACATTGTTTGAATGCAAAATGTACGCTTGCCCAAAAAGACTATTTTATGGAGAACTTGCATGGGGCAGGCAATGACATGGTGATCGGAAAAAGCGATACAAGGACACTCTCCAGGTCTCTCTCAAGAACTTTGGGATTGACTGTGTGACATGAGAGACACTGGCACAGGAATGCTTAGCATGGCATGTGCACATCAGAAAGGGTGCTGTGCTTTATGAGCAAAGCAGAATTGAGACAGCACAAAGTAAACACAGGATGCGCAAATTTGGGATATTAACCCCAAATATTCACATGTTCTACCTGTGCCCAGGTTGTGACAGAGCATTCCGAGCTTGTATTGGTCTGATCAGTCACAGTGGGACAGGTTGAAACTTGACTTTGTCATGGTGATGCCATTTTGGTCCTCTTTGAGAAAGAAGGACAACAACCATAGTAGGCACTTAAAGATGCTTCTACCAATAAAAGAAGCCATACTTACTCTTACGGAGTTTATATTCTATGGAGACAGCATGAATATATATTTCCAGCAGTTTTTCCACTCTCCATGATACCTTTGTTTGTCCTTGGTCAGGTTCAGCATTTCTTGAGGGATCCCAGTCAGGTTCCCTTTCCTCTCAGCTTTACTGAACTTCTGCACCTCACCAGCAGCTTTTATCCTCCCCTTCTGCCTTGCAGTCTCCTCCCCTTGCCAAGTTCCCTGCTTATCCTGTTTTACCCTGTTAAAAGGTTTGTTGGGCATATAGTAAGAATCTTAACAAATTCTCTCTCTCCCTTCCTCCCTCCCTCCAATAGAAAAATCATTTATTTAGCGTTGGGATGGTTTTCTAGTTGCATTTGAATATGAATATGGCCAATCTGTAGACTTAAAAATTATAAAGCTGTATGAGAACAGCTAATTAGAACTGACTACTGCATAGAAACAGCCTTAGACTGTCATCTGCTAAACCTGACTAGAAGTTTTTAGAATTGATTTTTTAAAAAATGTCTAGACTATTAACTAAGAATAATTTTTTCTTCTTTAAGCATTGGATTCGGCTGGAGATTTTCCCAGATGTTCTTGTTCATAGACTGAAAATGATAGTAGATCCTGCTGACAGTAGCTACATGCCTTCACTAGTTGTAGTTTCAGGTAATTGAAATCAGATCATTGGGAAAAGAATTCTTCTTTTTCAAATGGTCAAATTCATTTCTCTGATTCTTCTATTTTTTTCTTTAGGTGGGAATTCCCTAAATAACTTAATTGAACTAAAGACAATCAATATTAACCCAGCTGACACCACAGTGCCTCTTCTGAGTGACTGCACAGAGGTAGGTGCAAGATCTTAACTAAGGAAATCAGTTTTTCATAATTCAGCAGTTCAAACAATTCAGTGCTTTCAGTTCCATACTAGTGTCTAGTCTCTTTTGTTCCATTTGTATTTTTTCTTGATGATTCAGGGTTAGATTATGTCATCTTAATATCTTATTATTTTATGCTTGTAAGAAATTTTAGTTTTAAATTTTCAAATGGTAATCTTGAGAAAAAGTTCGTAACAAATTTGTATTTATACTCTTACGAAAAATTGCTTCACTAAAAAATAAAAAAAAACTCTTAAAAGGCTGTAAAGAGTTTAGTACCTTGGGCATAGCAGCTGCTTAATAAATATTTGTGGTTTAATTTGATCCTCTGACTACATGCATATGTGAGTCAAATTGGTGTTCACATAATCCAACTCAATTATGTTGCTTTTCTAGTCACACTATGTGGTTTCAAGTGATTAGTTGCTTTTATTCTTGATTCCATGGACGTAGTTTTTCAAATAACCTTGGATTTTTTTGAGTAACTTTTTGACATTCAATGAAAAGTTTATTGTATATAGTCCTTGTGTATTCTGTGAAAAGTTTATAAGACTACTTTGTGCTTAGTACTGCAGTTGTGATTTGAAAGAGGAGATATTTTCACTTTCCTGAAATAAATGGTCTGATGAACTTAACTAATGAAAACACACACACAAAAGAACATTGGGAGAGTTCTGTAATAGCTGTTTTGCTTTTCTATCTGCTGCATTTGACGACCCTTTCCTTGATACTCTCTTCCCTTTTGGAATTTTGCAACACATTTTTTTGACATTCTTCTTTCCTGGTGTACCTGGTTTGAATCTTACGATTTCCTCTTCTCAGTTTCCTTTGGTGGAAAATATATCAGGCCCTAATCTCTTTACTGAATTTTCCAGATTTCCTATCCACATCTGATAACCTAAATGTAGTCCCGTAAATGTACTCTTGGTAACTTCATCACTTCCAGTGAAACTAATGATTTTTTTATAATTAAGTCTCTCTTTCTATGTGTCTGTCTATCTATGCTTGTTTGCTTTCCCTAATCATTAATACCACCAATTTTCTAATGGTATTTCAAACTTAAGTCTGGGAGATATCTCACTTTGTAAGTTTAAAATTGAAAGTCATTATTTTTTTTCCCTCCTCTCCCTACTGTCTATTTTTGCTCCAGACTTCCCTATTTCTTTCAGAGGCATAGGACTATTACTTTACTTCCTTTATAGTCTCAACCTAATAGCCATTTAAATTTGACACTGTCCTGTCCTCTGAAATCCCTTGATCCCTTGTCTTACCTATTGCCAAATCTCAGGCTTGAAGTATTCTCACCATCTACCTTTTTCAGTCCCACTTACTAGCTCCTGAATGGAGACAGAAGAAGTCTTTCGACTTTGTTGACTAAAGTACATTACAAATCTGTGTTATTCAACCTTATGCTGGAACCTTACTACATCAAGAAAATTCCTTTACTGCTCCCTAGTTTTTTCCTTTCTTCCTCCCCACAGAAACTACTCTTCTTAAGTTTCTCATAGTCCTTTCTCATTCCTCCTCTCAGTTGAGATTCTTATTTCTTACTTTACTAAGAAAAATAAGGCCATTTGACAGGAGCACCCCTTTCTCCCATTCTCCTAAGCTTAAAACCCCTTGACATCATCTTCCTGATATCATTCCTCCATTTCCCACAGGTTTGACAAATAAGGTGCTCCTTCTCTCTGCCAAAGTCTACTCTTCTGCATACGTACTAATCCTGTCCCCTCTGTCTTCTCTAGTACATTGCATTCTCAATCATCTCCGCTCTCCATTTTCAACCTCTCACTTTCTACTACTCCCTTCTCTGTTGCTTTGAAACATGCCCAAGTCTCCCAGTTTTTCAGACCCTTCTGTCCTCTCAGACTTGTCCTGTATCGTTCATCCCTTTCTTAGCTGAACTCCACTCCATTCTCTGCCTCCATTGCCTTCTTCTCGTTAATCTACCTTTTTATAGTGTTGGTTTTTGACCTCATCACTCAACTGAAGCTGCCTTCTCCGCTGATACCAGTGATTTGCCAAATCTGATGATTTTTTTCTCAGTCCTCATCATTTTGAATCTGTCTCATTTGGTACTACTGACCACATCCTGCATACTCTCTCCACTTGAGTTTTTTTATGACAGTATTTTTTCTTATTTCTCCTTAAACCAGTCTGACTGGTCTTTCTCAGTCTCCTTTGCTATCTTGCTGTCAGTAACACACCCCTTATATGTGAATATTCTCAAAGGTTTAGCCTTAAACAATTTTCTCTTCTTCCTTAATATTCTCTCAGTAATCTCATCAGCTTCCATAGGTGTAGCAGTCTTCTCTATGCAGATGCCTTGCAGATTTATATATCAGGCTCTACACTCTTTGCTAAATTTTCCAGTTACCAATAGAACGTTTCTAAGTGGATTTCCTGGTTACCTCTCATTCATTTTGTCCAAAACTGAAGTCATAATCTTTATCTTCCAAACTTCTCTTCTTCCTAACTCTGTGCTTCTGTCAAATGCATCCATCCATTCTCCTAGATGTATAACCTCAGTACTGTCCTAGGCCCTTCACTCTCCCTCATCCTATGAATCCCATAAGTTGCCAGATTTTTCCAGTATCTTTACATCATCTCTTGCATCTGACCCCTTCTTTCTACTCATGTAGCTACCATCGTAATTTGGAATCCCATTAAGTCTTGCTTATAATTATGGCAATAACCTTCCAATTAGACTCCTTAACTCAATTCACTCACCACTCTAATCTGTCCTACACCCTGCTGTTAAAGTAATTTTCCCTGTGTATGGGTCTGATCAAGTTTGAGTTTTTTCTTATTACTGCTAGGATTAAATAAAAACTCTCTTTAGTTTATAAATCCTTACACAACCTGGCCCCAATCTATCTCAATAGCTCTATGAATCCCATACTCTGCAGTTTAGTGAAACTAGCTTTCTTTCTGTTCCTTATGTACATTATCTCTTATCTCCATGCATTTGCACTGGCTGTCCTTGGCAGTAGGTATTGATTGAAAATATTGATTGAATAAGTAATGAATAAATTGAATCCTACTTTAGAAGA
>CM053771.1:333867004-333892214 GCA_028658325.1 Potorous gilbertii
TCTCTCATTTGAATTATTGTCCTAGCTTCTTATTTGTCTCTCTGTTTCTAGAGTCCCTTTTTCCTTCCATTTTCCACACAACTTCTAAGACTCATGTTACTTCCTAATTAAAAAAATGTTCATAGATTCTAGAATAAAATTCAGATTCCTTGACTGACATTCAAAGCCTTCCTGGTTCTAGCCTGTCTGTCCAGGCTTATTTTGCATTACTCCTTTACATGCTCATTGTGCCCTGGACAGACTGGCCAGCTTAATGTTCTGTGAGCTCTGAACTCCCTCTTCCACTTCCCAGCCTTTGCACAGGCTCTCTGCTATGTCCTGAAGGTATTCCTTTTTTGCCTTTACCTTTTAGAATATCTAGCTTCCTTTGAGGGTCAACTTATATGCCATCTCCTTTGTGAATCCTTTCTTGATACACCTCCCTCCACTCCCCATTGTCATTATTCTCTCTCCCCACATTTCCTTGTATGTACTTATTCATATATTGTGAATATTATACAACATACTCAATATAACATAAACACCTTGATGACCGATGCTCTTTCATTTTGTGCCCTCCATGCCTAGCCTGTAGTAGGTGCTTGATACATATATATTGAATTGAATTTCAGTGGTCAGGGATAAGGGAGGGCTAAATAGCTACCTACTTCATTTGTACCTCAAGGCACAAGACATATCTTCTTTGATACTTTTTGCATGATAGATCATGGAACTGCATTGCATGTACCTCCTTCTTTATGAGTTATGACCAAACAAGATGACAGGACTTCTTTCAAGAAAGCAAATTCTAGTGTTATAGATGCTCATTCAAATATACCCCACATAGTATCCATTTTCCCTTATACCAGTAATTATTGTTGAGTGGTGACCCTGAATCATCATTACCATTTTATGTCATGTCATATTGTTTATACTAGACTTTTAGCTTCATGATTGAAAGGAAGCTCTTATTTTTCCTTTCATCCTCCACAGTGCTTGCATATAATAGGTACTCATTCAGTAATGTTACCTTTTTTTCAGGATACTTATTTTAAGTGTTCTGGTTTTGCATCTGGTACAATCACAATGAAAACACTAGTCCTTTGAATGTTAACCCCTAACTAGTGAGAAAAAAATTCTCATAGGATTTATGGAGGGGTGCAGGGAGGAGGGTGGACTGTGGACCGGATGATAACTGTTATTTAACATACTCACTCCCTCTCTTGCCTCTCTGCTCCCTCCCCCCTCCTCATCTGTCCCTCTTTTCTTAGCCTTATTAGGAAGAAGGCTTCCGGATTGGAGTCAGCAGCCACAATAAGAACCAAAGTGTTTGTGTGGGGTCTGAATGACAAAGACCAGCTGGGAGGATTGAAAGGCTCTAAGGTATTTGCTGATGCGCCTTAAAGAGATAAAATTAACCCAGGCTGCTTTCTGGGAAGCTGTTGTTTTCAGCTCTAAAACTCTGACTATGCCTTGGCTCAAGGAACATTTCTCTGAGGGAATTGATCTTTTGTTAAATGTGACTTTTTCTCATTCCTGTTCTACACAGAAACATTTTCCAAACTTACTAGCATTTATTGGCATATGTTAAGTTAAGTTTTAAAAGTATGGCTCAGACATGGACATCATCCTTGTGTTCTTACACGTACCATATCTTAACCATGGCAATAAGTTGTTGTAGTTCATGCTCCTGCCATTTAAAGACAAGGAAATAAAGTTGTGAAGCTCTTTGATTAACACATAGAAAGGAATCTTGGTAAGATCTGGATTATAAATTATTTCTACAAACATAGGTCCTGAATTTTAATTTCAAAATGTATTATTAATATAGGGAAAATATTCTGTATGAATGAGTCAAATTTTGAGGATTTTTCTCAGATTCACAAAAAATCTGAGGGAAAATCATTATCAGATGAATAATTGGAAGGAAATATAGTACCAGAGCTATTTACATTCAAATTTAAGTATGATTTTAATACATAATTAAAAGTAGTAGCATTCTCTTTCCTTTTGTCTCCTGTACGTATAGATAAAAGTTCCTTCATTCTCTGAAACCCTTTCTGCCTTGAATGTAGTTCAAGTGGCAGGTGGATCTAAAAGTTTGTTTGCAGGTATAGTGATCCTAATTTTTATTGTATATTTATTTTTCTTTCCTTTCTATTTTAAATTTTATATACCTGAAGAAGACTGAAAAAATATTTGCTGACATGTTAATTTGGTTATCGTACTTTATCTTCGTGTGATTTCCTGTTACTTGATTTTAGTGACTGTGGAGGGTAAAGTGTATGCTTGTGGAGAAGCTACTAATGGACGACTGGGTTTAGGCATTTCTAGTGGAACTGTGCCCATTCCCCGACAGATTACAGCTCTCAGCAATTATGTGGTAAAGAAAGTTGCTGTTCACTCAGGTACAGTTTTAATATGTCTCCTCTAGTGCTGTGAACTTATTATGGATGTTTTTTTTTTCAGCTATTTTCTCACACATTCTTAGAAAGATTTTGTTGCCAGATTTTACTTTGTTAAGTAACAAAATTGAGCTAATATTTAATTAAACTGATTATAAATGTCTTGACTGTTATTATTTTAGAAGAATAGGTAGAAATTTGAAATACTGTTGTCCCCAATTTAGCACTTCAGATCTCCTGAGTTACAGCTACTTAAGCCCCTGCTGTGTGAAAGTAGTTTTTAAGGAAAAGGTTGTATCCATGAATCTTGCATAAATAGCATCTCTCTAGCTGAATAATTTAACATCACTGGGACTTTGAACTTTAGCACTAGTGGCTTTTTCACACTTTAGAATTATTTTAAAATTCTTCTTCTAAAATCACTTTTATATATTTAAAACTAATATTTAGTTAAATAATGCCATTACTTGCATTCATTCTTCCTTTTATTTAAAATAATAGTTATCTATAAATTATTTACATTTTTCTATGCATTTGTTTGAAAGTGCTTTTCTTTAACTTGATAATTAATGTTTTCTTCTTAAATCTAAAATGGTATTTAATGAGACATTTAAATAGGTGGTGTATATCTTATTTTCTTTACTAGAATAGTCACTCAAAATAACATCATTAATTAGCCTTGTTTCCAATGTCAAATTGGTAGGTTAACAAAATTTATTTTTAAGTACCGTAGTTAAAACTGAAGAGGCTTGGGGTGCTGGGATTTCAAGAATTCCAAGGCAGAATTGCCTGGAATGAATTCTCACAGTTCAGCTTTCTCTTAGTTCAAGTGGCAAAAGTTTATTGTAACACCAGTAGTAGCAGGTGAAGTTCCTTTGGGGAACTTGCAGCTTAATGGGGGTGAATCTAAAGCTTATGTAGAAAAATGGCAGAGAAAGGAATGTTGAGGATGCTAATTGCAGGCATTAGTGATCTTTGGATGGGAAAATTCAGGGAGTCAGCAGAGACAACTTTGTTGTTATCAGACATTGAGGGGAGAACAAAACAGTTCTTGTGTAGCTGCCAGAGGCACCTTGGGCAGCCACCCTGGGAGAGAGGCCTCAGACTAGCACCTTGCACTAATAGCTTTTATCTGAGGAATTACAGGGTCAACTCTGTTTGGGCCTGTAACAAGGAGAGAATTTTCTCAAGGGGACAGTGAGTTAGGGCTGGGTTACTTAGACATAGTCTTAGGGCTTTTTGGCTCCAAAAAGCCTCCCTGTCAGAACAGCAGATTAGATTTTTTGATAGGAATGGATTCTTATGCCTATTAAAGACCAGGTAATATGAAAAACATACCCCTTTAATCTTGTAGGTGGCCGGCATGCAATGGCTTTAACTGTTGATGGAAAGGTATTTTCATGGGGCGAAGGTGATGATGGAAAACTTGGACATTTCAGCAGAATGTAAGCATAATATATTTGGCCTTTCTTGCTAATGAGGAAAAATACCTATCTTGGTAGTTTTTGATTTTTGTATTTATTAGGAATTTTAAAATGGGGACTATTGACATGAAACATCATTTATTTTCAAAGTTTTTATAGTTTAAAAAATACTGTTGACAGTTTTAACAGATTTTTGGAATAAGTTTGCAATCAATCAACATATACAGACTTACTTCTCAGTCTTGTAACTCTGTATAGGTGAATCAGTATCATTTATATTTTTGTTGCTTCTTTAGGAATTAGAGATTGATTATGGAGACTATCATTTTAAAAATTTTGTTTTAGGAACTGTGATAAGCCAAGACTGATAGAGGCATTGAAGACCAAACGTATTCGTGATATAGCTTGTGGCAGTTCTCACAGTGCTGCCATCACATCAAGTGGTGAATTGTATACTTGGGGCCTTGGAGAATATGGCCGGTTAGGACATGGGGATAATACCACACAGCTGAAACCCAAAATGGTGACTATATAAAGTTTATTACTTACTTTTACAGAAAAAGGAGAGAACTTTAAAGGAAGAAACATTTGACAGGAATTAGTTTATATTTTGAATATTAAAAAAATTCTAAATTTGTAGTAATTTAAATGATTTATTATGGGCGGTAACTTTGGTGTGTGTGTGTGTGTGTGTGTGTGTGTGTGTGTGTGTGTTTAACCTGACTTATTTTTCTCCCTCTTGCTCCCAATCCTCCAATAGGTGAAAGTTCTTCTTGGTCATCGAGTTATTCAAGTTGCTTGTGGAAGTAGAGATGCCCAGACACTGGCTTTGACAGATGAAGGTGAGAATATATTTTATCCAAAACTTAAAATGGGTTGAAAATATTATATTGATTTTAAGTCTAGGGGTGGACTGGATCTCTTATTTCACTGATATAGGGAGCTCCCAGGGGAGGAAACTCCTTCCCATAATGCAAGTCAGCATCAGCAAGCCTTAGAGACTTGCCCAGAGCACTGAAACATTAGGTGACTTGCCACTAAAACAGCCAGTATATGTCTGAGGTAGAACTTAATGGCACTGAAGCTAGCTCTCTCTCCACCTCACCATGATACCTCTTTGAAGTATATGTTTGTTTCTTTTTTTTTTCCATATAGGGTTGGTCTTTTCCTGGGGAGATGGTGACTTTGGGAAACTGGGCCGGGGAGGAAGTGAAGGATGTAACATTCCTCAGAACATCGAGAGACTTAATGGACAAGGAGTTTGCCAGATTGAGTGTGGGGCTCAGTTTTCCTTGGCACTTACAAAGTCAGGAGTAGTATGGACTTGGTATGTAAGATATTTTGCTCAGTAGCACAGTTTTTTATTGGAGCAATATACTGCAAACATTAGATTTTTGGTTTTGCTTTGTATATGGAAAATAAACTTAATACTCATTTTTTGGTCAAATCTGTCTTCCCCATTCTTAATTAACATCCTTCAATTGAAGCATGGTAAGATCTTGTGAATAGAAATATTCTCTAGTGAAGAGATTACAGTAACGAGGTAGTAAGAAAACTGCTATAAGCTTTTGTTGTTGTTTTATTTACTTTGTAGTTAAAATGAAAGTTATCTTTAGCTATTATAGTAGAAGCCATTTAAGAAATGAGCTAAAAGTAGTTTTCTTTCTATTTCTAAATTTCTGAAAAAAATGTACCTCTTTTTTTCCCAACGAAGTGGAGGAACCAAAAGTGGCTTCAGTAGTCATCAGAAACATTAAAAAAAATTTTTTTTAAAAAACAGTTAACAGAGGATTAGGGGATAGACTCTAGCAAAACTGAGAGGCATTTGGGGAAGAGATTTATTGCTATTTGATCCACTTTATTTAAAAACACAGATAAGTAATTTATATTTAATTTTGAATAAACATTAAATATCTGCGTGGTAGGATAAATTAAATTTATTTGTTGGTGCTCTAAATTTATAGCAGTCTTTTAAAAAATATCTTAAGTGTACTTAGATATAGTCATTAAAGCCACTTAGGTGACATAAAGATAGTCTGAGATTTCCTGACAGTGTAAATCTGGGAAAATCATTTAGCTTTTTTCATCCTCAGTTTCATTTTATCTGCAAAATGAGTTTACATCAATTAGAAATGTGCTAATATTAAACATCTAAATAGCAGAATAAATGATATGTGATATTTTAAAGTTATTATCATTTTAATTATCCTATGGGTATTTAGGTTAGCTTCTGTTACATACTGTGATTTTGTAAATAAAGTTTACTTAGGATTATTAGATAGGTAATGGCACACTTTGTTATTCTTTTACTCAAGTTCCTCTCCAGTGCCACTTTTTTATGTAAAGATGACCTTGAATCCTCACAACCCACATGAGAGGAGAATAACCTCTGATAGAGCCTACCAAGGTGAAATAGGTTTTGAGTTTGGTCCTGGTAATGGTGATGGTCTGTGTAAAGACTATTTTAGTTGAATATTTATATATAGAAAATATAGAGAAGCTCCTCGCCATGATGTGATGAAATTTTTTGGTTTTAGCAATTCACGAATATCATAAATTGAGATATTGGTAGGTATGTCAAGGGAGGGAATACCTGTGGTAAGGAAATGAAGAATTGTTTGAAGCTCTGAAAAATGTTACTGTTCCTTTTTAGGGGTAAAGGGGATTACTTTAGGCTTGGTCATGGCACTGATGTTCATGTGAGAAAACCACAAGTAGTAGAAGGACTACGAGGAAAGAAGATAGTTCACGTGGCAGTAGGTGCCCTTCACTGCTTAGCTGTCACTGATACAGGTCAAGTAAGTGTGGATAGCTTACTTCTAACATAAATGGAATAGAAACAATAGAAATTATGCTAGTATTAGGTGCTTTCGTTGAATATATACTGTAAATCAAAGGTGGCAAATTCATGGCCTCCAAAACTCCCAACTCCAGACCAACTAGATTCAAATGTAATTGGCAAATGTTTAATAAAAATACAGTACAACATAATATCAGTTTGTGTTTTTTAAAGTCAATATGGAACCACAGGCATCCCTGCTTATTTGAATTTAACATTGTTTCTATAAATGAAAGATGTTAAAAATGGTTAGCATGTCATATCAGCATGTGACTAATAGGGATTCTTATGTAGGATTAATGGCCTGCTTTTCTGTTTTGAGAATGCTGATGATAAAATGACTATCCTTAGCCATATCTTTAAAGATATGTTAAAAACAGTAGGATCTCTATCAATTTGTATATTAGTAGTTATTTTTAGGATTGCTGAGACAGTTTAAGCTATAGATTTCTGTTAAAAATTTCTGTAAAAATTACTGTAGAGATTGCCTACTAAATTGTTTAAAGATAAGTCTTGTTAGGAATATGTGGAAGTTGGACTAAACCACTAAAGAAAATAAAGTTTATGTATAGATCCTTATTAATATTTACAAAAAGATTACTCAGCATGATTCTAAGTAATCTTACCATATTATACCAAGTTTGTTTTTTTTTTTTTAAAAAGCAAATGAGAAGTAAAACTAAGGTTCTCAGTTTCTCAGTTAATAGTTTGAATTTTTTCAACATTTAGGTTTAAAAAACCTTTACCACAGTCCTAAAATTTTTCATTTATAGTATCATGAAATTCCTCTGTGATAATCCATCTTGTCAAAGCAAAGCATAACAACTGACTATTTTTTCTGAAGTAGTAATATTTAAACTGAAAGCCTTTTAGAATTTCGTGATAAGCATGCCTGTTTCTTTTAATTCAGAATTCTAATCCCTTTGCAAACAAACAAAAAACCTAGTTTTTTTTTAGGGAATAAAACAGTATTGTAATAGATTTTTTATTTAATTTATTGAGGTGCCTAGAATAAGTGTTTTTAACATAAATAGATATATGTAAAATAATTTTTAGTTTTAGAAATAATTGATTTTTCCTTTGCAGGTGTATGCTTGGGGTGATAATGACCATGGGCAGCAAGGCAATGGGACCACGACTGTCAATAGAAAGCCCACTCTTGTACAAGGTTTAGAAGGCCAAAAGATCACCCGGGTAGCTTGTGGCTCCTCACACAGTGTGGCATGGACAACAGTAGATGTCGCCACTCCATCTGTCCATGAACCTGTCCTCTTCCAAACTGCTAGAGACCCTTTAGGCGCTTCTTACTTAGGTAATGGAGTTGGTTTGAATATAGACTTAAGATCTTGTGTGTATTAGTAGCCAATGGCATTTCAGAGTGTGTGCACTAAGGTATGGATCAGAGTAGAAAGAAAATTTCTTGTGCTGTAGAAGAGGGAATTTGTGAAAGATAAAATAATGGAATCTGTTTTCCTCTTAGTGATTAGAAAGATTGTAGCAGTTCATGCTCTCATGTTTAAAAAAAGGAAACCTTTCCTTCTTACTCTTTTCCTGATTGTCTTCTTAATACCATATTGTGTACAATGTATGTAAATTCAGTTAAACAGTTTATCAAATAATTGATAAATATCTAATTCTGCAAAATCTTGCCTTTAATGAAAAGCATCGTGTATACAGTATTTGCTTATTTGTTAGTTTCTGTACATAAGGTTTTATATTGTTTCAATTTTCTTTGGAAAGTAAATTTGTAGATTTTTCTAACATAATCCTTCAGTTAGGAATATTAACTATTTAGATAGTTTCAGTACCCATTAGATAATTTCAGTACCCATAATTTATAACGTTGAAATTTTAATGTGATAAGGGGAAATTGTTTTTTTAGGAGTGATAGTCTTTATTTATGTATGTAGATGGACGGAGAAAATGTTTATTGAGTCCAGGTATCCACTCTAATATTACTAAATGTATGCAGCAAAATAGAATATCTAGAAGCTGGAATTTGGAAGGCAAAACTTTTTGGAAACAAATAATATTATTATTTTAAAATTAAGCAAAAAATTACTTGTCCATTTCTAAGGTGTTCCTTCCGATGCCGATTCTTCTGCTGCCAGTAACAAAATCAGTGGTGCAAATAGTTCCAAGCCTAATCGCCCTTCCCTTGCTAAGATTCTGTTGTCTTTGGATGGAAACCTTGCCAAACAGCAAGCATTATCTCATATACTTACAGCATTGCAAATTATGTATGCAAGGTATGATTGTTAGCTTATTTAAAAAACAAATTTATAAACACTAAGACTTGACATGTACACCTTTTCTTCATTGTTCAAGTAGACTTAAAAACCCTAAGCATGTTAGGACTATTAAATGTTATGTATAAGTGTTCTTTTTGATTTACAGGGGTTAGTACAATGTTGGTATATTTGGTGGCTAATGGGAATCCCCTTTGTACTCTAATGAGGTCTTTACCAAAGGTAGTGAAGCGTGAGCTAAGAACATTTTCTTGTACTTCTGTTATATCAACATAATGAATTATACCAGAATTAAAGCTCTTAGCCTTAGTATAAGTCACCCAAATTCAGGCAGTATCCAAGTCAAAAATTTTTGGTTCCTTTTTTCAATCCAAGTCTGGCTTTTGTTGCTAGCATGATCCAAAGCCTCGCTGCCCTCCATGAGAAACTCTTCTGAATGTCTTCTTGCCTGATTTTGGGAAAATCTTATACCCTTGTCATTTTTATTGTAATTCATAAATTTCATTTCACTGTGATAAGGCATAAATATATTTCCTTTAAATCAAGAATAAAATGTTGCTTTTGTAAAGTGAAGCACTTTATTTTTCTGAAGACCTTTAACATTTGTTGTCTGATTGAAACACAAGTTTTAGACAATAAGATCATGTACTTTTTGTTCTTTTATGGTTTTTTTATTAGCCATGAAAATGGCAAAGTGAACCAAATGTTAAGCTGGAATTTTTTTTAGAGATGCTGTGGTTGGAGCCTTAATGCCTGCTAGTATGATTGCACCAGTGGAATGCCCATCTTCTTCATCGCCTCCACCCCCCTCAGATGTATCCTCAGTGGGAAGTCCCATGAGTGGAGAAGAGTGTGTCGTGACTGTGGATGTAGAAGAAAGACTGAGCCCAAATCCATGGCAGGACAGGAGAGGGGAGGTAATCAATCAACTGTAGAAAATAATTGGTGATTTGAGGCTATCTAATTAGTACTTTATATGTTGTCCTAGGGGAGAACACCTTCCCTGGAATGGAAGAAAATGGATGTTTAACTGGCCTTAATATTCACTGAGTGCAAATGTCATTTCTGTATTTTTTCTATTTTAAATAGCCTTTTATCTCTGTATTGAAATAATAACAGTAATGACGGTAATGAACATTTTTTTGAGGGGTCAGCAATCGCTTTGATCAAGCACATACCTACATACATACATACATATACATACATACATATACATACATATATATACATACATACATACATACATATATATACATATATATACATACATATACATACATATATATATATATCTCATTCACTTAGTTCAGGGGAAATACTCAGCACCCTGAACTTCAGAGAAAATAAGATCAACAGACAGGATTCCAGCTGCCTGATCATAAGCCGTACATACATCATGGTTTAACAGAGAGACAAGCACCGACATTTGGGTTTTCAAAGGCGGGGGCTCCTTAGTGGCTTCCTAGAGTCTCATGTGGCACACAAATCTTCTTCCAAAAACTAGCCCCAATAAAGAATATTGATAGAGTTCTTAACAGATCTTACACATTTGATTCTCCGAGCATCCCTGCTAAGGTGGTTGTTCTTACTATCCCTCTGTTACAGACAAGGACTGTGAGGCAGACAAATTCAGTGAGACTTAAGTCACATGGCTCGTAGTTATCTGAGGCCATGTTTGAACTTAGGTCTTCCCAACTTCAGACTGGTTCTCTATCCACTGTACCACTTAGTTGCTTTGGGTATAATATTTTAAAAAGCTTAAACATATTTTGGTGGCTTATGTGTCAAGGCCTTTGGGAGCAGTGTTTGCTAGTGGTGGGTTAAGGTTAGTGAAAAAAGACAGAGGGGAGCCAGGTTATTTTAGGCTATAGTTTTCATATTTCAAAAACATATAGTTGCTCCTGGATTTTGTTGGTTTATTTTCTTTTTCTTTAATTTTTTTAAACTAGGTAGTTTCTTCAGAAGATGCTGTGACTCCATCAGCAGTGACTCCTTCAGCTTCCTCTGCCTCCTCTCGACCATTTATTCCAGTGACTGATGATCCTGGAGCTGCCAGTATCATTGCAGAGACCATGACTAAAACCAAAGAAGTAATAACCATTATTATTAAATACCATTGTTATTAATTTAATTGAAAACTTTGATTTATTAGGCCAGTTGTTATATTTTTACATAAAACATACCTAAATCCATTTTTCAGTGTAAAGAGAATTATCTTTTGTAAATTAAAATTTTAATTTGTCATCAACCTCAGAAATCTCATAGGCTAAAAAATTAACTCAAGAGTTATTTATCAAATTATAAAATAATTTAGACTTAGTACTCTCCTGTGATGAAGAGGGGGATAGCATTTCCTTTTCTTTAAAGGTGTAAAATTGTTGATTATCAAGTTCCTATATCCTTAGCCCATTTAATTTAATATTAGATTACTATTTTTGTTGAAAGTCATACTGTTGCTGATTTTTTTAAACAATTCCATAATAATCTTGTCTTTGTATAATTATACTTTTCTTTAATTAAATATCATTTTGGTTGTAAGGCAAAAAAGAGTTGACTTAATTTCTAATTTTAAAAATATTTTAAATGTATATTATATATAAATATGTAAAATAATTTAAAATTCAAATTTGTATTTACCAAATTAAACATTTTAACTTGCATATTTATACATGATTTTGAACATTGCTGCTAAATTTCATTAGATTGTTTCTGGGCCTTACATGTAATAAAGTACAATCAGATATTTTTTCATCTTAAAGGAAAAAAGACAGATACATCATTGCAAATTAATTGTTTTTCTTTTACTTTCCACTGACATTTGATTTAGAGCAGTTTGTTGACTTGTCTTAAAAATAGTATTAATACTGAGCCCCTAGGCTCTATGTTAATATTTAATTAAATACTAAATACTAGAAAAACTACCAGTGTGCTTTCTGTGACTGTATATTTAAATAATGAATTTTACATTTGTTTACAATGTGAATCTTAAAAATACTATAGTGAAAAAAATCTTGCAATATATTTTTCATATTGAACATTAGAATTTTTTAAAAGTGTATTTATGCTTCTGATTGTTTAGTAGTTACTTGTTTCCTGATTTAATACTTGGGGAATCTTGTTCAAGGAAAAAGTAGTGATACTTGAATAATGTATGATATTTTGTTTGTCCCATGCATTTTGACTTGTTTCACTATTTTCATTAGCCGTAGCTTGTTTTTCTGTTAATATGCCTAGAAATAGCCATTGTTTTTACAGCATTTTAGGAACAAAATTCGAATTAGGAAAGTATTTTCATTCCTAAAAATACTCTAAGCATCTGTACAGCCATTGTAGTGCGGTGGATGGAATGCCAGGCCTGAAGTCAGGAACCCTCATCTTCCTGAGTTCATTCTGGCCTCACCTATTAGCTGCATGACCCTGGGCAAGTCACTTAACTCTGTTTGCCTCAGTTTCTTCATCTGTAAAATTAGTTGGGGAAAGAAGTGGCAAACCAATCTGATGTTTTTTGCCCAAAAAAATCCAAAAAGAGGTCATGAAGAGTTGGATACCTGAACAACCAAAACAACCCAACATTGATATAATCCCTTCTGTAAAATGTCTCATCTAGTTGCAGCAAAGATTTTTAAGAAGTGGGAAGAAAGGGCTTGTTAATTTTAAGCTTATCACTGCAGTGTACAATTACAGTACTAACTTGGTCACATTACTAATCCAACTCCCTTTTCTTTATATTTTGAAGATTTACCTGGTAAAAGTCTCTATATTTGGTAAGACTGAGAAGATTCAATCAAGTCTACTTAAAAAGTATATGTTTATAATGACTGTTTAGGAGCCTGCTATCTATAAATGAATCATACTTACTGAATATTCTACTTTTGGCTATCTTATTGCCTTGTAGACTTAATTCATAATCTTCCTTAAATGCTTTTTATTAAAAATGAATGCATTCCTTATGAAAATGGAAAGCTGTGTGGTTTATATTATGTTCATCATCTTTAATCTTTAATTTCTCAGGATGTTGAAAGCCAGAATAAAGTATCAGGTCCTGAACCACAATATTTGGATGAGTTTACTAGTCTCTTAGTGCCAGATGATACCCGTGTCATGGTTGACTTGCTCAAGCTGTCCGTTTCTAACCGGGCTGGTGAGAAGGGAAAAGATGTTCTTTCAGCTGTGCTCTCTGGTATGGGCACTGCTTATCCACAGGTGAGTTAAAGCATGTCCTAGAAATATCTCTTCTTTTTTTCCCCCTTTTATTGTTCAGTTGTACTGTATTGCTTGATTTTTCACAGATCACTTAAGTCACTTAACTCAGTCAACACTAAGACTGAAAATTACAGATGTTACCGTTTTGCATTAATAGATGGAATGTCCACAACAGTTTTTGTACCTAGCTAATAAAGTCACAGGCCCAGAGTCCTCCTTCTCTTCATAAAAACAAAGAAGAGTGTCATTTGGTAATCGCATATATCAATATCAGTCAGAAAATTGAGAGGAAAATAAATTATTTGTAGACCTCAGAAAAGAAACTTTTTGACAATCGGTGGAAGATTGTAACTGTATATGCCAGATAGTTAATGAAATTATTGGTCTTTTCACCCTAGTACCCAATACCTAGATACATGAGCCAACTGCTTACAGATTTTCTAGTGGCAAAGTGGGTGCTCTTTCTTGTTAACTACCTGCTTTATACATATTTATTTTATCCATATAGTGTTTATGCTGATCTGTTTTTTCTGTGCATTTTACAACATTTTATGAATATTTTAAAAATGAGAAATTCTTAACAGTCATCTCTTTCTTTTAGTCTTATAACCAAAAGGATATTCAATTAAAGGAAAATACAATTAAACAACGACAAGATTAGTGTCGAGTTGTTAAAAAAAAAACAGCAGTAGCATGACTTTTAACAAGAATAACAATAACTTTTCTAAGGAATATATTATCCTGTTATGAAATACTAGCAGAATTGTCTTATGTTTCCTTCTGGAGACATTGTATTATAATCTCCATGCAAACCACCCTTTTCTCTTTTTTTAGTGCAGTGATATAGTAACTTGTTATTACTAAATTATGGGAGAAGTAGCAGGGGTTAACAGTTTCATGTTGGGATGACCTAGGTTCAGATTGTACCTCAGGCGTACACTGGCTTTGCAACCTTGGGCAGTGACTTAACCTCCTCAGCTCCTTAAGCAGCTCTTGGAGCTTATTATCTGGCTTCTCCAGCCTTGTTGCATTTAAGCACTGCTGCTGGTCCTCAAAATGTGCCACTATGTTTGGGCCTCACCGCACCAACTTTGGCAGACGTCAGTAGCCTGAACAGTCATAAGCCTGGTGAGATCCAGACCTTTGTCAGGTTCTGCCAACAGGACCTGCACCTCCTACATACCAAGCCCACTTCCTTAGAGACTAGGTGAAAAGTGTAGGTGGTAAAATTAAATCCTGATCCACATAAAATCATAACAGAAGAATCAAGGTGGAAAAAATTAAAAGTAAGAAACCAGAGGAATCCGAAAGTGGGTAGTTAATCATTGATAATAGTAATAATTGAATGAAGGAACCTGATTCTTACTTCTTTCAGAAAAGGGGGCGTGAAAGTATGGAGATAACAGATAAAAGGGTGGATCAGGCTAATGAAGACTCCTTGTTAATCCCAGGACACTTGGTTCACTTTACTTTAGTGATAAAAAGTGGTTAGACAGTGTTCATCAGTAATAGTTCAAATTCTAATGCTCTGCCAACCTGTAATTTTAAGTATCCACGTTTACTTCATTGTTCCATGTAGAAATGTTTTTTACAGCTAATTGGAAAGTGCAACTTCTCCTTTCTGTGCCCTGAAGCCAAGTATTTCATTTATGTCTCTTCATCTGTATTTGTTAAGTCTCCTCAGGACATGAGTGCTCTGATTTTTATGGGACTATCTTCAGATAGGATACAAATCCCAATTTTTTTTTCTTTTTAAAATTGCCTTATGCCATTTCCATTCAAATGTTTAGCTCATTTTTCCTTTTACTTCTTCCTTCCTCCCCAGAACTAAATTATTGAGAATGTGGTAACTCCTTATCTTTTCCCTTAGTTTTTTCTTCCCCCAAGAGAATTTATCCTTATTGGGAGAAATGAACACATCAGTTTTATTTAGTCCATCCTATCGTGCCTTGACCTAAAAAGAACTGTTGATTCCGGAGTTTTTGTGTTTGGGGGCAGGTTGGGGTAGGAGGGGTTGTGGTGGTCATGGTAAAATACCCTCTTATTTAATTTTTTTTAACCCAGATATCATTATAGTTCATACTTTTTGATTTCATTTTTCTTACTCTTTCCAGGTAGCTGATATGCTGTTGGAGCTCTGTGTCACAGAGTTAGAAGATGTTGCTACAGACTCTCAGAGTGGTCGACTCTCTTCCCAGCCTGTTGTGGTAGAGAGTAGTCATCCTTATACTGATGACACCTCCACCAGTGGCACCGTCAAAATACCAGGTACTCAATGAAACTGCAGGTGTAAGAAGTGGGAACAAATGCCACCTCCTCAGACTGTGTGAATTAGAGCTTCTTAAGGGAAGGGAATTTCTGTAGAATCCTTGTTTTAATTAATCTTGTTAACGTTGAAATGAAAAGGACTAAAGTAAATTTTATGATGTTAGAGCTAGGAAGAACTGCCAGGATCGCTTAATCCAAGCTTTTCATTTTATGAATGAGGAGAGTTTGAAATGACTTCCTTAGTGCGCCTTACACAGTAAGTCTGATCTGTCTGCCTTTTGTTCTTGTTG
Organism: Potorous gilbertii; assembly: GCA_028658325.1. Lineage (NCBI taxonomy): Eukaryota > Metazoa > Chordata > Mammalia > Diprotodontia > Potoroidae > Potorous > Potorous gilbertii. Next base: position 333,882,662 of record CM053771.1, read on the forward strand.
TTGTTGCTCTGAGAACAACTTGGAAGGCTTCAAATTACCGTTAAATTGTGCTTTATAATTCTTAGTTTTAAAGCATTGTTTACATAGCTAATTACCTATAGGCAATTGTAATGAAAAGGAAGGAAAATTATGAAGAAAGAAACAGAGGGCAGCACTGCCTGATATATGAGGAAAGAGGGCTAAATTTTTTTTTTCCTGGAAAGCTGAAGAATAAACCTATACAATTTTTAGATAAAATTAAATTAAAAGTTTAACTATTCTTCACTAATTTGGATTTACATATATTATCCAGAAACCATTCTCAAGATTATTCTAATCTGCAGAATTTCATGATAGTTTCTTGTAGTGGTCAGCTCTTGAATTAATTATTTTTCTTTATTTGAAATGTAGTTACCAAATTTTTAAAAATCATTTCTAGTTCATTAATAAATATTTTTAGAGCCTGTTGTGCATGGTGTAGGATGCTGCCAGACTTTATATGCTTAGATAATTACTGAACTAAGAATTAATTATACTTTCCCCTCCTCTCTATTGTGTATTATTTATATTCTGTCATTTGTTAAATGTGCTGCTTATTAACATGTAAGGCTAACAGAGTTTGTGTACTATTAAGGTACTTACTTTATGGAAAAGAGGAAGCTTGACTGTTTACTTCCTGTTCCAGAAAACTTAATACAACAAAACAAATTGGTAACTTTTGGTCAAAGATACTTGGTATCTTTCTTAGAAGAAATTGAGCACAATTAATACTGTAGCTTTTTATTTTCTAGATATCAAATGTTGAATTTGAAGTTTGAGGCATTTTCTGTCAGTGATGCCTCAAGCAGCAAAGAAATAATGCCATCTGGTGGTAGAGTGATATTTAATGTTTTGTGATACTTATTTTTTTATTGTGAGTCAGGTAGTAATTTATTTGGTGGGTGTTTCATTTCAGTTTTGTTTTTTAAGAAACTCTTTGGATTTAGAATCTTTAAAAGATAGATTATAAAAATGTTAACAAAAGACCACTTATATTGGGTTTGAAGTATTGAATAAGCCTTCTCTTATGTTTTATTTAATTTGACTTCAGTTATTACATAAGATAGTTCATCCTAAGGGAGTAAAAAGGTTTATACTTTAAAAATGTGCATAAAATATTTGCTAAACATAAATAGTTTAGCATTTATTTGGTGGGAGGTGTTGTATAATGATGAAATGGTGTGATTCATGAAGCTAGAATGAAGTAGGATGATCAGAAGCTAAGAGATACTGATTCCAGTTTCCTGGTTTATTAGTCTCTTTTTCTGTGTGATTTTACTGCCTGTCCTGCTGCACTTGAAGCTCAGTTTTCATCTTTGTAATGCCCTGTAACGTCTTGTGTGTTTTTGTGGGATGGTAGTCCATACTTGTAAATTTATCATTGTAGGGAATTCCTACTGTAGAAACTCCCTCTGTTAAAAGAGAGGAAGCTCTGAATAAATGTTTGTTGAGTTTAACAGATACAGTATGGACCTATGAAGCTGTTGAGTTTTGTTTTTTTTTTCCTTGTTGCACATAATAAGGAAGAGTGGCAATATGTGAGATTTATAGTGCTGTGCCTTTTGGTCTTCAGGTGCTGAAGGACTCAGAGTGGAGTTTGACCGACAATGTTCTACAGAACGGCGTCATGATCCTCTCACGATAATGGATGGTGTCAATAGGATAGTTTCAGTTCGATCAGGTGATCAAGAAAATATTAAACTAAATTACAATAGGTTTTACTTGATTAAATAGTGTTATAATTGAATTCACATATGTCGTTGGAAAATACCTAGGTTGAATAATTAAGCCATTTTCTAGATTTAAAAAAAAATTTTAATAAGGTAACTCTCCTGCATCAAATACTCATTGAAATTAAAGCATATTTTAAAATAACTTGATAGTTAAGAATAAATGAATGACAACACTACAATTGTCATTGTAAATAATGTTTTCAGTGAACTTAGTATCCCTTCAGAGGACCATATGAAATATACAACAGATAAAGAGGAGTGATGGGAATATTTAACCAGTTTTATTTGAGTGAGAACATTTTTTAAGAGAATTTTTATTTTTTAGTTCAAATACTAATAACATGCCAATATTTAAAATGCCTCAGAATTTTCAGAGTATCTGAAATACTCTGAAGATAGAATATCTTTCTATCTTACAATGAATGTATATTAATAAGAAAGTTATTTAAGTAGCAAGTAGTTGATCAGGGAATCAGATTCCATTTTATTTCAGATTTTTTCCTTTTTATTCAGGTTTTTAGAAGCATTTATTATCTCTCCCATGCCTATCAGGGTTGAACAGTGTACACAAAAAAAAAAAAAAGGAAAAAGAAAACCTTCACTAGCATGTATGCATAGTGCAGCAAAAACAAATTCCTACATTGGCCGTGTCCAAAAATATGTGTTTTATTCAACATTTTAAATCCATCAATTTTTTTGGCAAAAAATAGGTAGCACTAGTGTTTTATTATTGTATCAAAAGAGTGTTATAAGCTTTCAAAGATATCTATACATCACTTTTTCAGAATTTAGTCAGTGAAGACTTTTTAAATAGTGTGTATGATAATTAAAAAAAAAAAGTCTCCAAGGTATAATAGTCATGGTTGATGTCTACTTTTTAGCTGTAGGGTTTTTGGTTTCTTTGTTTAGTCTTTTTGAATACTACTGCAGTGAATGCAGTCTTTGGAAGTTAATAATTACCATTCCAGTTTTTAGCTTTTTGGAAGCAAGGTCCTTGCTATACAGACATACTTTCTCTCCCTCGTCTTCATTTCCTCTCCCTATCCCTCATTCCCTCTCCCTTTTCCTCTCCCTCCCTTCTTCTTCCTCTCTTTTCCTTTCCTTCTCCCTCATTCCCTCTTCCTCCTTCTCCTTCTCCTTCACAGTTATGAATTTAAGATGATTATATTAGTATAAAATCCATTTGTTTGTTATTTCATCATTTAAGGTCGAGAATGGTCTGACTGGTCCAGTGAACTTCGAATTCCTGGAGATGAATTAAAGTGGAAGTTCATCAGTGATGGATCAGTGAATGGATGGGGTTGGCGATTCACTGTCTATCCTATTATGCCAGCTGCAGGTAAGGCAAGATGTATTATATTAGAAACGGTTGCTTAATTTGAATTTATTTTGTAGGATACAGATATTTTAAACATTTATTTAAAAGTGAATCTATATTCTCATTTTTAGTAAATTAAATTTCTTAATATAGTAATTTGAGTGCTGCCTTTATATCATATTGTGAAGGAAATTATTTAAAGAAAATCTAACCCAGGAAATATTAATCAGTCATGTATTGCATAAGGTATTTTAAAGTGTTAAGCTTAAAAAAGAATGGATTTTAATTTAAGCTTTATAGTTTAAAACTGCAGTAAAATTTTCAGAACAACCTGTACTTAAAATTACTATTTTTTTTTGAGTTACAGTGTGATGAAGATTATAGCCAATTTAAGATGAAAATGTTTAATATAGTTGTATAACTTCTTCTTAATATAGTTGTATAACTATACTCTGATTTTGTAGCAGTGTTGATCTAGTTCTTGGTTTTCATATTTAAATGCCTAGTAAAAAAATGTGTGAAACAGATTGTTAAATGGAATTTTAAGTGTCTGTATTGTAACTTCTTCAAGCAATAATCAGTTTGTAATTATTCGTCTTACAGGCCCTAAAGATCTTCTGTCAGATCGCTGTATTCTTTCCTGTCCTTCAATGGACTTGGTCACATGCTTGTTGGACTTTCGACTAAATTTAGCTTCCAACAGGAGTATTGTTCCTCGACTGGCAGCGTCACTTGCAGCATGTGCTCAGTTGAGTGCTCTAGGTAGGTGTAACATTTATATTAATGGGCATTTTCTTAGTTGGGGATAATGGCTTTTTAAGCCTCAGATATTGATTCTTGTTTGTTGATTTCAGCTGCTGGTCACAGAATGTGGGCCCTTCAGAGATTGAGGAAACTGCTTACAACTGAATTTGGACAATCAATCAATATAAATAGGATTCTTGGAGATAATGATGGAGAAACACGAGCAATGGTAGGAAGATTTCTTAAAAATACTAAAATTTTGTCTGGATTAATCATTAAGTATTTTAAGTTAGGAAAAAAATGAGAAATTCTAGAATGAGAACAGCAAAGATTTGAAGCTTGCATATATCTTTATACTACTCTATAAGCCACCTTCAAACCAAGTTGTGTCAAAGATTTCTGTGTCTATTTTCTTCCTCTATCACAAGATTTCTTTTTTTTCAACCAGACCCATGATTTTATTTGCATAGGATTCCCAGTGAGAGACTTCCTCTACCAATTTAGGATAGTCATTCAGTCACTGAGTATTAAGTTCTCACTATGTGCCAAGCACTGTGCTGTGTGTGCCAGGGAAGCCAGAAATAAGTAACAACAGTCTTTGCCCTCAAGGAGCTGATACTATAGCAGGGAAGGTAATGTACATAAATCAGAAAATAGAAGATAAATACAAGATGGATGGAAGAAGGAGCCTTAGAAGGGAAAGCACTAGCTGATGGAGGTAACAAAAAAGAACTTACTGAAAGTGGAGTTTGAACTGAGTTTTAAAAGAAGCTAGGGATTTGCCAAGGCATTATTTCCTGGAGTACAGCAAAAGCATGGCTCACTGTCTGTGACCTACAAATAGGCCTATGTAGCTAGATCATTGAATATGGGAAAGGAGAGTTGTGTGTCAGAAGACTGGGAAGGGGAAAATGTGAAAGCTTTTAATGACCAAGGAGTTCATATTTGACCCTAAAGGTAATAATAAGTAGTCATTGGAATTTACTGAGTAGGGTGTTCACATGACCAGACCTGCTCCTAAGGGAAAGTACTTTGACAACTATAAAGGAGATGAGTTATAATATAGAGATTTGAGGCAGGGAGTCCAACTAGGACACTATTGAAATAGTCCAGATGAGAGATGATAAAGGTCTGATTAGGGTGGTGGCTGTATGAATAGAGAGAAGTGGATATATGTGAGAGATTTTATGGAGAAAATTGTAGATGATTAGATAAGAGGGGTAAGTGAGAGAGGCTCTCTTGAGGATGAAACAATATGCATATGCTCTGAAATTTTTGGTTTTAACAGTTGTTTAGGACACTAAGAAATTAAGGCACTTCCTTAGGGCCACCCAACTGGACGCATGTCCGAGATAGGACTTGAATCTTGGTCTTCCTGACTCTGAGGCCCACTCCCTCTCTGCTATATCACACTACTTCTTATACTAAAAGATCACTGTTCAGTGTACTAAACTTCCTACAATTAACAGCAGCTAAATTTTCATTGATAATGAAATATAGTTATAAGTCTTCATGTAGAAGTTATTGATAATTTACTTCATTGTCCATGTGACCTTTCCACTTTCACAGTGATTTGATATTTTACACACATTCATTTATTACACATTGTAGTTTTTCTCACTAAATATTTTAGCTGTTCACTACTTTTTGGTTTGGTCCATATTAGGTAAAATCAGTTGCTGATTACAATAAACCCCATCCTTATCATTTAAAAAAAACCGAAGAGCCTGAGAAGATACTCAGAACTCCTAACCTGCTTCATTTTTTCCTCTATAAAAAGACTCCAATTAGAAAGTTGTAAATCCTTTTATCTAAGATTCTCTGAGCAATTTCTATTTCCTTATCTGACTTTGTTTCACTGTCCTTTTGTTGCTTTTATCTTTCCCTTTCACACCCATTTGATAATGTAAGCCGCATTTAACAGTTAGAATACTGGATGAATAAATGAATAAAAAGCATTTAAGTGCTTACTGGGGGTCAGGCACTATATTATTAATATCACATCTTAATATATTGATACTTAGGCATCAACTAGTCCAACAGTTTGAGTTCCAGTATGTCTAATGATTTTAGACTAATTTATTTTAGACTAAAGACTTTAGTCTTTATTTTATTTCAGACTTTAATTTATTTTAGACTAAAGACTAATTTATCTTTTCTTTTTTCCATATCAGAGTTTTACAGGTAGTGCCCTAGCAGCTTTGGTAAAAGGGCTCCCAGAAGCTTTGCAAAGACAATTTGAATATGAAGATCCGATTGTTAGAGGAGGCAAACAACTGCTCCACAGCCCTTTCTTTAAGGTAGTATTTTTTAATAAATGACATAGAAAATGTTGAATGGGGTAGACATAAAAAGATTAGCCAAGTGAAATTTACTATGCAGCATTTGACATTATTTTTTCCATGATGATGAAGTTAGATATTTATATTGGAGGTGAAAATTATTTCCCCTCTCCTGCCTCCCATTCTTTTGGCCCCTCCAAAAAAAAAAAAAAAAAGGATGATAGTGGATGTAATAGTGAACTACTTTAAGTTCCTATAGTCTTAATTATGGATAATTGTTTTGATTGACTTTTTTACAAATACATTGGGCTCCAAAATATGTGGTAGAATTTAACCATCAGAACTATGCCCAAATGGCTTTAAAACTGTGCGTTCCCTTTGATCCAACAATATCACTGCAAGGTCTGTATCCCAAAGAGGTTTTCTAAAAATGGAAAAGGAACTATTTGTACAAAAATATTTATAGCAGCTCTTTTTGTGGTATTTAAGAAGTGGAAACTGAGGGGATGTCCATCAACAGGGGAATGACGGAACAAGCTGTGGTCTATGATTGTGATGGAATATTATTGTGCTATAAGAAGTGACAAGCAGGATAGTTTCAGAAAAACTTGGAAAGACAGCGATACAAAGTGGAATGAGCAGAACTGGAAGAACATTGTTCACAGAAAGCTGTAAATACAGCAATATTGTACAATGAAGGACTGTGATAGACTTAGCTGTTCTCAGCAATACGATGATCCAAAACAATCACAAAAAACTTAGGATGAAACATGTTATCTATCACCTTCCAATGAAAGAACTAATATTGTCTGAATATAGATTGAAGCATACTATTTTCTCTTTCTCTTTTTTTTTTGTTTTCATTTGCAAAAATATAGAAAATATAGAAATGTGGAAAATACAGAAAAATATAGACTAATCGAGAAATGTTTTACATGAATGCATGTGTATAACCTGTATCAGATTGCTTACCATCTCAGGGAGGGGAGAGAAGGAGAGATAGAATTTGGAACCCCAAATTTCTTTAAAAATTGGGGGGAAAATAAAACATTTGTTAAAAAACTGATTCAACCAGTAAATAGAAGAGGACATTCTAGACCTAGATAAAAAAAGAGCAAAGGCAGAATGAAGATGGTGTGTATAAGCAGTTTTTTTGGGAGCTGTGTGAAGCAGAGAATAATCCTTGTTGGCTGGGGCATAGAATATGTAGAAGAAATAATATGAAATAACTTTGTGAGAGACAGAATGGCTCGGAATCTTGGCCAGTGTGATCTGAATAAGTCACTTTAGTGCTCACTTTTCTAGGCCTCTTTCTACAGATGAATGCAATTGTAATGGTGGAAGAAGCTTCCCCACCAAGATTTTCTTTTACAAATCACTAGTCTGTAATTAAAAGAAAAGAATGAAGGTAATGTGACACCAGGGTTTTAGAGGGCCTTCAATGCTAGGCTGAATCAGTCAGCTAAAATTTGTTAGGTCTGTCTAAGATAAAAGATAAAAATAAAAGCAAAAAAAAAATCCCTTCCCACAAGGAGCTCAGGATCTAACGGGAGAGATAGTATGCACACAACTGTGTGTAAACAAGATAGATCTGATAAAATGACACCGAAGCAAGGTGCTGAGATTAAGGACATCTGGCAAAGCATTGTTACAGGAGGTAAGACTTTAGCTGAGACTTGATGGAAGCCAGAGTAGCCAAGAGGCAGAGATGAATCCATGGGAGCTGATAAAATCACCCCATGAAATAGCGTAGAGAGAGAAGAGAAGACGGTCTGGGTGAAATGACATGGAAGACAGGGAAGGAATAGTCAGACAGATGGGGATAAGCGTTGAAATCGTGCTTGCTACACGCTAGGCACCGTGCTAAGTGCTTTGTAAGTATCTCATTGGATCCTCACAACAACCCTGCAAAGAGGTAAAATGATTATCCCCATTTTGCAGTTGAGGAAACTGAGGCAAATAGAGGGTCACACAGCTACTAAGTGTCTATGGCTGGATTTGAACTCAAGTCTTTCTTACTTCAGGACTTCTTAACTTCAAGCCCAGCACTCCGTAGAGTATTGCATCACTTAACGGACACTGTGATATCTTTTCCTTTTGTTCTAAGACATACAAATTGTTTTGAAAATAATATGTGGTGTCTTAGAGTTTCTTTCAGCTTGGACAAATGTCACATCTTTTCCCGATAAAAAAAGGTAGAGCTGTTGACAGTTTTTGAGAAGAGAAATGGTGTAATTAGGTCTTTGCATAGGAAGCACTGTCCTTCAGGGATAGTAGGACAGAGAGATGAGAGGAGTGTGGAATCAGGAAAATCACTATAGGGCAGGTGGTAGTGAGGCCCCCTAACAGAACAGTGACGACTGGACTGGAGAGGAGAGGTATGGAGTACCTTGACCACATGGTTGGTCCTGCACCATTCTTCTTTAACCACAGACCGAGTTTTCACACACTTAATCTTGACATTATCCCTGCCAATATTCTACTCCATGTTCGTGAATTCTGAAATAGTTTTGTCTCATTCTGTCTTCTCTGTGATGCCAAATTCTGTTCTTTGTCCTCACCGTGACCTTCATCCCCTCTTCTCTTTAGCTTTTTCCCAAGCTCTTACTCCTGCACTGGCTATATTTTCCTCCCTTTTTGGTCTCAAGCTTTTGGGGAACCATTTCAATTGTACATTTTTCTCCACTCTCTTCCCTTTCTATCTCTGTTCTCTCTGGCCAGACTCTAAACTTGTATTATTCCTACTTCATCAAAAATACTGAAGCGGTTTGCTGAAGGCTGCCTCCTTTTACTTCATGTTCCTTATACATCTTCCCTCACTATCTTACCCATTCTCAAATGAAAAGGTGACCCTTCTACCTGTCAAGGCCAGTCCTCAGCATGTAACCCTTGGTTCCACCCATTCTTGTCTTCTGGAGCATATTGATCTTTTTCTCCAATCTTTAGTCCATCCCTGTCTACTGACTCTTTCCCTGTTGCCTACAAGCTTGCCTCCCATATTTTATAAAAAAAATTATTCACTTGACCCTATCACTTCCATCATTTATTGTATTATATCTTTCCTCCTCTTCTCAGCTAAACTCCTTGGAAAAGTCATCTATTCTTGACTTTTCTTTTCATTCTTTTCTAAACCCTCTGCAACCTTATCATCCAACTGAAATTGCTCACTCCAAAGTTAACAGTGATTTCTTGATTGTCACATCTCATGTCCTTTTCTCAGTCCTCATTCTTCTTGACATCTCTGCATCGTTTGATACTATTATCTTCTCCTGGATCCTCTTTTTCTCCTTTAAGTTTTTTTGTGATGCTGCTCTCTCCTTGTTCTTTTTTCATCTATCTGACTACTACTCAATCTCCATTACTAGGTCTTTGTGTATATCTAGCCCACTAACCATGTGAGGCCTCCAAAACTCTGTCCTGGGCTCTCTTCTCTTTCTGCTCTGTACTATCTTGCTTGG
>CM053771.1:333892714-334001170 GCA_028658325.1 Potorous gilbertii
TGTGGCCGGGGCGGGGGAGGGGAGGACTCCGCAGGACAGGACCTTTGCAGTCGGTTTTTCAGGGCTCTCTGCAACGGAAATCTCCTTCATTGTGTTGCTGCGTGGCTTCCACTGTTTCAGAATTTGTCAGGAGTTCTTTTTACAGGAAATCTATGGGCTGTGGGTTCGGACCTAGCAAATGTGAGTCTTTCTATTCTGCCATCTTGGCTCCGCCCCAAGAAAGTTTTTAGTATGAACTTTAATCCACTGAACAATAATTTCTGAGTGCCTGAAAGAACCCTGTTACCATAGGAGACAAAAACACCAATTAAAAATAACCAAACTCATCATCAAAAACAGTCTGTGCAACCAAACCTTGCTTATCTGGAGGTTGTGCTTCTGCCGTTTCAAACTCTCTTCAGTGCAGTGCAGGAGAGTGAGCAGAAGAGGTGCCTGCGTAAATAGAATTGGTGCATGAAGTTCATGGACTATGAAGCTTGTGGGCTTACAGTGTAGGCCTTCACTCTTGCTATTTGCATTTAGTTCAGTTCCTGCAATAGTAGATTGGGGCTCAGAGTGGAGATATAAAGATTTGGGATGTTGGTAGTAATAAGTATTAGCAGACAGATTGACAGTAAAGGAATACGTAAGAACTAAAAAGCAGATACAACTCTGAAAGGCATAAGATAGCCAGGGCCATGTAGTTTGGGGCAAAAGCAGCGTTGTATACTGAGGGCAACATTGTATATTGTACTACTGTATAATAATTAACATGTGAAATGATGACCCTGAGGCATCAAGAAAAGGTTAAGTCCTAGACATTTTACTCTGTTAAGATTTGTCTTTGTTGAAGTTTATGTACAGAAAGGATTCTGTTAAAATGGTCACAAGAGTTTTGGTGTTTCGGAGCTGCAGTTGTCTGAAAAATATGTACGAACTATTTCTTGCCCTGCTTGTGCCACCAGATGAATGAAACACTGCTCTGTGTATCTGTGCGTGTGTACTTTGTCTCTCCTCTTCCTCTCTCTCTTTATATAGTACATATTAGCAAGTAATATGATGCAAAAAATTGTGTACTAGCTGTGAAGAAAGCATTTTTGTCAGTCAGTGGATTATAAAGTAAGACAACACTAGATGCAGTGAGAGGTAGAGGGGGAGACTGCTACACTTGAAATTGGGAAGACCTTTGTTTGACTCCAATCCCTGTCTCTTACATTAGCTTTGTGACCTTGGGCAAGAGTTTTAACCTTTTTGAATCTCAGTTTCCTCATTTGTAAAATAAAGATAATGTTTTTTCCTCCATCAGTTATCTCCAGATCTCTGAATCTACCACATAGGATTGTTGTGATAGACTAGTGAGAATGTTTTTAAAGTACTTTGCAAATCCTAACGACCTGTATAAAAGCAAGTTATCATAAAACAATGTGACAAGGCAGAATTTTTTTAAATTAGCAGAATGAAAATAGTGAATTAATATACAGGAAGATGGGAAGAGGCATTAAAACTACCCATATCAAAAGTATATGATTTTAAGGTAAAAAACATATTGAGTAGCCCCAGTAGTTTCCATGTTCATACAGGACAAATCCAGATTGTTTCCAACAGCTTATTAAGTGAGAGAAGAGACCTGACTGGGTATATTTATCAAAGAAAAAGTATCATAAGCATTTGGTGTAATTTAGAAGGAGGTTTTGAAGTTAGAATTGCAATGGATCAACTAAAAGAATTTTGTGTCTGAGAGGACCAAAAATGCTAGATGATAGTAAGGAGATGTGAGAAATGAAGTATACTGAAAGTCCTATTTTAAATCAGAAGATGAATAATTTGAACTTTCTCGATGTAGTTCTTTGGAAAACTCTGGTCAATGTGGTTAGAAAAATGGGCAGCAAAACCAACTTTGGTACTGAATATTAATTTGAAGGAGCCTAGGGTTAGATGTGAGGTACTCACAGATTTGGATTACAGTGTCTAAGTGAGAAATGACTAAAGCCTATATACTAAGGTTGTAGCAACAGGTATGAATTACAAGTTCTAAATGTAGGATATATTTTGTAACAAGAAGCAATGAGATGAGACATAGGGTAGAAATGTGGAGTAATTCCTCCATTAAGGAATATAGGTATAGTCAAATTGTTTCTAGTCAGATTTTGCATCTTACCTTGCATGTTGTTGTTCTTTTGGTTAATGGTCTAAAAGAAAATGAGCTGTCCCAGTTTTTGTTGCACCTTCCTTACAGTGTACATCTTTTTATGTTTTAGGTAAAACGATCAAGGAGTAAGGGTGGTTTGGCCGGCCCGGATGGCACCAAGTCTGTTTTTGGTCAAATGTGTGCTAAAATGAGTTCATTTAGTCCAGACAGTCTCCTCTTGCCTCATCGAGTGTGGAAAGTCAAGTTTGTTGGTAAGAACTTTTCCTCTATTTTTTTTTAATTTATTTGCCTACTCTATAATATATTGATCTTAGTCACAAAAAGTGAAAAAAAGAAAGATATGGCTATTTAAACAAAGTATTTGTAAATGGGTCTAAGTGTGAGTACCATGAAGTTATTGTGTTCAGTTATTGACTCCAGTAAATATTCAGCTTAGAGCAAAAAATTTGAATGTGAAAAGTTCAATGTTAAAATTTTGATATAAAAGTTAAACTTCAGCAAATATTTACCACTTTGTTAATTGCTATGAATGTAGGTTGAGGAGAATACAAACAGTTTGCTGTCATAGAGTTCATCATCTAGTAGAGGGTTGATTCCTGCACCACAGTGAGGAGTACATGCATAAGAGAGTTATAAAAGCAGAGTGCTCTTTGAGTTCCTTGGAGAAAAAAAGTCATTAACTTGATTGGCGATATCAGGAAGGCTTATTATATACATATGGGTATGTGTGTATATATGTTTTTGTTACAGTCTATGAATTTCTACAAACTTTTATTTTCCGTTCAAGGTGAGTCTGTGGATGATTGTGGAGGTGGTTATAGTGAGTCAATAGCAGAAATGTGTGAAGAACTTCAGAATGGACTTACTCCTCTCCTAATTGTAACTCCAAATGGCAGAGATGAATCTGGAGCTAATAGAGATTGCTTCTTGTTGAACCCGGCTGCCAAATCTTCCTTGCATACAAATATGTTTCGTTTCCTGGGTAGGTTGTGATAAACTGTGTAGCGCTTTATTAATTTAGGACAGGAACCCTGGAATTTATATCAGAAGACTTAGGTTTGAGGCCTCATTTCCTAACTTTTCCTTTGTAACTGAAGGGAAGTCCCCTACATTTAACTTCACTAAGTCTCATTCTTTCCATCGTTAAAATAGAAATAACAACTGTAGTATCTTTCTTGCAGTTTTCTTTTTTGGGAAGGTACTTTGCAAACTCCAATGTAGCCGACAAATAAGGTTTCCAACTTTTGTATCTAGAAAAGATATGTGATGGTAAATATGTCTAACTCTTTTCCTTTGGGGAAAAAAGCCTGCTGGCCATTAAGAAATAAAGCATTTAGGATTTTAAAAATAATTGGAAATTTGAAACAACCAATGTCTGTCAAAAATTTGCTAACTGCTACAGAAATAAAAGATTTTAAATTTGCCGACTTTTAGTTGAGGCAGAGCACTTTGAACAAACGCCAAACTGTGTGGAATATGACCTTTGATAGTGTTAATAAAGTCCTAAAATCCCAATGAGTGCAGCTGGATTTGTCTTGTAATTTATAAGGGAATATATTTAGACACTATCCTCAAAATATTTGTCATTTTTATTTTTAAAAATTATTAGGTGTGTTACTAGGCATTGCCATTCGAACTGGGAGTCCGTTAAGTCTCAGCCTTGCTGAGCCTGTCTGGAAGCAGCTGGCAGGAATGAACCTTACGATCGCTGATCTCAGTGAGGTAAAATATGGCATGCTGTGTTTACTTAAAGTGATAGGCAAAAAATGTGGACCTGCGAAAGAAATACGTTCTCTCAAATAGAGATATATGGCTAAGAAAATGGCATCTGGTGTTATTTCTGAATTTTGAAATTTTTTTGTATAGCCTAGGTTGTAGCTAAACTAGTTTATTTGGGAAGGTAATAGTAGTCATATAGCTTAAAATTATAGAACCATAGAGTCTTATTATGTCAGAATTGGAAAGTATTTGAGAAGTCATGAAGTCTAAACCCCAGCCTTTTTACAGATGAGGCACTTTTAATTCTCAGAAGTCAGTTTTTTATAGATAGATTATAAGTAGATTGTCCTGTAAATGTACCAAATAAAGGATATTATTTTATGTGAAACAGTGTGTGTTATTATGGGATGAATATTTTGGTTGGTTTACTATGTAGATTGTTTTCTTTTGAAAGGTTGATAAAGACTTTATTCCTGGGCTGATGTATATCCGAGACAATGAAGCGACTTCTGAGGAATTTGAAGCAATGAGCCTTCCTTTTACAGTGCCAAGTGCAAGTGGGCAAGATATTCAGTTGAGCTCTAAATATACTCACATTACATTGGATAACCGTGCTGAATATGTAAGATTGGCAATAAATTACAGGTTTGTGGGAATTATTTTTCCTAATTGTTTAGACTTGCTATGTTCATCACCTTTTTTTTAAGTGTTTTGTTTATATATGATAAAAATGCTTCTTGTGAAAGTCTAAAATTTCCCAAGATCATGGAATCTAGTTGTCAGCTTCAGAGTGGGAAAGGACTGCCAAGAATATTTCATTACCTTTGTTTTACATGAGGCATTTGAGGCCTAGGGAGCTTGTGCAACTTGTCTGAAATTGTCTGTGCTGGATTGAGGCAGATTGGTCAGCTAGTAGTAATTGGTTTGGTATTTGTTTGTTTATTTATAATTCTATATCCTTAGGGCTATTTTTCTGGTTACAGGATCCAAGTTGCCATTTTCTTAGAACTGTAACTAGACAGCACTCCACAATTATGCATACATTTTAAGGAATTGAATCATAGTATAGAAATTTCAAGGAGAGAGGTCAGAGGTAATCTAGTCTACATGGAAATTTTGTGAAAAAAGAGACTGTATTTCTTTGAATTCCCACTGACATCCACTCCCATACAGTCCTGGGGTGTGTAGCTGATCGTGATTGTTTCTTGGTGTTGTGATATGTTACATTAACCTCTTGTCTCCTTTACTAGATTGTAAGCTCCTTGAGGACAGCTGCTTGTTCCCTAGTTGTCTGCCCCGCACAGTGCCTCACATGTGGGAGGGGTTCAGCAAACGTTCATAGATGAATGATTATGATTACGGTCACGGGGGTTTTCTGGATGATCTTTTTGCCTTTTGAATCTAAAACATTTGTTCTGCCACATATATAACTAACCTCTGATTTGGTTCTTATATAAATAAATGGAGAGTCCTGTCATTTATATTAATTATTCTTTGGTAAGAGAAACTTTCTCCATGATTGTTTGAGGGGACTTCTGTTTTTTCTTGTGTCTTACTCAAGGCTCTGTATGCAGTGGGATCTAATTGAATTTTACTAACTGCTTGATTTGTAAAAGTTTATAACTGTTTATATAGCTTTCCACAACAGTATTTTTTTCTTGAAAGTAATATACTATATTAAATGAGCAAAGTATTGTCAAAAAGATTATTTGAGGCCTTTTATTAGTTAAGATGTAATGTGGTAAGGGAAATGAAACACCAGTGTTGTGGCATTTGATCGGACTAGGGAAAACATCCATTTAAAATAGGAATTTAAAGCCTCAGCATCAGTCATAATATCTGCTTTCTTATTTAGGCTCCATGAATTTGATGAACAAGTTGCTGCAGTACGGGAAGGGATGGCTCGAGTTGTCCCTGTTCCTCTCCTTTCGCTCTTTACTGGATATGAACTGGAAACCATGGTATGTTTGCTTCTTTATTTTCTATTTTCATTGGATTTTCTCTTGGGGATGTAGGTGAAAATATATAGGCTCTTGATGAGCCAAAACATTGTTCTGGCTTTGGTTTTTGTTTAAGCTCTCATTTGCAGACCTAAAGTGTATGCATGCCTGTTAACTGAAGCTAAAAACAAAGTTAAATTGGATAGGTAGTGCTAACAAAAAAAAAAATTAATATAAGGGTTGTATTGTATTGACTTTAAATCTAGCATGTCTGTAACACTTAAATCTCTGGAGTCAAGCTGTTATTAAATGTCTCACCAATAATAACAGGTAATGTGTGTTAGTCCTGTAAAACTTCCAGGGAAGAAGAGAATTAGTTTTTGCGTGGAAAATACAAAAGCGTGAAAATTTTCAATGAGTTTTAATGAGACATTGTTTTCCCAGGTATGTGGGAGCCCTGATATTCCGCTGCATCTTTTAAAATCTGTAGCCACATATAAAGGAATTGAACCCACTGCCTCTTTGATCCAGTGGTTCTGGGAAGTGATGGAATCCTTCTCTAATACAGAGCGCTCTCTCTTCCTCCGTTTTGTCTGGGGCAGAACACGACTTCCTAGAACAATTGCTGATTTCAGAGGCAGAGACTTTGTTATTCAGGTAAGGTTGATGGTGTTGGTGATTGAAAGCAAGAATTTTTTGACGATGGGAGAGTGTTCTTTCACGGACTTAAAAATTCATCTAATAAATAATATTCAACAGGAAAAACTTGGATAAATTCATTTAGAAAAATAGAAAGGTGTCTACTATTCTGGCTATGCATATCTTGAAGTAGTTTTTAATAGATTGTATTGTCACTGGTGGATCTCACAGATTTGGTCTAGCTCCTTGTAAATCTTTTTATATTTCTTGAGTATTTTTGGATGTCTTCTTTCCTGTAGTTTAAAATATCTGAGAAATATCACCCCTATTGATTCAGTAAATTTTGAAGGCTGAATAGGGCTATTCCCTTACTTTTTTGTAATTTATCTGACCACCATTTAGAAGATATCATGGTGTCAGGGATAGAGCAGAGTCATGAGACAGTGGTTCAAGTTAAACATTAGTCCTGTCTCAGGGATTAGTTGTGTGGGCATGGGTAATTCAGTTAAGATCTCAGAATTTAGCTTCCTATTCTGTAAAATGGAGATATACTGTGTGCCCTACAGAGTTGTGAGGAAAATATCCTTCATAACTTAAAGTTCTGTTTAAATCTGGTTATCAATATACGCTGAAATTTTACAGCTTTGTTAAAGTACCATATATGTACTAATTGATGTATATGTTTTCTATAGACTATTTTTTTAATGCATTTTTTTCCATTTAGGATCATAGATCATTTGACCTAGAAAATCAGAAAGTTAGAGAAAATGTTAGTTTTGAGTCTGAATCATTGTTAACTATAGTAAGTTCTGTGCCATAGTCTTTCTGGCTTTAAAATGAATTTTACCTATCCACAAGGATATTATATTAAATGAAATTGTCGAGCATTTTTAAGTGTCTACTATGTACTAGATAATGTGTTGAAAAGATGCATTATCCAGAGTGTCTAAATGCTAATACTTTTGGGTCTCTATGTGAAATTAAGATATGGTGCCTTAGTCCCCAAACCTCATTACACTTTGTCTAATGGGATTCCATTTTAAGGGAAAAATAGATCTACGGAAGGATCATATTTGAGAGTGCTCTACAAGAATATTTCATGCCACTTTTTTTTCTGGATGATTCTAGGACATCTATAAGATTTGGAGGCCACTGATTCCTGATTCTCAAGCTATCCTTTGACCAGCTGCCCCCAAAGTCCACAATTTTGAAATGTGTTGTCAGATCAGAAAGTGCTTTGAAATATTAGTTTTCCTCTCACAGAGTCTCTGATTTCCCTTCTACACCTGCTTTTCTCGGTTGTTTCCTTGATTTCTGAGGGGCAGAAACTATCATTAGTATTGTTATTTATTGAGCTTATTGATCCATGCTGATGAGCTTTCATATTTCTGTCCCCACCCATGGAGACTGAAATGGAGACTTCTTCCAAATATCTCTCGCTTGACTTGAGATTGTATGTTTTCTAATTGGTATCCTCCACACATTAGAGAGTCCCAGCTGTGCAAGCAAGAAGTTAAGTGATGAGTGCAGGAGCGGTAATTTACTGTTTGTTGCACTTTTTTTGAGGTTTTTATTTTAAACTTAGTCACAAATACAATTTTAGTAATTTTTCTTTTTAAAGTAACTCCATAAAGTTTCCATTTTAAAAAAATTGTGTTTTAAAGGTTCAGAATGTCAAGGAAACTAATAAAAAGAAATGCTAGGGAAGGTGACTTAGCTCTACCAGATCTCAAATTGTATTATAAAGCAGCAGTTATCAAAACCACTTGGTACTGACTGAGAAACAGAAGGGTAGACCAGTGGAACAGGCTAGATACTCAAGACACAGTAGTCAGTGAATATATCAATCTGCTTTTTGATAAACCCAAGGACCCCAGTTTCTGCAATAACAACAAAAATTGCTGGGAAAACTGTATAACAGTGTTGTGGAAACTAGGCATAGACCAATGCCTGGAACCATACACAAGAATAAAGTCCAAATGGGTATATGATCTACTTATAAAGACATACTATAAACAAATTAGTGGAGCAAGGAATAGTTATATTTATCAGATTTATGGAGGAGGCAAAATTTTTTGACTAAACAAGAGATAGAAAGCATTAAGAAGTGCAAAATGGCTAATTTTGATTACATTAAACTGAAAAGTTTTTGCACAACCAAACTCAATGCAACCAAGATTAGGAGGGAAGCAGAAAATTGGGAAAGAATTTTTGCAACTAGTGTCTGTGATAAAGGCTTCATTTCTAAAATATAGAGAACTGAGTCAAATGTACAAAAATACAAGTCATTCCCCAGTTGATACATGGTCAAAAGATCTGAACAGGCAGTTTTCACAGGAAGAATTTAAAGATATCTATAGTCATATGAAAAAATGGTCCAAATCACTATTGATTAGAGAGATGCAAATCAGAACAACTCTGAGATACCACATCACACCTATCAGATTGGCTAACATGACAAAACAGGAAGATGGCAAATGTTGGAGAAGATGTGGGAGAGTTGCAACACTAATTCATTGTTGGTGGAGCTGTGAGCTGATCCAGCCATTCTGGAGAGCAATTTAGAACTATGCCCAAAGGGCTGCAAAAATGTGCATGCCCTTTGACCCAGCAATATTGCTTCTAGGACTGTATCCCAAAGAGATTAGAAAAATGGGAAAGGGTCCTACATGTACAAAAATATTTATAGCAGCTCTCTTTGTGGTGGTCAAAAACTGGAAATTGAGGGGAATGACCATCAATTGGGGAATGGCTGAACAAGTTGTGGCATATGAATGTAATGGAATAGTATTGTGCTATAAGAAATGATGAACTGAAAAACTTGAGAGGCCTGGAAAGATTTATATGATCTGATGCTGAGTGAAAGGAGTAGAACCGTGAGAACTTTGTACACAGCAACAACCACAGCATGTAAGGATTTTTTTTCTGGTAGACTTAGAACTTCATTGCAATGCAAGGACTTAAAAAATTCCCAACGATGTTTTAAGACAAAATGCCTTTCAACATCCAAAGAAAGAACTATGGATTTCAATCGCAGAATGTAGCAGATCATTTTCTTTTGTATTACATTATGGTTTGTTATAAGATTTCTCCCATTCATTTTAATTCTTCTGTGCAACATGACTATGGTGAAAATGTATTTAATAGGAATGTATGTGTAGATCCTATATAAAACTGTTTACCATCTCGAGGAGGGAGGGGAGAGGTACAGGGGAAGAAGGAGGAAGGAGGGAAAAAAAATCTAAGTTATATGGTAGTGATTGTAGAACACTGAAAATAAATAAAATAAAATAAAAAAATTGTGTCTGTAACTTTAGTTCCCTCTACGTTATAATTTCCAATGTCCAGAGTTTAGTGAAAGTAGAATAATTCAAAGCACCAATATTATGCTACAGTTAATAAAAATGTCCAAGTGATCTAGAACAGAGAAAAATTAACCAGATATAGAAAAAAAGGAGACTGATGTTAAACTTGTTGCATGTTAAGTATTTTATATTTATATAAAATCAGATATTTTGGTTTGTGTTGCTATATCATGGTTTTTTAAAAAGCTTTCTGAATTTCATGATTGTTCTTTGCTATGTGGTCTAAATTAGTCTTTTTTTTTTTTTTTTTTTTTTTTGTTACTGATAGGTTTTGGATAAGTACAATCCCCCTGACCACTTCCTTCCAGAGTCATACACGTGCTTCTTTTTGCTGAAGTTACCAAGGTATTCCTGTAAGCAAGTACTAGAGGAAAAACTGAAATATGCTATTCATTTTTGCAAATCTATAGACACTGATGATTACGCTCGGATAGCACTCACAGGAGAACCAGCTGCTGATGACAGCAGCGATGATTCAGATAACGAAGATGCAGATTCGTTTGCGTCGGATTCTACCCAAGATTATTTAACAGGACACTGAAATGAAAAATAGATTTTCTAAAGACATCAGGTTATGTCAAGCACTGAGACAGAAAGCCAGCACCGGCGTTCGGCCACAGGCCTGCTTGGAGTGCTGAGCACCGGTTGTGTGTAACAGAGGGATATTAGTCTTCTAAACCTGGGACAGGGAAAGCGTGTTGTTTGTTCCCAATAGGAGGAATGATTTATGACCTATAGGTCAGGGTGGAGTAAACAGCGCTGTGTGTGGACACGTAACACTCACTTTGAAAGGGAGGTTCGCCCCCCCTCTGCTCGTTATGCTGCATCACATTTAGAACTTTGTGTTTACTAAAGTGTTGTAAATGTTTATATAAATATGCTAGTGCAGCATCCAAAAAGTAAGGAAGTGAAACATTTTTGATTGTGGGTGCAATAGATTTTTTTTTCCTATTAAGTGTTGTACTGTGCATCTTCTTGATTGTATATTGGAAATATTGTGCAACTATTGAATAGTATTATAAATATTTTGATTAACTTTACTAGAAGTTTGTTTATTAAAAACTTTTTGAACATTAAATTATCAGTATTCCTTGAAATACATGCAGAGGTTATTAAATAATTAAAAAGGCCGTTTGGTTCTTACTCTTCCCCCCATGTGTATATTTTAGATTACTATTATGTATCTTAAATTGATACCTTTCTGTGAACAGCATCATAACTTTTATCATGGAAAGTGTACTGTATATAATTAATTTGTGCCATGTATATGCAAAAATTATTATTCCCATCAAATAAACCATCCATCACAAAAATTTAGGCTGAACTTCTTATCTGCTTAGAATAGCATCAGTATTTACTATTTTAAAAATCCCTAGTCTTTAACACAGCACAATGGTCAGTCCTTTCTGGTGAGTGACATATTGATGAAATGATATTAAATATTGTATCTTCCAAAAATGTGAAAGTGTTTTATTTCTGGTAAAAGGTATTTTATAAAGGGAGAGGAGCTACTGTATCAAATGAAAGACAAAAATAGGGAAAGCATCTTCTCTTGAATTTACTTGAAAAAAGGGATTTTAGGGACTGTATAGTCCACTCTTATATGGTTCACTCACAGATGAGAAAACTAAGGTTAGAGATGTTAAATAACAGTGACAGTAGTGGTTACTAGTAGACTTATTTCCTTTAACTCATGACCAAGTGAGAGAATAGCCACATTTATCTCCATTTTGGCCTAGATTTTATAGAACTGTAATGCTTTCTTTCTTGAGTTCTGTTTTTCCTCAAACTCATTTTACTTTTTTTATATATATATAGTAACCAAGTAGCAAAAACCTATTTGAGTATATTTTCTGTTTGAAGAATGTAAAATTTACCTAATACAGCAGGTGACCACCTTCTTATTATTTGTGTTTAGGCTGCTGTTTACGTTAGTAATTTGTATCCTTTATAGTCTGGCGTTTTACCCTGATCCTATTTGTAAATTCTGTCAGGGTCACAGTCTTTCTTGTCAGAGTTAATAACATGACAGAAGTCTTCATTAGAGGAAGAAAAAATTAGTAGAGCAGATAATACTTTTGGCCATTTAAGTTCTTAACTAGTGATACTGATAAGAAATATTTAATTTTATCATCTGACTGCAAATATTTCAGTGGCATATTTATTTCAGTAAATCTCTGTACACTAAAAATTAGGGGTTAGTATGTTGCATTACCAATTTGTGTAATAAGCTGTCAGTGTTAATGTGTAGTAGTGCTCCACTCTCAGTTATAGTTTTGCACTGTCTGTGTGTGTGGGGGTGTGTGTGTGTGTGTGTGTGTGTGTGTGTGTGTGTGTGTGAACATCATATAATTCTTATGACTAGGATTGATTATCGGATTTCCCCAATGTGTGATACTCATTTGTTTGAATATTAACTTAGACCTATCCCCCAAAATTATCATTCTCAAGAAGAAGCAGCAAACTGTTTCAGAAACTTTAGGTTGCCATAGTGAGTAGGATTTTGGACTTGGAATTAGGAAGCCCTGAGTTTGATCTCTGCTTCAGACCCTTACTAGTTGTGTGACCCAGGGCAAATCTTTTATCCTTTCTTAGCTTCAGTTTTCTCATCTGTAAAATAGGTGTAAAAATAGCACCTTCTTATTGTGAGGATCAAAGGAAATAATACCTACCAAGTACTTCACAAACATTAATGATGTATGTAAGCGTTAGCTATCTATTGTCGTCATCATCACCATTTTTATTTATTAATGGGTATGTATAGATTTCTAGTTACTTTGCCTGCCTCGGTGTTGTTGGCCTTCCGCTCCATTCACTCATATTGAATCAAATGCGTGTATCTTGTTTCAGCCTTCACATTCTTTCTTACATCAGTCTTTTCTTTTTCATTCCCGCTGTCATTCCTTCAGGTCCTCAAATCACTTCATGCCAGGATTATTACAATAATCTAATTGATCTCTGTGCTTCCACTTACTTCCCTTCTTCATTCTTTCCTGCATATGCCTACCTTTGTAAACTTTCATAATTATTCCTGTGTCCAGAAACTTTCAACGATTCCTCGTTGCCTACATGTAGGGGGTAGGAGAGGAATGAAAGAGAATAAGCATTTGTGTAGTGCCTGCTTAACAAATACTATCTCCTCTGATCCATACAGGAGCCCTGCAGGGAAGGTGCTGTTATCTTCATTTTACTGTTAAGGAAACTGAAGCAGTTGTGTCTTACCCAGGCTCATATAGCTCGTGTGTGTCCCAGGCCAGATACGAACTCAGGTTCACTGACTCCGTGCTGCTTGCCTTCTGTAAAAAAATCTTTGGATTGGAAAGGACCATTAGATCATCTAATTCAACCCCCACGTTAAATGGTAGAGAAAACTTGGCCAGAGAAAGTGTGATGAAGTGAAAAGACCATTGAATTTAGATTTGAGAGAATTGGGTTAATTTTTCATATGTGACACTTACTAGCTGTGAGACTATCTGTGTTATTACCCTCTGTAAACTTTTAGTTTTCCCATAAGTAAAAGGGGAATAGTGATATATGAGTTACCTTAGAGTTTTTGTGAGGGAAACATTTCATGAATTTTGAAACACTGTAAATGTGGGTTATTATTTTTATGACTCAGTCCAAAAACCCTTTCATATTTCCTGTTACCTCCTGAAACTGCTGTACCCTTTCTTTCCTTTACTTCAGTGCCAAACTTTTACATAACCACCTTTGCTACCTTTAATTGCTCAACATGAACTTATAACTTGACCTCCTGTACATTTGTTTCTGTCTTTATATGCTACTGAAACTGCTTTCTTTGTGTGACTCAATACTGCCTACTTTGACTTTTCTCAGTCTTCATCCTTCTGGACCTAGTACAACACTGTACTTCAGTAAGAGTTGCTCTCCAGTCGTATAACCTTTTTGGGCTTCCATTGGTTCTGTGTCTTTCTGTAGTCCCCTAAATGTGGGAGTCACTGAAGGCTCTGTGTCAGCCCATTTTCTCTTTCTCTCCACTTTCACCCATGACCATTTTATCAGTTCTCATAACTAAAATGTGTCACCTCTTTACAAAAGACTCTCAAGTCTCTATCTCAGTCCATAACCTGAGTTCCATTTCAGTTCTTCAGTAATTTCAGTTGTTTGACTTTTTTGTGACCCTATTTAGTTCTTGGCCAGGATATTCGAGTGGTTTCCAATTCATTTTACAGATGAGGAACTGAGGCAAACAAGTGATTTGCCCAGGATCATACAGCTTGTAAGTGTCTGAGGCTGGATTTGAACTCAGGTCTTCCTGACTCCAGCCCTGGTCCTGTATCCTCTAGGCCACCTACCTGCCCTGTACACTCTCAGCTCTTGAGGGACATCTCCACCTGCATATTATATCAACATCTCACACTCAGCATGTCTGATGCAGAACTAGTCATCTGCTTTGCGCGACAATCTATTTTTGTTGAAGGTTCCACCATTTCCCCAGGCACCCATTTTGAAATCTTTGAGTCATGATCTTGCCCTCTCCTTTCCTCACTCTCTGCTTCCATCCAAGTTACTAAGTCTGCCCACAACAGGTAGGTTCTGTCTCCGTTTCACTCCATTCAGACTCATCACAGTTACATTTCACAAATGCAGTTTTAATAGTGTACCTGATCTACCTGCCTCCTGTCTGTCGCCTCTCAGTTCATTTTCATGCCATTTCTATTATTTGTTGTAGACCTATCCAATTTCTTCTACTATATTGTAAGGCTGTTAAGCTCAAGGATCATGGTCTATACATATTTACTTTCTTTTCATTACCAATCATTTGTGCATGTAGGAGGTAGTTAATAAGTTAACTAAGTATTTTAATTATTCAGCAAATCCTGATTTGTCCTGTAAAGTTTGGATTCAAAGGGCTGCACTTGAGGACCTAAGGGCTACATGTAACCTTGAGATCACGAGTTCACCACCCCTGGCCTAGGGTCATTCACACCTTGGTGTCAGGTTAAGTCAGTTTGTATTTATTGTATTTATTAAATTGTATTTGCTCAACACTGTGATAAAAACTGGAGATTACAAAGGAAAGCAAAAAAGCATGCCCTCTCTCAAAGTGCTTAGTCCAATGGGACAGACAAGATGCAAACAGCTATGAATGAAGAAGACACATACAGGATAAGTTGAGGATAAATTGCAGGTACTAAGTTTAAAGCAGACCAGGAAAAGCTTCTTGCTGAAGGTGAAGCTTTGGCTGAAACTTGAAAGAAACTAGGGAATTGAGGAAACAGATATGATAAGGGAAATAATTCTAGTCATCTACAGGATGACAGCCAGCGACCATTCATAAGTTCAGGAGATGGAGTACAGTGAGGAACAACTTAAGAGGTCAGTGTCACTAGATCATTACAGTGTATATGGAGGGAAGTATATATATGTATAAGATAAAGAATTTTAGATTTGAGCCTTAAGGTAATAAGGGGCCATGAATAAAGTCAGTTATTAGTATTGGGACAACAAGGTTAAACGGAGGCTTTAGGAAAATCAATTTTATAGTCAGAATTGCTTTCCTGCCACTTAGAAAAAGCAACAAGAGGACAGATCTTTTGAAGGAAAAGAGTTAATTTTGGAATGCCTTGGGAGGGGATTTTCCCATAAGTCTTCCAGACATCTTGAGCATACTAAGTATCTGAGCGTGAGTTGAGGAGGTGAGTTAAAAGATGAGTTGCTCAGTAGTGGTGAGAGGAAGAGGATCTTTCTTCCAATGAAAAGTAATCTTGTCTAATGATTTAGTGGTTTTCCCCATTGCTTTTGGCACATTCTTGCAAGTCACTAGTTTGCTATTTAGCATAATATACATTTATAGTTAATAGTTTTAATGGTTTATTATATTAAAGCTTAATAGTTTTAAATTTTCTAGGTTTTCTTAAACTCATCTGTGAAGCTATTCGGGATGCTAGGAAAAATCTTTAATGAATTGTTTGCGTTTGGATTGTGTTGAACCAAATACAATCAGAGGTGCTTTCAAGTTTGTGGTGGTAGAGAAGTAGATAATGTTTTCAGGAAAGTCAGTTTTGAGTTACTCTGAATTTAGTTAATGGACCATGTAGAGTATAAGCTCTTGAGATCAAAGGATTGTTTCTTAGAAGTGCTGTAGTGCTTTTTATGAGACTCTTTAATCTTATTTCACACATATTTTACTGTTAACATGACATTCACATAGTATAAGCCATAGAGTTAGAGATTACTTGACCTTGACTTTGAAGCTAATAAAGAAGAGCATCTAAGAAATAACTTAAAATGGGTAATTCCTTTATCAAGTCTGGAGCCTTTCTTTCCAATTTCCTGAAATCTCATGATTCTTTATTGTTTTGATTTCCATTTTAGCTTATATCAGGCTCAGATAACTCATTTATCTATATCATTAAGTTCCTTTGTCTAGATTCGTGGAAAGGATTTAAAACTCATTTCTTATTTATTGGAGTAAAGAAATAATTTTTATTTTTAACTATTCTATAGGTTCCCAGAATATTATTTAAAACTCTGATATTTTAATGTGAAAATGGCCGGGGAATAATATTAAGCCCAAGAGTCCTGTAAGAGCTAGCATTTAGGAGGCCAAGAAAATTGTAGTTTATCTAATTAGGTTTCTTGTGGGATATCTCTGTTATTTGCATGTTCCTTTCTTTTAAAGTTGTGTTTCTCATAGTCATTAGTAAGCCTTCATCCTGTTGTTTTAGGCTTTATGTCCCAGTGACCGCAGGAGTTAAGTATTTCTGCCTTCTTAGTAAACAGTAGGTTGCATTTCCTTGTTTTAATAAATATGTAATGCCTTTTTCCTTTGTGATTGAAATCGTTGCCTAGCAGCATCTCTGCTTCTACCAGAATAATCTTTTGAATTTTTCAGACTGACTGGTATATTGTTGTGATGCTTGGGAATGGAAAGTAAGCTGTGAAAGGGCTGGGGCTGAAGAAGGCTAGTAGGCAGGTTTAACAAGTTATGTGTAAAAGCTGTGCTGATTAAAAGGCAGGATCACAAGACTGAATTTTTGGCTAGACTTCTATTTCATTGCTTAAGGGTAGATTTCAGTGCATTCTTTCAATATTTCATTCTTTAGGGGGTAATGCTCAATTCAAAATTCCTTTAATGCCTAAAGAGTCCAGCTTTAATCAGGTCAGGCTGTTTACTTCCATCATAGTACTAGTCTAGTCTCCCTTCAAGCATATCCCTAATCTTTGTAGGTCTTAGGTGGGTGGGTGGTATTCCATCAGAAACTCCATTGTTTCCCCAACTTGTATGTGGCATAGTACTGTTACATCCCTAATCCTATGGAGAGTTGTTTAAAAAGCTCATTAGGCAAATTAACTTGGTGTGTTTTAGTTATGGTCATATCTGGTTGTCAGTACAAATTACATTTGTCATTGGGGTATCAGGTTTTCTTTGCTTCCTTTTACTACAGCTTGTAGATGGGTGTGTAGCAGGTTCAGTATTGGGGACTGCAGGTATCTCTGTTTGGGCTTTTCATTCCTTTGCCAGCTTGTTACTACCTGGCTGCAGTTTTGGTTCTGTCCGTGCCACATATTTGAAGGTTGTGGGTATAGATTGAGTCCCTCCCCTTAGTCCATACTGCCATTCTCACATTCCTTTTCTACCCCTCTCTGATTTAAATAGTGATAGAGTGAGCAGTAGAGATTGGAGTATGTGTGGAACAATGTGCCTTTTGTGAAGAAAGGATCTTAAATTGCTATAGAAATGCCATTTTAAAAATTATTTTCAGGAAATAGTTTTCCCCAATGTATTTACTCATAAATGCTGGTTAGAAACCCTAGAAAAAGATGCATAATTCACATATAAGTAAGAATAAGTAATGGTTCACATTTACTCACTCTTTCCTTCCCTCCCCGCCTTCTCCTATATTCAGCATTTTTCTTTTTCTGGACTAGGGAGGTGCCAGTCTTTTTTACAGAATATGCTTGGAAGGGACAGTGGCAGAGTTAGGCAAATGATTTGGAGATTATGTGGCAATAGTAATAGCTAGCATTTATATAGCTTTAAGATTTGCAAAAACGACTTGCATGTGTTCTTGTTGAAGCTCAAAAACCCTGTGAAGTAGGTATTGTTATCTCTGTTTTGCAGATGAGGAAGATAGGAAGATAGGTTAAGTGACTTGTCCAGGGTCACACAACTAGGGTCTGAGGTTGAATTTGAATTCAGGTCTTCTTGATTCCAGGTCTAGTACTCATCTACTGGGCCACCTAACTACTTCCAGTACAGTAGGAAGCTCAGGGTTTGGCATCAGAAGACCTACATTTTAAACCCTGGTTCTTCCAGTTACACCCATGTGACATTGAATAAGTCATTTAACTTCTTTGGGGCCTCTTTACATCTGTAAAAAGAAAAAGTTGGACCAGAGCTGTGAGGTCAAACTCAAATAGTGAAGGATCCCTGTGGCCACATTGATTTAGAAATCTACACACTAACTGTGTTATATTATATTTTTATTTATTTTGTTATTTCCCAATTACATTTAAATATGATTTGGCTGCAGTTGGAGTCCTTGGGTGGGGTGTTTGACACCTCTATACTGGATTATTTTTAAGATCTCAGTCTAACCTATGATTGTAAAATTCTAAATGAGTGACCTTGGACAAGATACTATGTATGTCCTATGCCTCAAATGCCCTACTTGTAAAATGAAATATTAGCATTGTATCAGTGTTTAATAATTAAGTAGCTAGAGTTTCATATTTACATGTGTGGAATGGCTTCCCTGGACAAAGGTAGAGTAATTAGAAACTATTCTCATGTATGCCAATATTTTTCAAAATACCCAAATGAATTAGAGACCTGTGCTCTCTGTCACAGTGACATAAGGAATCAGACACAGTTTTGGTTGCGTTAAATGCTACTAATTGTGAACCTGCATTTGAGAAACCTTCCAGGGATTTCATTCCTGTTAAGATTCAGGATTCTTAGCCCCCAATTGGTAAACAAATTAATGTTGCCCATTGCTAGAGTACAGTGTGATTTCAATTCCTTTCCTTATTTCAAACATAACTTTTTAGTGTAATTTTTATTTAGTCTCTTCATCTCAGCTGAAACATCAGAAGAATTCCAACATGGCAGAGATCCCAGGTTCCTCTCTTCTTTATCCCTTCTGGTTCAGCACACAACCTCACACAAGGAAAAGTCTGTCAGGAATGCAGAAACCTGTTTCATTTGGGGCTAAGCTAAATGATCCTTGCATAATGGAATATAGCAGGAGGAGAGTTTAGACAGAGGATCCCTTCTTACTCAGTAGGACATGTTTGCTCTAAATTCACCTGCATTAATGTGCAAGAATATGAGTGAGGCTATCCCTGGAGGTATGTATTTTCACCTCTTTCTTTTGAGAGAGGGATTACTGGCTGCCTAGGTGTGTTAGCTGAGATAATTGACCTAATATAGGAGGATACTTGAAGTGTCCAAGGAAAATTGTTGAAGAATATAGCTTCAGAGAAATGGAGGAATGGGAGAGACTCAAGAGTTCATGAAAATGGAATGTTGAAATACATGATTCCATTTCTAAATAGCCATTTTTTCAGTGAAGGAAAGGCTATTATTGATCTGTTTCTCTTAATGTTGGTCATTGGGGTGGGAGAAGCACAGGAGTGTTAATGGGGGTTTGGAGTGGGGATGTCTGGATGGGTGGATGGAAGCAGTGAAAATCAGGCCTTTGATCTGAGGGTAATCTTATTCCTGTTACTTAAGCAGAGACTAGGATTATTGCGTTACAATTTGACTTATCAAATGACCCTTTCACCTCTGTTTTTTGAGAAGTAAATTGCCAGTACACTCTAGTATCTTTGCCAAGGAAACCCCAAATGGGCTCAAGAAGAGTTGGACACAACCAAATATGTGCTGGGCATTGTGCAAGTGCTACATTCAGTGAAAATGTACTGACTTAGGGAAATGAAACCAGTATTGGATGGTGATGCTGAACATGATGCTGAATAGAAGTTATGGACTATTAGAACTTTGGTTTGCTGAGGAAACCTAAACTCAAAGAGGCTGTGAAGAGCTCTGTCAGATAGAGTTAGTGGTAGCTCTAAGAGAAGAATCTGGGTCTTCTCTTTTCTAGTTTAGTGTTCTTTTTACTATGCCATTCAGTCTCTTCTAGGTCCTGAGTAGGTAAACATCCCAGGCAGTTAATTTTCTTTTTATTTCAAAAAAACTGGTGCAGAGCTTCTAAGGGCTTCAGAAAGTGAGGAAAGGAAATAAAATGCAGGTCACAGTGATGTCAAGGGGATATTATTGCACTACTGGTGGAATAAAGAACCTCTCGGTACTTTGTCTGCCTCCAGGGACTATGATTTGATTCCAGACCTGTCTTAAAAGAAGCAGAAGACAACTGACTCTCCAGTATATCACTGACATTTATGAATGTGATGTGATCAGTTTTACAGCAATCATTACAGAACTTACACATGGGCAAGTGAGTTTCCAAACAGTAATGGTGGGAATCCACGTATGTTCCAGCTGAGTTAATTTTGCACACGTCCAGCTTGTAAGTTACACAAATATGTCAGTCTCATTATTTAACACATCCTGTATTTAACCAAAAAGGGTAATATTCATCTTGATGCCCCACCAGCCTTAATTCCAAATGACTTTTCATTGCCCCTCCCTATAAGGATGATTTGCCATTATTGAGAATTTTCAAAAATACACGCCACAGTCTCCAAAGACAGTTTTGAAGCTTCCAAAAATGTTATGGGCAAGGATAGTAGCAGTGAAATGCAGAAATACTGATTTTGAAGGGAGATGGCACTCTGGTATGGGCATCTAGGTGATCCACTAGATAGAGCACTGGGCCTGGAGTTAAGAAGACTCATCTTCATGAGTTCAAATCCAGCCTCAGACACTTATTAGTGGTGTGACCCTGGGTACGTCACTTAACTCTATTTGCCTCAATTTCCTCATCTGTAAAATGAGCTAGAGAAGAAAATAGCAAACTACTCTAGTATCTCTGCCAAGAAAACATGGTCATGAAGACTGGGACACAACCAAGCAACAGCAAAAATAAGTTGTATTTTAAAAAAATCTTTTTCACTGACTTGAGAAATTTTGCTTTTTTTTTTTTTTTAAACAGGGGTGGGGCATTGGATGTGGAGAATATCATGTAGTGTCAGACATGGTTGTCTCATTGGTTTTTGCTGAACAATTTTTTAATCTTTGTTATACTGACTAGAAAAAAGAGAGATGGATGTGTATTCAGAAATAAAGTTGATGTGAAAAGAAAAGATCAATAAAAAGGAAAATCCTTATTCAGAAATTGTATTACTATCGTATATTTTGCCTTTTAACTTTGCAAAGTGCTTTCATATCTCCTATATCACTTGTTCCTAAAAGCTAACCCATTAAATATGACAGGGATAATCCCTATTGGATGACCTAGGGCAAAGAGAAGTTAAAGAACCTATTTGAGGTTACATAAAGTTGTCTCTTAGCCCTACACTCTTGGTAGTCTCCTTTTTAATTGAGATATACTTCTGGCCAGGTGTACTACATTGTCATCCTGAAGTAGATGAAGTAAATCTGTGGGAGACTTAGGCCAAATATTGTTAGAGAGTTCAAGCTCTCATTCTTGATGGCTCTAGGATTCCACACTTTAGCTATGGTCACAGTCCTGGTGCAACCACAGAATCTTCATTCAAGTTTAGTGTAAGCTGTGGTTTTGGATTGTCAGACTCCCAGATTCACCTATGTTTCTGTTAAAAGCTTACTGTATGCAGGTGATTTGGTCATTGAGAGATTTACAGATGTTCAACTGCTGGCAAGGTAGGCAAATGGGTTCATCTTTCAGAATGCAACTTTTTTTGGTTCTTCTGAATTATGGACAAAGCTGTTAAACCTAGAACTTTCACAGGAAGGGAGAATGAGAAAGTTCCTGTGTTTAAGGATGTCCTACTGTTGTTCTGTTTCCTTGTCTGTTGAACAGGTAATCAGTTACCAAAACCATAATGAAAGAAGTGACAGGAAAATACCCAAGTTCCATGAAGAGGCTTCTTTTAGTACACAGAAAAGAAAAAAAAGTAGGAAGACTATTAACTCTAGTTTGCATTTTCTCATTGCATTTCACTTATTTGAAATTGATAAATTAAAGGCAGTGGTGGGGCTTATTTTGACAGTCAAAATCAGGGGCTTGAAAGTTAGTATGAGGGCTGAAAACAATTCAGGTCACTGAGTTTCAAAGAAAGATACATATAATTGTCAGTGACTTTTCTCTAGTATATTATGACTTTCAAGTCATAATATTGACTTTGGGACATCAAACCCAGATCCTTCACTTTACTTGTTTGAATCTGGCTTTGTTAGATGAGCACAGAAGACTGAGCTCTGTAAAGTCCTGAATTCCCTTTCTTCTTTAATCCTTCTGCCCCTTTGAATAATTAACTCTTCTCTCCCTCACCCCAAACAATTAACTCTTGATTAGGATGTATTTATTTTAAGAGACTGGATATTAGTGATGACATATCTGAGGGCTGGCCCACAAAATTGAGATCACATGAGAGCAAACCTAGGAATTCTTGTTCCAATTACATATGTCTATGTTAGTGGTCACTCCTTCTTAGAAACAGGAGGGGCTGGGTTCACTGAGAGCTGATCTGCTGTATCTGTTTGATTACTCAAAAGATTTTTTGATTCTGATTCTTGTAAGCACTATGCTGGTAACTTAGTTGGGGAAAATTTTTAATTTTAAGATCTTTTCCCCTTCCTTCTTCTTTTGGAAACTACCAGTTAGGGTTTTTCCTAAATTGAATTCTTCAAGAAAATTCATCAAAATTTCAGGTAAAATGAATTGCTCCATATTAATATAGTGGGGTTTGCATATATGTGTGAGGGGATTGGGGGAGGTGGTGAGAATGGGGGTGTGTGTGTATATATTTATAGGCTAGTCAAATGAAAAGACTGCATTTTTAACAAGCAGAAATAACATGCTGGTTTGTGAAGCAGCATTCAGATATGCACAAGATTAATATTGTTATGAATATACAATGCTTAGCACTCCAAAAAATATTTTCTGATATAAGTGTAATCTGTTCAACTGAATAATAGCTGCTTTCAAAGCCTCTCCTTAATGACTGAGAAACCAATTTTTCTTATAATAATGCTAAGAACCTTCAGCTGTTGGTTTTAACAGACAGAATGATACTGTATCTTACCAGACTGCAGTGTATGAAACTACTGTATAAAAAAGTGACTTAGGTTTGTTTCCAGATTATATATACTATAAAAATACTTTTATGGGGATTGAAACCTGCTAATGCTAACAACCCAGTGCTATGTATTAACAATTTGAACTAAAAAGTTTGAATGATTTATTTGGCTTTTTTTCTTCTTTCCTAATTTCCTTCCTTTTTTCTCTTTTTTCCTTTTTTACACAGCTTTGAAACAAAATTACCAATTTGTTTTGGAAAATAATCAGTTCATTTCAGTATGATTTTGGCATTTAATATAGTGTTACTTAAGAAAATGTGTCATTGACATCATGACTGAACTTACAGGAATGAAATGATATTGCATTAATTCTAGGGTAGCAATGTATCTTAAGTACAAATTGTAACTGGATGTGAAACTGTCGGATTGTATCATAAATTTATGTTTCACTTGTTGCCTCCACTCCTTTTCTCCCTCACTCCTAAATCCTTTGCACCCTGGCTCCCAACCGCATTTCTCAAGTGTAAAACTGCTTTCTTTAGAGTTACCAGTGATCTCTCAAATGTCAAATTTCCTGGCTTTTACTCAGTTCTCATCCTTTTTAATGTCTCTGCAGCATTTGACATTTTGAATGCTCTCTCTTCCTGAATAATCTGTTCTCCCTGACTCCATTTTCTTTTCTGGGTTTTCATGACATTGTTCTCCTGGCTTTCCTCCTACCTGTCTGATTTATCCTTTTCAAGTCTACATTGCTGAATCTTCTTCAGTGTTCCATTACATGTAGGCTCTGTCTTGGATTCGCTTATATCATTTCTCTACAGTCTCAGTTGACCCCATCAGCTCCACTAGGTTTGATTAATATCTCTGTAAAGATGATGGCCAGATCTCTCTCTCTCTCTCTCTCTCTCTCTCTCTCTCTCTCTCTCTCTCTCTATCTATCTATCATCTCTGTTATGAGCATTCACACCAATAGTGAATTGTTGAATATTTTATACTGGGTATCCCATAAGTATTTCCAATTCAACCATTCCAATCCAAACCTCATTTTTCCTTTTAGAATTTATCACTCTTCTGGACTTCCCTGGTACTTTTGAGGGCATCAGCATCCTTAGAGTCCCCCAGGTTTACAACTCATTGTTACTGTACTTGTCATCCAACATATTTAATTATCTGCTCAAATCTTACAATATGTATCTATCTCCACAACGTCTTACATGTATGTTCCTTTCTCTCCATTCATGCAGCCACTCTTTTAGTCCAGGCCCTAATCACTTCTCACCGGGACATTGCAATAACCACATAATTTCTTCTCACTCCAGTCGTGCAGCTTCCAAACTGATTTTCTTAAAACACAAGTCTGACCATCTAATTTTACTACTAAGTTAATTCCAGTGGCCATTTATTAGCCTAAATATAAACTCCTCTGTTTGGATTTAAATTTCACAACTTGGCCCCAGCCTGCCTTTCCAACCTTCATATATATTATTCCCCTCCATGTACTCAGTAGTTGGGCCAAACTGACTGTGCTGTTTGTCACACATTACACTTCATCTCTCATTTCTCTGCTTTTGTACTGGCTCTTCTCCATGCCTGAAATGTTCTTTCTCCTTTCTTCTGCGTGCCACTTCTTTCAAGACTGAGCTTAAGCACAACAGTGTTCTGAAGGCCTTTGTTAGTCCCCCTAGCTTCTAATACTTTCTCCTCAAGGTGTCACAGATCCCTTCTCAGAATAATGTTTTTAAATACATAAAATACCTAAAAATACAGAGGAAATCCCAGTTATATTGAAATACAGTTATCAAAAATAGATTTTTAAAAAAATCATAGGCCCCAGGTTAGAAACTCCCCTCCTAAGGTACCCTGGTATTTGCTTTACATGTATTTTATGTAGAACTATGTATAATATGCCTGCTGTTTTATAGGCATGATATTACAATATAAGCTCCTTTAGGGGAAATTATGTCTTGCTTTTGTCTTTTATATCCCTAGCACCTAACAAAGAACCTGGTTCACAGTAGGTAATTAAGAAATACTTACTGATTGATAATTGATTAACATTAGAGGGAAAGTACTGCAGCAGTCCACTAAAAGCACAAGGACGGTGATTCAGTATAGGAGAAAATAGGCTTCTTCTTCTTACGTTATTATTAATCTTTTTTTCTGAGTTTGTCAAGGGTCCCTTTGGCAGTCTGATGAAAACTGTAGACCCCTTCTCAAAATAATGTTTTAAAATAATTGAGGGAAATGCTAAATTCCTTTAGTGTTTAGTGAAAATAAAGATGCAATTGTTTTCTCATTCATATTTGTGGGTCTGGGAACTTCAGGTTAAGAACTCCTATATTAGTGGTTGCTGACACTTTATATCTGCTGAACTTAAAAAAACCCCACACATATAGAGCATTGTAATTTTAAAGTTACATTTAAAATTAATTTTAGTTAATTGCATTAAAAGTAATTTTAAATTTAAAAAACTGACCTTGAAAGATTTGTCTTTTTCACATTTCCCTGTGGCAAAATTGGTTTATGTTTTTTTGTGTGACCTTCAAATCACATTCAAGATGCTGGTATAAGTTAAGTTACAGCATTTCCCTCTTCTGTGTAGAGGGAAAATGAATGAAAATTGACACCTGCCTTTAGAAAGGCCAAAGCACTTAGGGTGGAGATGTGAAGTGTTAATTTAAAAAATTCAGCCTTATTTTTACAACCATATACGCTCTGGTAGTTTTTTATCTTAAAAAAAAAAAAAGATTCAAGCGTTTTCTTTTCATCTTCAAACCTTAAACATTTTTGTCAGTGATAACCTTGAACCAGTCATAGTTCTGATTTACTTCATCTATTGCAATTTCAATTTTT
This sequence comes from Potorous gilbertii, assembly GCA_028658325.1. Lineage (NCBI taxonomy): Eukaryota > Metazoa > Chordata > Mammalia > Diprotodontia > Potoroidae > Potorous > Potorous gilbertii. Next base: position 333,918,512 of record CM053771.1, read on the forward strand.
TTCCATCCATGTGTCTTGGTTAGGTTGACTCGATTCATCCCAATACTTCTTAATCTCTGTGTAGCTTCTCTCTTGATATATTCAATTCTCCTTTGCTTAGAAGAATTCATAGGTGTGCTGTCTGTGTTTTGGTAACTTTTTATGTATAATAGCTTATTAGATTTTGCTCTGTCTCCCTAGTTATTTTTAGGTGTTGTCTAAGATCTTCCTGGGAACTTCATTATACACTAGAATTATCCTGAATACCATCTCCAGATGTGTGAGATAAAATTACTAAAAATGTATTTGCATATAATTATCATTTTTGTCTTTCTCATTATAGAGAATTTTCAGGTTAAAATATTGTTATTTTAATTGTAAAAGTTGTCCAGATTTCCCTCACTCTTTTCTCAAGGAGTTTTGTCCCTGGTTCATAGTCTTCCTCTATGTCCCCTTTCCTGTCCTCATATTTGAGGATGTTAATGTCTTCCCATTTCCTCACTGTTCTCAGTTCTCATTACCTCTATCATTTATTCCGTGTCAACTCAGATATTATCATACTTGAGATCTTAATACCACCATAATTGTGCAATCTCCATGATCTGGAATTCTTAATTTCCTCTTTTTCCGTTTTCCCCTCTGCCTTATTCCTTCTAATACTAGTGTTCATCTTCACTGTGGCTTTTAATCCATCCATGCATCTCTCTTCTTCTGAACTATTACCCCTGCCTCAGTTTTTCTCTTCACAGTCTTGACCCTATAGTTGCCCAGTTCAACCATGTATACACTGTACTCTACTCTTGAATCCTTTGCCTTCTATGTTTCACCACTGTTCATCACCTGCCAGTTTTCAAGCCTTGGTCACCTTTCCACTTCCCCTTCACTCCTACTTGAATGCAACATTATATAAGCCTGCCAGCCAGGCCCACTACAGATTCGTGCTATCCGACCTTTGCTGGGTCCTCAGTGCAACCTGGAAGTTCCTTTTTTCTTCTCTAATGGACTCTAACACACTCACCTATGTCCAAACCTTTTCCTTTGGAAACTTTTCTTGGCTTCTGCTTCTCTCAGCAGATGACCTTGCCTCCTATTTCACTTAGAAAATCTGAACTTTTCTTATTTTGTGTTTAAGTTTAAAGTACATTTAAAAATTAAAAAAGAAAATCAAAGCTCTCCATTCTGAGTTCTTTTATTTCCTCTGCAACCCCAAACCCATCTACTTTAATTTCATCTTTTCTTCCCTTACTCTAGTCTCTGAGGATGAGATGGCTCTTCTTGCTAAGTTAATCCCTCTTACTTCTCTGCTTTTCTTCCTCTTTCATTTAGCTCTTAGTATTATGGGGCTCTGCTGTCCATTTTCTTCTCCTGGTGTTCCCATGTTGCTCATTTATGGGCACAGCATCAATGTGGGGTGGTTTGTTCAACAGGGCTCCCTGGGCAGTGTGATTACTGATTTCCAGGTCTACTACTTTCTAATATCCTTAGCTGGCTTTCTTTTCTGTTGTCCCAATCATAATCCTCCAAGCAACTTATTCTGAATTGGTCATCTCCTTCCCATCCAAGATCTACTGTAAGACACCATGACCAGGGCCTGGGGAGATAAATCTTGTTCTACCCTTCTCCCCACTTCCTTACCCTTTCTGGTAGGGATCCCTTCTGCCAAGGATCACAGTCTACAAAATTACTTCTTCCTTAGACTCTCAGCTGTCTCTCAGGATTGGCAAGCTTGCTTTTTAAAAGCCAAAGGTATGGCCTATCTTTGGCTATCTAGTGGCAACCAGCTTCTCTAATTCCACCAGGGAAAAAACTACTCATTCTAAAGGGGTCACAGAAAGTAGACACCTTAATATTTAGTTTCTCTGTTAGCAGTTTCTTTCTATAATTTCATCAAATGGCAGTGAGGAATGGGGTGGGGTAGAGGAAAGTTGGGCAGAGGTAAGTGGGACCACACATACACATTGGAACTAGAATAATACCCAGGGTTGGTCGACACTTTCTGGAAAAGGAGAATTTCACTGAAATCATGGAGTACGTCTTCAGCCAGGTAACTTTGTAAAATGAATATTATCACACACACACAACCCCCTCTCCCGTGTATTAGCCAATCTAATGCTAATGTACTTTTTAATTACATTTTCTGCAGAATGCCACCCACAGATGCCCCTTGGTAATTAGCTGTCTTGTTGGAAGCTTTTGGCTCTCTATATGCTCACTTTCTGTTGAGTGGCCATAGGGAACAGTAGTAATTAGGAGATTTGCTTTTTATAAAAAAAACAACCCACCAAACCTTTTGAAATTAATGAGATGGAGAAACTGAAATCCAGAGATAATGTAACTCAAATCATATAATGATAGAAATTAGGATAGAATTTTGTTTGTCTCATGCCTTACTAAACTGCCCTCATGCAAAATTCTCTGGTCCAGGTCAACTATGTCAACTCATGAAGCCCTTTATATTACTCGATTCTGTTTCCTTGGTTTCTGTCAAACAGTATGCTTGAAGGTTGAAGTATCTTACAACAGAAAAGCAATAGCATGGATGATCGGAAACACATCTTCAATTTTGTGTTGTATTATATGTTTATTTGGTAATGTGTATTCAAAATATATACATTTTAAATTAGTTTGATTAGGCAAATAAAATTATTAACAAGTAAAGTTAATTTTCATTCCTGGAACATAAACAGGATGACATTTGACAGGAGGTGGTATGGTGGTGATGGTGATGCCCAAGGAATCCTCAGGTGGTTTTGCATTACTGTCCACATGCCAGATCTCACTGCCTTCTTTTTAAATTGTTATTATGAAAACCCAGAAACTGCCAAAATAGCATGAGTTTCTGTAGATTAAGGTAAGTTTGTGTTGAAAATACTAGATACTAGAATGAGACATGTTTTTGATTATAGCTGATGTGTGGTTTTATTTGCTCATTTGTTTCGGTGTGTGTTTATCTTTGCTTTTTTATTGGGGGAGAAAAGGAGATAGCTGCAATGTTAAAAAACACTAGGAAAAAGGTATGAAGGTCATTGAAGCATTTTTTATTATTTTATTTAATAAATTTAGTATTTAGTAATATTTCGGGGTCATAGGATATGCACAGTTTTATAGCCCTTTGGGCATAGTTCGAAATTGTTTTCCAGAATGGTTGGACTAATTACAACTCCAGCAGTACATCAGTGTACCTATTCTTTCATATCCCCTCCAACATCTGTCATTTTGTTTTCATGTTAGCCAGTCTCATAGGTGTGAGGTGGTACCTCAGAGTTGTTTGAACATGCATTTCTCTAATCAATAGGTTTTTAGAGCATTTTTTCATATGGTTATTAATATCTTTGATTTCTTTTTCTGAAAACTGACTTCATATCCTTTGACTATCAGTTGGGGAATGGCTCTAGTTTTAATAAATTTGGCTTAGTTCTCTACATATTTAAGAAATAGGCCTTTAGTAGAGAGACTTGGTATAAAACTTTTCCCCCAGTTTCAAGGGAAGACATTTCTAAGTATGGAAAATGGAAGGAGCAAAGTTTCAGGGGAATGAGACTACCAAGCAAATTTAGGGGAAAGTTTTGCTGGAGTAGGGAGTTCATGAAGGGGCAATAACGTTGGAAAGGTATGATGGAGGGACTTTGGTTAGTAAGAAGAGCTTAAACTTTACTAAGTAAGGGAATAGAGAGCCACTCCAAATTACTGGTCAGGGGAACGACATGAATATCTCATGGCAGTCATGAAAGATAGATTGGAGAAACAGTGAGAATAGAGTTAGGAAGATTTGTTATGACAGTATTACAGTAGTTCCTAGGTGAATAATAGTGATAATAGTGCTATGGTGGTAGCCATATGAAAAGAATCCAAACATACTGAATTAGGACTGAGAAGATCTGAGGAGTTCAGGTCCTTGATCTTCCATTTACTTAGATAGGACCTTGGTTGAATTATTGAGCACTAGTCATTCATAGTCACATGAGGAGATGAGATTTTTGTGATCATAAAGTACTACAAATGTTAATGTTCATCATTATTAATAATTCATTGTTATTAATTTGCTTAATCAATTAATTCATCAATTAATCAGTGAGTATTCAACAACCATTTGCTCTATACCAGACTGTGTGTGTGTGTGTGTGTGTGTGTGTGAGTGTGTATCTATATATAGATATATAAAGTATATTTCCAAGTGTAAGACAAATTTTTTATGGAAAGGCAATAACAGCTGAAGGTATAGAAGGCAGTTTTAGAGCAGAGTTTTAAGATGAAACTAGGGATTATAAAAGCTGAATGCAAGGAGTGAATGCATTTCCAGGCAGGGGAAAAAGGCACGGAGATGGGAGATGGAATGGCCTGGGTTTTTTTTTTCCTTTGGTGAGGATCCAGCTGCACCGTCCTATTTGCTGTATCACAAAGCACTTCAACTCCCATCCTCATATTTTTTTTGCACAGGCTGTGTCCCATTCCTGGAATGTGCTCTCTCCTCATCTCTGCCTAATGACTTCCCTGACTTCCTTCAAGTGTTAGCTTAAATCCCACCTTCTACAGGAGGACTTTCCTGGTCATTCCTCTTTTCATTCCTTTTCCTTTAAGATTACCTTCAATATATACTGTATATATATTATTTGTAGCTAGTTATTCACATGTTGTATTTATTAGAATGTAAGCTCCTTGAAAGTAGGGCCTATGGTTTTGTCTTAAAGTGGCTGGCATATAGTAAGAGCATAACAAATGCTTGTTGACTCACTGGCTAGACTTCCAGTTTGTCTGGATTATAATGGGTAAAGTGGAAGAATATATAATAAGGCTAGAAAGGTAGTTCAGAGCTGGGTTGTTATTTCACCAAGGTGATAGCCACAGCGACAGATATGAATATGCTTGCATATTTGCAGGTTTGAACTGCAAGATGTAACAGACTCTCTCCAAGACAGAATCAAGACATTTATCCAAACACCAAAAATGCCAAATCCATCATGTAACCAAGAAGTCCATACACATTATTAGTCCTTCTCACAAACCAACTCCCTTAAGCAAAATCATTCCCTCTCTCACTCACACCAGCTTTTTTGCTTCCTCTCTCTTTCCTAGCTTTGACTGCTCTGTCTCATTTTCTCTCAGCTCTGCTCCACCGCTTGCTGCTCCATCTGTTTGGCAAGCTTTTCCCACCACAGGCTTCCTGTGACTCAGGCTTCCATGTGACTTAAGCAGGTCACATAGCCCTATTAATGGATGGAAAAGATCTTCTCTTTCCATTAACAATACAGTTGTAAGGAATCTTAAATGAAAAACAAACAAACAAAAAAACCGGAATCACAACAGGAGATTGTATTTGAGCCTAGGGTAAGTAGGAAGAAGCCATAGTGGAATGACATGGCCAGAACTCTAGGAAAATCATCAGCACCTGTGTTGAACATGGATTAGAGAGACAAAGCAGGCAACCTAAGTAGAAGACCATTGAAATAATTTAGGCTAGAGGTGATAAGGACCTGAACTAAGGTAGTAACCATATGAATAGAAAGTAGAGAATGTTATTAATTTATTCATCAAATAACTAAGGCTGGAAGATAATGAAACACCCCTGTTACTGACCCTGTCCTACTGTGCAATATTAATCATGGCCATATTCCACCTAGGGGCAGTGTTTTTGCCTCTTCTTTACCAACAGAGGAAATAATTGGTTTCCAAGTTTCCCTGATTCTTGCCTATTGTACAGTTTCACAGTTGGTGGCAGGACCATGATATAGCGATGGGTAAGATACTTGGAAACTTTATTTTGGAGAATCATTTGTCTTTCATGCTAGCCTAAAAAGCATATATTCATCTCTGAACAATTCCCTTCTGTGCACATTGACGCTAGAAGCCTGGCCTTCTTGCTGATGACTCTGCATGTGATGGCCAGCTCTTTGATCTCCTGTGCTTGTACGCATGAAGTACTGAGGAAGTTTCTAACCTTGAAGGCTATGTCTGTTTCATGGATACTCTTGTCTAATCAGCTGAGGGTCATGGTCCACTAGGATTACTTTCTGAAGTCACATGCATGTTGTTCTTTGGTACTAGTCCCCTGAAATTTCTTTCTAACATATTGAGGGACATAGATATCTTCAGACACTGAAACATGAGCAAAAATACCTTTTAGTCTTAAAAATCTCTGATCAACACAATGACCAGTTATTATTCTAGAGGATAGGTGGTATAGAATGCTACCTACCTCCTGACTGAGAGGTGATAGACTAAAAATGCAACATGAGAATGCCTTTTTTGGCCCAGGAGTTTGGATTTTACATTTTAAATTATCAAACATGCTATCTAATTCTTCCCCCTTCTCTTATAAATTGAATTGATTAGAAAACTGCTCAGTGAATATTTAGGAGGGTAAAATTGGAAAATTTCAGCTGTAAGGGGTCTGTGAACTAATCTAATCCAACTCCCTATCTGATACAGGACTTTGCTTCTACCTCTCTCACAACTGGTTATCTAACTAGCCTTCTACTAACAGGGATCTCATGACCTCTAGAGGCAGCCTGATTCATCTTTAGATGCTCCAATAATTAGAAAGTTCCTTCTCACACTAGAGCTGAAATTTTCCTCCCTGTAACTTTCACCATCATTCCTAGTTCTTTGGAGCAACACCTTTGGAACCCAACCCCTTTATCTCACCATGATTTTTCAGATATTTGAAAGAAACTTTCAAGGGCTTCACTGAAAATGCTCTTTAAAATAAGAAGGGTGAGAGGTATAACATTCAGTCCACCTAAATTAATATTTGAATGATAACTTTTTTTTTTTACTAAGTACAACAGTATATTTTATGCAAAACAAGACTAAAGAAATTATTTTAGACTGAATAAGTTTTCTGAGCTGGAATGGTAGGAGTGGAAAGGACAGGGAACTCAGGACACTTGGGTTCAGGTCTTGGATCTTTTACTCTTCTGTGACCTTGAACAAATTGTTTTTCCTTTGTGGGGGTAGACTAGAGGAATCTGTGAGATCTCTTTCCAGCCCTACCATTCACTGATATTGTGATCTGAGTGTTGGGAAGGTATTGAGATACAGGGTTTTTATAGAAAATAGAAGAGGGAACAGATTGAAAGTCATAAATAGAATTCCTAAGGGAAAATTCATCAGGTTTGGAAATTAATATGGAAGAATAAAAAGATGCTAGGTTGAAATCTGGGGAAAGAATCTTCTATTAGATTATGTTTCTGTGACCTTCCAGTCCTACTGTGAAAGAAGATTGTAAAGTCATGTACCTGACCCATTCTTAGCATAGACAAAACAAGATAGAACAAAAATGTCCGTTCCCACTGCTGGCTATTTTGGAAAGCAAGATGGATATGGGGATCACTGTATTGAAGGCAAAAGAAGGAAGAAAAGAAACAGCACCCATTATCTTCCAGGCACTATGCTAACTAAGAACTTTGTAAATATCATCTCATTTGATCCTTAAGTACTATTATTATTAATTAATTGAGGAGACTGAGGTAGCCAGAGATTAAGTGACTTACCTAGGATCACATTTAGGTTTAGTAAGTGTCTGAGGCAGCATTTAAACTGAGGTCTTCCTGACTCCAGACTCAACATTCTATCCACTGTGGGAATTAAGGTACAGAAAAATGGAGTGTTTGTGAAATTTAGGAGCCTATTTAATAGTCAGACATGGGGGGCCCTATGAGTTACTATGTAGATCTAAGACAGATCCTATCCTACAGGTTTCTTTTTTCTTCTAGTTAACTGTGATGGGCTGACCATACTCATCCTCCACCCAAAACCCAACAGTGGCTCCTTATTGCTTATAAGATAAAATAGAAATACATTCATCTGGTGCTCTGCAATCTGGCTCCAAACCATCTTTTCAGACTGATTTCATAGTATTCCCCTCCATTTACACTATATTCCAGCCAAATTCAACTATTAGTGATTTCCCCATCCCAATCTACATTTACCTGCCTTTGTGCCTTTTTACATAGCATCCTCCTCCCATGCTTGGGATTTACCCCACTCTCTTTGCCAATTGAAATCCTTTTCTTCCTTTTTGGCTTTGTTCATACCCTGCAGGAAGCCATTTTCTGACTGCCTCTTTCTGCTTACTCCTTCCCCAAGTTGAAAATGTTTACTCCCTCTTCATATTTGCCTAGAGCCAATTTACTTGGCTCTTTCCTTTGCCCCTTTTTTGAGAACTGCAACATAGTATTTTTAAGGGAAAAAGGGTTAACAAGTTAACACTAAAAAAAAAATCTGAATACAGATTGGAATTTCAAGAGTTGAATTCTTAAATATCTCAATCTGCAAGTTATATTTCTTTTAGGTGGGGAAATATAAAAAAATAACACTTATAAATTACACAACACCTAAACTCATCATGTATAGTTTCATCGAGCTATGGTAAAATAATAATTTCTGTGTTATAACAGGATTTACACTATTTGAAAAATTCATATCAGAATCTATCCTGTCAGTTCATAAGCATTTATTAAGCTATGCCAGACACTGGGCTAAGTGCAGGGGATATAAAAAAAGGCAAAAAAGTAGACTGCTCTCAAGGATCTCAGAGTCTAATGAGAGAGACAACATGCTAACAACTATATACAAAAAAGATATATATGTATATATATACCCACACACCCATACCCATGCACCCACACCCACACCCACACCCACACACACATATATGTATATATGATAAATGAGGAATAAACACAGAGGGAAGGGATTAGCGTTAATGGAAATCAGGAAAATTTTGTCATAAGAAAGCAAGATTTTACCTGGGACTTAGGGAAATGGGGAGATAGACATGAAGAGGGACAAAATTCTGGGCATTAAAAGTTCTGGAGCTAGGGGATAGAGTGTCTTATGAGAGAAATAGAAAGGAGGCCACTGTCCCTATATTTCAGAGTATATTGGGGAGTGGGGAAAGGTAAGATATAAGAAGACTTAGAAGGCAGTAGGGGAATAGATTGTGAAAGACTTTGAATGCTACACAGAAGGTTTTATATTTGGTCCAGGAGGTGATAAGGAGCCACTGGAGCTGATTTAGTGAGAGTGAAATGGTCACATCTCAAGATTAATTTGACAGCTGAGTGGAAAATGGACTGGAGTGGGGAGAAATTTGTGGCAGGTAGACCAATCTCCAGTTTGTTGCAATATTCTGAGTATGAAATGATGAAAATTAGCAACAACATAAAGGTAGGGGGGGAAGCTAGGTGGCAGAGTGGATAGAACATTGGCCCTGGTTTCAGGAAAACCTGAGTTTAAATCTGGCCTCAGGCAATTATTAGCGGTGTTACCCTGGGCAAGTCATTGCCTCAAAAAAATAAATGAATGAATGGATGAATAAGTAAATAAATAAACAGTGGAAGTGTCAGATGAGAGAAGGGGGCATATACAAGATGTTATAAATTTAAAATAGTCAAGATTGGAAAAGGATTGGATACTGGGTAGGGGAGAGTGAGGAGTCAAGGACAACACATATTCTGAGCCTGGATAACTGGGAGTATGGTTCTGTCTTTAACAACAGGGAAGTTCAGAAGAGGGGAGAGATTTTGAGAAAAGATAAATTCAGTTTTGGACATGTTGAGTTTGAGACATCCACAGAACATCTAGTTCGAAATGTCAACTAGGCATTTGGAGATGAGAATCTCAAGATATTAGGACCTTATAAGTTAGATTTAAAAAACAGCAAAGAGGCCAGAATTGAATCCGTAGGAACTGATAGGAATGTATAAGAAGAGGGCTCAGGACAGAACCCCAGGGGTCATCCAGTTTGCAGGGATGACCTGCACAAAAATCCAGCAAAAGAGGAGAGATCAGAAAGGTAGGTGGAGAAAGAGAATAGACTACTGTCATGGAAACCTCGAGAGAAGAAAGTTTCTAGGGGAAGAGAATAGAGGGTCAAAAAGAATGAGGATTGAAAAAGGCCATTAGAGTCACAAAAAAAAAAAAGATCACAACTTTGGAGAGGGTAGTTTCATTTAGATGATGAGATTGGAAGCTTGACTGTCAAGAATCAAGAAAAGTGAGAGGAGAGAAAGTGGAAGTACCTATTATAGATTGCTTTCTGAATGACTTCGGCCACAAAAGGGAGGAGAGCTACTGTGTGTTGGTGAGAATGGAAGGATCAAGTCAGGTTTTTTTGAAGGTGGAAGAGACATGAGCTTGTTTGTTGGTAGTAGGGAAGCAGGAAATTTCAGAGTTCAGGGACCCTGCAAGTGGTTCATTCATGCAGGACAGCAAGATCAAGGGTGTGATCACTCAACTGAGTGTGGCTGAGGTGGGGTGGAGAAGTGAGTCATATGAAATGAGTAAACTGAGAAACCGTGAGGATAGGGTGTTTGAGGGCATATTAATATGGATGTTGAAGTCATTTTCTAGTATGAAAGAAGGAGACGGAGGAATGACTGTGAGTCAGGCACTGAACCCATTGAGGAAAAAAAGAGGGAGAGTATCTGAGGTTAGTAGACAACTGGTACCAGAATTTTGATTGGGTGGTAGATATGGACTGAACCTCAAAGGGGGGGAGGGTGACTGAGCGACTGTGGTGGAGGGATAATCTGAAAGTGGCAATGGGGAACCAGGAATATCCCAACTCTCCTTGAATCAGAGAGTGTGAGGGGAGAAGGATTGAAAGGTAACTAGTGTACTTAGTGCTGGAAAGGGAGAGCATGGGAGGCTGTCCCTTGGAAATACAGGAGAGAGCAAGGTGTGAGAGCCAGAAGATGGAAGGAATGGGTAATGAAAAGCTTTAAAATGAAAGCAAGTTTGTTACCTTTGGAGCATGTATTCCAGAAAATACAGCAGATGTGGAGTAGTTTTAGAGAGTGCCATGGGGCTGTGGTGGGAAGAAGGGGTGGCATTGGTTTGAAAGGGATGAAAATAAGGGAATGGGCAGTGAGGGATCATCGAATGATGACCACTGAGGTGGGGGAACGTCACTGGAATGGGGACAGGTGTGACCAAGGGATAGTGTCCTAACCATTGGGGGATGAATTCAGGTAGATTTTCTTGGAAAGCTGTAGAAATGGTGATTGTCCTCTTCCCCTAAAGGCTGGTGTTAGAGAATGATAGAATGATTTTCTCTTTTTACCTATAGGCAAGAGAACTGACTCAATGAAATGGTGAGTTTTACTTGCGTTCGCTTGTGATTTCATTCCCTCCTCCTAGAATATAAGCTTCCTAAGTAGAGGGACTGTACATTGATTTTTTTCATCTTGATATTATTCTCAGCACCTTGCACATAGTAGGACTTGATTAATATTTGTTTTATTTAGTTGACAGGCCATGGAGGAGTCCCCTCCTCCATCCCCCCTTGAGACCCTGGATGTCTTTGCAATATACAAGGTTTATGAATCCCGAGGAGCACATAAAATGCCAAGGAGCATGTAACCATTTCGTTACTGAGATAGTCCCATAAATAATTCAATGTTTTAATGAAAACTTTATAGAATAAGTGGTACTTTTAAACAAAATTCAATGACTAGAACATTTTTTTCAGGACCTTTGAAAAGTCATAGAGTAGCACTGCTAAAGCAGAGAAGAATTAATTGCTGCAGTGCTTTTTTTTTTTTTAAGGAAGAATTTTCACAGCAGCACACATCTATTCTCCCTTTCTTTCCTCTTGGCTACTTTGCTCTTTCAAAAGATTTTAGAGAGCTGGTACTTGAAATATTCACAGCAAAAAGACATTTTCCATCCGTGTTGGTAATGATTTGTGCACTATACTGGGAAATTAACTGAATGATGATGACATCATTAATTGGGAAATGCCTGATTGTGAAAGGGGGAGATCTCGCCAAACCAGGCCCTTTCGCAGCATGGCTCAGAACAGTTATAGAACATAATACAATACATATAAAAGGCTTAAATGAGATCAATTTTCTGGATGAGACTTTACCTGCTTGATAGGAGCCTCAAAAGTAGAGTCTCTGGCCCCTTATAGGCACTTTTTAGGAAAGAAGAGCTTGAATTGCAGAATATGGTGAAAGATAAAATGCACATATATTCTCTGAGCAATTAAATAGCAGTTGTGAAGGACATGTGTGGCTTTGAATGATTAGTTCTTTGACATTCTAAATCTCTCAATTACTCTGATTGAATAATCATACCCACAAGCCTGGTGGGCTGGAAGATGGCGGGGGCACAAGTCTTACAAGTTTTGCAAGGTCCAAGATATCATCCCTGTGATTGAAATGATCAAGGGAAGAAACCAAAAGAACAGCATTTGTTCTACTATTTCCCTTTGCCTTTGTACCAGGTGTTCTTGATGATGATAGTTGTGGTAATAATGAAAACAGTAATATCTAAAACTAGCATTTATTTAATGTTTTAAGGCTTACAAAAGTGCTTTACAAATATTGTCATTTTATCTTAACAACACTTACCTTGCGAGGTAAGTGCTATTAGTATTGTTCTTATTTTACAAATGAAGAAGGTTATATATAGGTCAGGAGGAAGGAAGGAGGTGACAGGACAAAGGGGGTAAATCCTGTCCCAGCTGATCTGTTCAAAGACATTTTGAACTGATTAGTGTTGGGCTGAGGAAGAAGTAGAATGGCAAAATTCAAAGTTTAGAATGAGTCATATTCATTGAAATGTGGACTATGGATATATATTTTTCTAAAGATCTTTGAGAAACTGGCGATATCGGTGCACGTTATTGCTTAAAAATCCGTATGCTTGCAGAGTGGACTTAGTTGCATAGCCAGGATCTAGGGAAGCCATGGGAATGATGTAGAGTAAATAGCAATCATTTATTCAACACTTACCATGTTCAAGACATTTTGCTAGATATGGTGGGGATGGTGGAAGGGTGGTAGAGTATGTACAATAAGTATAGGATATATCTGTTGTCAGAAAGCTTATTTGTAATCTATTTGGGTTGATATTACATGTGAATAAAAAAGAAAGATTGATAAGAAACTAAATGAGTACTAAATGAGTGGTACTGACAAAGTGCCATGAAGTAGAATCCTTATAATGCATTGGAAAGAGATTTTGAGTTGCGAGATCATGACTTAAATCCAAACCCTGGTATTTAATAGTTCTGTGACCTTGGGCAAGTTACTTACATACTACTTAGGTCTCAGTTCTTCATATATAAAATGAGAGGGTTGGATCAGAAGGCTTCTAGGGTCCCTTTCAACTCTAAATCTATGATCCTATGATCTTTCTGGGCACCATTTAAATGTTTCTTACTTATTGTAAATATCAACTAATACAAACATTTCAAAATACAAAGAACAAGAAAGAGTATCATAAGAAGATACTATGTGTCATGTACCTTTTAATAAGAAATTAAGGTAGTGTCAAAATTATTCTACTTGTGTCCCCTTCTAACTATCTATTTTTCTTCCTTTGTGCATTTAAAAACATTTGGATTTTCTCTACTCCCCACTAATCTATCTTCCTCTTTCCCTATGAAGCCCTACCTTGTAACATATATACACATTCACACATGATCACACATGTACAATACATGTCCAGGCACATAGCACATTCCTATGCATACATTTGTACACACATGCACCTCTACATACAAACTCACATGTATATATGCATGTACATTTACACACATAGGTGTGTGTGCGCATGCACACATACAGAGGGTGCATATGCATGTATGTATACATAAAATATCACATTGCCTCTCTATTTCTCCCATTCCTTCACTTCCCACCATTTGAACTCAAACTCAAACATCACCCACTGAGTACCTTCTCCTCCTTCCTCTACCACCCCTTTTCAGCTTCCTTTTATGTGTGATTTTTCTTCATCAGATTGCAAACTCCTTGAGGTCAGAGACTGTTTTCCTTTTTCTTATTTGTATCTCTAGCACTTAGCACAGTGCCTGGCACATAGTAGATAATTCATCAATGTATATTGTATTGTATTGTCAGATTCATAATTTCTCAAGACACAATAAAATTCTATTACATTTATATGCCACAATTTGTTCAGCTTTCCCTCAACTAACTGATATTTCATTTCTAATTTTTTACCATAACAGAATATGCTGCTATTGGCATTCTCATAAGTTTGAGTCCTTTCCCTCTTTCCTTGATCCCTTTTGGGTATATTTCTAATAGTAGTATTTCTGTGTTTGTACATTTAGTGACTTTAGGAGTATAGTTCTAAATTATTTTCTGAAGTGATTCAATCAACACACAGCTCTGCCAACAGCGTATTAATGTCCCTGTCTTTCCTCAGTGTTTCCAACAATTGCTATTTTTCCCTTCTGTTGTTTTTGCCAATCTGACAGATATGAGACAGAAGCCTTTATTTTCCTTATACATAAAATGAAGGGGTTTGGACCATATGATCTGTAAGGTCCCTTCCAGGCCTAAGCCCTATGATCATATAAACTCAGAGAAAGGAGCTATCATGGGTAAGATGGTCAGAAAAGACTTTATGGAGGGATGGGTTTTGGATAGAGCTTTAGAAGATGGATAGAATGCAAATAAGTAGGAAAAATATTCCAAGCATTGGAAACAACATAAGCAAAGACATAAGTGTGAATGATACATTTGGTGGAAGGTATGGGGTAGGGGAGTAGTGAGTAGATTACTGTCAAGAGTAGAGGGTTTGTGTAGGGGAGTAGGGAGCCAAGATTAGAAAGGTAGATTGAGGTTAAATTGAATGCAAAGTTACAGATTTTCTTAGGGTCATCAGATCATAGATTTAGAGCTGGAAAGAATATTGGAAACCATTAAGTCTAACCTTTTCATTTTATAGATGAAGAAACTGAGTTTGATATTGCAGTGACTTGTCCAGTGGCTTCCTTATATCGGGAAGAAAGAAGGAGGGGAAGAAAAGGATCGAAGAAGTATTTTAGAATCATTAATTTGGTGGCCCGCTGCAAAATATATTGCTGAGGGGAAAGACTCGGGGATAGAGATACTAGGTAGAACATGGTAATCCCACTATGGGGTGAGAAGTGCCTCCTTAGAGTGGTAGTATTGAAATGAAAAAGGAAGTCTACAACATGATATTTTTTTAATTATTTTTTGAAGTTTCTTTTTTTTTGTTATTTTGTTGTTTTTCAGTCATATCTGACTCTTCGTGGCCCCATTTGGGGTTTTCTTGACAGAGAGTGCTTTGCCATTTCCTTCTCCAGTTCATTTACAGATGAGGAAACTGAGACAACCAGGGTTAAGTGACTTGCCCAGGATCACACAGTTCACTAGCCTCTGACACAAGATTTGAACTCAGGAAGATGAATTTTCCCGATTTCAGGCCTGAACTCTATACATTGTGCCACCTAGATGCCCCACTTTTTTTTTTAATTATTATGAACTTAATCTTTAAAAACCACAAACTAAATGTTACAAAGAAGGAAAAGAAGAGGATTATGTATGAAAGAGCAAATTTGTTATGTATCTCTTTTTATAATACAATATTCAGAAAACTTTAGTAACAAGAAGAGCTGATGTTTAAATAGTGTTTTAAAGGCAGCAGTATGCTTTATATACATCATTTTGTTCAATAACTGTCTTAATACCCTGATGTGCTAAATGCTTTAGATAGTATTATCCACATTTTACATACAGATGAGGAAACTGAGGTCGAGAGAAGTTAAGTGGTTTGTCCAGAATCACACAGCTAGGAAGCACCCAAGGCAGGATGTAAACTTCTATCATTCTAATTGTATATCTGTCACGCTCTCTCCTTGCTTTGTGAGCACCTATAGACATAGGTCTGCAGAATTCTAGATACCCACATTGGTCTCCTCACAGTAGCCTTGGAAAACTCATTCTTCTGTACTTATTTCTCTCTGAGAAGAGTATTAACTACCTTTTAAGGACGATGAGGATTTATTAAAGTTGTAAAGGCATCTTGAGGATGACAGGTGTTAAGAATATGATTATCAGTTCTTAGATTTGTTCTTATTCAGTCTCCAGTTATAGCATTTTTATGCATAAGAAATGCATCCATTTCTATTTTTTCTACCCTCACACTCCTAAACACAGATGACAAAACTTATCTTAAGAATGCCTAAACGACTAATAATCACTAATTTCTTGGCTGTTTTTTACTCTTTTCTTAATTTCTGCTGTGCTCTCCTTGCATTTCAGCTCAGGGTTTCCAACTGGACACACATACTACTGTGATGTTTGGTGCTTTCTGATTCCGTCCCAGGAATAGTATGTCTATGAGAACTTGTGGTGTACTGATGAGGTTGGAAGCTGGACTTGAGCTCTGGTTCTGAACTTTACTTAGCTATGTGGCCCTTATCCAGTAAGCCTCTCTGAACCTGTTTCCTTACTTATAAAATGGGGATTTCAGGAAGTTCTGAGTTCAAAGTCGGCCTCAGATAATGATGAGCTGTGACCCTGGGTAAGTCAGTAGCTCCATCTATAAAATGGAATAATAATGGCATGTTTGCCAATTTTATGAGTATGTTTTAATTTGTATTTATGTTACTAGGGTGATTTGTAGTTTTTCAATTTTGTTGTTGATAGAGAAGTGGCATGAAATAAAGACTTCAGGGCCAGGATCATCTGAGTTCAAATACCACATCTTACATATTCTGGCTGTGTTTCCCTGGGCAATTCACTTAACCTTTCAGAGATCTAGGCCGTAAGTGTCAACCCTCTTCCCACCCTACAACAGCCCAAAATTAAAATATAATTGGAACATATTTAATGAAATAAGTAAAAAATATAATAGAACATAGATTTTATTAATATGTGGTTCTTTTTAAGTCAGTATGCTACCCACAGGGATCTTTATATAAGGGTTTCTATTTGAGTTTAACATCTGATTTAAGTGACTCTGTAAGACTACAAGTTGCAGAGGAGGTAGCTATCTGAATTGGCAAAGGGAATTTCCTCAAGTGAAAGTCATATAGATAAATGAAATCACAAGTCCCATGCTTTATTCTGTTGATGACTTATATCTCTTCCTTTAAAAACTACCTGTTTATATTCTTTGACCATTTATCTATTGGGGATGGTTTTTATTCTTCTGGATTTTTATCTTGGTTTTTTTTTTTATCTTGGATAATAGGCATTTAGTAGAGAAATTTGATGCAAAGATTTTTCTCAGATAACTGTTTCCCTTCAAATTTTAATTTCATTGATTCCACTTGAGAAAAAAATCTTTAATTTTATGCAATCAAAATTGCTCATTTTATCCTTTATGATCATTTCTATTCCTCCTTTGGTCAATGACTCTCCCCTTATTTATTGTTATGAAAGGCATCCCCTTCCTTCTTTAATTATTTAGTGATATGAATTTTTATATTTAGATCACGTATTCATTTTGAGTTTATTTTGATGCATGGTATGTGATGTTGGTCTAATCCTAATTTCTTCCCTGATTCCTTTCTAATTTCCCCAACTCTTTTTGTTGAATGGTGAATACTCAACCCAGGAGCTGATGTATTCTTGGATTTATTTAATATTCTACCTGTTCTATTTGACTATTTCTGGCTCTTGTTTACCTAATCTGTTCCCCTGATCAATCTTTCTATCTTTTAGCCAATATCAAACAATTTTGTTGATTATTCTTTCATGTGTGTAATCTTGGGTGAGTCATTGAACCTTTACTTCCCTCAGTTTCTTCATCTGTACAATGGGTATAATAACACTTACCTTCCAGGGTTCACATGAGGTAATATTTGTAAAGCCGTTGGCACAGTGCCTGTCACATGGTAAGTGCTATACAAATTTAGTTATTATTGCTATAGATTCCATGCTTCCAATTCCTTTTCCTATTTACTCTTCCTCTTCTCCACTGACTGGCTGCCACCACTGTTTAGATCCTTGTCACCTCTCGCTTGGAATATTGCAATCGCTTCCTGTTTTTTCTCTTGTCTAATCCTTCCTCCACATAGCAGCCAATTTGACATTCTTAAAGCACAGATATGAGCAGGCTGTTCCCCTGTTCAGAAAGCTTCAGTGATACCCTATTACCTGTTGGATAAAGTATAAATTCTTCTGTCTGGCATTTGAAACTTTCACAATATTGCTTTCCATTGAGGCCGGCAGATTTATTTTGATTATTCTCTTCAGGCACTTTCTATGTTCTAGCCAAAATTGTTTACTTGCTCTCTGCACTATCCCATCCCTCTAATATCATCTCTCTCACCTCTGTGCCTTTGCATAGGCTATCCCTGTGTCACATGCTTTCTCTCCAACTCTTGGAATCCTTAACTCCCTTCAAGTATCAAGTCAGGTGCTCCTTCCTATAAGAGACCTTTCCTGATCCTTCTAGTTTTGAGTGCTCTTCAGCTTCTCCCAAAATGACTTTCACATTTACTTTTGAACTCTAAGTGCTTCTGAGACTTGGGGAAATTCCTGATGGGAGTTAAGGTATTGTTGGATGGAACCTCTGGGATTGCAACTGCAAAATGGGTAGTGGGAAGGTTGGGAAGTGGGTAGGAGGATGCTGAGCCAAGGTAACTGGGAGTAAGTTTTGAATTCAGCTTTGAGAGAAAGATGTGATCTTATGGTTGGGGGAGATGGAAAAACTTTATCAGGTATTTTGAATAGATAATAAAACTAAAAGAGAGAGCAGGAGGGAGCACCGCAAATAAATGTAAATTAAAACAACTCTGAGGTACCTACCACCTCACACCCATCCCATTAGAAAAGTTGATAAAAAAAGAAAATTACAGATGCTGGAGAAATTGTGGGAAAATAGGTTCAATAATACATTATTGGTGGAGTGATAAACTGATCCAGCCACCCTGGAAATCAATTGGGAACTCGGTTGCAAGAATTACTAAACTCTTTTAACCCTTTGACTGGGCAGCACTACTATTCCCCATATGTCTATTCCCCAATAAGATCAGAGGTAAAAATAAAGAATCTATCCATACAAAAATCTTTCCCGGAGCTCTTTTTGTGGTGTCAAAGAAATGGAAACCAGTGGAGTGGCCTGTGGAATGGAGAAGCCAATGGAGTGGAGAATGTCTGAACAGAGTATGACATATAAATGTAAAGGAATTCTATTGTGCTATAAGAACTGAGGAATGGTGTGGTCTCAGAGAAACTTGGAACTGATGTAGAGTGAAGGTAATGGAACTAGGAGAACAATTTAAATAATAGCAATAGTAATGTAAAGATAAAAAAACTTGGAAAGACTTAACTCTGACCACACAATAACCAATCACAATTTAAGTTCCCATTGCCTGACAGGTTGTAGAATCGGAACACATTTTAACTTTCTTTTTAGACATGGCCAGTGTGGGAATTCGTTGCTTGTCTGTATGTTTATTATAAGGGGTTTTCCTTTCCTTTTCAATGGGAGAAAGGAACTAGAGGGAGAGAAGGTAGATTTTTGTTAATTGAAAGAAATAAAATTACACTGAAGAAAACTATCTCAAGTGTAGTTGTCAATATGTCACAGCTGCAAAAGTATGGCACCACTATCTATCAATTATTATTCACAATTAAGATCCACTATGTCTTAAGTATCTCTAAATACTCTAAATATCACCAATTGAATGCATTCTCAAATAATAGACTATTTTTATTATACAATATATAACAGAGCCAAGTACAAGAAAATAATTTTCTGTCCAGTCATAACCTTGAAATCTATCAGTTGCATGTCACCTCTATATTTAAATTTATCATACCTAAAATGTCAAATTATAGTTCATGAAATAAATGCATCTTATATTTGATGCTTACATATGGTGATTCTAAGTATCTTTCTCAAATCCATACCAGGATTCTAAGATCTCTGAAATTAAATTAGAAAATCTTTAAAAAGTTTCCCCTACCCCAGGAAAGAATTGCTTCTTCAGAAAAAAATTTCCTTTCCTAGACAATTCTATCAGGTACCAGCCAGGCTGTGCCTGCAGTCTTTAAAAAACCAACAATTTAGTTGGTTTAATGGCCTTTCTCTTCCACTCTGCTTTAGAAGCTCTCTGTCATACTTTTGACTTGCATTTTGAAGACCTCTTTGTGAGTTCATTGTGGCCTTTACCTGTTCTTCCCACTGGGATCAAGGCATGCTACAGTAAACAACAGATGTTTCCCTGGGTGAAGTTCAAGATTCCTCATTCATCCCTGCGTCAGTTTCTTGGAGAGACAGCTAAAGCTTGCGGTTCTGGTATTTTAGTAAAGTACCACTCAATGTTAGTGTCTGTTGTGGACTCTTGCTTATCTGGAGCAAGTGATTGGGTGAGGGATTCCTCAAAGAAGAAGTTTAAACCTTATCAAGCAAATATCTTAAAACACCCCTCCCTGGAAGGGAAGACGCTAACATATCAAATTCCTGGGTGGAGACCCTGGACCAGAGACCCTGAAGGAGAGGTTACTATTAGAAAGACAGCATGGCAGGGTATGGCCAGAGATAATTACCATCTGCTTGTTTCCTTTTTACATTAATCATTCTATCTGATTGAGTGGTCTTTATTTACTGGGGTGGGGTGGAGGCTCAGGGGAGTCGGGTGGGTAAGATCCAGGATCTGTGAGTTCATTGATGTAGGAATTCTAGATGAGCAAACTATGGCTGCCAATTTAGTTTGCTCTTTGCTCATACTTAGTCTTACAAGGTTGCCAGGGGCCACTGAGATTAAGCGGCTTATCCAAGAAAATATAGCCAGCACAGGGCCTGAACCCTGGCTGTCTTGATTCTGAGACCAATTATCTATTATTCACGATTCCATGTTAGATCTCACCGAAGAGGGCAAAGTTACACATTTCATTGCACCAAGCCAAAGCCAAATTGCACAGAGTTCCTAACAGCATCTAAAAGTTCCTTTAAATATTTCTTCACCTGCACTGCTTTTCCTGATAATTTTCCAGGTTTCTTGTCAGTGTCTATTAAGGGTTTTTGCTTTCTCTAGCTTATACAGAAATGAGAACCATAAGTGAAGCCTCCCAAGCTGTTCTTTTCCTGTTGTAATTATCAGAAGTTGGAGTCACTGGCCTGGAGTCTGGATTAGCTAAGGTCTAACATGTCCTCAGCTTTTCTCTTTCTACCTTATTTTTTAAGTAGAAGGGGGCATAATTCTTTGAGGGATGAGAGTCTGGGATTGACTATCAATCAAGAAATATTTGTTAAATTCTTGCTATGTGTTAAATACTTCACTGGGGTAAAAAGAAAAAAAAAACAAGTGGTTTATGTAGCTCAAAGAGCTTACAACCTATTGTTCTATTTGGGGAAAATCCCATAGTCAAGCGGGCAGCTTAGTGCTCCCTGAAAACCAGAGGATGCTTGTAGGAAATTACCCAGTTCTCTATGGTTGTCAGAGAGCAGGGAATTTGAGGCTTTATTGTTTAATTCCACACTTTCTTAGGGTCAGTACCTCCACCCATAGAGAAAACTGCCTTTCTTCTTGCTCTATTAGTTTTCAAAAAACTACCAAAACGAGAACACGATTTAACAGAGCCACGTACAAGCATGACTTCACTGTATGTAGCATTTATTCATGACCAAAGAAGCAAAAGAAATGCAATAAAATATATTTAAACAGCCACTTTGAGGGCAATGTGACAATAGCATCTCTTTAGGCACAAGCATCTCTTGACCGACTTATGAGCATGTTCCATACTTGGGGGTTTCTGGACACATTTTACATACCTTTAGACTGCTTTCAAGACTGCTTGTTCTCACCAGGGGTGAGCAAACATGCTTCAATGTTGACTCCCAGAAGGGTTAATGAACAGAACTCCTAATCTGGACTCCAGATCCTTCTCATAGCCAACATCAGTCTGGAGACTTCCCAGAGACCAGATATTTGATCCTCTCTGTGACCGTGCTCCTATCCGGAGGCACAGCTTCAAGGCAATAGCCTTAAGACAGGGAAGCTGGATGTTCTTCAGCCTGTTTGAATCCTTGCCTTTACTTAGCCCATTTCTCCCAAAGCTCCAGTGCTGGTTACCCTCAGTATCCTTTAAACTCTAGCTTTTTATTAGGTTATTATCAGCTGAAGTTTTGTGGGTAGGGCTGACCCCTCTCCAACTCCCACATACATCACAGGTCTCTACTATTTGGCACACCTCTCTGTTTTTCTCAACTTAAAAGAAAGCAAAGCCTTTCTTTTTTATTATGATAAATACAAACATCCACAATTACGAAGAATGGAAAAAGGTTGATTATGAGATCATGAATCTCCATTATGACAGCTTGTTCTTCTTCCCAAGTACACATTAAATTTAACATGAAAGTACCAAATACTGCCATACTCATCTGTGTTTTGTTCTAAACTTCTGCTTTCCTCTGTGTATTTTTAAATGTTTCACTGATTGTATGTGTGCGTGTGTGTATGTATGTATGTATGTATGTATGTGTGTGTGTGACTTTCACTGATCCCAACAATTCTTCCAACTCTACTCAAAAATTAAAGCTCTAGTGACAAATAAATCTAGTTAGGAAAAAACAAATTTGTACATTGGCCTTGTCTGAAGAGGAATATCTCACTCTGCACCTCTTGTCCAAAGCCTTTCTGCCAAGGGGAGGGGAGGGTTCTTGTTCATATCAGTCTTCTGGAGTTATGATTGTTCAGAAGTATTTCAAAGTTCTTTTCCTTTATATTTAGCCTTTCTATAAATTCTTCTGCTCACTTCACTCTGCCCCAGTTCCTGCAAGTATTCCCACCTTATTAACTTTTAATTGAGTTTCAAGTCTATGCTGGACTGTTTTAAAATCAAGCATATCCCCTTTTAATTTTGTTTTTTAGTTTCCAGTTTTGGAATGGAAAGATGGGGACCTTTGTTTCTGCCTTGATTGCTCCTTTTCCTGACCCAGGAAAATAAAAATGCAGTATAGTGTCTGGGGACCTTCAATTTTCTAGGGCTCAAACAAAAATAACTACAGAAAAATTTCATCCCTGATAGAGTCAAAACTATTAGATATTCTCTTTTGATCTCCTGGTACTTTCAAAGAATCTGCAAATGGTTAGGAAGTACTAATCTCATGTTAGCTAAGTACTGATCTCATGTTAGCTTAAAGACATGCTTCCACTCTAAGAAAGACTATGGTCCTCTAATCTTGTGATTCTCTTGTAAGGGGTGGGTGTGTAATGCTATTTTTTTTTGCTCATGTAGATTATATGTGTCCAACTACAACATAATTTTCTAGATGTGGCTCAAAGGGAGGTAAGAAAAGACATTCATCTCTGGCATCTCTTTCTCCCACAGTTGTTCAAGGGAGGCTTTGATTCCTTCCCAGAAAGGGAAGCAGTAGTTTGGCACTGCAGGGTGGCCACTCTATACTGGGCTTGAATTCTATCTATCTGCTTCCTTAAATATCATTAGTCTAGGGGAAGTAATCTTTAGATTCAAGCTAAATTCCTGATTGATACTAATTACTGGGAAAGGGATGTCCCAAGCTATAGTGCCAAGACTTCCTCCCAGATAGCAGGTCTGCAATGAACACAAATCAGTAGCAAAGTGGAAATTAGAGAACATATACATATGAACACATATACCAGTTAATATAAATTGAACTCTCTCTTTGGAAGTGAAATAATGTGGCTCAACCAAGAGAGAGAGAATCCTAGATCTCACTCAAGGGGAAGCTCCCTAAAGTCTAGCAAGCTGGGGATAAGGGACATGGTAGGAGTTGCTAGCTTCTCAACATGTTGACTTTTTCACAGTCTTTTTCTCTATAGAATGATTTAAAAAGAGATTGGGATGGGTGTCTTCTCTCTTAAAGTTGAAAGCCCAGAGTGATTAGGATTTCTCTTTTCTCCTCCTCTCACCAACTCTAGCCTACCCCTCATGCAGGTGTGGGGCATTGAGTAATCAGTTTCCACCAATAAGGAGAGAATTCCATGCAATTAGCTCTTTGAAGCCAAGGTTTCACTGTGAATTTATTTGCGGTGACTCCTGTGTTAGGTGTAGTTCTTTGGAACAACCACTGATCCTAATAATACTTAAAAGTTTGAATGGTAATCTTAGAGGCAGTCACTAGGGACTTTTCAAAAGTTGTTCTCCATTGAAGCATAATGAAAATTTCCACAGTTTTCCTAGTCTTAGTTTTACTCAGTTAGTAAATATTAAATACCCTTTATGTGTCAGGCACTGTGCTAAGTATTGGGGATGCAAAGAAAGATAAAAGACATTCCCTGTCTTCAAGAAATTTTTAGTCTAATGGGAAAGACAATATACAAACAACTATGTACAAATAAGCTCTATACAGGATTAATTGGAAATTACTCAGTAGAGGTAAGGCTCTAAGATTAAGAAGGATCAGGGATACTGTTTCTCCTGGAGGCAAAACACTAAGCCAAATGTAAATGAAGGCTAAATTCTAAGTAACCAAAAAGCCAATAATGGTCCCAGAGAAGAGATAGAGTAAGGAAGTTTATGGTCCTCCTGATGGAAGGCCCAGGCCATGGAACTACTAGCATAGAATGCTGAATGCATTGTCAGATGTTATTACTCTATTTTGTGCTTTTATTTAACTGTTTTTCTTTGTTATAAGAGAGAGTTCAATCTATTAGAGGGAACTCACTATGATATAAAGAAAAAAGCAGGGTGTCCTGAAGCCGACTCTTCTAAGTTTGAGTTGATTGTTAAATTTTCAGCGTAAGTATATATATCTTGGAAACTGGCAAATTGGCTACAAATCACAACTTGCTTTATTGTTTTGATTTCTAGATTTTCAAAAGTGATGGAAAAAATGTTAATAATGCAAATTAAGCTTAAAAATGTGTTGCATGTATATTTTTTTCCTTCATAGTTTTTATAATTTACCAGCATAACTCTGGAGTAAAGGCATCATTAAAATATGTTTTAAGGGGGAGAAGGGAGGCTGATAAAATGAAGGGTTGATTGGGGAAGTGGTAATCAGAAGTGAAATACTTGTGAGGAGGGAAAGGGTGGGGTGTAGGAGAGAGAGGGGAACAAACAAGGGCAAAATAGCATGGAGGGAAATACACAATTGTCATAAATATAAATGTGAATGGGATAAACTCACCCATAAAACTGAAACAGCAGAATGGATTAAAAACTAGACTCCTACAATATGTAGTTTACAAGAAACACATTGAAATAGAGAGATGCTTCACCTGAAGCAAAGAAAGTAAGGGTAGTAAACATGATTTCAGACAAAGCAAAAGCAAAAATAGATCTAATTAAAAGAGATAAGTAAAGAAACTTTATCTTGCTGAAAGATAACAAAGACAATGAATATCAATATCAATATGAGACATATATGCACCAAATAGTATAGCATCTACATTTTTGAAAGAGAAATTGAGAGAGTTACAGGAGGAAATAGATAGTAAAACTAAACTAGTGTGTGATCTCAACTTTCCCTTCTCAGAACTAGATAAATCTAACCAAAAAAATAAAAAGGAAGAAGTTTAAGGGGGTGAGTAAAATTCTGGAGAAGTTAGATATGCTAGATCTCTGGAGAAAACTGAATGAGAATAGAAAGGAATAAACTTTTCTCAGCAATACATGGTAAATGCATAAAAACTGACCATGTATTAGGACATAAAAATGTCACAACCAAATGCAGAAATTGTAAATGCCTCCTTTTCAGATCATGGCATAATAAAAATTACATTCAATAATGGACAATGGAAAGAGAAAATAAAAATTAATTGTAAATTAAATATTCTAATTCTAAAAAATAAATGGACCAAAAAAACAAATCATAGAAAAATCAATAATTTCATTAAAGAAAAGGACAACAATGAGACAACATATGAAAATTTATAGGATGCAACCAAAGCAGTACTGAAAGGAAAATTTGTATCTCTAGTTGTTTATATCAACAAAATAAAGGAAAAGCAGATCAATGAATTAGGCATGCAACTAGAAAACTAGAAAAAGAACAAATTAAATATCCCTAATTAAACACCAAACTGGAAATCCTGAGAATCAAAAGAGAGAATAATAAAATTGAAAGTAGGAAAACCATTAAACTAACAAAGAAAACTAGAAGCTGGTTTTATGGTGGAAACCTTCCCTTCCCCCCACCCAATAAAATAGATGAACTATTGATTGGTTAATTTGATTAAAAAAGGAAAGGAGAAAACCAAATTACAAATATCAAAAATGAAAGGGGTAAATTCATTCCAATGAAGAATAAGTTCTTCCAATGAAGAGGAAATTAGGACAATTATTAGGGGTTATTTTGCTCAATTAGATGCAAATAAATTTGACAATCTAAATAAATGGATGAATAGCTACGATAACATAAGAAGAAATAAAATACTTAAATAACCAAATCTTAGAAAAAAAATTGAACAAGCCATCAATGAACTTCCTAAGATAAAATCCCCAGGACCAAGTGAGTTCACAGTCAAATTCTACCAAACATTTAAAGGACAATCAATTTGAATACAACATGAACTATTTGGAAAAATAGGCACAAGAGTCCCACCAAATTCCTTTTATGACACAAATATGGTGCTGATACTCAATCCAGGAAGAGTCAAAACAGAAAAAGAAAATTCTACATCAATTTCCTTAATGTGCATTAATTAAAAAATTTAAATAAAATACTAGCAAAGAGATTATAGCAATATATCACAAAGATCATACATTATGACCAGGTAGGATTTATACTAGGAACGCAGGGCTGGTTATTACTAGGAAACTATTAGCATAACTGACCATGTCAATAACAAAACCAGCAGAGATCATATGATTATCTCAATAGATGCAGAAAAAACTTGACAAAATACAGTACCCATTTCTATTAAAAGCATTAGTTACACAGGAATATGTGGAGCACACCTTAAAATGATAAGTAATATTTATCTAAAACTATGAGCAAGCATTATCTGTAATAGGGATAAACTAGAAACCTTCCCAATACAATCAGGGGTGAAGGAAGGATGCCCATTATCTTTTACTAATATTGTACTAGAAATGTTAGCTATAGCAATAAGAGAAGAAGAAATTAAAGGAATTAGAATATTGCAACAAGGAAACAAAACTATCACTCTTTGTAGATGATATGATGTTATATTTAGATAATCCTAGAGAATCAACTAAAAATGACTTGAAATTATTAGCAAAGTTTCAGGATACAAAATAAAGCCACAGAAATCATCAATATATCTCTATATTACCAATAAAGTCTAGAAGCAAGAGATAAAGAAGAGGAATTGCATTTAAAATAACTGTAGATAATCTAAAATACTTGGGATCCTACCTGCCAAGACAAACTCAGGAACTATATGAACACAACTATAAAACACATTTCACATAGACAAAATCAGATCTAAAAACTTGAAAAAAATGTCAATTGTTCATGAGGAGTCTGGGTCAAGATAATAAAAATGACAATTCTACCTAAATTAATCTATTCATTCAATGCCATACCAATCAAAGTATCAAAAATTATTTTATCAAGTTTGAAAAATAATAACAGTTAACCTGGAAGAATAAAGCTCTAGGATATCAATGGAATCAATGAATAAAAATGTGAAAGAAGGTGTTCTATCTGTGCCAGATCTCAAACTGTATTAAAAAGTATCAATTATCAAAACAGTCTGGCTGAGAAATAGAGTGATGAATCGGTGAAATAGATTAGGTACAAATTACACTATAGTAACTGACTGTGGTAAACTAGTATATGAAAAACCCAAAGATCCAAGTTTTGGAACAAAGAAACCTTATTATTTAATCAAAACTGTTGAGAAAACTGAAAACAATATGGCAGAGACTAGATATAGACCAACATCTCAGACCATATATCAATATGAGATCTAAATGGGTATGATTTACATATAAAGGGCTATACCATAAGCAGGGTAAGAGAGCATGAAATAATTTATTCATCAAATTTATGGATAAAGGAAGAATTTAGGACCATAGAAGGCATAGATATTATTACAAATTACAAAATAGGTAATTTTGATTATATAAAATTTAAACACTTTTACACAAAACCCCAATGCAACCAAAATTATAAGGAAAGCAGAAACCTTGGAACAATTTTTTACAAGTATGTCTGATAAAGGCTTTATTTCTCAAATATATAGAAAACTGAATTATATTTATAAAAATACGAGTCATTCCCCAGTTGATACATGGTCAAAGGATATGAATAGGCAGTTTTCAAACAAAGAAATCAGAGTTATCTATAGTCAAATATGAAAAATGCTCTAAATTACTATTGATTAAAACAACTCTGAGGTATTACCTCACACCTATCAGACTGGCTATTAAGACAAAAAAAGGAAAATATTGGATTTTGGAGGGGATGTGGGAAAACTGGGACACTAATGCATTGTTATTGGAGTTGTGAACTGACCTAATTATTCTGGAAAGCAATTTGTAACTAAGGCAAAAGGGCTATAAAACTGAATAAAACTTGATCCAGCAAGGCCACTGCTAGGTCTATATCCTAGAGACATTCCCCCATCCCCACCCCCACCAAAAATAAAACAAAAATGGGAAAAGGACCTATTTATACAAAAATATTTATAGCAGTTCTTTTTATGGTTGCTAAGAAATGGAAATCAAATGGATGCCCATCAATTGGGGAATGGCTAAACAAGCTGTGGTATATGATTGCAATGGAATATTATTGCACTATAAGAAATGATAGGCAGGATGATTTCAGAAAAACCTGGAAAGACTTGCATGAACTGATGCATAGTGAAGGGAACAGAATCAGAACATTGTATATACAATAACAGCAATACTGTTCGATGTAGAATTGTGAATGACTTAACTATTCTCAGCAATACAGTGATCCAAGATAATACCAAAGGACTAACAATGAAGCATATTATCTGCCTCCAGAGAAGGAACTGATATTGATTGAATATGGACAGAAGCAGGCTTTTTTCACTTTCTTTCACTTTTTTTCTTTTATTCAAGTCTTGTGCAAAATGACTAATGTGGAATTATTTTACATATCTGATTACTTACCATCTTAGGGAGGAGCAAAGGGAGGCAGAGATAGAATTTTATAAATAAAAATGTTAAAAATTGGGGGAAAAAGCCCTTATGTTTTATACAAATGAAGGAAAAAAAACACAGTCAAGTGAAATTTAGCCAAATCAGGCTATACTAAGCTAGCATCTCCATGGTGTCACCCTGGGTTTGCTGGCATGCTAACATTCTTCCACCAGGAAACTATTAACAAGATGAGACTAAATCGTAAAGACTACTTTAAGAGCTCCCTTACATATAAAGAGAACATTTCATTTAATTGGTCTAATAAATCTACTATAAAATAGAAATTAACAGGTGGGAGGGGGAGATTGGAAAAGATCTTGTGCAGGCAATAGCACTTGAACTGAGCCTTTAAGGAAGACTGTGCTGAGAAAAAAGAGAATTCCAAATATGGAGATCATCTTTGTGTAAGAGCAGGAAACAAGGTGTCCTCTCTGGAGGACTTTAGGTAGGCTTGTTTGACTTAAAACATAGAATGTGTGCTGGTAAGTGATATGACATCAGTCTGTAAGGACATGTTGAAGACAGGTTATGAGAATCTTTTTTTGTGTGAGTCAACTGAGGCTAAATGACTTTCCCAGCGTGTCAAGTTCCTGTTTTGAACTCAGGTCCTCTTGACTCCAAGGCCAGTGCTCTATCCACTGTGCCACCTAGTGGTCCCAGGTTATGAGAATCTTGAAAGGTGAAATAGAAGAGTTTTTTTTCCAGAGGCAATATTTAGTCCCCAAAGCTTCTTGATGTGACTCTTGTTTATTGTTCATGGCATCCTAAGTATTCTATGATTTTTAATGTTTTTGATCACATGACACTTTGTATGTGGACATCTAGGTGGTGCTGTGGAGAGAGTGCTGGAGACTTGAGTTCAAATCCATCCTCAGACACTTACTAGCTGTCTGACATGTGACCTCAGTTTGCCTCAATTTCCTTATTTGTAAATGGGGATAAAAATAGTGCTTACTTCCCAGGGTTGTTGTGAGACTCAATTAAGATAGTATTTGTAAAGTGTTTAACGTAGTGCCTAACACATAGTAGGTGCTATAAAAATGTAGCTATTTTTATTATTACATTGTAATTATTTTTATAGTTAGGTTAAATGCTGCTCACCATCTCTGGAGCCATGTGCTGGTTGCATTGTGTGGCAAGGAGAAAAGCTATTCCTAAATGTATTTTTCAATTTCTTTTTTTTGCAACCACTAGGGGTCACAACAGGTTTAGACTTATGATCTTCTAAGGTCAATCTTATAAGGTCCAGTTTCATAATAATTCTATTCTTGAAAGTTTGCTTAGGAAACACATGAATGACTCATGATTACATCATTATGCTATGGACAAAG
This sequence comes from Potorous gilbertii, assembly GCA_028658325.1. Classification (NCBI taxonomy): domain Eukaryota; kingdom Metazoa; phylum Chordata; class Mammalia; order Diprotodontia; family Potoroidae; genus Potorous; species Potorous gilbertii. Next base: position 333,948,630 of record CM053771.1, read on the forward strand.
GATCACAAGGAAATGTACAAGTCAGGGTTGTCCATGGGTAAGATTAGAGTAGTCGGATGTAGTCTTTAATGGAATAAAAAAAAATTGACCCTGAGTATCTTGTGGACAAGTAGGGGCCAGGAATGAGGTCCACCATTTTCTCATGTCTCTTTTTCCTTATTGTTTCAGTGGAGATATTGTTTCTGGCCATCTGAGTGAGTGCCTTCAGTAAAACAAACAAACGTGGTCTTAGTTTTCACCATTTGGAATCTCTGTTGGAAACTTGGGTTTTGGGAAGGGAACTGCAGATGTCCCATCAGCCACAGTGGTCACACACTGATGTGCCATGTGAGGTTGGGGAAGGGAACTCCATCACCTTTCAGCTCTTTTGAGGACTCTCTTTCTAGTGCCATCCTAGTGAAACTCTGCCCTCCAGTCTTCCTCTACTTGTTAGCTTTTTCTCTTCTTCAGATCTGAAGAAATATAATTCCTAGGATCTTTAGCAATTTAGGGTCTCCCCGAGAGGAGGATTTTAAAATACACAGAGCATATACTCAAACAAATTGGAAAAATATTTCCATCCTTGAAGGGAATAAACCTCATTCATACTTTGAAATAAAAGTTTTATTTTGTTCTCTGTGCTAAATGAATCCAAACATTAAACTGCAACAAAGACCAAATCAGTAGAAAGCTCACCCTTCTCATTTTTTTTTTGCCCCCCTCCCTCTGTACTATTCCCAAAGAATTGCTAATAGTAGGAAATTTTAAGAAATTATTGCTACCATTTCCTTAAGAGCATCTGAGTCTCAAGAAAAGAAATTCAGAGCCTGACTGTTTAGAGACGGCCAACTACAGCACAGACCAAGAAAAAGGCTTGGCTATGATCTGAGAAAAAAAAGTGTATCAGGGTCAAAACTTTTTGTTCCTGTACCTACCAACTTTACTTTTGCAAAGTCTAGCAATGGAGATTCGGGGCTGTTCTAATCATTAGACTCCTGAAGACTCTCCTTATGAAATTCTGTTTTAATGAAATAGAACATAGTAGAAGACTGGAAAAAATAGACATAGACATTAATTTACTAGTATACAATTTATGATTTCAATCTAAAGACAGTGGTTTTTAAAAAAAGTGACATGCAAGGAAGAGTGATATGATAGTGACTATACCACTATGTAATAATACAGTATAACAATACCTAATGGGCTAGTAAGATTACAGATTTACAGCGGAGAAAAGACTGTTGATCTTGAGGTCCAATACAACACTTCATTTTATAGGTGAGAAAATAGATGCTAGAGAGGTTAAATATTAGCATGCCCAAGATCATACCAATAAATTGCTGAGCTTGATTCCTTTCTTTTTATCCTGACTACTTGCAGTAATTCTTTTCTTTAACCAGCAATCTCTAGATTTTGGCCTGGAAGTTTTCATTTGGGTATTTATTTTAGGAGGTGAGTGGAGGATTCATCCTATTTTTACTTTATCTCCTGGTTCTAAGAGATCTGGGTAGTTTTCTTTCAAGATTTCTTGAAATGTGATGAGTAGGCTTTTTTTCTTTATCATCCAGGTAGTCCAGTGACTCTTCATTTTTTTTTTTTTTTTTAGTTTTCTAGGTCAATTATTTTTACTATGTGGTATCACACATTTTCTTCTTTTTTTTCAGCCTTTTGACTTTTCTTTAATATTTCTTGTTGTCTCATGGGCCATTAGCTCAGGTCCACCCTAAGTTTTAGGGAGTTTGTGGGGTGGGCAAGGTTTTGAACCTCTCATTCCTATCCTTCAATGCCTGCGAAATCTGTTAAATGGGTATAATGATACTTGTACCTACCTCACATGGTTGTGAGAGAACCAAATGAAATGTCAGCTATTATTATATCATTTACTCATGTAAATGGGGCACACTTGCCTCTGATGAGGGAATATCTTTGGAGGATGCATGGATATTCTCAACTTCATTTCAGTCTGCCACATAAAACTTTGGAAAATTACATTCTGACCATTTGATTGATTAAGGAGCCAGAAGAACCAACGATTCAGTAATTGTTGAGGCCAAATTGAGTACCTTTAACACAACCCCTGAGTCTTCTGACTCTGCTGCTGGAAGGTGTTTTTGTCATTACACTGTACAAACCCTTCTCTGTGTCCCTCATCATGCATGGTCAAAAACTGGCTCCACCCAAGGACTGACACTCCCTTGGTCAGTCTACTCCCATTATACTTAACTTTCAAAAAACTTCCCTTTAAAACCTTAGAGAAATATAGATTTTTTCTTAGAAAACTAGTTCATAAAGTTCTTTATTTCTCTATATCTGCCTTTCCTCTTTGCCCCAATTTTAACTGTAGGAAAAACAGCCTTCTCCCTTTTCTTGTCAGTTCAATGAAAATGAAGGATTTTTTTTTTTTATTTCACCTTTGCTTTAACAGAAAGGATGGGAAATGTCATTGCAAAAAAAAAAATGAGTTTTCATATAAGCTCAAAGGGTAAAAACAGATAAAAGATCATTCCCTTACTTTATTGTAACTAGCATTTATTTTTTCTATCTGACAGAATGGGATGAATCCACCACTACTTACGTCTTTCAGTGATTAGCTGCTCATATGGACACTTGGATTTTTATCTTAGCTCTGTCTCTAACCTACCTGACCATAGGCAAGTCATTTCCCCTTTGGCTTCAGTTTTCTTAACTTTAAATGAGAAGATAGAATTAGATGATCTGTCTCCAAGCTCTTTTTTCTGGTTCTAACAATCTGTGATCCTCTCTATGCATTTGGGGAGGCTTCCCACTAGGGTGCAGTAGGAGCTTATCATTCTCATTCTCAAAGATGCTCCCATGGAGGGAGGAGAATCGAGAGAGGAGGAAGGAAAAGAGGCCTAACAGAATGTTGAAATTGTTTTATTTTCCATTTTGTTACCTAGGTGAAAATCTTGGTGTACTGCGATTCTTGAATATTCTGCGTGATACCCAAAATTTATGACCTCATCTTTTCTTCCCTCTGTCTATCTGTATATAACAGCTGCTGGTGCCAGAAGTCAGCACTAAAGGGATTTCAACAACAATAAAAGCTTTATACTCCTTTGCAACATTTTTTTTGTGGGTAGATCTTTTGTTATACCTTTATTTCAATTTGTTCAAAAGCTTCTGTGTACTTGGTGGCCCTTGGGGACCTTTGTACTGTGTACAAACATGGTAAACAAATTAAATGCTGTGAATATAAAGGGTCAGGATGGAAGTACCTTGTCAGGAAAAGGAATACCAACCCATAAACATTGCTTGTGATCTATGGTTCAGAAGACTAACCAAAACTGCCAAACGTGAGCCAAATGTCCTAATATCCAGTGTCTTCATTTGCCTCCACAGAGGGCTCTTGGGTCAATTTTGGGATTACAGGGTCATAGAGGTGGTGGGAATTTTAGAAATCATTGAGTTTAATCCTCTCATTTTACAGCTGAGGAAACAAATTCAGATGACACACCCAGCGAGGTTAAGACAGTGAGAAGGCACAGCACCTAGAATGCTAGCTTTGGAATTAAGAAGATCTGAGTTCAAATCCTGCCTTGGAACTTTACTGTGTGTCCATATGGACATACCACTTGACCTCTTTCAGTCTCAGTTTCTTCATCTGTAAAATGGGCATTAAATAATAGCACTTTCCTCCCAGGGTTGTTGTAAGGATCAAATGAAATAATTTAGGCTATATAAATGTTAGCTATTATCATTGTGGTTGTTAAAGGTCCCTTAGGGGGTAAGTGCCTGAGGAGCAACTCGAACACCGTTGTCCTGGTGAAGCCATATAACTTGGTGTCATTTTTATGCATCAGATGATTAATAAGATACAACTTCAACTCCTTCTTTCATAGGAAACCAATTAACTCTGAGTATAAGAGATGATAACAGGCTTAAGACTAGGCAGAACCCTAATAATCTTACATCCCCCCCCCAAAATGCCACATTTTATGTGAATAATATTCTTGATGTTATTATGTTGATGGTAAGATTTGAGAATATCTGGAGAATATCTTGAAAATATCTATCTATGAGAATATCTATTTTCTATCTGGACATTAAATATTCTAGCATTCTCATTGTGCTTGGGTCTATTTTAGATGTTTCAATACGTAAATAAGCTACAAGTACAGCACTGAGCCAGAGACAGTATTCAACAAAGGTATTATGGATGTTAAGCTCCTTTCAGGCTGCTTGTTCAATAACTCCGCTGTCATCCTTTTCCCCTTCCAATGTATTCTTCCCAATGAGATAACCTGCTTGTTTCCTTCAGCAAAGGTCTTTGGAAATTCAAATGAGTGAACATGTTTTACTTCATGGCTTCACTAGTGGGAAGATACCTTAGTTAAAATAATAGGAAACTTAAAATAGATCTTGTATTCTTCTTTTACTGGGATGTTCAGAGGGACTCTTCTCCCCTCTGATCCCTGCCCTGTCTTTTCTCTTTCATGTCATTATTACAAACCTATAAAATAGAGAAATAACAAGAAAAATTCATGAATAGATTCCAACCTCCTGACTTAGCCGTCTTTCTAACCAGAAGCACATACTGACTCTTCTCACTTTAATACTACTTTTTCTTAGGGCAAGCATGATTGTCCCCAAAACTACTTATCTCAGAGGGTCTATCTATGTTCTACCTGGTCAACAATACCTAGGCTAGGTGATAGATTTACCTGGTGACTTGAAGACAAACATGGAAAATTCTGAGTCTGAATATTAATATACCTTAACTGTAACCTTAAATATATCTTAATATATCATATTAGCTTTCTTAATTTCAGAGTGTAATTTGATATAAAACCTGTGATCCAAAGGGATTACATTACAAAAGCAATCAAAGAATCTCCTAATTAGGTTCTCTCACCTGTAAGACAAGTCTCATGGCATGAAACTCTTAGGATAGAGTTATATAATGTGATACTGACAGTTGAATATATGTATATTTTTGGACCAATTTTTAGGTGATAGGAGCTGCATCAGAAATATGTACTTGGAGAACAAAGATGAAGGAGTCATTTCAAGAGAGTTAGAGATGGAATTAAATCAAACTTCGGCTCCAGCTCATCAAAATGTGCTTGGACGTATGGGAGCTGAACCAATTACTGGTAACTTTAATGAGGTGAGGTTGCTGAAGGAGTTCCGTAGGATAGCAACTATTCAAGGGGAGTCCCAGAAATCTTCTCCCAGTGGAACAGAAGAAGATGACTGCTGCATTGCTTTGGATGATGGCTTTGGCTCACTCCTTATTCAAGAGAGGTGAGTTAAAAAGCCAACTAATTCTGTTTCATCTAGCAGAGATTGTTTTTGTTGGCAAGTTTGATACATATTGTGTTTTAGTTAACACCCTCTGGGACACCATGCATTTGGTTAGAATCTTCCAAGAAATTTTATGACAATCTTAAATGCTTTTGTAAGAGAACTAGCTCAGCAGACTTGCCAAATACTAACTTCCATAGCAGTCCTAGGTAGGGGCTCTTCACTTTCTAAAAGTGCAGTTTGATGTTTGTTTAATCTTTGTTGGCTCAAAAAAATTAAACTGAGCCACATTAGATCAAGAGGACAGAAAGGAAATTAAATTCATTATAGATTAGTAAAACAGAAAAAAATTATGGTTAATTAAAACCAACATTAGTATTAATAAAGAGAAGTAGCAAGATGTAGTGGATAGAGAGACTTCCTCATTATCAAAAACTAAATTCTTGATATGACTCTGTGACCCTGGGACAAGTCCCAAGTAGTGCAACAGACAATCCTCGAATGCTATAAATTACAGACTAGTTGATGACCTCCATTATTAGACCACCAATGCAATCCCAGGTCTGTATCCTTCGATCCTTTGTTTTTTCCTCCTTTCTTTCCTTCCTCCCTGCCTCCCTCCCTCCCTTTATCCCTTCTTTCCTCTCAGAAATGACAGAAAGTTCAGAGGTCATTGAATCCAACCTTTTCATGATTAGAAATGTCCTGCAAAAGATTATACCACACAACCTTTTTTATATAATGTATATATATATAAAATATATATTACATATATAATTACTATATATTATATCTATAATATATAGTAATATAGATATAATATGTATTATATCTATATTATCCTCATGATAGAATGCAAACTCCTTAAAGATTGGTCTAACATAGTAGACACTTAATAAATGCTTGCCAAATTGAATTAAAGCATAAATTATCAGTTCATCTCTGAAATCATGCAGTGTAGTCAATGAAACTTTAGTAACTCTAGTAGAACATATGGACACTTCATAAGATTTCACTAATGCACATTTGTCTCTGGGAGTCTAAATGCTTTGTTCCCTCTGAAATGTCAGGATCTTACTCTTAAGGGGGATTCAACTGCTTTTCTCACCAAAGTCTCAGGAAATGAAAGATTTCTTTCATTCGTCACTATCTAGCACAATGTTTAAACGGAATAGGCTTTCAGATAGCTATGGGATACTGATTTTAATTCAATCAGCACATCTTGTCATATTTTTATGTATTAGAGATCGGATGTATTTCTTTGACCTGGAATGTTTATCATCTAAGTCATTTTTGTTTAACCCAAAAGTACTTACACAGTAACATGCTTTAGACTTTTCGTAAAGTTAACCTGGTCTCCTACCACAATTGTTTTGGACTAAGGAAGGATCATAAGATCTTGTATTTAAAGCTAGAAGGTACTTTAGAGGTTATTTACTCCAACAAACTCCTTTTATAGCAGAGGAAACTTGAAAGGCTTAGAGAGAGTAAGTGACTTGCCCCAGGTTACACAGGTGGTAAGTAATGAAAACGAGATTTGATTGGTTTCTTGACATTAAAATCTCTCTCTTCAGTTAAGATGCCTTCTGCTGAATTTAAGGTACAAAATGGAAAGATTACAGATTACAAACAGTCAGCATTTTTTAAAAAAGTATCTCTCTGTAAAGTCCTAAAACCTAACAGAATCTGGCCCAAAGAGGGGTATTAGATCACTCTGGGCCTGAGACTTCTTGGCGCTGGGGAAATCCGAGTTTTGCTCCTTGATTCAGTTCTTGGAGTTGGTATTCGACTGGATTTATTGATATCATTGGCAAAAAGGTCTCCTAGTAAGGAGATTAGTATTAGTAGAACTATGGAATTTATAGTTTACAGAGTTGCTTGGGGTGCTGAGAGGTTACTATGATATGCTCAGTGTCACATGACCCATCACTGTCAAAGTGGGACTCGAACCCAGGTTTTCCAGATTCTGAGACCAGTTCTCTATCCCCTATACCAAGTTGCATCTTATAGTCTAGTTTCTACAGAACAATATTTTCCAGAGTATTTCATTTTGTTCTGACAAACTCATTAACTAGAGGGTAGGAAAGCTTTATTTTATCCTAGGCTCATGTAAAATAATCCTAAGAGAGATATTAGATACTTCTGGTATCAGAAAAACTAAATATAGTTTATGTCTTTAAAGTATTATTACTAATGTGAGAGAAGGAGCTCATTAAGTCTAAGCAAAGTGGTGTGCAGTTCTTACAAGTCAGAGAGAATAGAGTGGTGCATAAAGCAGAGATGGTGGACATCCTCTGACTCCAGGGTATGTATTACTTACTAAGTCCATACAGAACTGGTCTCAGAGCTAAATCAGAGAGGGTGCCACTGAAGGCCTTTCCTGCTTGTGGAGGATCTTCTAGAGCATAGTGTCAAACATGGCCCAGAGTTCACATGCGACTCACAATACTAAGTGCTGCCAAACAAGATGAAAACACAATTTCCATCTGGTTTTGATTGTTGATGAATAAATTTTTAAAAAATAAATATATAAAATGTATGTTTTTAAAAAATCAATATGTGACCCACATGGATCTTTATGTATAGTTTAGTAGACTCCTTTCCTACTGGAGTTTTATATGACTATTTAAAGTATAAATTTCACTGGCATAGTCTTACAGTATCGATGGTCATCTTCACCACCCTATCCAGAAAGATCAAAGTAGGACTATACTGGAAAACAGTATCTATTCTTGAAACTAAATCCAAAATATTGCCCCATTTACTCCTCCTGGAATAGCTACTTTAAGCAGCAACTGTCTCTTAGCAATTCAGCTTTTGAAAAATTAAGGAAGGACTTAGAACTCAAGGGGTCTGGTCAATTGCAAGAAATACTTGTATATAAATCAGAACTTTTCAGGGTACAAGTATTGGAAACATTGCATTGCATGGTAAGACTGTTGTTTGTCCTTCAATTTGGACCTGAGTTTGAATTCCTCTTTTACCTGTGTAGTCACTTAAGTTCTCTTAAATTCTTTATACAACTACATTTCTCATTTGTTAAATGAAAAAACTGGACTAGTCAGGGGTTCTGCAGAGCCAATGTGATATTCACAGTGCCTATGACAACTACGAATATTCCAGCACAGTTCTGAAATGCAAAATGTAACAGACTCTCTACATGGAAGACAGAACCAAAACATTTATTCAAACACCAAAAAACCATATCCATCATAGTAACCAAGAAGTCTATACATATTATCAGGCCTTCCCACAAACACAATCCTAGCTGCCTGTTTCCTCTGTCCTTCCTAGCTCTGACTAATCTGACCAACTTCCTCTCAGCTCTGCTCCAGCTTCACCTCTTCCAGTTTTACCCTTCCTGCTCTACCCCTTCCTGTTCTAGTCATTCAGCAAGCTCTTCCCACCATGTGATTCAAACTCATGTGACTTAGGCTTCCAGTAACCCAGGCAGGTCACATGGGTCTATTAATGAATGGGAAAGATCTTCCCATTTAAATTACCATTACGAGTTCTAACTTCATTTGTGTTTTCTTTTTTTTAGTATTCTGATAACTAAATTTCAATATAATTGGTTTCTTTTGTAATCCTATGTGTTTTATTTTTCATGTTTAAAAACATTATTCTCAGAAGGTGTCCATAGACTTTACCAGACTTACACAAAAAGATAAAGAACCAAACCCCTTGAACAGCAGGGTTTGTGGGGAGACAGTAAGATGGAATACTATCCTTTTGTTATTGCTAGGTGGCTTGGTGGAGAGACCGCTACCTCGACTTGGGGTCAGAAAAACCTGCGTTTAAATCTTGCTTTAGATATTTACTAGCTGTGTAACTGAGGGAAAGTCACTACCTCTTACAGCCTCAGTTACCTTATCTGTAAAATGGGGACAGTAATAGCATGTAATTCATGGGATTGTCATGAGTTATTTTTACTTTGAAAAAGTTAAGGAAAAATCTGACACATACATATATCTATATATGCATTTTCGTTTTTCAACCAATTGGCATTTTTATATTCATAATTTTCTTACTTAAAGGTGTATTTATGCACATATGCATGGATTGTTGTGAGGGTCCAATATAAATCATTTTACAAACCTTAAACTACTATTTAAATATTAACTATTGTAATTATTAATATCACTAATGTTGTTTTTCAGGAGGGCCTAAAGAGGCCCCTTTTAAAATTCTACCATTGTTTTTTTAGTGAAACCACACATAAGGTGCTGCTAGTTTTTCTTGCTTCAAGCACTGTTTATAAGGGGAATGAAATTGTAAAGAATGAGATGTGGTGATGAATCTTTCAAAGGGTTTGTCAAATACAAAAAATCTCTTTCTTAAGGTCCTTGTAATCTAATAGCTGGGGTGGGGTGGAGTGGGGAGGGGGGCAGGGAAACACATAAGTGGAAGTTGAAAAGGGGGAAGGGTAAATGGGATTTTCTACCATTCCATAGATACCACTTCAACCTGGAGGCTCATCTTCTGATTGGGTGATTCTTCTCAGAGCTTCCAATTTAAGGGGTAGGCTCAGGCCAAAGATGTTTTCTTTCATCTTTCTCTGGGCCGAACTGCTGACTCATCTGGATACCTTCTCATCCTCCTCTCCTTCCCCTTTTCAGGGGAGGAAAAATTCTGCATATATCAAATAAAGGAAGACATCATATACAATTATGAAACAATTCAAATTGTTTTTCTTGGTCAGCAGAGAACTTTAAAAAAAGTTTTCTTTTTGGAAATACATGTTTTTAAAAGATAAAAAATAGGTACTTTGAAAATAATGAATGTTGATCTAATCATAATAACCACTGACATTGATATAGTGTTTTATGGTTATGTATTACGTTCACATTAGTTCTTTATAATGACACTGATATAGATAGTATAATTACTATTGTCTCCATTTGACAGATAAGAAAAATAAAGCACAGAGAACTTAAAAAGATTTGGCAAAGATCATGTACTAGTAAGAAATAGAGTTGGAAATTGAAACTAGGTTTTCTGAATTCAAATCCAGGGCTTTCATCATTACAGCAATGCCTTTTGATCAAGATGCACAATGATGAAAGGCATATTTAGGTAGATTTAATATATTTAAGCAGTTACTGTAGATATAGTAGAATGATGGACATTACAGCTCATAGGAAGAAGCCTAACACCTGGTAACTGCCCTCAAGGAACTTAAATTTTGCTAGAGGGAATGACAGAAACAAAAAATAGTCTAATATATTTGGGTACATAAAGTTTGAATGAAAATCCTTGGTGAAAAATGAATTTTTGAAAATTAGTTCTTTAATTGCTTACATACTAAGCCATTCGCTGTACTAAGTATTGGGTCCAAGGGTGGGGAACCTGTGGCCTAGAGGGCTACATGTGGCAGGTTCCCCACTTCTGGTCAAATAAGAAAGAGGGAGGGAGGGACAGACAGACAGAGAGACAGAGAGACAAAGACAGAGACAGAGAGAGATGGAGAGAGATGGAGAGAGAGAGTCAGAGTTTGAGGGAGAGACACACACACACACACACACACACACATGCATACACATACACACAACACACTCCCTGAGGAGTTTCCATTCAGTAGTTCTGGCTATGGATTTGCTCTCTCAAGTCCTACTCTCAGTGGTAAGTAAATAAGAACCCTAGAACTTCGATGCCATATCCCCTTCAGAGTTGTAGGGGCAGTTCTGAGGAAGTGGAGTTGTTAAAATTGTTATCAAGTAGTCAATTAGTTTTTAGAAATGGAATATTTACTGAAGTAGTATAGTAAAAATAGCTAGCACAAAACATCTCCCCCCAATTTTCTGACACACGCCCATAAGTTCGTGAAGAGTACAGAGGAATGCGAGGTTAAGTTTAGAGAGCACATGGGGCAAAGGGGTAACTTGTTGTTCTTAGTTGCTGGAAGACCTTTTCTCTCCTTTGGTGGGTGCCCATGATGTTTTCCTTGTATATGTAGTAGCTTTATTGCTACAAGATTACTTAAAAAGTCTTCAAACTACCTCTATTCATCAGATTCAATCTTTTATCTGTTCCCAAGCCAAATATAGCCACTAGCTACTGCTGACCTGGAAACACTACTGGGACCCTGAAGAAAAGTCCCAAACCTCCAACCTTCCAAAGTTCCTAAAGTCTAAGGTGGGGAGGAGATTAAGACCAGAGATGAGGTGTTCTTGTTGCCACCTCAGCCAAGCAACTCGGGGTCTTTGATGGACCTGTTCTATCTTAGCTTACCACTTGCTTGAATTTCTTGTTTCCAGATGATCTACAGAACTTGACTAGGTTTCCTTAGTCAATACAATCACATTTTTGCTCTGCAACATCATTTGCCTTGATCCAGTGCCTTTCAGATATTTTTCATACATGGTCTTATGTTTATTTAATTGATTGAGATGTAGTTTTATCTTTTAAGGTATCACCCAATTGCATTTTATCACTTACTTTAAGGAAGGTGGAACAATTCATTGCCTCAATGAACCTTACTCTTAAATAATTTTATATAGGAGGACAATGAATATAAGGGAATGAAGTTTTGGTCTATGGAGTTGCAGGGATAGTGACTTAATCCATGTGACAGTCAATTAATGGGTCCTTTTGAACAGAAATAGACCAATTGATTTTTTTAAATGTATCCATCACATTAAATGGAAAAAGAAGGGCGTGTGTAGTATGGCAAGTAGAAGGCAAGATTGCATGAGTGGATGAGTGGATGGGTTGTGAAAAGGGAGCTTGGTCTTGGGCTAACTAGATATAATGAAATAAATGGGCTAGTTTGCACTCATTCAGTCATCAGTCAACACTGCTGAGTAATAGAGGTGGAGTCCCAAAGATTAATGGATTTAACTTCCTCAGAAACTGGAAAGCATCTGGAAGTCTGGGATGCAGAAGGCTGGTGGGAAGTGTGCTGGTACAGGTGGAGGATAAGTGAGGAATTCATGGCAGGAAGATGGCAAGGAGGCCTGGGTGGTTGACTAAATGAAATGTAAAGCTGAATCATCATCTTAAGTCCTTGACCAACCAGGAAATTTTTGTATAATAATTGTTGTATAATATGGATAAAATAATTGCCAGTCTGTCTTCTATAACCAAAGAGCATGTTGTGGTAGGACATTGCAGAAGGTTGCTGTAAGAACATTCTGGTGGTCTTACTCTGAAAGGATCTATGATCAGGGCATACCTGAAGCCTCTATGTCCATCAGCTGCAATTACTTCTTGCATATGATATAGAACAAAGAACTCTTGACTTGGAGTCAGAAAACAGATTCAGATCTTGGCTCAACTACTTACCGATTTCCTTCTCTGTAAATAGAAAAGGTTAGATTAAATTTCTATGGCCCCTTCCAATCTTAACATTCTGGAATTATGTGACCTGCACCTACCCTTAACAGAAGGCATAAAGAGGCCAGAGGTCAAAACTATATCGCCCTAGTCAATAATAAACATTTACTAAATGCTTACTATGTGCCAGGCACTGTGCTAGATGCTGTAGGAACAAGCTCATTCCCACATTCTCCAAATGACATCATTTCACTCTTCCTGACTCTCTGGATTCCAGACCTTTACTTACCTTGACCACTGAGACCCATTGACCACTGAGACCCAGCTGCGTGGCAACTCTATGCTGACCTCTTATTTACAGAATTTACCTGGCTTCTGGCAAATGATATCTCAGACTCTCTCCTCTTTTCCTTAACTTTCAATTCCCAGAACTTTGTTTGGTTCTTGCCTTTGGATAACACAGATACCAGGGATTTCCAAGAAACCAGATGTTAACCTTTTGTTTCCTACACTCTTGACTCAGACATCAAAGCTGTTACCTCTGACATCATCACCCCACCTCCTTGATTTTTTAGTTTCTGGAGTCTGGAAACTTTTGGCTCTGGAAACTCCTAAAGTCTATAAGCCCCTTATGTTAGAACTGAGCAGTGCTTCCAAAAGGCATCAGCTATGCATAGAATTGATGAGGACTCATAGCTTTTCAGAACTGCTTATTATCTACTGGGTTATTTAGGAAGGCTCAGGATATATCCTTGATGTTGGTGTTTGAGAGAAGGCAGTGTGTGGGTGTAGAGTTAGGCAGAATGATTTGAGAGAATGTAGGATGAGTTAGGAGGAGTGAATTGGGGAGTCTAGAGTAAAAGAAGTGTTTCTGAGTATGGAGAAAAAGCTGATGTGAAGAAATGTGGAATAAGTGCGCAGGTATGCAGACTGGCCTATTACACTTGTGCCTTTAGCACCATAGACTATGCCTGTCTTTGGGTTCTAGCATTCTTCTTTACAAGATACCGTTTTAGGGAAACCTTGGTGTTGAACATAATGATGAGTAGGGTTGATCTTATAGAATTTATATGAACCAGCATTTCTTGAGATTTCTTTATTACATGCATGGGAAAACAGAGTATAAGCAGGTTCATAAACATTAATCAGTAACCTGAGGGTCCTGGACCAGGACCTCTGTCTACAGCAAAGCTCTAACCCTTACTCCACAGTTTGACTAGCCAGGCCCCTGTGATAGTTTTGTTGACAAATTAAAAAAAAAATTTTCTGTCCATAAAACAGGAATCATACATAATTGACAAAAGTTGCCAGTTTCTAGATTCAGTTAAATTCAGCTAACATTCATTATCATTAAGATTGAATAAATCGTTTTATTCTTTGCCGATCTCTCCTTTCCTTAAGTAAGTGACTAGGTTTTACATATTTCTCTTTTTTTAAATTTTTGCTTAGCCAAGTGTGGGATTATTTTGAAACTAAAATAGGAGACAAATGTTGAATTGATGAACTTTTTAATCTTTAAATAGCACTCATGTACTGATGGATGTAGTTAGAAAAATAATTGGTTGTCAGATTGACAAATTTAAATTATATATTTATTCTCAGGTTAGATTGTTGAGTATGAAGTATTCCCCTCCCCATCTCCTCTCCAAATCCAAGGAAAATGTGATTGATTTCTCTTGTTTTCCTAAAGCAGGAGCCAATTTTTCTTTATATTTAGTATTTTTAAATTATCAAACTGTTTTTTAGTTTTCCCTGTCAGCAATAGCATGTTTGGCAGGCAGTTACAGGTGGAAGAGTGATTATCAATAGTAACCACTGCTGCTTCCCTCCTGACCTGATGTCTTTGTCTTTGCCTCATTAAAGGAGGCACCCTGTGGTTACTTCTTAAACAGTCCTCTTCAATGAATAGCATTACCTCACCCTTAGTTAGTGCCTGAATAGGACTTGGCCTAAAGGGCTCGAGGTCTCCCAGTATATCCTGATGAATATCTGGTCACTGGATCCAGATGACTCTGGTGACGTTGCACAGCCCCCCTTCACTCAAAACAAAGTCAAGTGCAAGTCATGTCATCATTTCTCTGATGGCATGGTCTTCTTGGGCAACAAAGGATGAACACGACAAAAACGGGTGGAAGTTGAGGAGGAGAAAAATTTCGATAGGAAAGAAAAGAAGTAGTTGAATGATTCATTTCAAGATAGCTTTTCTTTGCCATCCTAATCAAAGCACTTCAGTCTTCTTTTTTTAAAATAGATTTCATAAGTAGAGTTTTTGATGAAAGAGTCTGTAGAATGTAGAGTTTTCCTGTCATTTTTCTTGGAATCATCACCTCCCTCTTCCTCTTTAAGAGTGTGTTTCTCTATATGTTGAATGGGGCAGTTAGGCACAGCAGCAGATAGAGGGCCTGAATTCAAATCCAGCCTTAGGCACTCACGAACTGTGTGACTCTGGAAAAGCCAATTAACCCTGTTTGCCTCAGTTTTCTCATCTGTAAAATGAGCTGGAAAAGGAAATGGCATCTTTGTATCTTTGTCAGGAAAACCCCAAAAGGGGTCTCAAAGTTGGCTCTTCTTCTATCTGTTGTATTTATTCATTTCTCTTCACATCTTGTTGATTCTAGTTCAAAATCTCTGCTCTTGCCCTGTCTTAGTCACGTCTTCCTCAGCCTGTTCATCTGTTATTCCTTGTTTGATGCCCTTACCCATCTATCGCCTTTTCTGATTATAAAGGCAGTGTGCATTTGTCCGTTACCATCAGAGAAATGATGACATGACTTGCACTTGACTTTGTTTTGAGTGAGGGAGGGCTGTGCAGGTCCCTAGTCTCACTTCTCCTCCAGAGCCATCTGAATCCAGTGCCCAGATATTCATGAGGATGACTGGAGATGACCCAGGATGAGGCAATTGGGGTTAAGTGACTTGCCCAAGGTCACACAGCTAGTGAATGTCAAGTGTCTGAGGTGAGATTTGAACTCAGGTCCTCCTGACTCCTGCGCTAGAATCAGCAAGACCTGAGCTCACATCTGGCCTCGTACACTTTTGATCCTAGACGAGTCCCTTACCCTCTAATATATCTCAGTTTTTTCATCTGTAAATCAGGGATAATAACAGCAACTATCTAATAGGGTTATTGTAAAGACCAAATGACATACTATTTGTAAAATACAATAGGTACTTAATAATTGCTTATTCCTTTCCCCTTTCCCTTTATATACTTGCTCAGTGATATTTCTCATACTCATTCTTGAGTTCAGATAATCATTAAAAATAGGTTGCTGCATCCACTATGCATTTATCCTTTGTCCTTTGGGTCACCTACAGCTTAGTTCTTTTGAAATTTTAGAAATCCAAAATTCACAACTATTGTGTATTCTTGGGAGATCATTTGTAATGAAAAGAGAAGTATTTGCACCAGAGAGCAACTCATGATCTGTAAAAGCACTATGTGGTTTTCCAAATGCAATCTATCTTGCTCTCTTACTCTTAATCAATTCTAGACCTAATTTATTAACTATGAATGGTACTACCTCAAAAGATTGGATATTCGTTGGAGAAATTTATGACCAAATAAGAGATAGAAAAGTTATGAAATATAAAATGCATAACGGATTACATCAAATTGAAAAGATTTTGCACAAAGCCAATGCAACCAAGATTAGAAGGAAAGCAGAAAAGAGGGAAAGTATTTTTATAACTAGTGTCTATGATAAAGGCTGCATTTCTAAAATATAGAGAAAATGGAGTCAAATTTACAAGAAAACGAACCATTTCCCAACTGATAAACAGTCAAAGAAAATGAATAGGCAGTTTTCAGAGGAAGAAATTAAAGCTATCTATAGCCATATGAAAAAACACACTAAATTGCTATTGATTAGAGAGATGCAAATCAAAACAACGCTGAGATACCATTCATACCTATCAGCTCAGTTAACATGACAAAACAGGAAAGTGATAAATGTTGGAGAAGATGTGGGAGAGTTGGAACACTAATTCATTGTTGGTGGAGCTGTGAGCTGATCCAACCACTCTGGAGAGCAGTTTGGAACTATCCAAAGGGCTATAAAATTGTGCATACCCTTTGAACTAGCAATACTGCTTCTAGGGCTGTATCTCAAAGAGATCATAAAAATGGGAAAAGGACTCACATGTACAAAAATATTTATAGCACATCTTTTTGTGGTGGCCAAGAACTAGAAATTGAAGGGATGTCCATCATTTGGGGAATGGCTGAACAAGCTGAGGTATATGGGAGAAAGGGGGTGAAAATTTGGAACTTATAGAAGTGATTGTTGAAAACTGAAAACAAATGACTTAGTAAATTTGGAAAAAAACACAAAAAGATTGGATATTCAACTATTCCTCATAATATGAATAAGAGTTATTTTTAATCTACTCAGTTTTTCCTGTATGGATTTTTAGGCAGATCACCTGAGTAACCATGGATCTCAATAATTAGACCTTGGGGCCTTGATTTAATGATCAGATATTTTCACGTGGTCATTGATAGATTACATCTTCATACCTCAGTCCCTGGGACATCACAGAGAAATCCTTGGAGTGGAAGGGTGCCAGAAAGGACTGGGAGGGCTGAGAAACATGGGGGATACAGATGTTTAGAGTCTAAATGCTTGGAGGGCCACAGGAGCTCGTCAAAGTGGTAGTCCTTTCATGGTGCTGATTGTAATCAATAGTGCTATCATGCCCTCTACAATTTTTTGTCTATACCATTGTATAAGGGTCTTCCTCGGTGTCCTGGACTCCTTCTTCTGAGAACCTCCTTCAGAGTGTAGTTGTGTGGATAAAAAGTGATCATACGTGAAAAGTTTAAAGCTCTATATAAATAATTGTTATTGGCACTATTATCAATATTCATCAGTTATTTCTTGTTCTCATTACATTACTGACCTATCTACTTTACTGGTCAATCATGTTGCCTTTAACAATGTACAAGATAATGTAGAACAGAGAACAGAGGCCTCTATCTCTGATATTTGCTAAATGGGTGATTTCAGGTTGTCTCTTTCCCTTGAAGCATACTTCAGTTTCCTCATTTACTACTACATGGGGTTGTTGTGAAAATCAAATTAGACAAATAAAGTAAAACACTCTGTAAACTTAATAACTCTCTGGAAATGCCAATTTCCATCGGCCCCCTTTCTCAATTATCCTGGTAAATTTGCTGCACTGCATACCTGTGCCCACTGAGGGTCTTTCCATTGCCCTTTAGAGCAATTGCAACTCAAATTTTTAGGGAATTTTGTATATTCTTTTTTGGTAGTCATGTGACATCATCAAGAGAATATCAATGTTAAATGATGGTTATGTGTTATGTTAATTGTTGTTCAGTTGTGTCCAAATCTTTGTGACCCTATTGGGGGTTTTCTTGGCTAAGACACTGAAGTTAATTGCCATATCCTTCTCTGGCTCATTTTACATATGAGGAAACTGATGCAAACAGGATTGAGTGGCTTTCCCAGGATCACACATCTAGTGAGTGTCTGAGGCTATATTTGAACTCAGGAAGAGGAATCTTCTTGATTCTGGTCCTGGCACTCTATCCTCTGTGCCACCTAGCTGCCTATGTATCATATTGATAAAACGTATAATTTGGGAATCTTTGGACACACTGTCTCTAATAAGGTACTTTGGGGATAGATTTTGAAATCAGTGGGGAAGATGTGTGTTTACATTGTGGCTGTCCAGTTAACTTCTCTTATCTTTACTGACCCTGATTTGAATTCAGCTGGCAATCTTACAATTAGTTGCAGATCACTAGAGCTGTTCGGAATCTTTCACTTTATCTGCTACTACACTAATATATCATGTGATATGGATTGAATAAGGTTGTTCTTGTGTGCACCATTAGGATGGAACAGAAAAGGAGGTGTTGGCCTTCAATGCCTAGAGCTAAGAAGGGACATTGTAAGAGTGTGATGGGCAGCTTTTATGGACTTGAATTCTCTGTGCAATCCATAGACCCATTATCACCTTTTTTATGGAGATGCTTTCCTTAACAAAGGAGAGAAGACACTGAGGGTTGACCTCAATTTTTCTCCTGGTGTCTTTAGCTTCCATGGAGAATCGTCTTTGGTGCTGGTTCCTATAGAGATCTTTGCTCAATGTCCTTGACTAGTCTCCTTGTCCTTCAGATGACTTTGTGTTTATCTGCAGTAGATTGGATGGTTTCTGAATAGAGGGGCTGCTTTTCTGTTGTGTTTCTCCTTTACCTAGAACAGTGCCTTGTATACAACAGTCACTTAGGTATTTGCTGACTTGAACTGATGTACAATGGGGCTGTTTTTGTCAGAAGAGAGGTTGGCTGAGACATCAAAAATCATACACCAGTAATAGGGGTGCATTTTCAGGATTGGACTTCATGTTCCATAATGCATAGAGGTTGCTCTCTCAGCCCCACAGTGGAAACCTGTGGAAATCTTTGCCTACACAAGAATGAGTAGGATCCAGGCAGCATCTAATTATTTTTCTTTCTGCCCTTTTATTCTGTTTCTTCAGACTTGATACTTCAGCACTCCCATGGCACCAAAATACTTGGTAACTGGACCAACTTTCCATCTGTGGGTGGGTGTGTAAAGAAGTCTAACTAGCCCAAAGTTCAGTGAGAAACTGCTACATACTAATTCCTGAACTGCTGGATCCTTGTTTACTTGTTCTTTTGGGTTTGGAGGAGGGGAGATCATGATGATTAAGGTTGAGAACACAAGTATATGTGAGGATAGAGGGTCAGCCATGTCTACACTACCAGGTCCATCAGAATCTATCCATCTAATCCCTGATTTGTAGGGGAGTCCTAAAGGTACCACGGACGTGTGTGGTCACTAGAAGCAGGAAATGAGAGACAGTGGATGGGACAGAGATTTGGAAAAGAAGTTTAAATATGCAGGGCAGAGTGAAGGCTGAACTTGGAGTCCTCAAGGATAATTAGCCTTTAGTTGGGACTGAAGAGCAAGTATACACAGGAATGGACAGGAGACGTTAAAGCCAAGCTGAAGAAACAGATAAAACAAGAACAAAATCATAGGGTTATAGAAAGACTTGGAAGGAACCTCAGAGACCATCTAGATGAGCCCCCCCCCACCCCCTTTCACAGATGAGGAAAACTGAGACTCATGGACTTAAATGACTGTTAAGTAACTAAAATGGATGGGCACCCTGTGAAAATGATTCTTTTGATTAGAAGTAATAAACAGAAGAAGGAACAGGGCACAAAAAGCACTATGGGTTCTTTTTAAGGGCTGAAGACTGATCCAAGTCGGAGAAAAGGGAGTATACCTGTGAAGATAGGAGGGGAATAACAAACTACTCTCTTTCCTTGATGTAACTACTCCAGCTTTCCAGCCTTCTATGAGTAGACTCACCATACATATTTCAGGACACTTGGGGCTGAATCTTTCAAGAGAACATGGATGTGCGCTTTCTAATGTTCTTCCCAAGACAGGAAACCAATTCCTACTACGACTTCATCTTGGAGTAGACCCTCCTCCCCACATTCTTTCATTCCTAGTGGTAGTAGTGGTCCCAGCTAAAATTTGGTAAGAAACATGGAAACAGTTTGCTTTCTTACTCAGGAACATTATTCTTTCTTTAGTGAAAGTGGAATCTTTGTTCATAAATTAGTGAAATTAAGAAAACCATTGGACCTACTAACCAAGCACAAATGAAGATTTTATCCCAGAAGGACTTGGCCTATGGAACAGGACCTTTAATCACAGAATACAACTTAGTGGTGGCCAGAATATCTTTTCTCAGAGTCCATGTCCTGCTCTTGTTGGGAAGAGTGAAACATCAGGAGACAGCTGTCCATGGTCCTGATGCGTTGGGAGTGAACAGTGCACTCCAGCTAGGATGTAGACCCTTCCTTCCTTCCTTCCTCTCTCTTTCTTTCTTCCTTTCTTTCTCCTTTTCTCCATTTCTTCCTTTTTTCCTTCCTTTCTTCTTTTCTTTTCTTCTGTCTTTTCTGTCTTTCTTTTTTTCTTGTCTTTCCCAAATCCTTAAACCCAGTGTACTCTGAAGCCCATAGACTGGACAACAATAGGTCCCTGCCCAAGCTCCATTTTAAGGACTGTTTTCTGGACCCTCTTGGTTTCAGAGTGATTATCAATAGTAACTGTTGCATTTTCCCTCTCAGTTTGAATTACTTATATGCTTTTCTTTTGCTCATTAAAGGGGCTATTCCCTGATTACTTCTTAAAGAGACCTATTCACTGAATGGGCATCACTTCACTCTAAGTGAATACCTGAATAGGCCTTAGCTGAAAAAGGACAAGGTCTCCCATTGCATCCTGGGCCATCTCCAGTCATCCTGATGGATATCTGGTCACTGGTGACTCAGAAGGAGAAAGTAAGGCTAGGGACCTCACATAGCCCTCACTCTCTCAAAACCAAGTCAAATTCAAGTCATGTCATCATTTCTCTGATGTCATGGTCTTTTTTGAAAACAAAGGACAAACACAAGACATCTTCATATCCTTTATCTATTGGAAAATGATTGTTGTTATATATTTGTATCAATTTCCTATGCATTTTAAATATCAGATTTTATCAAAGAAATATGCTACAAACATTTTTTCCCAGTTGTTTTCTTTCTAATTCCACATACACTGGATGTGGTTGTGCCTTTCAATTTCCTGTACTTGAAATTGTCCATTTACAATTGAAAAGGAATCCATCTTCCATTTGTATCTTGTACAAGACATCTTCCATGAGAGTGGCAAACACCTTTGTGGAATATATGCCATTTTGTTTTATGCATCTCTTGTCACTAATAATTGGAATGGTTGCTGAACAGTCATTTTTATGGTCCTTTTTGTCAAGGAATCTTATGGAAATTTAGCGTATGTTTGAGAGATTCCTTGTTAGAGGAAAGCTTTTAAATCTGTGATTTTCTCTACCAGTCACCACATACTTATACATATATATGTGTATGTGTGTGTATTTATGTACATATATATGTATTTCTTGATAATCAACAGATCTTAAATATGACGGGATTTTGTGTTTTGTTGTAGAGAGCTATTTTAGAAGGTCTGCCTTCTAAAAGATTCTAAAGCATATAGGTTGTTCTTAATGAGATTTCACAAAGATGAGAAATCTGGAACATGGGTTAGTAATAATTGATGTTCTTAAATACTTTGGGGGATATTAATACCTTTTTGTGAGTTTTTCCATTCTTTCCATTCCTAAGATACCTTGTAAGGTCATTCATCAATATCTTCTAGACTGCGTCACTTTCAACACAAGCTTCCCTGTTTTATATATGATCTGGTCCAGTCACTCTTCCTGAGTTCATCTTAAATGACATATCTTCTTTGTATAGCCCATCAGGAACAGGGATGTTGGAATCCAAATTTGATGAATTGTCTGTTACTGATGATGAAAATAGATCGTTATGTGAAATAAACTTATAAATTGTTCCATTTTATGTCTGTTGTCTTCCTGCCAGTTTCATCTTTGAATATTCTTAGGATGAAGTTGCTCATTTTGGTTGCATGCCAATCTTTCTTTAGACTTGTTTTTACAGTTTATAAGGAATTATTGCTTATAATATTCCATCATTTCCCTCCACAGTGAATTTGCATTCTAAATTGGTATTGCTCTTGGCTGGCATATCTTAATGTTTGGCAAGAAGATCAAATGTTTGAATGAGGAGATTAAGTGTCATTGCGTAATGTGGTTTTGTGGGATCTTTTGACCTCTTCCTTTACAACTTGCTAATTTTTTTATAGAAATAGTGCTTATCAAATTCAGTATCATTGTCTTTTTCCATTTCCCACTTTTCACCACCTATAGCTTATTTGAAAAGGTAAAGGGGAAATTAGCTCAGTTGCTTATACTATCTTCTTAAAATCATTAGGCTTTCTTCTAACAATGCGGATTTTTCTTTTTGTTTTAATTGATGGTTGAGCTATATACACATTGCTAATTATGATATGACTCCCATATCGGTAATCAGTCACTTCTATGTTGACATAAGCAAATACATTGTTTTTGGTGGTATTTGGTATATGTCATGTCAGGAAAAAGTATCCATGAAAAGTAGTTTTGAGGTTTTTGAATAGTGGAAGATGGTAGGGAGACAATGTTAGAATCATTAGGACTTGGGAATTCATTGCATATGAAAGAGAATTATTCAGTCATTTCAGTCATGTCTGACTCTTCATGGTCCCATTTGGATTTTCTTGACAAAGATAACAGAGTGGTTTGCCATTTCCTTCTCCAGTTCATTTTACATATGAGAAAACTGAGGCAAACAGGGCTATGTGACTTGCCCAGGGTCACAAGTCAGTAACTGCTTGAAGCCAAATTTGAACTCAAGAAGAGAGAAAACAGTCACAAGCAACACCAAAATCTTAGCACAGAAGCCTAGGTGAATGATGATGCTACAGACAGGAAGAGGCAAGCTAGAAGAAGAAACAGGATTTGGGGAGAGATAAGGCTAGTTTGAATGCAATGAGTTTGAAGGTATAGTAGAATGTCTAGGAAGACCTGGAGTTAGACCTGGAGTTGTAGGACTAGAATTCAAAAGAGAAGTCAGGCTAGAGGAGCATTTTGGGGAGTTAATTCTGTAGAGGAAGTAGTAGAAGTAGGTGGTTATAAAAGAGAAATGAGGACTCAGTCCTGGGAGCATGCTTAGATTGGCACTACTTGGTGGATTATCCAGAATGTATATAACTACTTCTTGCCTGACTCCAATCTAATGTATGAAATATCAGAAATTCAGTTTCTAACCATGAGTAACTGATTGACTGGTATTGTTTGATGACTAAGAGTCATCTTGTTTTAGAAGTCAGAAGGAATGATAACCCAGGAAAAACTGAGCTGCAACTGAATATGCCTACAAAAGGTTTAAACAGTCAATCTTTTTCTCTCTTTCCTGGTGGCATTCAAGTAAGAAGGTTGTTTTGAGATACTCTGGTGGTGGGAAAATGGGATTGGCCACTCCTGCCACTCCCAGCCTTGCCAAAGCACCTCTGTTGCTTGCGTGTTTGTTTTTCCCATGGTCTTAGGTGAATCACTATCCTGAGATATGAGAGCTCAGGTGACTGAGTATTGGAGATTGGTAAAAGCCAACAGAGTTTCTTCCAGAAACCTAAATCAGTAGCAGAGATCTCAAAGTAGTAATGACTGATGAAGTACTGAGTTGGAAAGAGATTGTACCCTGAGCACAATGGCAGCTAGAGAGAGCATAACTCTATGTGTCTAAGACAAATTCTGACTATGGATTCTGGAAAGACATCAATCCTGGGAGTCCAACTGACTCCCCTAAATTCTACATGTTAAAAAAGAGTCAGGCAAGGAATTTCTTACATGATCTCTATAACCCACCAGAAAAGGCCAGTCCAAATGTGCTCAAAGGATTGGGCCCTTACTGGCCAGGTTACTTCCCTACCTCACCTCCCCCCAACAATTAGCCTTCCATTATGTACAGATGAAACTGAGACCCAGGGGAAGTTAAATAACATCTTCAAAAGTAACACAGATATTAAGCATTCAAAGCAGGACTGAAGTAAGATTGTCTGACTCCAGAGACAGTGCGCTTTCTATTGCACCATGGGAGAACCAGGACAGTGGATTGTCTCCAAAGCCAAAGAAGCAGATACAGTATAGTAAGAGTAAGTGGTCTACAAAATCAAATACTGTTGAGAGGTTACGGAGAATGAAGTGTAAAAGAAAGCAATTAGATTTGGTGACTGGGAAGTCACTAGTGAACTTAAAGAAACAGTAGAATCAATAGAATCTTATTCTCCTGTATCCCCTATAATGCCTGACATGTTACTGAGGACCTGTTACCACTGAATGAATACTCATGCAGTTGAGCTGAAACACCATTCTATTTTGTGGTAGTAAAATCAAGTCAACACACATTTTTAAAGCACTTACTATGCTCCATACATTATATAAATACCAGCACAAAGGAAGAAAGCCCCTGCCATCAGGGAATTTACATTCAAATGTAGGGGAACATGACACCTAAAAGGGAGATGAAAAGTGAAGGGTGGGGAAAAGGAGAGAGAGATTACCCACTAGTAGCCATAGTGGTAAGTTCTGGAAAATCAGAAACAGAGCTTAGAGAGGAGTGAAGGATGACTGGCCTGGGCCCGTCCCTTAAAATGGAGAACCTTCCAAGGAGACTGGAGAGAGGGGCAGGGGTGAAAGGATGCCCCTGAGTGAGAAGGCAGAGGAGGCATTTGTGGTAAAATTCAGAGCATCAGCCACAGAACTCCGACACAAATCAAGTAGTGGCCAGACTCTGTGTTGTTGTATTTTATGATATGTGTTGGTGGGAGAGGAGAGAGAAGGGGAAAGTATAAGACGGGTGATGCCTGGAACAGAGAAGAGGCCCAGGGACAAACCTCTATATTATTTATGGGCGTGATCTTTGAAGGAGTCAGAGACTGTAAAAATTCAGGTCTACATGCACACTCCATAGAGGCCTCCATGTTTTTAATATATAACTTGACACATATTTATTAAATGCCTACTCCATGCAGGGCTCTGTGCTAGGTCCTGGGGACACAAATACAAAAATGACACAGTCCTGCCCTCAAGAAGCTCATGTTCTAATGGGAGAATACAACATGTGCTCAAGAAATAAGTAGGAGGGATACTCAGAATAGTTTCAAAAGTGTTGATTTGTGGGGTAAGCAGGAAGAACGTAGGGGGCGGGATCTGAACTCTTCTACATGGGGGCTAGGATGTCTATGAGAGAGAGCAGGGGGAGAGAGGGCATTTCAGGTATGGAGGACAGTGGTGGGGGATTCTATATCTTTCCTCTCAGACTTTCATCAAACTGACCCTGCTTCAGGCAGCACTGATACAAATACAGCTTTGTTTATATCAGTGCATAACTTGGATTAGAGAATATCTGATGAATTGAAGAACACACTTTTTTTTTAGTAAAGATTTAGGGATGGAGATTCCCCACTGAGCTTATGGTCAGAAATCAATTCACTTGCCTATTTCTTCCTTGTCTCACACGTGTGAGACATTCCAATGAGATCAATAGCAGAGCTGAGTTTACCCAGCAGGGAGAAATGTCAATGGTGGGAGAAATTCAATTTCCACTTAGTAGATTCTAGTTTGACTTCTGGCTTGTTCTTGTCCTTCTTCAGTCTTGGCAGATTAATGTGAAGTGTTTAGCGATGTGCTAGCAAATGTTTAACAACCAGCTCTCTGAAAAATAATGACAATTGCTTTGACCTCTTATGTTTAATCTATATTAACATTTTTTCCATCACTTTTTAAAGTTTAAGCACTCAACAGAAAAAATGAATCAAGTTCTTGTTTTTATCATTTGCCATTTTTTCAGGGAAAAATGTTCACACTGACAATTTAATAATCATCTCTCTGGAGCTCATCTGGGAGGCTTCTAACACACATGTGGAAGTGTGTCAGTACCATTGATATGTATTTTCCTGTCCCCCACTGAAACAAAGGTACAATTTTGGTTTGGGTTTATCAATTATTCAGCTTGACCAACACTATTAAATGGCTATTACATGTACAGCTAGGTTTTGTAGAGAAACAGGCAAAACCAGAATTCTCCTTATCTTCAAATAGCTTGTATTCTAATAGAGGGCTATAATATGTACACAAATAAATACAGAGCACATACTTTACAATAATAATAGGAGAGTCAGCAGGGAGGCGAGTGTGGAGAGCTGACCTTTGAGCTTCCTATCTGGAGGGGACATTTCACTTAGGCCAGTCCTCTCATAGAGGACTCTGAGACTCATGGAAAGGAAAAGGATTTATCCAGGGTCGTACAGGTAGTAAGTAGGAGAGACAGGATTTGAACCCAAGCCTCTTGACTCAAAATCCAGCCTTCTTTCCATGGCACCACATTACTTTATTCCTTGTTGAGAAAGAGAAAAAAAAATTGCATGGGGATTTGGAGATGACTGTGTGGCTATTTATCATTTTTTTAAAAAAAGAGATGAATGATTTATGGTTTGAATTTTAGGAATATTCTCCCTTTATATAGTGACTCCTCACAGTGCATTGAGATTACCATGATGGCTAATGAAGAAAGCAGGAAAAGCCAAAATTAATTTCAGTGCTTGGTGTTAGCACCAAGCTCCCATTGTGAGAGCTAGAAGCCAAGCTAACAATGACCCAGGGTCAGAAGCCCAAAGCTCAAAATGTATTTTCTCATTCAGTTCTATTTGTCCTCTTTCATGTCTTCTTGTGTTCTTTTGGTCTGTAGCATGAAAAAGACTAGATGGTTTGGAGCCTGGGAAGAAAGTGGATATGGCATTGGTTTAAGGTTTTGGTTCTAAAATGAATTTCAGTTTTACTGGCTGAAAATGAGTAAATAGAAATGTGAAAGCAAAATAGAATTATGGTACAGGCAGAAAATAAGGAACCATATGGTCAAGTTGAAAACCCAACCAAACGAAATTCAGAGCAGTGCAGTGTGTTCTACCAACTTTTATTTACTAGCAAAAAATCACTTTGTCTTTTTTTTTTTTACAAATTATTTTTTAATTAACACTCACGTATTGACTCTTCTTCACAACTCCCTCCCCTCTACTGAGAGAAAGAGAAAAACAAAAGCCCTCATAACAAATATACACCGTCAAGCAAAATAGTCTCTTTCTGCATCGGTCATTTTGAAAAACGTATGTCTGTTCCTGCATCTCGAATCAGGAGGAGGCTAATGTTCTTCATCATTGGTACTCTGGAGGAGGTGACTGGTCGTTGCACTGATCATTAAAAGAGTCTTTACTCGTAAAGTAATTAATTTTCACAATGTTGTTGTTATTGTATGTAGTGTTCCATCATGTCTTATCTTTAAAGAAAGTATACAGAATGATCACAAATCACTTGTAGTAAGCTTTTCAATATTCCAACTTGGGTTACTTTAATGTAATTACATTAGCATACAGTTTGGAATCAGGTTTGTTTTCACAGGACCATAGCCAGATATTGTTGAGTTCAACTCCCTCATTTTACAGACAAGGAAAATAATGTCCAGAAAGGTAAGGTAATTTGTTTGTAAGTGGAAGAGTCAGGTTTTGAACCCCAAATAAGGATGAACAGAGATTTTTTCCAAGAGGAAATAAACATAAAAAAACCAACCCCTAACATCATAAAATCTCTTTCTTCTGTTCCCTCTTAGTTAGACTCAGATTTGTTCTTTGCTTTGTTTCCCTCTTTTTATAAGTGATTTGTGATCATTCTGTATACTTTTTTTTTTAAAGATAAGACATGATAGCAGTACATACAGTAACGACAATATTGTGAAAATTAATTACTTTAAAAGAGTTAAGACTTTGTTTTGAGTGGACCAGTAAACTCAAAGTGCAACCTTGGGGGCAGCCTCCCCTGAAATAGCAAAAACCTGTAGATTTTTGGAGATAGAAGACAGGTTAGAGATAATTTAGCTCAACTTCTTCACTTATGAATGGGGAAACTGAGGCCCAGAGAGGGAAAGGAACTTGCCCATGTTTTCATAGATAATAAGGGACAGAACCAAATCAATCTCTCTTGTTACTGTATCTGATATCTTCTCAATCCTGGCTCTGCCATTAACTAGCTATATGACTTTGTGTGCGTTATTTTTCAGGTCATCAGTGGTGGAAGTAGGTTACAACAAATTGCCAGTCAATAGTTGTTCAAAGCTAATAATATATAGCAGTGGTATCAAATTCAAATAGAATCAGGTTACTGCAGGCCACTTATTAACTTAGAAAACCACAGAAGAATATTATTTATGTTGTAATATGTTTTTGTTTATTTTGATAAACATTTTCCATTTACATTTTAATCTGGATGGTACTTGAGTGCAGGGACTTGAGTTTGAGATCTCTGGTGTAAAGGATATTATTGGAGAGATTTATTGACCTGTAGGAAAAGGAAGTGGATCAATCATGTAGAGACAACTTGAAGGACAGTCCACATTTGCCATCGGTATCCATGAAACATAAATAGGTCTGGTGAAAGGTGCCTCACTATGTTAGAAGGAGAAGGTAGACAAGAGTCATTTTGGATAAATATGTATGAATGGCTTTTTATTTGTACCACTTGCACAGATGAGATCATAGATGCATCCATTTAAGTATAAAATTATTTTGCTTGCTTCTTGCTTTACAAAATGCTTTCATATATATTAAGTATTTCACAGGATCATTGTGAATATTAAGGAATCCTATTATTCCCATGTTATAAGTGACAAAACTTAGACCAAAAAGGTTTAAGTGACTTGCTCAAAGTCACACTGTTGGTCATCCTGAGACTTGTCGAGATGAAAGTTTGGTTAAAAAAGGCAAAAAGGCTAAATGTGTATTGTTTATTCCCTTCAAGTTAGCTGTTATATGGCTGTGGAGACAGAAGGAAATCTCTGATTACCTGATAGGAGAATGACTAGGCTTAAATCTGTTTTAGGAAAATCCAAGGGTGTCTGTGTCCCTCAGATTTATGGTCTCTATATGTGTTTAACTATACCACGAGAAAGAAATTTTCTTAATTGAATAGGTTGTAAATACAAAAAGATAAGAGTTGACAAAGTATCAATTGAAATTACAACCCAAGATATCTGTGTTTTCTTTACCTTTAACATGCCATAGCATAGTATATGTCCACGAAATATTAAGATATGGAAAAAATCCCATTATTCAAGATAGTGTCAGGTTAAGGTTATCAAAGTATGCTAAATCAGCCCCATCTGGACTTACTGATATAAGAAGAGGGAATAGTCTGAATTTACTTAAGAGAACAAAGAGATTGTTAGGTTCAGGCTCTTCTTCTGATTGATCAATTCGAACTCTGGCCCCTATTAAAGTCCAAAAATGATATTAAATATTATCAGACTTAAAACTTGATCTTCTTACTCCAAATCTACAGACTTTTTACTGCTATTTGATTCTCTTTTATAGTACCTTGAATAGGCAGGAGCTGAAAAATGTTTGTTTGATATAACTTGGAATGCTATAGGGCAAGGCATTTGATGTCAACATTCATTTATGCACTAAAAAATTTATTCAATGCCTAGATTAATACTGATACCTACAATAATAATTAATAATGTCAATTTGTGATCATAAAATATTCATAATTATTAATTCATTCATGACAACCTACTGAGGAAATAAAAATATGCAAGTATTATGTCCCTTGCTTTATAGATTAGGTAACTGAGGCTTTCTGAGATTAAATATTTTGCCAAAGATAAGAACCAGTTCTTCTGAATCCAAGTTCAGTCTTTTTTCTACATGCATGGTTCTGTACTAGGCATTGTGGGACATACAGGCAAACTGCATCGCACATAGACCTTGCCCTCAAAACTACCATTTGGTTGAGAAGAGAAGACGTATCAACAGGAGAGTTAATAATAACACGATGGTTTTCTTTTTTTACTAAGCCAATATGCTTCATGGAGGTGAATTGTAAACTATATATAGTTTAGGAAGTTAGGCTGGCCATTGATTTTTTTTTTTGTTTGGAGACCTCTAGTCTACCTTGTTGGACTGTGGCCATAAGGGGCAACTTTAGGGGCGAAGCTTGGAGTTTTGGGTTTTTTAAGTGAAATGTCAGTTCAAAAAGAAGATAACCACAGAATGAGTAGATGAGGAATGATAATCAGCCTTTTAAAAAGTTAGTGTAATAAGAAAGGAAGTAAAAAAGAGCTATAAGGAACCAAGGACATACTCATTAAGAAAGTAGTGCCTATTCAAGAAAACTGAGTAAGATGTTGAAAAAACCAAGTCAAAGGAAGGTTTAATCAATATATTTATTTAGGTGGAGTCTTCTAGAGGAACATCAATTTACTTTAGGTTCAAATCACTGTAAGGAAAGCAGCTTAAACCCTAAGTATGAAAGAGATGGACTCAAGTTCTCGAGAGAAACTTTGCTTTTCCAAGGCTATTAGGAAAGAAAAAGGCAGCTCCGTCTGGGATTGGTGGAAGTAGTATGAATGAGAAAAAGGTGCAAAGACTAGGAAATCCTGGAAGATATCTAATATTTTTTCTGAAACAAGAGAATTGAGTAATATGAGATTATACTTGTAATGCAAAAGTTTCTATGGATTCCCACATGATTCTGAGATCTGGTTCAAGTTTGTTTGTATCATTGTCCACCCAACTTCACTACTCTAAACTCATTCCAGTGAGCCTCTCCAGCACAGGTTCTAACACATGGATCTTAAGAAAAAAGCATTTACTAAAAGAGAATAGCAAGGTATTAAGATGTAATGAATCAGGTAGCAAGCATTCTAAGCACCCAAACCAGATGGCTTTCCACAATCCCAAGGGGACTGACTGCAAATCAGAATCTCTTTCAATGCTTCAGTCTTCGCAGCTCAGTAGAAAGACATAGTCTATTTAAACTTGTGACAGGATATTCAGAGTGTCATATCTGCAGTAGTCTCTGTTTAATTATTTACCTCTTCAAGATGGACAGTAGCTAGTGAATATTGTCACTTTCAGAACACTGTGGCCCTATCTACATCAAATGAATTAACTATCTGACTCTTTGCCCAGCACATGCTAGTCTTGTTGCCTGGATGGATGTCTGCTGTTTCCATGCTCATTCTGGGACAACCTGATTCCCACAGTCTGTGTTTGAATTTTTTTGTTACTGTTGAGTTGTTTCAGTCATGTCGAACTCTTCATGGCTCCATTAGGGATTTTCCTGGCAAAGATACAGAAGTAGTTTGCCATTTCCTTCTCCAGTTTATTTTAGAGATGAGGAAACCGAGGCAAACAAGGTTAAGTGAACTTGTTTAGTTCAGTTATACAGTATCTGAGACCACATTTGAACTCAGAAAGAAGAATCTTCCTGACTCCATTCCCAGAACTAGCAGCTTCGACTTAACATACTAAGTATTTCTTTTAAAAAAAAACAACAAATGCATGTTGATTAATTTGCCTGGGCCTTCTAGTTCTCACTTGTACCACAGGCATTCTGGAGCCAGCTCATCATACCAACTGGTCAGAGCTGCATGTTAAAGTTTCAAGGTGAGCATTTACACCTTAGAAACTAGCTAATGCTACAAATCATGCCTTGTTTTGTTGTAGCTGTTGATTGTCTAAATTTAAGAAAGTAATGAGAAAATGTAAATAATGGAGATCAAATATAGAATTTTTTGGAGAGTCAGTTGTTAAATATTTACCACCATACCCCTGATTGTAACTTATCTCCACTGTAATCAATTTGTGCTTTAGTGTTCTCTCACTCTGTTGTATGCTTTAGTGACTTCAGAGTGTGTTATTCAGTGCTTCTTAAACTGTGTGTTTCAGGGTCATGAAAAATTTGGCAACAGCAAAAGCTTTCTGAATGGGCAATGACCAAAAATCAATTAAAAATCAAATGTGTAATGAACCCAAGGTGTTTCTGTCAGTGCTTACCCGTGTTGTACCATGCAATTTCAATGCAGCCTTGGCTCTGAACACACAACTGGCACACTTTGGCCTGCATATGCCCTCAGGCCATGCAACTAAAAGGGGAAAAAGTTTAAGAAGTCCTGTACTATAGGGCACTGCACCAGGAAACAAAATAGGAAAAGACCATGAATACTAGGAGTTCACTATTTGGAGTTTTCTCTTCCTTCTTTTTTTTTTTAAGATTAAAAAATATAATCTTGGGTGGTGTTGGGAGAAAAATGCTCAAAACAACATAGTCATAAAAGCTTGCTTGGGGCGGTTTCTATTTGGAGGTAGAACTGGGCGTGTGTTTTTACATTTTACCAAAAAGTGCTTTCTGGAATAGCATCTGATGCCATTTTATTTGTTCCTAGATCCTTTTATGATAACTGTCTTCTGAAAGAAAAATGAAGAGAATTTATGATCTGACAGATACTGCCATTGCTTCATGTATGGAAACTGACAAAAATCATTCTTTTTTGTCCTTATTCTAAAGCTTGTACTTCCATTTGATCTCTGTTTCTTCCTTTTTCCCCTAGGAAACACTAACTCTGCAGGACCTTTCATACCAGCTGTAAACTGCATTACACCCTCAGACTGGTTATAATATCAGCAACCCTGAACATAATGACAAAAATTTGGCAGTTTATAACCACCTAATGATTCCCTCAAACAGTGTTATTAGTCAAGTGGCATGAATGTCTTGGGGGGAGATTGGAAACAGCAAACATAAATATTTCTTCTGCTGTCTTTTTTTCATGAAGACATTGTTTTAGTGGTGTTTTCTTATGTGAAACTTAGCAGAATAAAGGTTGTAAAAAATTTATTTCTTTTGGCTTGCCCTTGTGGTAGTATTATTAAATGGATTTCTGCAGAACCAGTCTTGATTAAAGTTATGAGGAAGGGAAAATTTGTCTTAGATCACCATAGTGTTTTCTTTCTGAGTCCTTATCCTTCCTGTGTGCTCCCCTCCTCCCAAAAGCAACCTCCCTTTTCTTAGGTATCCAAAGAAAGGTATCTTAGGTATCTTTCTTCCCCTATTTCTAAACACAAAAGGAAATGTTTCGTATTACTAATTTATAAATTAATCTGAATTTAAATCACCGCACATTCCAGAAGTATTTGTGTTTAATTATTTGTGTTATAATTATATTACAGAGTTGGGGAGGGGAAGGATGGATCAAAGGAATTGCTTTATCAGTTTAATGAGCCTTTTTTTGGGGGAATTTTTTATTTTTCCTATTGTTTTCCTATTGATGATACTTATCCCTTCCACCTGTTAGGGTTTAGGGGGTCTCTCCTCATCCCCTTACTCCTCTACTGTAATCTGGAAAAATCTGTGTAAAACTTTTTGCCTCTCTCTTTGTACCAAAAATTATGAATTATTATGGTATTAAAAGATAAAATATGTTGATATTATTCAATATTACACATATATTTTATCCATTTCTGAGTTTCTAAATTTTTTCTGTGTTATTTGCAGATCTTCATGTGTCATCTGTGGCTTCCACAAAAGTTCCCCCAAATTCCCTTTAAATTTCTTATGCCATCCCTCAACATATCAAAATCTCAATGGGGAAAGTTGTATTGCGGAAGGGGCAATGGTATAGATAAGCTTCTTTGTTCTGTCTGGAAGGTGGGTTTCACTGATACTGGATAAGTTGGCTGATGGCTTTTATTGTATGAGAAGCCCCTCTTTGTGTTGTCCTAAAAAGAATTGGGCAGAAAGATTGGTTCTTTTTGATTTCTTTGTTTTTCTATATTTCATTTTATCTGTGAAATACTGAAGGTATAGCAAAATCAGGGATAGATCTGTGTCCTGAATTCTCCTCCCACTCCTCTCCAAGTCATTAATGGCTTCCTTGGTGCAAGAAACATGGAAGCTCAAGATACTGTTAGAAATAGCCCACGTGGCCTTAGAAGAGAGCACCAGCCTTGGAAAGCCTATAGTGTTACCCCCTCATTCCAATAGATGATGGACACAAAGAGAGGAATAGGAATTTTTTGACTCAAGAGATCACAGCATCCTGGGGCAATGATGGAGCAAGGAGAGGTCTCTAGGCTATGCCAAATAAGTCTACTCCTGACTGTTTTTGCAATGTGAAAGACTAGCCTACCAAAATACAGAGAGGCTCATCATCAACAGGTTGCCTACAAGCTAATTAATTCTTTGACCATGGTAACCCATAAAAAAAAAAGATCCAAAAAGGTCTACTTTGTTAAGAATACCGGAGTTTGGAGGGCATTTATAAAGTTTTATTATTTATAACTCTAAATGTGAGATTAAAATTGTCCAGTAGAAAACAAGTTGATATACTATTAGAAAAAAAGAAACATATCGTTATTATATTATTTAATTTTGATTATTACCTATATTCTGATATATACAAGATATCTGCTCTGAAGCTATCAATATTGCTTTTTCTTTTCTTCAGTGTAATTGTTTATGTGAATTACCCTATTACTATTCTTTTTCATATAGTATCTACTTCTTTCTATGGGATCTGGTCATCACTTTTCTGATGTCCCTCTTTGAAAATGAAGGACACACATAACAAGGGTTTAGTAGATGAATCTGAGTACTTTACTGACCTTTCAACGTTTTCTATTGACTTGATCAGATGAACTAGACAAAAGTATTCTTTCTGTCCTTATTAGACTATCTATTTCTGCTTCTGTTACTATCTGTTTCTGGCCCCAAATCTATCATTTCATTTTGCCAAATGTCTTTCTCCAACTCTGTCTTCTTAGCCAACTGTTCATTTTTTATGCTATCTTGAAATCTGGGGAGATCTAGGTGAGCTGGTAAAGTGTGAGGTGAACACAACAAAGAGAATAGTTTGTACAATAACAACATTGCAAAAACAAATACCTTTGAAAGACTTAGGAACTCTGATCAACTCGGTGGTCTGCCATATTTAAGAGGAGTGATGATAAAGCAAGGTACCCACCTCCTGACGGAGAGATGATGGAGAGATATATTGTTGGATATAGCCAATATGGAATTTTATTTGCTTAAATATGCATATTTGGTTTCCATCACATCTAAGCTAATATTCAACCATCTGCAAGAAGCCTTTAGGCTAGTGCCTTCCTTCTGTTGATTATCTGCAATATCCCATATGTATTTTGTTTGTACATAGTTTGCATGTTGTCTCTCTCATTAGGCTGTCAGCTCCTTGAGAGCAAGGACTGTCTTTGGTTTTTCTATTGCTTTCACTTAGAATAGTACCCGGCACAAAACAGACACTTAATAAAAGTTTGTTGACTGATTTGTTATAAGAATTTTCTTTTTCTCTCTCCTCCCCCCATTTGAAGGTCAGGGAGAGAAAATAAATTTTCATTTATTGCAATAAATAAAATTAAGATAAAAAATAAAATCCATTAGCAATGAACATGACTTTTGCACCTAAATTCTTATGTTTCTTATCTAGGTCTTCTTAACTCCTAGAGATTCTTTCTAGGGTCCTTATGATGGTATTACATATCATCATAAATAAGTAGCAGCCATTGGATTCTGATTATCCCTTTCCCCAATTTGCTCTCCCTTTTACTATCTTCCCTTCCCTAAACCCTTCCCCCTTGCCTTCCTTCAGGATAAAATAGATTTTCATATCCAACTGAGTATGTCTTATTCCTCCTTAAGCCAAATCCCATGAGAGTAAGGCTCAATCATTTCCTTTCATTTTCCCTTTCTTCCCCTCCATTGTAAAAACTCTTTCTTCCCTCTTTTATGTGAGATGATTTGGGGCAGCTGGGTGGTGCAGTGGAGAGCACCAGTCTAGGAGTCAGGAGGACCTGAGTTCAAATCTCACCTCAGACACTTGACACTCACTAGCTCTGTGACCTTGAGCAAGTCACTTTACCCCAGTTGTCTCATCCTGGGTCATCTCCAGTCATCCTGATGAATATCTGGTCACTGGATTCAGATGACTATGGAGGAGAAGTGAGGCTGGTGACCTGCACAGCCCTCCTTCACTCAAAACAAAAGTCAAGTGCAAGTCATGTCGTTATTTCTCTGATGGCATGGTATTCTTAGGCAATGAAGAACAAATACACATATGAGATGATTGGCTACATTCTACTTCTCTCTTTCTCTTTACTCCTGTACGTTCCACTCAATAGTATATTTTATTTTAGGTATTCTCCCTTCATATTCAGCTCACCCTGTGCCCTCTGTCTATGTATCTATGTATACACACATATACATACATACATATACACACATAATATATACCCATATGCCTATGTACATATGCATACTTACACATATATAATACATACATACCCATACACATCTACATGTATATATACATATTCCCTCTAACTACCCTAATACTGAAAAAGCTCTCATGAGGTACAAATAACATCTTTCCATATAGGAATGTAAACAGTTTAACTTTAATGAGTTCCTTAAGGCTTCTCTTTCCTGTTTACCTTTTCATGTATCTCTTGATTCTTGTAATTGAAAGTCACATTTTCTATTCAGCTCTGGTCTTTTCAACAAGAATGCTTGGAAGTCCTCTATTTCATTGAATTTCCATTTTCCTCCTGAAGTGTTATACTCAGTTTTGCTGGGTGGGTGATTCTTGGTTTTAATCCTATCTCCTTTGGCCTCTGGAATATCATATTCCAAGCCCTTTGATTCCTTAGTGCAGAAGCTGCTAAATCCTGTATTATCATGATTATATGTCAATAGTATTTGAATTGTTTCCTTCTGACTGCTTGTAATATTTTCTCCTTGACCTGGGAACTCTGGAATATGGTTACAATATTCCTAGGAGTTTTCCTTTTGGGATCTCTTTCAGGAGGTGATTGGTGAATTCTCTCTACTTCTATTTTACTCTCTGGGACTAGAATATCCAGGCAGTTTTCCTTGATAATTTCTTGGAAGATGAAGTCTAGGCTCTTTTTTTGATCATGGTTTTCAGGTAGACCAATAGTTTTTAAATTATCTCCCTGGGATCTATTTTCTAGGTCAATGGTTTTGCCAGTGAGATATTTCACTTTGTATTCTATTTTTTCATTCTTTTTGGTTTTTTTGTAATTTCTTGGTTTCTCATAAAGTCATTAGCTTCTATCTGTTCCATTCTAATTTTTAAAGAGTTATTTTCTTCAGTGAATCTTTGAACCACCTTTTCCATTTGGTTAATTCTGCTTTTTAAAGCATTTTTCTCCTCATTGACTTTTTGGAACTCTTTTGCCATTTGGATTAGTCTATTTTTAAAGGTGCTATTTCCTTCAGCATTTTTTGGGTCTCCTTTAGCAAGCTGTTGACTCACTTTTCATGATTTTTTTGCATCACTCTCATTTCTCTTTCCAATTTTTCTCCACCTCTCTTATTTGATTTTTAAATGCTTTTTGAGCTCTTCCATGGCCTGACACCATTGCATATTTGTTTTGGAAGTTTTGGATACAGAAGCCTTGACTTTGATGTCTTCCTCTGATGGTATCCTTTGTTATTCCTCGTCTGAAAGGATGCAAGAATATACTTGTTCACCAAGAAAGTAACCTTCTATAGTCTTATTTTTTCCCCTTTTTTGAGGGCATTTTCTGAGCCAGTTACTTGACTTTTTAGTCCTTTGTCAAGAGGAGGGTATACTCTGGGGACCTGTAAGTTCTCAGTTCCTCCAAGGTGGCACAATCAAGGGAGAGGAGTTTACTCTTCTCCTGGCCTGTACTGTGGTCTGGGAGCCAACTACAAGCACTCTTCTGCCCAAGATCTGTGAGTACAATTTCCTCTCTAGAGCCAACACCCAGTGCTCCTCCTCACCCCAGGACATCCACTCAGGACTGAGACCCAGATCAACTGCTCGATTCCCCCAGGGTTTTTAGACTCAGGGCTCCAAAAATGAATGCTGCTGGTGCTGCAATGACTACTGCTGGTCTTGGGGTGAGGCTGAGGCCAGAACTTGCTCCCCTCTCAACCAGGTGAAAGAACTTTCTCACTTTGAAGCAGTCTTTGGCATCTGTGGGTTGAGAAATCTGGGAACCACAGCTGCTACCCATGATTCTGTACCCTGAAGCCTGCTCCAACTCTGTCCTTGCCATGCCCTGCCAGTGTGGCCAAAGTTGGGCTGCACACTGCTCTGAGCCTGGTGTGATTGACCTTTCTTGTTGGCCTTCCAGGTTGTCTTGGGCTAGAAATCTCTTTCACTCTGTCTTTTTGTGGCTTCTGTTGCCCTAGAATTTGTTTAGAGTCTTTTTTTACAGGTATTTTATGGGATTTGGAGGGAGAGTTTCTACAGGTCCATCCTTCTACTCAGCCACATTGACTCCACCCCCCAGTAACAGCCATTGGTTTTAAGATGTCTTGTAGGGTATTAGAACCAGACTTTAGATCTTTTGTAATTCTACCACATTATTTATTTTCCATCACATCTCAGTTACACATTTTGGGGAGGAAGTATAACTGCTAATTGGTCATATCAGGTCTGTATATCTTTGCTCAAGGCCTCCTCTTCATGCCCTGCAGATAACTTTTGAATGGGATTAGTGTAGTGAAAAAACAATTCACCTGGATATAGGTTGATGGAATGGATTCCAATGGATTCGAAAGGTTGATTTTGTTTTTATTTTGGTTTTATCTCCTCAGCACTCAGCACAGTGCTGAGCACATAGTAGATTTTTGATAAATGCTAGTTGACTGAGTGGCTTATTTGATTTCCCATAAAGATTTTTTGGGGATAGGAGCAATAGGGCTTAGGGCCCTGTTGATATTTTGTTTAAAGACTATTTAAACTCATCATGTACAAGACTTTCATCTTTGGCTCTCCAAGCTTCAGGCTGAGTGTTAATGGAAATAAACTGCAGGTCAGCCAAGATGAGAAGTCCTAATGTTTCCAGGAAATCATGGGAAATTGGAAGCATGGGGAGTAATGAGGCTAAACTTTATAAAGAAGAGGTCTGAGTAGTCTTAAAAGGGAACAGATGAATTCCTTTGAGGTGAGAATTCCTTGAAGAGGAGTAGATATTATGTTGAAAGTAACAGAACATTGGATGAAGAAATATTTGAATTTTATGAAGACAAAGCATGTCTTCTGTGAGAATTGGATTTTCTGTTTGACAACTCACTAACTATTTCTTTGGATTAGAAGAAAATGAGGCCATCACCACTACAGACTAAAGTTACTGTATTTTTTTGAAACACTTTCAAACAGTTGGACTAAATTGAAACCTGAAAGCTCTATTTTGAAGCTGTTATAAATTAGACCCTTTGTGTCCAGGTCATATCTTTCCAAAGTCTGAGTTCTCTCATTTTGTCCTGTCATTCAGGAGTGGAAACAGAATGAGCATCATAGTGTTCAAAAGCAATTAAATGAGGAAGTATTTGTGCTTTAGGGGCCTCCACCTTACCTTGTCTGTGATCGATTATCTGCTCAAGATACTGGGCACAACCTTGAAGTGGTGAAATTCAGCCTTTGAAAAATTAAACAGCTAAAGGCTGAAAGTGAATAAGAAAAAATAGAAGCTTGACATTTTGAACTGAATCTTATGTTGACTCCACTAAATCCACTTGGCTTACCAGCATGCTATATATTGTCTTTGTATGTTCCCTGGAGAGCAGGAATCTCTTTGAAAGAGGATCCCTAGTGGTCTTCATGTATTTTCAGGGTGAATTAGGTTGAGCCCATGAGATTAAAAGAGGAAGTTGTCACTGATGAAATCTGGCTCTGGTCTGATAATGTGGGATTTAAGGATGTTTCCTAATGATTTTTTATGTGAACCTAGCTGTTTGCATGTGGTTTCTCCTCTTATTTTCTGTCTCCTCCCTGCTGTGCACCGCCCCCCCCCCCCAACCCGCACTCCTCATTGGAATGAGTTCTTTGAGATTAAGAACTTTTCATTTTGTTTTTTTTCTTCTTCCTTCGTATATCCAGTGTTTGGTATAAGTGCTTGGTACGAGTAGGTGCTTAATACATGCTTGTTTATTTGACAACTCTTTTGATATTCTTTATGTATGACAACTAGAAAAGAAGCAAGCATCTACACATGAATGGATGTTATCTACATTAAAGGTCCAGTATTCTTGTCTGGGTTGAGTAGAAAATGAAGGAGGGATAACAGAATGTCAGTATAATCCTGGGGAAATGGTTATCTGGGAAGAAAGTTGTAATAATTTTTTCATTTCCTTTGTTTTTAGTTTTTCCCCGAATACCATTTGTGCCCCTGAAACAATTGGACAATTCAGCAATTCCTCATTTATTAACTATCTGCTGCTGTGCATAGATCTAATATTAGGTATATGAAGATGGAGGAAAGAAAACCCTCAAGGAACTTAAGACAGATATCTAAATA
The DNA here is from genome assembly GCA_028658325.1 of Potorous gilbertii. Classification (NCBI taxonomy): domain Eukaryota; kingdom Metazoa; phylum Chordata; class Mammalia; order Diprotodontia; family Potoroidae; genus Potorous; species Potorous gilbertii. The sequence goes on from CM053771.1 coordinate 333,988,823, forward strand.
GCTGTAATGCAAGTTATACCGTATTAAGTCCGCAAGAGAGTTTTCATCAGCCAAGAGTCCATCCAAAAGCATATATTAAGTTTTTACTGTATGTGTGCCAGGTGCTGTGTACTGCATGCTAGCCTTCAAGGAGCTTGAGGTTACTTTGGGGAAAACTTTGCTTTTACTTTTTTAGGTGTAAAAGGAAACTTGGGATGACAGATATTTGATATATTAGAGTGATTTTTCAGGGATTTTCACAAATTAGAGTCATTTTTCCCCCATTAGTCTCACATATAACAAAAATCTGACACTAAATAAATATTCAAAGTTACCATGCCTCAGGTTTCCCTTTCATTTTACCAATAGAATTTGCCTATTGTAGAGGTAGAAAATAGACAAGGTGGACAAAGTCCATCACTAGGCACACCGAGAAAGTGACTGTATCTGGCCAATACCCTTAGCTAATAAGCTGCCCTTTCTAGCTTTCTGTGAATCTAATCATCTTGCAGCCAACCAGTATTAGTGGAAAACAGTGGCAGATATCTGCTCCCAGAACATCAAGGAAACCAATTTAGTTTTTCTGGGTACAATTTCTTTAAAAGCATTTCATTTATGTAAGTAGAAACAGCTTTCACAAATTTAACAAGTGGAAATAAATTCGATTTATTCCATGGAACATCTCACTATTACTTAAGATTTGAATCAGCACATGGTCATTTTGAACCTTCTATACTTTATAGTCATTGTAATATATACTCAAGGCTAGTGCATCATTGAAAGGCTATTTGATGTTTATGGCTTTAATTTCCAAGAGAAGTTTAATGAAAATTGAAGCACAACAGAGCTTCACCAACAGAAAGGAGTCTCTGGACAGGCTGTCAGTCAGACTATTCACTGGAAAAAAATTGAATAGGATAAAAAAATCCTAAAAACACTGTATGTCTTCTCAAATCCCTTACCTCACTGTAGTTGCTTGCATAGTTTCTCCTGTTAGACAGTGAGTTTGTTGAGATCAGAGAATATGGTTTTTGTTTTTGTTTTTTGCTTTTCTTTTCATCCCTAGCATCACCTGCTGCATAGTACGTGATTATAAATGATTGCTGACTTGGTTTTTACCCAAGGGAACTGTCTCCATTTATTTACAAATACTACCTTCCTGTTAAGCAGTATTGAGTAGTAGAAAGACCAGTTGACTGGGAGTCTAGTGAGGAACTTGCTATATGAACCTGGTCACACGTTGAACCTCTCTGGACCTTGATTTGTTCATCTGAAAACTAAATGCCTTTGTGGATTTGATCAGAGGTGTCAAACTCATGGGCTTCAGGCCATGAGCCCACACACGCAGACCCCAAAAGTTCTTTTTTTTGACAAATTTTTTACATTTTTATTTAACGTTTTGAGTTCCAAATTCTATCCTTCCCTCCCTCCCCTCAGTCCTCCCTGAGATGGTTATACATGTGCAATTATGTAAAGCATTTTTCATACACATTTTGTAGAAGAAGACTCGAATAAAAGAAAAAAATGGAAGAAAGTGAAAAATAGCATGCTTCCATCTGTATTCAATTAATATCAGTTTTTTTTCCTCTGGAAGCAGATAGTGTGCTTTATCATTAGTCTTTGGAATTGTCTTGGATCATTGTATTGCTAGGTCATTCATAGTTCTTCATCAAACAATATTGCTGTTATTATATAAAATGTTCTGGTTCTGTTCAGTTCATGTAAGTCTCTCCAGGTTTTTCTGAAATCATCCTGCTTGGCATTTCTTAAAGCACAATAATATTCTATTAGAATTATATACCACAGCTTGTTTAGTCACTCCCTAATTGAGGGAAATCCCTTTGATTTCCAATTTTTAGCAACCATAAAAAGAACTGCTATAATTATTTTTGTACAAATAGATCCTTTCCCCTTTTTTGAATGCATCTGGGATAGAGATCTAGTAGGATTGCTATATCAAAAGGTATGCACAGTTGTATAGCCCTTTGGGCATAGTTCCCAATTACTTTCCAGAAAGGTTAGATCAGTTCATAATTCTACCAACAGTGCATTAGTGTCCCAGTTTTTCCACATCCCCTCCAGTGTCTAACATTTCCCTTTTTTGTCCTTATATCCAATATGATAGGTGTGAGGCAATACCTCAGAGTTGTAATTTCTTTAATCAGTAGTGATTTAGAGAGTTTTTTCATATGTCTATAGATAACTCTGATTTCTTTGTCTGAAAATTGCCTGTTCATATCCTTTGACCATGTATTAATTGGGGAATGACTTGTATTTTTATAAATTTGACTCAATTCTCCAATATGTTTGAGAAATGAAGCCTTTATCAGACATATGTGTTATAAAATGTTTCCCCATTTTCTGCTTTTCTTATAATATTGTTTGCATTGGTTTTGTTTGTGCAATTTTAAAAAAAATTTTATTTAATCAAAATTATCTATTTTACATTTTGCAATGCTTTCTATATCTCCTTGGATCCTAAATTCTTCCATTATCCATAAATCTGATGACTATTCCATTCTTTCTTAATTTGCTTATGGTATCACCTTTTATGTGTAAATCATGTACCCATTTTGACCTTATCTTGATATAGGTGTGAGTCATTCATTGGTCTATACCTAGTTTCTGCCATACTCTTTTCCAATTTTCCCAGTAGTTTTTTGTTGAATAATGAGTTTTTGTTCCAAAATATTGGATCTTTGGGTTTATCATATACGACATTACTATGGTCATTTACTATGATGTAATTTGTACCTAATCTATCCCACTGATGCACCACTCTGCTTCTTAGCCAGTACCAGATTGTTTTTAATAATTACTATTTTGTAATACAGTTTCAGATTTGGTACAGCTAGACCACCTTTTTCACATTTTTTTTTCATTGATTCCCTTGATATCCTTGAAATTTTGTTCTTTCAGATGAACTTTGTTATTATTTTTCCAAGTTCTACAAAATAATTTTTTGATAGTTTGATTGGTATGGCATTGAATTTAATTAAGATCAATTTAGGTAGAATTATCATTTTTATTATATTATATTTTTATTATATTGGCTCAGACTCCCCATGACCAATTAATATCTTTTTAATCATTTAGATCTCACTTTGTGTGAAAAGTGTTTTATAGTTATGTTCATATAGTTGTTGAGTTTATCTTGGCAGGTAGACTTCCAAATATTTTGCATTGTCTACAGTTATTTTAAATGAAATTTCTCTATCCTTTGCTGCTCAACTTTATTGCTAATATATAGAAATGCTAAAGATCTATGTGGTTTATTTTGTATCTTGCAATTTGTTAAAGTTAATAATTTCAATTCATTTTTAGTTGATTCTCTAGAATTTTCTAAGTATAACAACATATCATTCACAAAGTGTGATAGTTTTGTTTCCTCATGGCCTATTTTAATTCTTTTAATTTTTTTCTTCTTATTCCTATGCCTAACATTTTTAGTGCAGTATTAATAACAGAGGTGATAATGTGCATTCTTGCTTTGTCCTGATTGTATTGGGAAGTCCCATTACAAATAATGGTTGCTGATGGTTTTAGAATCTAAATATATTACTTATCATTTTAAGGTAAACCCCATTTATTCTTATGGTCTCTAGTGTTTTTTAATAGAAATGGGTGCTGTGTTTCTCAAAGGCTTTTCATGCATCTACTGCAAATCATGTGATTTCTGTTGGTTTTGTTATTAATATGGTGAATTGTGCTAATAGATTTCCTAATATTGAACTTGCTTTGCATTCCTGGTATGAATCCCACCTGTTCATAATGTATGATCCTTGTGATATAGTTATATAGTTTTTTGCTAGTATTTTATTTAAAATTTTTACCTCAATATTCATTAGTGAAATTGGTCTAGAATTTTCCTTCTCTTTTTTGGCTCTTTATAGTTTAGGTATCAGCACCACATGTGTGTCATAAAAGGAATTTTGTAGGACTCCTTCTTTGCTTATTTTTCCAAACAGTTGGTATTATATTGGGATTGATTGTTCTTTAAGTGTTTGGTCAAATTTGCTTGTGAATCCATCTGGCCCTGGGGATTTTTTTCTTAGGAAGTTCATTGATGGCTTGTTCAATTTTTTTCTAATATTGGATTACTTAAGTATTTTATTCTTTCATTAATGTGGCTAATTTATATTTTTATAACTATTCATCTATTTCATTTAGATTGTCAGATTTATTGACATATAATTGGGTAGCATATCTCCTAACAATTGTCTTACTTTCCTCTTCATTGGTGGTGAATTCAAGTCTTCATTTTTTGATACTAGTAATTTGGTTTTCTTCTTTCCTTTTTTTTAAAAAAATCAAATGAACCAATGGTTTATCTATTTTATTAGTTTTTTTTCATAAAGCCAGCTTCTTGTTTTATTCATTTGTTCAATGGCTTTCTTACTTTCAACTTTATTAATCTCTCCTTTGATTTTCAGGATTTCCAATTTGGTGTTTAATTGAAGACTTTTGTAGATCAAAATATCACCCTCCTGATGTCATTGGTCTTAAGCTCTTTGAGAGCAGGGACTGTCTTTTTTTGTATCTGTATCCTAAGTTTAGTACAGTATCTGGCACATAGCAGGTGCTTAATATCCCACCCCAAATATTCACATGGACTATCTGTGCCCAACCTGTGGTAGAGCATTTCGAGTTTATATTGGTCTGATCAGCCACAGTTGGACACACTGAAATTTCACTTTACCATGGTGATGTCATTTTGGTCCTCTTTGAAGACAAAGGACAACAAGCAGGTGCTTAATAAGTGTTTATTCCATTGTATATCATGCAGGCATGAATCTTCCTTCTCTGGAAGCCAGAGGCTTTGGATAATCTGAAAGAGATATTGGCTTTCTTTAATCATAACGATCCAACCTAGCAAAATGAAGATCTTTGCAGTTTCATCCCTTTATTAATAAAGTGTCACTAGAATTATGAGAAGATTTCACTTTCTCAGGACTGTAAACATTTCATTAATGCTATGAGTAGCTGTCCAGGAAACTGAAAATGGTAAAGCTGTAATTGAGGGAGTCTGGAACTGTTCTAACTTTGAAAGTTCAAATCACATGGAGAAATCCGAACTTTCAGACCCCTTCCTTAAATGCTTCTACCACAATGCTATTGTCTCTTTGCCTCTCAACCTTCCTCATATTCTAGTTTCTAAGAGACTGATGTTGGTCAGGCTAGAGTGAAGAAGAATGAGGAGCTGTAATGCTTCAGACTGCAGGAGGCCAAGCAATCCTCTTCTGTAAGCATTGTGTTTATGATCAGCTTAATACACCCATTTTCCAAATATTAGCCTCCATTGGAGACAGTTGGAGGGAAGCCCCACGCAGAGAGGAGGACTAAACCACAGCTGGCAATCACCTCAGCAACAGTTGCTGGGGAGAAAGGAAAAGATGCAAGCAATAGGAAGCAGGAGGTGGGGTGGAGAAAGCCTGAGCTGGCAGGAAAGCAAATATGGGGAGAGGCTATTATTAATGTGTAAACTTTGATGTTTTGAATGGCTTTCTATATTCAAAAAGAAATAAGAATGTAATCTACCTCTGAGGGAGAGAGGCAGATGGAGGAAAAGAAGGCAATTAGATTTTAATGTATTGTCTTCTAGGGGATTGCCTCAAAAGTCAAAGGAAAGGAACAGGAGTAGTATACTCTTGGGTTTGTTTTCCTTTTTGGATTAAATAATATTTGAACATCTTTTGGGTGCGCGTCCCAACTCAAAAAGGGGTGGGGGGACAGCTATGATTGTTTTTTGAATATGCTGGCCTAATTTAGAGAGCCTGCTTTGTCTACCTGTGCTTATAGACCAAATGAGGTCATGCATGTATGTGAATCACTCTGCAGATTTTAAAGTGCTATATAAATGTCGGTTATTGTGTTCTCTTAACACAGCCAAACCAACCTAACTCAGGAGAATGCACCACCTTCATTATCAATTGTTGGACTTTATAGTACAGGGAATTCTAAGTAAGGTGGATTTTTGTTATTCTTTCTTAAAGTTTAGTTTCTTGAGATTTGTGGCCATGATGATCTCTACTTCCCAGGTTCATGGCTTGTAAACATCTACACCAGGCTTGTGCAGTATTATATAACAATAAATAATACAAACTTTTGTGCTTAAAATTGTAAATATACACTACAATTGCACGGTGAGATATCATGGTGAAATAATGTAGACCTGTGGGGCTACTGCTGGCAATATGCCCTATAAAGCAAATGGGTACTTGTCAGTAAGCAGAAACCCATAGGGATTTGGGATTTGGTAATGCTTAGAGGAATGTATGTACCTGTTTCAAATGGTTCCCTTTGAATCTTGAGGGAATTTAGGGGAGTACACAAGCTGGAATACTGCACTTTCCTCAACTGACCTCAAGAAGTGTGGGTAGTTGCCCTGCTTCTTGTTGGCTCTTGGGAGAAGGGTGATTAGGGAATGCTGTAGAAATTGGTGCTCCCACTATCAGCAACCCCTTGTGAGAGGGATAAAGCTAGCTTATTGAACCCCTTATTATGACTGTGTTCCTTCTTCTTGTCTACCTGGATCAAGAGTGAACCTGTGCTAGTATCTCCACCTGTCTTACAGGAATTTATAGTATGGTGAATTTCTTTGACCAAAAAAATTCATCACTTGGTGGGCAATCTTCTGGTAATGAGCCTCTTCACACGTAGACTGATTCTAGGGTTATACTCAGTGCCTTTATAGCTTGGCAGGACCTACTAGGACTTGGGCCACGGACAGAGCACACAAACACCTCCCTGCTGCAATGAGGCAAATCTTGGAAGAAGACTTTTTTTAAAGGAGAATAACAATATTGGTGATAAATTTGAGATGTCCATTGTATTTCGATTGTGTCAAATCCTTACTGTCTAGCTGCCAAGTCACTGAGCTAAACTACCCAAATGTGAAACTTGAACTGCAGTGGAATATCCTCCAATTTGGAAGAGCAGGAGTTGGTTTGATTGGGGTGTGGGTGAGGAATAAAATCCATTGGATTTGGAAGTAGGCAACTTGAGTTCAAATCTCTGCTCTGCCATTTAGTCTTTGTGTGCCCTTGGGTAATCAATCAATTCAGTAAATGCCTACTGTGTGCCAGGTACAGGGGTTAGTTTGGGGCATACAGAGACAAAAAAGAAACTAGTGCCTATCTTCAAGAAGCTAACATCACTTCAAGTTATCAGGGGAGTCATGTACATTAAAAATAAATACAAGGTAATTTGCTTGGAAAGACTACCAGCTGGAGAACTCAGGAAGGGTCTCACATAAAAGATTACACTTGAACTGTTTTTTTATCTAGAGAGACCTAGATAGAGATCTAGACCTTCATCTAGGTAGACCTAGATAACATCTAAGGTTCCTTCCAGTTCTATATGTATGATCTTGTGGGTCATAGTGAGGATATTCTGGTGTGATGGTGGTATTGAACAAAGTCTCATATTGCCTTAGCACCTACTAGCTGTGTGACTCTGGGTACATCAGCCTCTTTCATCTGAGTATTCTCATCTGTAAAAGAGAATAACAATAGCTCCTGTTTGGAAAGATTATCTTAAAAGGAAGGGAAGTGAAGAATATAAGCATTTATACGGCACCAGCTGTGAGCCAGGAACCGTGCTAAAAGTTTTTATAAATATTATCTCACTTGATCCTCACAACTATGGGAAGTAGGTGCCATGGTTATCCTCATTTCATAGCTGAGGAAACTGAGGCAGATATAAAAAACTTGTGCAGGGTTACATAGCTAACTTGCCTAGGGAAAAAGTATCATAGGTCAAATTTGAATTCAGATCTTCCTGACTCTAGGCAAAGCACTCTATCTACAAAAATTTATATATAGTTTAACTTAAAACAGATTACATAAAGTACTTTGCATACCTTACAGAACTAGATAAATGTTGGCTATTTTTATACTGGTGCTTCAGTATTATATTCAGTTCTAAAACAATGAAAGATTCATTGCCTATTTTTGTTTAAGACATTCAATTGTTTAAAATGTCAAGGTCTGGATCAGAATTGCTATTTTTTAAATGAACACATACATATGCACGTATACAGATCATATAGCTAATTCTAGGCAAGCTACTGAGACACTAAAAACAAATATGTAAAAGGGTTGCCCAACAGATAAACAGAATTAGGAATTCCATTCCATGTCTGCTGATTGAGAAAGTTATTTTCAACTTGCTAGGCAACATCTTGGTATTTTGGTATTTCATAGGTTAGATTTTCCAAATTCTGTGGGAGGTTTAGGTAGTTGAGTTAATTAAAAGCATCTGAGAATATCACTTTTCCCAGAAACATGAGAAAACTCCATTAGAAACCTTCATATGAAAAAAAACCCCAATGAACCCAGTTCTCCTCAAACTTCATTAACCTGTTCAAAGTTCCTCCTGAAGGCAGCTCCAAAGCGTAAACCTGAGTGATTATTGAGAAGATATTCCCTCACTACAAATTACCCACTAATTTTCCTTTTTCGTATAAATACATAGATTTTAATTTACTTAGTTCATTACGTGCCCAGATTGAACTAACAAGAAGGCTTTTGGGACAGAAATGAATAGTACTGTGTTGGAGATTCCAAGATGGGAGATGAAGAGGAAACATAAGGCTGTAACTTGGAGACCTCACATCCTTACCAATGATAATGAAGATAACAGAGTTGGAAGATAAAATATTTTTGTTATGACTGGGCCATTGTTATTTTAGACAGTGGCACTAAGAGTTTTTTGAAAATATTGGATCCAGGAGCCATTGAGATTTAAGTTCTGAAAACCAAACCAAACAAAAATCTCTCTCAAACCCACTCAACCTAAACTGTTTATTAAATATAAACAGATACAAGAAACTGGCTCCTGCATTTGGAGACAACTTTCCAAAAGACTTATTAGCGGATGACTTTGGGTCTACACCTCAGCCTGAGATTCTGGTAAATGATTGATTCCATGAGACAGTCACATCTACTTGAGCAGATTCCATGTGGTGGCTGAAAGGGAGCAAATCATGACTCTTTTGGGGAACCTTATTTCCTTTGCTTATTAGGCTGTGTTCAGTTACCACCATCAGGTTGAGCTAATGGCTCATGGAGGGTAAATGAGAATTAATTGTAGTAATGGTTAGCACATTTAGTGAGTGGTCTGGAACAAAATACATACATCACAGATAAATGTGTGATGATAATTTACTTAATTTAGGGCAAGGATTCTTAATTTGGGGTCTACAAACCCTAGTGTGTGTGTATGTGTGTGTGTGTGTGTGTGTGTGTGTGTGTGTGTAGAATTCCAGGGATCTATGAGGTTGGATGGGAAAAACAATTACATCTTTGTAAAGCAGAAGCTCAGCCAGACTGAAGAAACAGTGGAGCAATAAATAAGGGCTTCATACCACTTTATTCTCGAGGGCGGCAGGTCAAGAATGAAGTGAATAATTGTCCGCACCTCATGGCCGGTCCCCACTTGATTTACAGAAAAACAGACAAAGAAGGCAACATGCCAACCATAAGCTAATAAGTTTACATTAACCTTGGTTACATCATGATGAGTTAGCATAGAGCAGGTGCAGCATGATGTTCACAGGTTAAACTCAGATGTTTACATTATTTATAATTATATAATTATGTGCAAGTGCAGTGGAGTTGTCTGTGGACCATGATCCTGGAGACTTGTATTTTTGTAACAAATCCATATCACTTTGCACATAATCTTTCAATGTAATTAATTTCCTTGGTTATCTTGTATATTTTGTGTTATGCATTTCATAGAATATGAAATAAGATATAGAAAAAATGTGAGAAGCTTTTGATTATAGTAAGTCTCTCTCAAGCAGCTATCATTCCTGCTCTGGGATTGCCTCCTATATAATTTAGTCAACAACGGTCATTGTTTCCACACTGTACACTGGTCACTAAGGATCATACCGTGATGGGATCCAAAAGAAATGATCCCAGCCATGGAGTAACTTAAGATTTTACTATATTCACAGGAAATGTAATGATGATGTAATTACCATTAATTAGCATTCACATAAAACTTGCAAAAGGCTTAAAAATATAATCTCATTTTATTCTTACCATAGCCTGGAGAAAATAGGTACTGTTATCATCCCCCACATTTTGCAGAGGAGGAACTGAGGTAGATAGAAGTCACATGACTTGTTTGGTTACAGAGATTTTAAGTGTTAGAAGCCATATTCGAACTCAGATCTTTATGACTCCAGGCCGGTGCTCTATCCACTATGTCACCTAGCTTCCCTGAAAAAAAAACTAAAGAACATTTTCAATGAGTTGGCAACATTTCTTGACTGTTCACGCTTGGTTAAAATAAACAATACTAAAGGAAGAGATAAAAGGAAAGGAGCTCATAGGATTATTAACATTATTATTTCCTGACTTTGCCCCAGGTGAACTTGAAATCACTTCAGATTCATCCTTTTTACTCATCCCAATAATGTGCTGCTTTCCCTTGGAGGGTGTACGTATACCTTGTGTCATCCCAGTCATCCCTAACAGTGTTCATTTATAAGAGTATTCCCTCTCTGAGATTTTGAGCTGCTTACAGAAAAGTACCTTAAAATTTTCTTGCATTGGTTCCACTATGAGTGATTGCAAAATACTGTTTAATACATGCTTTTTTGATATTGTTGGGGAAGTGATTAGAATGCAGGCTGCATTTTTGTCATTGGCCTTGTGATTTCCCAACCAATTACTATTTTGTAATTTAGAGCCTTAGAAAATTGCCTGGGACACTGAGACATCCAGTGAATGTGTGTCACGCAGCCACTATGGGTCCGTGTTAAGTCTTGAATTCAGGTCTTCATGACTCTGAGACCAGTCATCGAACCATTACATCACTCTGCCTCTCACTTGTAGTCATAAGACTCTCAAAGTGACTAGTGATAGCCCAGATTTCTGTAGTCCTACTCCTCACAAAAATACAATATGCGTTGTCTCAGGCCTTAAATATCACTTTATTTTTCAAGGAACATACCATATATTTCTTTATATTGCAACTCTCTGTGTTGGTGTCTAATTCTCCCTTACAGAGATTGTAATGGATTATAATTATTTGGGGAGTTGTTGGATGAGTTATGGTTACTTAATACTTTTCAAGAAATAAGTATTTCTTCTTTAAATGGAGATAAAAAAAGAATGGGTTCCATTTAGTCTCTCAGTCCTGAGGCAAAAGAAAGGGTGGGTAATTTAGAAGTGGTTGGTGGCTGCTGTAATTCCAAATTTAGAAGGATGGGCAGCAACCTATCAGCAGAGACTTATTATTGTTTATATTTGAATGTACTATAATTAGAAAACAGCTGTGAGAGTTGGTGGTTTACTGGTGTTTAATGAGCTATTGCCTCCCCTCCCCACATTTGTCAGGATACTTAATTGGGTCCATCTGGTGGGTAATTCTGGGAATCTCAGATTTCTAAAATTCTATAAAGCCCAGAGGCAATCTTTGACTATTGAATCAAAAGGGGAATTTTGATGAATAGCCTCTATGTTCAATTGCAGTGAAATACTATAACCTTTTCCTCTAGGAGATGTTGTAGGGCCTGTGAGGTCTGGGAAAGCCCAAACAGTTTAGGTCATTACCACTTAAGTCAACTTTCTCTAATGCTATTGTAGTTTTACAATGTAAACTTCCCTCTTCTCTCCTCGACTTTTTCTGGTCAATGAAGAAAGCATGATGAAGAAAGAGTAAAGGAGCTTGCTTTCCAAATACCTGTCTTACCAACTTTTTTTTTTGTTACTATCCCATTCCATCATTTTAGAAAATGGCATATTTAGCCTCTCAGTGATATGTACTTGTTTTTATGCTCATTAGAATGTAAACTCCTTGTAAGAGGGATTATTTTATTCTCTGCATTTGTATCTGCAGCAACTTTCATGGTACCTGGTATTTAATACTTAATAAGGGACTATTGATTGATTGATGCCAAGGACCTAGAAGTTTTACTTTCACATAATGCTTTATTGGTGGTTGTTTCATCATATAAACCCCTTAGGGTTTGGCACATTGTGCTGAAGCTGTATTGGTGAAATGTTGAGGCAGTTAGGTGTCCCAGTGGATGGAGCACTAGTCCTAGAGTCAAGAAGACCTGAGTTCAAATGTGACCTCAGATACTTCCTAGCTGTATGACCCTGGGTGAGTTTCTTCAGTTTTCTCGTTGGTAAAATGGAGCTAATAACAGCATCTGCCTCTGTATGTAAGGTAGATTTTTTTTGTTATTCTTTTTCAGATAATTTTTCCCAAGCTCCTGGCCTGAAAAACAGTTTTACTATGCTTGCACAACATTATATAACCTTGTAAAATATAAACTTGTACTTAAAAGTCATAAACATGTATTGCATGTACGCTATGTCGAATTGACATGATATTACTAAAACTTAA